>CM043315.1:52514592-53714592 GCA_023736055.1 Quercus glauca | reverse complement strand
ACTAGGGAGTTGTTGAAAATCCTGCAAGATTCAATTGATGATCAAAGGGTGAGGACTGAGAGCATTGCTTGTGCTTTGCATGGAAAACTATCTTCAGAAGGTCAGAAGAAATCTTGATGTGAGGTCCAATTGTTAATTCATCATTCTTCATATCTGTTTTTTATGTTTAGGTTGGTCGTTTTTTTTTTTTTTGTTAATCTTTGCAGTAGTGTCTTTTTCATGAGATTTGTATTGATTATGTCATTATAACACTTTTGGGGTTCTCAGATGCCATCATCCAATTGTCAAAGATTGATGATATTATGAAAGAGGAGGCTATCAAGCTGGGTGAAGTGATTGATATTCTCCACTTGAAGCATAAAGAATACATTGAGAAGATTCAAACTTACATTAGCAGCCATTCAATTCATGAATCTGAGATTAAGCGCCTTGCAGGTCTCTAAGATAGTTCTTTCTGAACATATAATTTACATTATTGTGGCACAAATTTATTCTCTTACTTGTAAATGTATAAGTATCAAGATTACCATGAGTGGGGGTATGCATCCCAGATTCAAGAAGCGTGCAGGCAGATAATTCTACAGTACCACAATTTACTAGTTGTGTATCCATCACACGAGACCTCTAGATTGTATATTGATGTGTATATCTTCTGTTTTTGTTGAAAGGTGAGCTGGATGAGTGTGTTGCTGAACTTGAAGAGAGTAGAAGAAAACTAGTCAATCTGAAAATGCAAAAGGATGTAGCATCTGGGATGCATACCCCCACTCATGGTACAGCCAATGGAAACTTGTCACCAGAAAAGCCTGTAGATAGGACAATGGGTTTGCGGGAATTGAAGGACTCTATTGAGGAATCAAAGGTATCACAATATAAACAAGTTGCTTCCCCCCTCCCCCCACTCTCACCCTCCCAAATCCCTCTCTAACCAGGCATGTGTTTAAACAAATAATGTAGATACTGGCAGAAGATCGTCTTTCTGAGGTTCAAGATGCACAGGGAGAAAATCTAAGCTTGTCAAAACAATTGCAAGATCTTCAGGTCTCTGAGATTGAATTCTTTTCATCTTCTATAGTTGATATTCCTTTTGTCTCAGGGTCTCACTTTATATTCACTTTAATTATATGCATGAATCTCACTTTTGATATTGTACTCGTACAGAATGAACTGAAGGATGAAAAATATATTCGCTTATCCCGATTATACTCTTTGCGAAATGATCAACTCCAACATTGGAATGCTGAAGTGGAGCAGTACAAAGTATTGACAGAGTCTCTGCAGGTTGAACTGTCTTGTCTTACGTGTTGGCACTAGCTTTTTTTTTCTTGTTCTATATGGGTCTTTTTTAAAATTATAATTTCAGGCTGAAAGGCCTCTTATCATGAGAAGGGAGAAGGAGGTGAGTTTAAAACTAGAATCAGCAGATGCTTTGAGGAATGCCATTGATAATGCTGAATCTAGGATTGGAGAGCTGGAGCTTCAGCTACAGAAACGTATCGATGAAAAAAATGAGCTTGAGATTAAGATGGAAGAAGCTGTGCAGGATGCAGGTCAAATTACACATTTGATTTTAATTTATTTTTATGGCAGCAATTTTCTGGAGCTTCTGGTTTGTAAGGGTGTTACTTACTGCAGGGAGAAAGGATATTAAATCAGAGTTTGGTGTAATGGCTTCGGCTTTGTCTAAAGAAATGGGAATGATGGAAACTCAATTGAAGCGATGGAAGGAGGCAGCCCATGAAGCACTGTCCTTAAGTGAGGAAGCCCAGTCTCTAAAAGCTCAACTAGATAGGAAGGTTTTGTCTCATTTACCTATTTTGTCTCTTCTCTTGTTAGTCAAATTATTCTTATGCATCATGTGGACTTTTTGGAGTGAACAGAACACTCTCACATTTGAAGGGAATGATTACTCGCCATTGGAGTTAAAAATGAAATTCTCACGCTCTATGTATGATTGGATTGCTGCATTAAGTGTTCTTTCTTTTTCTGATTTGCTGGACTTTCTGGACTTTTGAAACTTTAGATCATGTCTTGTAGTAACTCAAGTACTATTTGCGTGTACCTGGCTGTGATGTTTTTTAAAGCACCATCTAAAAAATTTCTTACTTTTCAACCAAAAAAAGAAAGTGATCTCAACTTTTGATAATTCCTTAGTAATTTGTAGCCATGCCTAGAGCCATATTCTCCACAAATTTTAGGAATTAGGTGTCAATGTGCTTTAGCTCAAATTTCATCTCCTCTCCTTGTAAGAACAAGATAGATGGTGAGGTCGTGGGTTCAATACCCTCTGGGTTCTTGTAATTACCATTAAAAAAATAGCAATCATGTCCTTTCTCATTGCCTCTAGCCATGTTATGGCTATTTCTCTTTTTGGAATACACCTTTAAAAATTGTGATTGAAAATATTTGTTGGCAATTAATCTGCGACAACATAATGCTTTTGGGGTATAGGGTAGACTAAGGGCACTAGGCACAAAATAGGTAGAATTGTTGAGTACCCTCCCTTGACCCCCAAACAAATACAAAAGGTTTGTTATGTTACTACCCACATCATATTTGGCTACCTATTTTTGAGATTGATCTTTCAAGAATGTGATTGTTGAGATGGGAAAGTGACCACAATATAGGGAGAGTTGTACTCCCCTCCCCACTACCCCAAACCAAAAAAAGAAAAAAGTTGAATAAGTAAATACTATCCATAGATTTCTTTAAGCTTTGGCTAAGAGCCTTTTTGCTCTATGGGCACCACCTTGTGTTTCTAATGGAAATGTTCAGGGCTCAGATATCTGCTCCCTAATTGAAACTATCAAATTATCCACCCCACCCTCCCGGCATCCCCACCTCCCCCCCCCCCCCCCCCCAAAAAAAAAATAGTGGTTTAGAAATCAATGGAACTGCTAACCATCTTAAAGATTTTCCTTTTATTCGTACTATATCTATGTTGTCATCATTTTCTCTTATGAGGAGACTCTTCTGAAATTTACCTTTTCCTGTGTTTTTTGTGTAGAGTAATGAAATGCAGAGCTTAGCAGACAAATGTGCTGAACAGATGATGGAGATCAAGTCTCTTAAGGAACTGGTAAGATTCTCAATTCTAATTATGATCACATGCTTCAACACTACTTCTTGTTAGTTCTTAGTTGTATGATTTTTCCTCAACTATTTGATGGGATCCTTTTGGCATTGATGTTATTATATTTTTCTTATGTATTGATTTTGCATGTAACCCTATATTACAGAGATTCTTTGAATTTCTGTCCTTGCTGTCTGATACTGCCAATTTTATTTTTAAAGAATCAATTTTACTGAAGCATCCTCGTCATATCTGTCCCTCTAGAGTATTTCCTGCTCAGTCAAATAAGATATTAATTGCATTTTTTCCCCCAGTTTCATGTCTGATTTCCCTATTGAAAAATCCATGAATTTGGTTTATCATGTGCTATATTTGCATTTTGTGGCTATAGGTCACAACTGACTTGCATGATTATGGAAACAGGATTACATTCTGATGATGGTGTTCAGTCAAATAGAATGTTAGAAAATGTTTTCCAGTGAAATTTGGTGCGAATCATGAATATATGAGATGAAAATATTTGAAGTTGTTGCCTAGACAAGAACAAGGAAAAGAAGAGAATGAAACACACCAAAAAAAAAAGGCACATGGAGATATGTGTGCTTAAGCTTTGGATTAAGTGATCATTTCTTTTGAAGTATATGAATTATGATTTTTAAGATTTTCCGGACTGTTCTATAACTGAGCTTATATAGAAAATGATAAAGACAAACATATTGCAGATTGATAAGTTGCAGAAGGAAAAACTGGAACTGCAAATCTTCTTGGACTTGTATGGACAGGAAAGTCATGACAATAGGTAAATTGAGGATCCTTATCTAATGGTTTATGTTGTTAAATATGAAAGTGATGATATCAATATGTTTCATACTTAAAAAGTAAAAGCTGATATCTTGGTATTATTTGTTGTAATTGTTTCTTTTTGAGTAATAGAAAAATAATGATATTTTGGGTTGTACTCATGTTGTATGGGTAGTACCTTTCTAGAAGGGTTTGGAATTTTCTAGTGCTGATGTGTCCCTACCAGCTGTCCTATTCACGAATATTTCTTATCTTATGGGAACCGTTGATTCCTATATAAAAAATGAATAGTAAGAGGGCATATCAAGAATTTCCAGCATCTCCTTCTGTAAATGTCACTCTTAATGTTTTCTTTCCTTTTTCAACATTTCATTACTCATGCTTGGGATGTATATGTAACTATTATGTTTGAGAGGAAGATTAGCTATGAGTAAAGGTGGTAATCATTGCAGTCGTGCCTATATAAAAGAAAGTCACAAGTCTGAATCTATAAAATCCTTTTATGCGTGAGAGGTATCTGTCCAAATGATGGATTGAGTATCAATCAGCAGAATGGTTGTATCTTTGAACAGACATAGTACTCTTGCCACTTCTTTCAGTTATGACTGCGGTTCAATGGATATTCCATTATGTTCAAGGTTAACAACTCAGAAGTACTATGCATTTCGTTTTAGAAAAGTTTTTTGTCTCTGCATAGATAGGAGGATGAGAATTAGATGTGTATGTGATTTATATGATTTTGGTATGCAACTTGTTAGGATATAATGACAGATTGAGCTCTCTAGGTAAACATTTTGGTATATATGCTAATTTCAGCGTTGGTAAAAGTGTCAAAGTGCACATAGGCCTCTTGGAGCCTAGGCGCAAAGCACAAGTGTGTGCCTCATTGAAGTAAAAAGCACATTTTTCAAATATAATATCTAATAACCTTTAATAGAAATATTCGTAACATATAAATATATATATATATATAAAAACTCAAAATTTGTACATTTTACTAATTAGGTAAAGTGCAATTGTATAAAGTGCAATTTTCTAGAGCTCCCCAAGATTGGGAAACAGATCATTTTTACACTTTTCTAGATCTTATCAATTCAATGCCCCTTAATGGTGGAGGTCAGGACAAACTATGCTGGAAACCAACTGGGAATAAGAATTTTAAAGTGAGTGAGTACTATCTCTCCCTTTCCTCTACTCTCAACATTTCTTTCCCTTGGAAGCCTGTGTGGCGTTCAAAGGTCCCTACTAAGGTTGCTTTCTTCTCTTGAACTGCCTCATTAGGTAAGATTTTGACTACTAAAAATTTATGGTATAAGGGTGTCGCAGTTGTAGATTGGTGCTATATGTGTAAAAAGAGTGGAGAATCGGTGAATCATCTTCTTCTTCATTGTCCTATTGCTTATGAATTATGGTCTATGGTGTGGGCTCTATTTGGTCTTCAATGGGTTATGCCGCATGGTGTCTCTGATTTATTTTCGAGTTGGCAAGGTTCATTCGGTGGGCATTGGAGCATTGATTTATGGAGGCCTGTCCCACATTGTGTCCTATAGTGTATTTGGCGAGAACAGAACTCAAGATGTTTCGAAGGGAATGAATGGTCTATTTCGGAATTTAAATCTCTTCTTCTTCACACCTTGCTAGGGTGGAGTTCTTCCTTTAATCTTGTCCCTTGTTCTAATTTTTTAGAAATGCTTGATCTTTGTAATTTTTGTGTTTGATGTACTGTTTTCCACGTACACCCCCGGTGTACCTGGACTTTTGATTAATACAATTCTGTTATTTATCAAAAAAAAAAAAAAAAAAAACATCTAAAAATCAGAGACCAAAAAGCACAAGAATAGTAAATTATTATTCGTATCTTTTGACATGTGAATAAAAAAAAATTGTGTAATACAACACCTTAAGAATAGTGGTTGTATGGTAAATCATTGGTCCATGTCATTTCTTTCAAGATCAAGCAATTAATTTTGATGATTCATATTTTTTTTAACGATAAAATAAAAAAGCGTGCCTTGACCTACTTTGTGCTTCTTCTTCAAAAAGCTTTAATAAAGCGTGCCTAAAGTGTGCTTCATTAAATGAGCTCTTTTTTGGCCAAGTGAAGCGCTCAAACCTTGGGGCTTTAAGCGCACCTAAGTGCACTTTTAATGACACTGGCTAATTTACAAATTTTGCCCCTTATTTCACACTGCTTTCCCTCCTTCTTAATGGGTGGTAAATGCATCTCATATTCATACATTTAACCCTTTAATTTTGAATTGCAGAGATTTGATGGAAATCAAAGAATCAGAACGCAGAGCTCACTCACAAGCTGAAGTCTTGAGAAATGCTTTAGATGAACATAGTCTAGAGTTGAGAGTGAAAGCTGCCAATGAAGCTGAGGCTGCTTGCCAACAAAGGCTTTCTGCTGCTGAAGCTGAAATAGCCGATTTAAGGGTTAAATTGGATGCTTCTGAGAGGTTGCTTCTCTTTTTTTTTTTCTTCGTCTAAAATTGTATCCACATTGAAGGGGGTTTTTTGGTTTTGAAAATCTGTAGTTGGATGACAGTATGTGTGTGTGCGTGTGTTTTCAATTGGATTTCTTCCCATGACAAACTTAAGGAAATGTTTTTTTTTTTTTTCCTTTTTCTTAAGGGGCATGGGGGAAGGTTACAGGATGAGAGTGATGTTTTGCTTTTTCTTTTTCGTATTCTTCATTGTGATCTTGCATATGCTTTATGGAGATTTTTGTTTTTGTTTTTTTTTTTTTTTTAGAGAGAGAAGGGTGGGGGGGGGGGGGGGGGTGTTCAATGGGTGATGCCAAATAGAGTGATTGACCTACTGGCTGGTTAAAGGAGTTGGTTTGGTAAACACTCTTCCGCTGTTTAGAATTTAGCCCCCCTTATGCTTGATGTGGATATGGTAAATGGAGTGTAATTATCACTCTTTTGAAGATGTGGAAGCTTTGGAGATGCAACAGAAGACATCTTTCCTTAGGACCTTTCATTTGCTTGTAGTTATTATGCTATCTTGTGTATTACTTCTGCGCACAGCGTATTACTTTTTTTATTTTTTAAAATAACAAGTGATATGTAGAAATGGTTTTAATTTTTTATTTTGCTCATGATGCAGTAGAGGTGGTTGATTTCTTTAATTCTCTGTAGTGTCCTCTTCTTTCTAGGAGAGGATGTAAGGTGTTGAAAAAGATACTTAGTTCTGTTGGTTGAATCATGAATGAAAGTATAAATGATATGGGTTTATCATAAAGGACATACTACTAAAGAATTTGTTGAGTTGGGGCATTTTGATGACACCGTGTGTCTGGAAACTCAGTTTGGTTCACAGTTGGAACACATATTCATGCCATATGAGGTTCTGAATGAGAGGGATGGCAGTTCCAATATATGGCTTTTAGAATGAAGTGGAGTTGGCTGTAAACAGGGCTCAGCTAGGAGAATAAGTATCGTGGAATTATGCTGTATTCGGAAGTTTTACTGGTTTTACGATTTTGTGGATTCAATCTGTCTTTATCTTTTTAGTATTATTTTTCAAAGATCAATAATCTCTCTACTTTTTAGTTGGGAGTTTTGGAATTTTATTCAATTGCAAATAGATGTATATATACACATTTCTTGCTTTGCTTGCTACGAAGATATTTATTATTGATACTGTGGATTGTTCTTCAAGCTTGCAACTAGAGAAAAAATTTGACAATTAAAACCTTTGTGGTCTATGCTTTCAATTTTTCTACAGGGATGTTTTGGAGCTTACTGAGGCTATTAGAAATAAAGACGCAGAAGCAGAAGCATACATAGCAGAAATTGAGGTACACCAGGGTTTTTTAAATTTTTCTTTTTGATTTTGAGTCTCACAATCAGCTTCAAATTTGGTTCCTTAATATCTTGCACTACATCTCCCCTTTTTTCTGCCTTATTGTTTTCCTGCAGACCATTGGTCAAGCATATGAAGATATGCAGACACAGAACCAACATCTGTTGCAGCAGGTGACTGAGAGGGACGATTATAATCTCAAGGTTTGTCTTGTTATTATCTGCATTGATGCTAGTTTTGTTATGCTCTGCCTTCTTTGTTTTCCGGCAGTTCTGCTGTCCAATGCATGGGGTGGTCATTCCTAATTTTTTCATGAGATCCTTAATGCAGCTTGTTTCCGAGAGTGTGAAGACAAAGCAGGCACAGAGCGCTTTACTCTCTGAGAAGCAGGCATTGGAAAAGCAACTTCAGCAAATTAATGCATCAATAGAATCCTTAAAAATGAGGATTTCTCACAGTGAAGAGCAGGTAAGGATTCCCCGTACTCAAAAGGAAGTTTGCTACTTAGGTCCTTTATCAACCCAAAGTTAAATAATGCAGATGGAGCCTTGTCTGACAGAAGCCATTAAATGTACTCACGAAGAAAGACATCTTGCAGTCAACCTGGAAACAGCCAAGTGGGAATTGACTGATGCTGAGAAGGAGTTGAAGTGGCTTAAATCTGCTACTACTTCCTCTGAGAAGGAATATGAGCAAATCCAGCAGGATATGGATGATATCCAAATGGATTTAGAGAATGAAAGGTGTTTTTTTTTCCTCGTTTGGGAGTTGAGTTCATTTAAATTATAATAGTCTATTGAGGAACTTCTGATTTTGTGTATGCATCACACAACTACCTTTACCACAAATTTATAGTTTAGAACATAGAAGGAGAAGGTAATTTGTCACTTGGTACAGTGTTGTGTGTGTGTGTGTGTGCATGATGCCATTTCTGACCTGCTTCTAATTCAGAAGGTAGGTTTTCCATTGATATAACATGGCAATACCGATCTAGTATTTCACTGAAGTGAATGTGATATTGGAACCATTTTACTTCAATCTTTTAATTGATGGCTGTGAAGCTTCTTTGAAATTGACTTTTGGCATGTGGATCTACGGGTGAAGGGCTATCACTTTTTTTCTTGGGCTTGTGTAGGGGGTAGGCAGATGTAGATATAGTATCCACTTGTCAAGAAAGCGTGTCATACTAAGCTACAAATCCGTTGTTACAATTTGATTCTATTTCATAATCAGATTATCTAAGTTGGGGGATTTCTTTATGTAGAGTTAGTAGCTCTTTGGTTATTACAGAAATGGATCATAGCTATTTAAGCACCTATAAATTGTTTATGTTTCAAGTTAAATTTGCATCTAAGTAGATGGAATTGTGTTGAGCAGAAGCTCAAGGAAGAAGCTTGAGGACGAGCTTAGGGAATTGAATATCAAGGTTGCCGAGATGAGGTCTGAAACTGGAGAGGCTGCAATACAGAAACTCCAAGATGAAATCAAGAGTTGCAAGTCTATTCTAAAGTGCAGCGTGTGTTCTGATCGGCCAAAGGAGGTAAGTGTGCTCATTGCATGCAAGCTTACACCCCTGCGATCTGTCTTTTCATTTCTAGCTATATGTTTACAAGATTTAAGTTCATTGACCTTATGAAATCCTTTAAATTAGTATATTATTATTATTATTATTATTATTATTTTTGTTTCAGTGTGTGTATAGTCTGTTACACTGATGGATGTGGGTGTGATTTATATCCTGACAGGTTGTAATCGTGAAGTGCTATCATCTTTTCTGCAATCCATGCATCCAAAAAAACCTAGAGATTCGCCATCGGAAGTGTCCTGCATGTGGAAATGCATTTGGTCAAAATGACGTTCGGTTTGTAAAGATATAGAAGAGCTTCAACGTAATTCTGTAGTTGTAGTTACTAGTTAGTAACTTAGCATCGATGAAGCCCCAACCCCTTTGTAGCTGTTGGTTTCTTTCGTAATAGAAAGGGATTTTAAATTTAAATCAAAATAAAAATAGACAGGAAAATATACATGCCTCCCTGCCCACCCGAATGCCATGTCCCATGTGCATTGGCACTTCAGGAGACTTGAACCTGTTTAAGTGGATTTCAATTTTCAATCATGTAAGTTCTCATGCTTTTTCTACATCGACTTTTCTTTTTTCCTTTTTTCTCCATTTGGTATTAAATAATTACCTACACAAGTCAAAAAAAAAAAAAAAATGGAAAGCATCAAATTGAATTTCAAGCTATTAATCTCCATCTCTTTAACGTCTGCATGGAATTCATAGAATGGAAAATTACTATACATTAACCGCATGGGTTTGGCTTAGTGGTATCTTAAGGCCTCGAGATTTTTATAAGATTTTGGATTTGAAACTTCTATCTAGTTTTTTGATAAGATTTTGGATTTGAAACTTCTATCTAGTTTTTTGAGGCAACCTATATGAGATTTTTTCCTGTAATAATTTGGTGCGTGTGATACAAAAGATTGCATATACTAAAGAAAATAATCAGATACTTGAAAATGTCTAACTTGGTATGTGTGATGCAGGAGATTGCATATCCTCAAGAAAATAATAAGAGATCCATTGTTTGTCAAAAAAAAAAAACGTGAAATAAATTTATCAGTAAGCGGAAAAGGAAAATTTAATTCCTGTTGGACATCTTTATGGATAAGGTGACTTTTTTTTTTGATGGATAAGGTGACTGACATGAAAATCATCCACATCCGCATGACCTGGCGTTGTTTTTGTGCTGTTGTTGTTAGACTGGATAAAGATATTTCATACTAGATTCTTGGGCCCATGCTCCTTCAGTCTACATAACCATCCCATTCGTCTACAATCTAAACCAATATTAGCTGATATTATAATCAGCTAGCAGCCAAGCTTTGTATTCCTTTCCAATCCAATTCATATATCTTTTTATTTATTTTCCGCTTCTATTATTGCATTTTTTATGCCCTCTCAAATACTCCTCCATCCAAATATAGAATTGAGTATCGAAATTAGAAATTTAAGGAAGTTATGGTTAGTATTTGTTTGACAAAGATTATTTTTACTAATTTATTTTAGTATTCAGTTTATTTTTGCTATTATTAATGGGTCATACTGTATTTTTTGGTACTATTTATAAGACTTACTGTACTATTTCAACTAATATTTACCTTTATCTACAATATTTTTAACAAAACAATTTTAGTTTTAGCAAAATAAACGGATCCCAAACATACTCTTAATTTAATAAATCTCCACTAAAAATTAAAAATTCAAGAGATTTTTTTCCTTAAATTTTTTTTTTTTGGTCCAAAATATATTCAAAGAAATGAGATTGGATAAACTTGACAAACAATTAAATTTCATTATTTGCCTGTGTATTATCAAAATATGGTATATATATAATATGGTAAATGTTAATGAATGACTTAAATTCATTAGCTTATTAACTATTTTCAGAAATATTTTATAAAAAAATTAATTTTTTTTTGTTTTATATTTTTCGTAATAGTTGTTATAAAACTTTTTAAATATAGTTAATTAACATGATTATTATATGATCACAAGTCAGCACGACGCCGTTTCTCACTTTGGAAGACAAAAAATCATTGTGCCCAAACCAACACCCTCTCGTATTTCTCTCACAATCTCAAAGACCATTTCTTGAGTTTTGAGTGTTGCAATAAGAAAAAAAGAAAGAAAGAAATGCCTCTCTCTCTTGTACACACCAGCAGCTTCACATTACCTTTTGAATCCAAAAACTATACCAACAATCTCAATCCCACCACTTTGCTGTTGCCCAACTCCTTCTTTCCAGACTTTCAAGCTGAAGTACCCACAAATGCCCTCAAAAGTTTACTTTGTTTGAGTAGTAAAAGAAGATCACACAGTAAGACAGCTTTCACTACCACCACTACTCATGCTTCTCTGCTTGAAGCTCCTGTTTTGTGGGCTGGTAGGCTTTGCATCTTCTATGCCCTCTTGAAGGCTGGCTTGGCTGGATCTCAATCTAACCCACTTGTCTCAGGTTTACTTCTATTTAAATACACACTATTGCTTGATAATGGGGTTCACTTATTTGCTACTTTTTCTGGGTTTTTCAATGTAAAGATATTGTCTTTCTATATAAAGCTTTTTAATTTATTTTATATTTTATTGTGTTGTCATTTCATTTAGAATTGGAAAATGGTGATGGTGGTGCTGGTGAATCTGGTGATTTGGGGTTCTCTCAGTGGTTGGAGAACATACAAGGGAAACCAGGTTTGTGGGTTCGACTATACTTGCTTTCCTTTGATAGTTAATACTTATGTTGCCCAAATGAATGAAAGTAAAACATCTTCTTTACCCTGTGTTTGGATGCTGAGAAATCTGGGAACAGAAGATATAAAATTATAATTCATATTTGAATTTGTTTGAATATTCCCAAGAAGGAAAAAAGTTAAATAGTGGAAGCTTTTGCTTTCAGGCCCTAGATGATGATATATTGAAGATGAAGTTCCTGCATTTTTAAGCTTTTTATTAAACATTTAAAATCAAGACTAAAATGGTTGTACCCTATGCACAATGCTCCCACTTTTGCGAGGATTGGGAGAGATCATGGTAGGTAACCTTACTCCCTTTTTTTGTTTGTTTTTGGGAGAGGTTGATTCCCGAACTCGAGCCTGTAACCTGTCACTTTTGGTGGAAGGCTCTTGCCATTGTACCAATGCCTGACCACTAGTTAACAGCAAGACTAATGAGAAGAAATACCCAGATGAATTAATTGTTAATTCTCTATTTCTGAAATTTTAAGCATGGATTACACGGGTAATACATAAATATTTTAAAAACACGTTACGCTGAGATTTTAACAAATTTTTTCCTATACCTAATTTTGGCAAAAAAAATTTTAAGGTTAATAAGGATTTCCGTAAGAAATTTTAAAAGCTAGTCATTAAATTGTTTCTGTAACAGCTAGCTAGTTTTGATCTGTTCATGTTGTCTGTTAAGCATCAGTGGCTCAAGGTGATAGGAAAAGTTTAAAAAATCAAGATTTTAAGCAAACCATATTATAGGGTGAAGAAAAGAAAAAATATTGCTAAGCAACACTGTTTGGAAGTCAAACTAAAGTTGAACTGCTATTGTGATTATCAAAATGAGGTAGAAATCCATTACCCTGAATGTAGCCTTTTTTAAGAGTGGAGCTTCTCAGAAATAATGGTAACTTTAGAAAAATTAAATTTCAACAAATCCAAAGAACCATCACTCAAATGATTCCCAAACATCTGTAGAATGCAAACAGAAGTTATTTCTAGTATCCTTTGTTAACAGTCATTTTTTTCTTCAATAACGTTTTGTAGGATTTGGATTATTGAAAATAGATTTGTACTTTTTACTTGTTAATTATAATATTACAATTTAGCAAAAAACAATTATGAGATTACAGAAAATAATTAGTGAAATAAAATGCAGAATATATTACTGTATATTAATTTCTAAATATATCCAATATATCGTAATTTGATTTTTAATTAAAGAGTATTGAAGTCATGGCATTAGTGTGACATACACCTCAAAGGCACACACCTGGGTACTGAACACTAAAGCTGACAAACCGTTGTCTCTTAGGGCCTCATATGTAGAATCCTAGTGTAATGAAGAATTTTACATGTCTATGCAGTTGACATTAATGCTGGCATGCCAGATAATGTATTCTCATGAAAATCACTTCCTTTGCTCAATAGTTGTTGAGCTTAATGACAAGAATCATTGTCAAGTCTGGCATGAGACTCCAGCCATTTCTGTTGCCTTAGGTTGATAACTGAATAGAATTTTCAGGATTGATGTTTTACTTGATTGACTCATGTAATGATTTAACTAGGTTGCTTCAGCCTTCTTAGCATATTCTTTGTTTTGGTTCTATATAATATACGATCACTCGTGAACAAAAATGGGCAAAAGTGATTGGGATATTAGGTGATTGTACTTTTTCATTCATTGTTCTACTTCAATGTGGTACTGAGAAGTGAACTATGGTGTTCTTACTCTGAAAAAGTGTAGAAAGAATTACAATTTTCACAATGGTATGTTTCAAATGAGTGGCAGCTAGGGGAAAGGGGGCAGGCTGCATGCCAATCACCTCTCCTGGACCCCCAAAAGTGGGAGCTTTGTGCACTGGATATATGACCACATAGCGATTGAATTTATAGTTCACATGCTCTAACATTAATAAGAATTGCTTGTTCTTTTAGTAAAATGAATGTTTTGTCATTTCTGTTTGTCTGTCATGTTGAGTTCCTGAGGACAGAGAATGGTGTCTTTAAGATAATTGATTTTTCTGTCATGTGTCCTAATCTTCTAAGTAGTGTCTTAAATTTTGATGTAGAAAGATATGTGAGCGAAGATGGAGGTGCTTTGTATAGATCATCTTTTGAACTTGTACTTCATTGCCATAGCCTTTCTTTTTTTTTGATAGGTAATAACATCTTTATTGATAATAAAAGTACAATGAGTTTACGATAGTAAACTCATTGCTCAGAAATGAATACAAACCAATTAAATGGAAAAACTAACAGAATTAAGGAATTCAAACAAAGAGATACAATGTGTAAACCCCCAAATACAAGACCACTCAAACAAAGTCCTAAGTAGCAAAGACTTCACACGATCTACGAGTCTCTCAATTTCCTTAAAAGTTCGGGCATTGCGTTCCTTCCAGGTTAACCACATCATTCCTTTGTTCGGCCATAGCCTTTCATTCCTTCTAAATAACAAAATGGATGAAAATGTATGGGAAAACATTCTTCTAAAGAAAATTTGTTCTCAGAAATCTTTCATGTCTTATGTTCTACTTGAATACATCAAAATGTTATGAGGATCGAAACTATACCTGCCAACACAAATATTCTGGATATATATATTTGATCTTTGTCTTCAAGAGTTATCTATTCAAACTGATTAAAAAGAAGAAGAAATTTTTTTTTCTATTCAAAGCTGTATCATCTGTTTAATGTTAATAACTAGGTATTCCTAATTCTTGCTCTGTTGAACAGTGAATGAAGCAGCTGATAAAAGGAAATTAGTGAGTAAATGGCATCCTACAACAAAGGGTACTCTTAGAAGGAACTACAGGGTGCCGTCAAAATCTGAGGGGCGGCACCTGCTTAAAGCCATTGCTTCCCTATTGTCAGATGATGATCACTTCACAGATGCCACTTCCCACAAGGTATTGCAAACTTCTTGAACAATTTCAAGAGTTTCATTTTCTCTTCTGTTTGTTCCAATATATTTTTCTCCGTCAGTAGTGGTAACTAGATAACATTTTTTAAAACTTTATTCTGGCATTCGCAGGGCTGTCAAATTAGAAGAGAGACTGCTCATGGAGAAAGTGTTTGTTGCAACAACGTGAGGGCTCTGTTTGATGAGCTCCCAACGCCCCACCTGACTGTAGAAATCACACCTTTTCCAGCTGGGCCTCTCACAGAAAAGGATTACACCAAGGCTGAGAAGCTTGAGAGGGTGCTCAGATCCGGTCCTTCTATTTGAGTCATATTTGATAACTTTCTCATTGTATGTAATTAGTGCTAACATTGTATATAGTTAATGTCACGTACTGTTCTCTTTAAAAATGCACTTCAGTTCATTTCCGACTACCTTCTAGGATCAATTTTGGTCTTTCAAAAAAATTTCCCCCCTTTTCTTTTCTTGAGTCAGAAGCCTGCATTGTCTTATTAATTCAGCAAACTAAGAGGTTCATCTAACTTTAGATAACTAAGTGGTTAGTTCTTTTTTCAACCATTCAGCTTAAGGATTCGAGTTAGCTATTGCCTATGCACTTTCTGATCTGCTAAGAAACTTACAGATGTTAAATTCCAGGAAATCCGAAAGAAAAGGTTAGATGGAATAGGGTGCATTTTTATTATTATTTAGTTTTCCACCAATGTGAAAAAAAGAGAGCTGGGGATTCAGGGAGGCTTAGATCAATGTTTTCTGTAATATGAGAGAAGATGTATTATGGAAGATGGAGTTCAATGTGTTTATAGAAGTACTACTGCATCTATGAGCTCCTATTCTATAATACTAAGTTTAGCTTGGAGAAGGGATTCAGAACAGCATGCCTTGGTTGGAGGGGCATTCTAGTAGTAGGGTGATTGAGCGAATCACACAATTTTAGTATTTTAGATATAATATGATCTGAATATTTTGAATTTGAAGACCAATTGAGGATTTTTTTTTTTTATTGGTAAAATACTATTTTGACATCTAAACTTTATCAAAAATTTGTTTTTTTGACTCTAAACTTTAAAAAATTCATTTTTTGTTCTTAAACTATTGAAAAGTTTATCTTTCATTCCTAAACTATTGAAAATGTTTCATTTATGTTCTTAAAGTTTACCAAAAGTTTGTTTTTCACCCTTAAACTATTTAAAAAGTTATTTTTTCATCCCTATTTTTGTCTCTAAACTATTGAAAAAACTATTTACAAAGTTTAAGGATGAAAAATAACTTTATAAAGTTTAGAGGATGAAAAACAATTTTTTGGTAAAGTTTAAGGGACCAAAATAGTATTTTACTTTTTATTTCATAAAGGGATAAGAAATTTGAAGACTTATGATATTAAGTTCAGTATTATAATCTACAATCTTATTGCAATGTATAATTTATTCAACGTAATATGATAGAAATTTCTTTATAAATAAATTTATTATCGTCTCTATTCTTTAACAAGAACGATCATATATATTTTTATATAATCATTCTCAATAGTTATTATGACAAAATAAGGCCGCACAAAAAAGCTCTTTATGTTGACAACTCTGTTGTGTGGTTGAAAGAAGCTCTAAATTCTACGACTAGTTAGTCAATAAAAACAAAAAGTGACAAACACCATTACACCAGAACACATGATCAAAATCATATCATATTATATGATTAAAAGTGATTATATTTTTTAAAAACAAAAATTAAAAAACAAAGTTACCAAGCGGCCATCAGAAATTAAAAAAAACAAACTAGAATTTTCCATTGCATTGCCCCTCTTTCGTCTCAAGACTGTATTGTTGTTATGCAAATTCATATTCAAATTCTCATTCTCATTCAGTACACGGTGTTAATGCAAAATAACAGAAAAAAAAATTTCCAGTGAAATATGCTTCGTCTCAAAGCTGTATTGCTTGCATACAAAATTAAATCTTCATACAAAATTCAGCACTAGGAAAGGGGAAAGACAGACAAGGAAAGATAAAGAGAACCAGTGGGGAAAAAAATTATACTGCGACATAGATACTGCTATAAAAAATTACATTACAAACAGAAACCTGTCAATTCTACAAACCTATAAATTTATACTCCTCTTTTGGGCCCTATTGACCCTTCAAATAGTTAGCCAACAAGTGTAGTACTAACTCCCAAGTTATTTCACTCCAACTGAACCCATCAAATCCTCCACTGGATATTTGCCTTTGCCAGTTACCCCTCGGACTTTGAGGTAGGCGCAGAAGTGGGCGAGAAAGGATCATAAATCTGCTGTCCTCCTGGTTTAGAACCTGGCTTACTAGAAGCAAAGGAGAAAGAGCTAAATTGTTGATTTGGAGCCAAGTTAATCTCCGGCCTACTTGGGCGAGCTGGATAATTTTGTTGAAGTTGCAGAGAATTCCCCAGCCTGGGAAGGATAGGACCAGGCAAATTGGGCATTTGTGGAGCTGGATTAAAGCTCCTTGGGCCCATTTGTGGGAGTGGAGTCCTAGGAGCAACACTTGCATTTGGATATGCTGGAAGTCTGGGTGGACCAGTTGGCGTTTGGCTTCCGGAATAGGGAACAGCAGATACAGGTGCTTGCGGCTGACCTACTGGATTACTGAACTGTGGCCTCTGAAAGACTTGATTGCCAGGTTGAGGTGTTATTTTGGGCATAGCCAAGCGAAAAGATGGTGCCTGAGTTGTTGGAGGTTGCATCTGCAGAGTACTCTGACTTGCAGGTTGACTGCTTAATGCAGTGGGAACTGTTTGAGAGACTGGATTCTGCGGCCGGTGAGGTTGAAAAGTAAAATCACCAGAAGTTGGAGCTGTCACTGCCGGTGGTTTTATGGAAGTGAAGTTTGTTGTACTTCCAGAAACAGAATTTGGTCTTCCTGCTTGCAGAGGTAAAGGTGGTTGTGTGGATGATGGTGAAGGAATTGGTGCAGATCCCAATCCTGGGTTTGTAGATGAATTAGGTGTTTGTGTTTGGTGTAGAGAAGCTGAAAATGAAGCTGGATTTCCCCCTTGAGGTGGTGGATTCAATGCAAAATGTGGGGTTGCAAAAGGACGGTTCACAACATTACCGGAAAACTGGGGAGTGGATGGCTGAGGAAAGATGATAGGTGAACCCAAACTGGCTGTTGACATATTTGAAGGTGGTGCCATGGATGCAACACCTGGTTGTGGATTTTGAGGATGAGGCCGGTTGGGAGGAGCCATCTGCCCCATGTTACTCAGACCTAGAGATGCTGAAGCACTAGCATGGGCAGACCATACAGTAGAGCTCCCAGAAGGGGTCAGAGGTCGGTCAGATATTGATCTGGGTTGAATACCAGACATTGGTTGAGGAAGTGAAACCATTAAAGGCCTTGTTGGTGAGGGTTGGCTACTAGTAAATGGAAATGGACCTGAAACATTAGGCTGAGCTGATGAGGGCTGTAACGCCGACATGGAAAGATTTCTCAGTTGGCCAATATGTCCAAAAGGACCTCCCATGTAAGGATTCTGTAGAACTTGTGCCGGTGGCTGTGGTCTAGGTGGAACGGCAGGTGGGTTTTGGAGAATTGAGTTGAATCCAACCATTGGAGTTGGTCGAGGCCCAAACAAAGAAGGCATATTTGAAGGATTCAAAGGTGATGACGATAAATGGACAAAATTGTTGAGACTTGGAGCTGAAGGATTTGGAGGAAAGAGGCCAGGAGATGCATGCATTGCACTGTGAGATTGACCTGATGGGAACCACAGCCCAGGGAATTGAAATTGACCTTGTGAAGGACTTTGTGTAGGTCTGACCTCTGGTTGCAGCGCTCCCTGGTGTACTACACCAGTAGGAAACATGTGTGAGGTGGCTGCATCTTGTCTTTGAGTGAGAACATCATTATTATCCCCAGAAACTGACGTAGATGCTGTGGATACAGCAGCCAAATTTCCCTAAATAAAAGGTAATTTTAGCATCATGAATCAGGTTAAACAAAACTCAGCAACTAATAAACAAAAGTCTTTAAAAATATAGCTGAGCAACTATGAGTCATAGAGCTTATTGCAATCGAAACTCACTGATACTGAGGAGACTAGCAGTTCAACAATAGAAACTGCTGCATCAACTTTCTCAAATGTTTCAGCTGATATTTGAACATATAACTCTTCATAAGCACTCTGAACTTCATTTCCATCAGATGGTTTAATTTCTCCCTGGAAATGAATAGATTAAAGAATGCAAAAAAGAAACAAGTCAAAACCACTAATCCTCATTTTTGATGCATCTTGAAGCAAACAGTTCAAGGTAGATCATTCTGAAGTAAGACATGTTTAAAAGATATTTGACATTGTCAGAAGAATATAAAAAGATTTAGGAAGATGAAGAAAAGACACAGCAATCTATGTTTAAATATGAACATCAGTATTTCTCAAAAAAAAAAAAAAAAGAAAAAAAAAATGAACATCAGTATTTTTCTTTTTTTTAACCAAAGAATACCTTCTCTCCTGTCTCTGCTTTGTTACCATAAACTTGAATTTTGGCTCCAGTTTCCTGGAATGCGGGTTGCATATGAGAACAAGGTAAAAAATTTGTTGATAAAAACTCACAAATCATTAGCTCAATTTTGTAACAGTGACAAAACAAACTTCTTACTTTTTCTAATCGCTTTTGATTATCACCTCCTGGCCCAAATAGTAGGCCAATAATATTAAATCCAGGATATTCTTTGACCTGCAGAGGCAATATACCACATGGTAGTGTCAGAAATTAAAAGTCTTCAGTGGAGTCAGCAAAACTTGATACATATATATATCAACAAAACAGAGATGCAGAATTGTTCAGTGCACACATAAACTTCATAATTAAAACAGATGGTAAGTTTGAATTGTACACCTTTTATCTTCCGTGCGTGCATGCACCCACACACACAGAAACAGCATCGTGGTTTCTTTGCAATGCAACTTTGCATCATCTCAGTTCATTTAATAATTGCAAGAGATACTCTTAAGTTTTCCTAAGGCACCAATATTCTCTCTCTCACTCATTAACAAGTTCAGCCCAAAATTTATTTTACATACATTGTTTTAAAGTTCTAATGGTGTTACCATTATAATGGAAATTAAATGCATTTCTGTAATTATTTTTTATATTGAATAATCTTTGACCTTCTATGCATTTATACTTCAATGAAACTCTATTACTTGAATATTATCAAATTTTGTATTTAGATATTTGTTTCAAGTGCAAAACCTTTTTTTTTTCTAATAGCTGAATATCTATGTAATAATAACAATGCAGCAATTGCTAGTGTCAAAATAAAGAAAATGAGAATTTCTAATCTTTCATCATTGTGGTTCCAGCATATTACAATGAAGGATTGAAAAATATGTGCAACAAAAGGTTGGAAACCAGACTTACAGGGATTGGAACTCTTGACTCCTTCAACAATGGTTTATAATCAGGTGGGACCTTGTAACTTGGATTCAGTTTCAATAATTCACCTAAATTTCATCAAGACCAAAAATAATTATGCAATACATAAAATTAAATAGAAAAATAAAGAAAAGAAAAGAAACAACAAAATCAGGGAACATATGTCAAACATACCTATGGCTTCCCGCTTTTCAAGTTCCAATAGCTCCGACTTCTACATCACAAATTCTAATGTTAGTGCTTAAAAACTTTATTCAACATGAAAAATCAATACGCAACAATGTAGGAACCCAACATTAACAGTGACCCTACCTCACTATTTCTTTGAGGACTTGGAGACCTGTGATCTAAGTTTTCAGCTGTTATTGATGAGTCTTGAGTGTCCCCAGCCTCCAAAAATCCCAATATTAGCTGTTGCGTAATTTGGTCCACCCTCGTCTGCTCAAAATTGTACCACCACACAGGCAGCAATATCACTTAGTGGCACCTGGAATGGGAAGCTTCCATGCAAACTATTCACATGGAAGATGCCGACATTTCAACACCCAATGGTAAAAAGGGAAATTTTCAATTGCCATCAGCTTAGCAATAAATATTCCCCCACAAACCGGGGCTATAAATGCCTCCGTCCTATTCTAGATCCCAAATTTTCTTTTCTAAGTTGAAACGTCTCTAAATGAATCAAAATTCTAAGGCTATATGAGAAGAAGAGGGGGAAAGATAAAAAATTTGGATAAAAAATTTAAAGATAGAAATCACATTAGAGGAAAGATGAGAGAACATGACTTGAAAAAAGAATTCCAAAGGTACCTGATAAGCTAAGGCTCTTCCCCTTTTGACTGCAGCATCCTGTGTGAGATCAGGGCCCCATTTTGTTTTCCTCTGCACCACTTTGGTACTTTCCTCATCAGCTGCATCGCCACCTCCCGGCTTTTTTACTCGAAAAATTGGAACTAATGAGCCTGATAATTTGTTTTTTGGTATAACAAATCCAGATTTTGCAGCAAACTTGGAAACCTTCTGGCTACTAGATGGTGTTACAGACGAAGCAGTTGTTCCAGACATCTTAGTACTGGAAATCTCAACAGCAGATGTCGTATCAACCTTTGCACTCATCCTGTCTAGTTACTTCGCACATAAGTAGCATTCATGGAAAACATTGGTCACAAAGAAAAATTTTAATCCTTTGAAACTGTCATTTCAAGTCTATCCATAATTAGACTAACAAGGAAAAAATGAAAAATACTAAAACAAACAGTTCAAGTTTGTTAAAGTTGGCATTTTTTTTCTCAATAGTTAATACATAATGTAATTAACAGCCAGGAGTTTTCAAACATAGGAAGATAAAAAATAATAGGCACTGACAAGAGTAAAGTTACTGGAGTATCAAATTGGGTTTTGGGGAAAAGAGAATATTATTACATCCACTTGGAGCCACCCAAATAAAAATATAAAAAAAATAATAATTAAAAAAAAAAGTTACAGTACAGCCAGTATATCAAATCTGCTCTAATGGTGAAATGATCTAGAGGAACTTTCTTGAAGCCCATGAATGGGGGAAATAGCATTTGCCCACCCACAACTTAGGTCAAAGCCATGAGAAGACACCAGGAATTTTTCCAAGTAAAACCATGGCACAAATGCAATCCTTGCAATTGGTTGGAAAATATTAGAAGCAATGTGCTCTACTCTCTAATTACACCAAGAGACCCACTCTTTTTTTAAATTAGAACTTCACTACAGAAGACCCTTGAAACCTGCACTTTACATCCCATGTCATCACATCCTCTAATATGCAACTAATGCTATTTTTTTTTTCTCTTTTCCCAAATGAAACGTATGAAGAGCATATGGCATTAAGTTCTTATCCATTCACCATTTAAAATAAGATGGGATGGATGAGCAAATAACTTGACTTATAAAGCTCATTACCAGAAAAACGTATGGGCATTAAGTAGAAGACTATGAATAGATGAAGATTTTGTCCATTAGTTTAGACAACAAGAAACTAAAGTCATATTACAGATAGGCATTCCCTTTTAACAGCACAATAGTTTGCAAAGCACCAAAGAAAAGCACTTGCCGATTCCTTACAAGAGTACAGATACTTTTTAATCATGCTGTTTGCTTTCTTATGCTTTATCATTTTCTTATGTATACACAATAAAATTGAACTATCAAGTATGCCAAGAGCCTTGTAGCTCAACTAGCACCTCCTAATATTTCCAAAAAAGACGTCCAGAAATTCAAATCCCCCGACCCCCAACTATTAAATTATCAAAAAAATTAACCTATCAAGAACGTTTCTAATAAATTATAATCCCAATAAATTCCTCCCAAATTTTCATCAATTTAACTCAAAAAAAAAACTACCTTTTTTTCACTCCTTTAACTTATATATATACATACCAAAATTTTATAATTGATAAAATTGCCAAAATATAAAAATTGTCCTAACATATATAATCAAGCATTGTGTCAGACAATACACTACACTAGTACTTGAATTCATTTTCCACATCCCTGAAACCTTTCAGAATATTAGGGTTTCTAACAACACAATAGCTATTGATTACAAAATAAACTAAAATCATTGCTTTCAAATCCTAATTACAATTAACATTTTTGAGTTTGAGACCCAACGAAACAAATTCACGCTCTACATATGATCAGTGCAGTACTAAAAAACCATGCATTCCAAAAAATTTCATATCCTTTTCTTTTCCCAGGCTTTCTCAGCAACCAAACAAAAAGTTAACCCCCAAAAAATACGTAAAATACATAAACGTTGCGTTTTGTGTGAGAGAGAGTTACCAGTAGAAGAAGGTATATGTCTCAGATTTGAGGATGCATATGAAAACCAAAACGCTGCGTTTCAAACTGGTGATTACTTTTCCTTCGCTCTCACTATGCTTTGTCTCTGCAAAGAGGAAGAGCAACTATACTGTCAAAAAGCTTCGTTTATTCAACGCTAAACCCGACCCGACTACCCTGTTTCCGATGAATAAAGATGGGCTGGGCCATGGTTCAAACCCAAACCCAAACCCATCTCATACTCTTTTTCTTTTTCTTTTTTTCTTTCTTTTTTTCTATAATTAGATAATTGAGAGATATGAACCTTGTGTGACTAGGGCCTGTTTGGTAGCCCAATTTGAGTAGTGTTGTTTAAAATGATGTGAAAATATGATTTAAAAAATATTGTTAAAAATACGTATTTATAGTATTTATAATGAGAAAAATGTGTTTGGTAATGTGTTTTAAATAAATACGTTGGGGTTTAGAAATATGATATGAAATTGTGTGTGTACGGTTTTTTTTTTTTTTTAAAAGCTGCCACCGGTACTATGACTTATGATTACACATCAGAGGACAACACACACAACGGATGATCTTGCACTGACGCATGGGAGAGCACAGTTCTTTACGTCAGGTGGGCCAGAGTGTTGGACTCTATTGCTAAAACAACCACTCAAACAACACTTGCTTCATAATTTCAAACAACAATAGTTAGAGCACTCACAGCAGTGGTGTTATATAGGCATAATGCTAAAATTTAGCTCCAAAAACACAAAAAGGTTGCTGCAGCAGTGGAGCTAAATCTAAAAATTTTAGCTCCATTGCTACAGTGCGCAGTGGAGCTAAATCTAAAAATTTTAGCTCCATTGCTACAGTGCACATTTATAAATAAATGTGCACTATTCATCTCAGCTAAAAAAAAATATTATTTTACTCTTCCCACTAATTAAAAAATTATTTCTTTCTCTCTCTCACTCCGTGCCTCTCTCTCTCCCAAATCACTCAGATCATCTCAGCTCTCTCTCTCAACTCTTTCAGCTCTTTTTCATCTCTGTTCAGCTCACCTCTCTCTCTCTCAACTCTCTCACCGCTGCCAGCCCAAGCCCACACCGTCGATCCTCGCCGCCAGACCCACGCCGTCGAGACCCACGCCGTCGATCCTCGCCGCCAGACCCACGCCATCGATCCTCGCTGCCAGACCCATGCCGTTGATCCTCTCCACCAGACCCTCGCGGCCAAACCCATGCCGTTGCCGTTGATCCTTTCCACCAGACCCTCGCGGCCAGACCCATGCCGTTGTCGTTGATCCTCTCCACCAGACCCTCGCGGCCAGACCCATGCCATTGATCCTCTCCACTAGACCCACGCCCTCGATCCACGCCGTTCGATCTACATCAATCCACGCCGTCGATCCACCGGCTATGGTAGTGGAATGATGTTTAATTTTTTTTTTCTTCTATGGGTTTGATGGCTGTAGTGATGGGATGATGTTTGATTTTTTTTTTCTTCTGTGGGTTTGATGGCTGTGGTGGTGGCTTGATGTTTGATTTTTTTTTTTTCTTCTGCGGGTTTGATGGCTGTGGTGGTGGCAATGGTGGTTGTTGTGGCTATGGTTTGGTGGTACGGTGTTTGATTTTTTTTTTCCTGTGGGCTTGGTGGCTGTGGTGGTGGATTG
This sequence comes from Quercus glauca, assembly GCA_023736055.1. Classification (NCBI taxonomy): domain Eukaryota; kingdom Viridiplantae; phylum Streptophyta; class Magnoliopsida; order Fagales; family Fagaceae; genus Quercus; species Quercus glauca. The sequence goes on along the minus strand of CM043315.1, from coordinate 53,689,817 downwards.
GTGACTATGATGGTTGTTTTGTTTTTTATTTTGTTTGTGGGTTTGGTTGTGTCTGTGATGGTGGTGGTGGTGGAAGCGGTGGTGGTGGCTGTGGCTGTGGCTCTATGTGGTCGGTGTTGGGAAGTTTTTTGGGTTATAGGATATATTATTTTATTGTAGGGGTATATTATTTTATTATGATATTTATATTATTTTATTGTGTTGATGTTAAAATAGATCCACTGCTGTAGTAAGTGTGTAGTTATAATAGATAAAGTAACTTTTGGTGGAGCTAAAAAGCTAAATTTTTAGCTCCACTGCTGTGAATGCTCAGATGACTTACCAAACACAAGTTTTAGCATGGGGCCCACTGGGGCCCACCTGTTTGGGTGTTTAAACACAAAACAACGCTACTCAAACAGGCCCTAAAAAGTATCGATTGAACTATATGGCTATTTCATACAAACTGCGAATTTTATTTTATTTTCTTCCCTTCCTGCTATCTATAAAAGTGTTGTTACTTTTAATAATTAGGCGGGTTTTAGTACAAGTCCTTATATGTGTTTTTTTATTATCTTAATCCTAACTCCTAAGTTGAGAAATTATACTATCCTTGAAATGAACTACATCACTTGTCCACCATTCTATTAAAAAACTCTCACATATAATCTTTCACTACAAAAAACGCGGGCTATAGCTGATTATCTTACTCTTAAAATTGTTGAGTTAGTTTAACTAATTTTTTTTAATCATAAGCTAACTCACCAATTTTAAACAAATGAGAGATTTTTAGCAAAATGATGGATAAGTGACGTGTTCTACCATGAGTACTATATAATTTCTCCTCCTAATTCATACGATATCACTTTGTCTAAAAATATTACATAAGAGGTTTCACATGTAATGTATTTATGGTTTGAATTGAAACATTTTTAAAAGTTTAGAATTTAATTTAAAAATAACCTCTAACTATGTGGTTTAAAATATATTTTATCCAAAGATTAATATTGCTGAAAATGAAAGGAATTAGATTTTTTTAATAAAAAATAAAATAAAGATGATTAATATGACACAATAATGGGCAAATAACATAGTCTCTTTTAAGCAATATTTTACTTATATAGTAGTAGAAGTTCTAAATTTTTTTTTTTTTTTAAATTTGTGTGAAGAGATTAGAAAGGATTATCTAGTGCATAGATCCTCTTATAGAACTTATTATACTATTTAATTTTTTTTATTAAAAAGAAAAATAATTAATAAAAAAACCGAAAGTAGATTTTATTTTATTTGCCGGAGCAGCAATATCTATAGAAGTTCAAAAATAGCGAATGGGCTTCTAGTCCAACAGCACTACCTCTTCCCCTGATTCCTTTATCACATCTTGCGGGTACAAGTTCAACCCGCATTTGTGTCACTTCCAAATAAAATGACTATAATTGAGTTATTTAATGGTTTATCTTATACTTTATTATGAAACTTAAATTATTAATTGTTGCTTCCTATACATCTAGGAAATTTTAATTTTAGCGTCATTTAAAATTTTTTTCTCAAAATCTTTCAAAAAAAAGAAAAAAAAAATTCCAACCCTAACTACTCAAATATAAATTTTCAAATAAACCACCAGGTATCTAACGACTGTGTTGGAATGGATATTTGTAAGGTTCAAGAAATGAGGACATTTTTAAGGAAGTTTGGATTATAAAGATTAAAGAATAGGATAAATTGTGTGTAACTAAGGGGTTGTTTGGTAGACATGTTTAAACACATGTTTTCAGTTTTTAAATAACATTACACGTATTTTCACACATATTTTCAAACACAAGTATCAAACACGGATTGATTTTTTTTTTAAATAATTATAAAATCCAAACTATATTATTAGTTAGTCATAGTTTGAAACTATTTTGGTTTCTAACAATTCGAGTCCAGTGGAGTCAATTTTGGTGTATAAATCGAGTATATTGAACTCGATTTTCCATTGCGCCAGCGGCTGAACTGGAAAAACTGTCCACGTAGGTCAGAAATCGAGCCCAAAGAGGTCGTTTCCTCTACACTGAAATCGAGTCCAAGGGACTCGGTTTAGTTTAATGGAAACCGAGTCCTACGAACTCAATTTCAGTTCAGCCCAACACATCTCAAACTTACACATATTATTTTTTTGTTCTTCCCTTTCCTTTTTTTCTCCAAATGCCAAACCTCTCCACTTCCAAGTCCCCAAAAACCCATGAAAAAAACAAATCAAAACCACACATCTGATCCGATTTCTTGCTGGGTTTTTGCGTCGTTGATTTTTTCTTCCACTGGAGCAGCGGCGAGAAACTACGTCCAATCCGATTTCCATCGCCGGGGTTTGGTCAAAATCGGCGCCTGGGTTCGGGGTTTGGTCAGAATCGACGCCTGGGTTGCTGGGTTTGCATCGTTGTTCTTCGTTGAAATCTAGTTTGTTCTTCGTTTGCTGGGTTCTGAGTTTGCTGGGTTCATCGTTGTTCTTCGGTTGCTGGGTTCTTCGTCAGCGGAAGTGTTGTTCTTCATTTTTTATGCATAGAAACCGAATTCAAAGGACTCGATTTCTATGTATAAAAACTGAGTCCAATGCACTCGTTTTCTATACATAGAAACCGAGTCCTCTAAACTCGATTTCTATGTATAGAAACCGAGTTCATTGGACTCGATTTTTATACATAGAAATCGAGTCCCCTGAACTCGATTTCTGGCCTAAGTGGACTTTTTGTCCACCTCAGTTGCTGGCAAAACAGGAATAACAACAGTAAAATCGAGTCCAGAGGACTCGAATTGTTAGAAACAAAATTAGTTTGAAACTTTGTCTAACTAATGATATTATTTGGGTTTGATGGTTATTTTCTAAAATATCCCTATCAAACACTTCCCAAGGATTACTCAAGTTTGAGAAGTATTTGTGACTAGTCAAAGAAGCCACACTCTCCAAGAAAAGAGAATGAGAACTAGGTAGTAAAAAAAATAGAGACTACTACCACTTTACCAGTGGTGCTTGGGTCTCCAAATTTTTTTAAGTAATATAGGCTTATTAGTCCTTCATTTCGCTTAAAGTTTTGATATATTTATATAAATAGAATTAATTTTTTAATATTTATTTTTTAGGGGAAAGAGCAAAAAAAAAAAAAAAAAAAACATATAGTATTATTATCATGACAAATAAAACCTTGTACTTTTAAACTTGCTAATTTAAACCTTGTATTTTTAAAAATTAAGCAATCTTGATTAAAAATTAAATAATTTTTTTAAGTGTATTTTCACAACATATATAAGAAATTCATAAAATAATAACTGATGGTGATCTACAATAAGTAGTCTTCATCCATAACGGTCGTCCAAGACCAGTGACGTCTAAGACAGTCTTCAGAAATGAGAAAGGAGAAATGTGCATCACAAACATAAAATAAAGACGTCCAAGCATGTCACCAGTCACCCAAAGAGATTCTGGTTGTCCACACCATGAGAAGGTATGGATGATCAATAAAAACTTAGTAAATTTTTGAATATTAACTTTTGATCATAAATAGTTAAACCACGATCACTTATCTCGAAACGTGGGGTGAATTCCTCGAAATGTGGGGTGAATTCTTCAAAATTTGCTCCACTCTCTCCACTAAATCCACACATCTTTCATGATGTTAATGGCACCTAACAAGTAGACCTACTCCAAATTCTCTATAAAAGGGATCAAACCTCATCAAACCAAGATATGTTCTACTATTCATTCACTCATTATGCTCGAGTTCTAGAGAGAAAAATGACTTAACTGTCGAAGGGTTCTTAGCCGGTTCACCCCAATCACCTTTGATAGTCTCTTTCTTTTTCTTCAGGTTATCTAATCGTCATTGAAGCCCGGATCATTCAGCTTACTGATTTTCAAGCATTATCAATAACTATTAAAAAACATTAAAATTATGATTAATCCCTAAAATATAAAACTATGAATACACTGGAAGGATTTAAATAATTATTATTTTTATATATTTCCTTTTAGAAATGGCTAATTAAAATAAAATAACATACTTAAAAGACTTTGAATATGTTATAATAATAGTAATGAAAATTTATTTATTTTATTGGTATGTGTCATATTAATTTCAAAGTTTAATATTTTTGAATTCAATTTGAATTTATTATTTTTCCACCTTAGAGAATCAACAAAGTTGTTTAATTTAGTTGTTGGCATGCCAAGGAAAAGTTTGCCCCTTGGCATCCAATTTGGAATACTAGTTCGTACAATTTATTCTTTTATTATTTGATTTCTTTTCAAACAAACAAAAAGTTAGTCCGCTATAAGATGAGGATTGTCAATGAGTGAGAGTGAGTAGCGACGATATGGATGGTTGGTGAGAGATGGTGCGAATATGAAGATTATTGGGTAGTGAAGATGCAATGCTTGGATGTTCGATGATTGGAATTTTGAATCTTGTAGCTGCATATGTTGAATCTTGGAATCAGAATATATCTTAATTTCTAATCCGAGCTAATTTCTCTAGATTTCTGACCATTTTTCATAATTGATTGAAATACCATCTAGTTTTTTATCCAATTTTATAGTTAAAACATATTGTGTAAAACACAAACTCAATTTATAGTTTTCTCCAATATCTTATGTATAAATTGACCTATCTTCATACATGTGTCGTGCAATCAAGTAATAATAATTTGGATTGTAAACGTTTTACATTTGCATCTTTAAAAATTATAAAGGTTTTAAATTGAAGGTTGATTCTTTCTCAAAAAAAAAAAAAAAATTGAAGGTTGCTTAATTTAAAAGGAAAAAAAAAACAAAAATAGTATGACGCATCATGTTTTAGAAATTCACCCACTTATGTTGCTCATGATTTAGTGTAGATATGAATAGCATGAATCAGGGATGGCAATGGGGCGAGGCGGGGCCGAGGATGGGGTCTTCGTCCCTGCCCCGCATGGTTTTGTCTTGCCCCATCCCTGCCTCGCCCTACATGATGGGGAAAACTTTCTCATCCCATCCCCACTACTTGGGGCCCCACAAAGCCTCACCCCGTAAAACTCTACTTTTTTGTTAATTTGCCCTACAACTAGTACTTTTTTTTTTTTTAATGAAAGATATTTAATTAATAAAAATATACTTGAAATTACAACTAAATTTATCCCATCAAATCAATTTTTAGAAAAATTGAATAATATATCCAAGTGTTTAAAAAGACAATCACAAAAAAAGAAAAAAAAATCTCATAGTATAAGACATAACAAAATAAAGATAGAGAACCACATTGGGTAGAATAAAATAAGATAATATTGATATGTTTGTTTAAATAGTAGGGTTTTAAGGTATGAAAATTTACAATTATAATCTTTAATAACGCGAGTCAGAGCGGGGACGGGGAAGGGCGGGGCGGGGTGGGTCTAAAAAGTCTAAACACATTCCCGCCCTGTGGTGTGGGCTAAAATCTTGCCCCATCTCTGCAACCCACGCGGGGCGAGGCGGAGAGGGGCGAGTTAAGCGAGGAGGGGCAAAATTGCCATCCCAAAGCATGATGAATATATTACCATATGTAACTATGTAACTGTTATTTTTTTAACTACCAAATTTTACCATATGTAACTCTCTTTTTTATTTAATTTTTAATTTTTTAAAAGTCTAATACTACATATAATTGAGTGGCCCCCTTCCCCACTTGTAACAATTTTTTTTTTTTATATAAAAAAAATAACATCTAATAATTGTTTTTAAAATCTTAATAAATAAAAAATGTGTATTTATCATACATCTGTAAAATTTGATTTTTTTTTTTTTTTTTGAATCAATTGTATAATTTGATTGACAGCATGTAATCTAGATGTCTAATATTTAAGAAGATATTTAGTGTATTTGGAATCTGCACCACCTTCCTCATAACATGTAAATCCACTATGTAAGAGCCACGTGTTTTAGATCTAAAATAGATACCGAGTGTGTAAGGCTCACATATGAGAGAAATGATATATATGCTAAATGTATGAGATTTTTTTAAAAAATTTATTTTTAATTACATCTCATTGCAAAGATGGACGTTTCCTAAGAAAAACTTTATTTCTTTTGCTTTTTCATCATGATTTGGCTGAACTCTTTTTAAATCATCTAGCAAAATTATTAAGAACTGCCAACCAATCCAGATACAATGATTTGTGTTCTTTCTCAAGGTAGAGAAAAATTAACTGCTAACCAGCCTCTGATCAATGGTTAGTCCCCCTACCCCCACTTTGTATTTGATGTAGTTCGAATATTTTATCTAACATGGTTATAATACAAGAAATCACAAACCATTAACTTTCGAGTTTCGACTTAGCTGCAACTTTCACAAAGAAGTACTATGAGAAACTATGAGAATTCCTAACCTTCAACAACTGCTTTAACTCGGAAATTGAAATGGCTCCCTATTACTAACAGAAAGAAGAAATTATAAATTTATAATCTTGGATTGTAACAGGCCTTGGGTGAGTCTATGCTAGGTGCCGCTGTAGTCTGTACAGTCCCTGCTCCCACAGAGTAAAGCTACACGTTAAGCACATTTGCTTTACACAGATTCAACAAAACATCATTCCAAATATTCAGGAGCAGCTTCACAAATCTTGCTGTATCTAAGACTCCTTTACATGCAGAAAATCGTATCCCAGCAGTAGTGCTATACAATGATAATACAACAGAACTCGATTTTAACTCCCACAATCAATTCGCGTACTCAATCCAAGCCGAGGAGAATGGCACAAACCCTTGTGCACTTAGAAAAGCTCTCACTTAGTCCACATGATAAGGGTTCCACAATGGAGCTTATCATGAAAAAGGATAAAAATTTGAAAAGAGTAAACTACCGAGAAGGATGTACGCTGCAGAGTATGCCCAAATTAGATATGCCCATCTCTTAGAACCAGGATGTACCACTAAATGTGAGGCAAACCAATAAAGGGGAGGGCTGGCTGACAGGAAACGTGTAGCCACCTGTCAAGAATCAGTCATCAAATAACAACATAAGAAAGGGATCCATCATCAGATAAAGTGAAACATGAAGGTGTTGGGACATTTAAACCATCTTTAAATAACACAAATTCTTCGAATTAGCAGGAATGTAATTGGAAAAGAAAAGAAACTAGAGAACGGAAAAAGGCAGAACAGAGTACTACTTAACAGCTCTAATGATAAACTAGAGTGAAACACCCTGGTTTTATATCCAAAAGCGGAACATTTTAAGCAAAGTTTTTATTTTGATAAGTAATTTTTAAGAAGAGGAGTTTCAAACTGAAGCAAAGAAACAGCAGCCAGCAAATTTTCTAAAAGCTGTGTACAACTTGGATCAGGGTGAATGGAAGAATAAATATATATATATATATATATATATATATATTGTATAGGTGTGGATGGAAGAATATAATGTGAGCCACATAACAGATCTTGTGAAGCTTTTTTTTTTTTCAAAATTAACCAATACAGGTTCATCCATCGCATGTACATCCAGACACATAAAACTTACATACTGAGATAAGTTTTAGGAGTTTTAGGAGCTTTTCAACCCTGGAAGTCTTTTGAAAATTGTGTTCAATTTCATCAAAGCCAGGGCCTTATTGATATCGTGGAAGGCGAATGATGTGAATAATGATCTATCCATGGAACTGTACACCCCTTCCCCGCCCCCCAACTCATAAAACTTGTATAGTGAGTTTAACTTTTAGGAGCTTTAATCCCTTCAAGCCTTTGCAATCCTTTGTTACATTTTTTTTTCTTTTAATATTTATTACCTACCAAAAAATTTAGCTTTGATTCCATAAATTTGCTAATTCCCACTGGTGAGTAAAACTTGGTGGGAGTAAATATCAAATCCTATCTGTCTTATGAAAATTTTATCGTAAGCCACATGGCCCACACACGCCTTCAACTTCTTACCAATTGGGATACCCTTTCCATTCTTAAAATGATAATGATCTAATACAATAGGCAAAGTGACAAAATTTTCACAAAGCTGAAGTTGACAAACTGTATAATCTTCAACAGATTAAGGAATATTACATAAATTATAGGATGAATGAGTCTACCTGCACATGCATGACAAAAAATGCTGTAGCTGCCATAAATCCCAACTGCAGAATAAATGGGAGAACAGAGACAGACAAGTATCCCAGCTTTGCTAATGGATCATTTTCTATTGGGAGAGCAATGGGATCCACTCTATTCGTATGCTTCCTCTGTCTAAGGTTGTGATTTTCTGTTATTAGCAATCATTAGTTGACAGTGTTATTTGTTTTTGTACTGTAAACAGAGCATAACACCTCCCAAGAAAAAGAGTTAGCTCATGTGCATGATTACAAACACTCAGCAAGAACTATTTATTATATGATGTACCATATCTTCCCTGTCATTTCAATGAAAGTAATACCTTGTATCTTAGAGTAAGATTTCTCTGGCAGGCGAGCTATATTTGATCTTGGAACTGACTCTAGAGAAAAAAGCAGAGCTGAAGAATTCTTTTCCTCTATAGAAGCTTGAAACCCCAGGGAGAAAAAAATTTCAGGCCTTGACTTTGCATAGTAGATAATTGAACAAACCGCCAAAGACAATATAGGGGATGCGAGTAAAAAGTTTGGCAACTGCTTTAATTGAAAATATCTTAAGAAACCTACTCCCCTGGCATCAAAAGAAACAATCAATATATACAAAATTTAGACACACGCATCTTTACTTAAATTCTTTCTTGTTTTTAAAAATTAATATCTTACAAGTTACAAAATATAACAGTCAAATTTAATCATGTATATGGAGCTAGTTCACTGCTTACTCCATAGAGAGTTACATGACTTCAATAAAATGATCCATTGGAAAGATAGAATAGGAAATCAATGCTAGATGGGCTCAAAAATTGAGATTTTTATTTTAAAAAAATTTTCTGGATCAAATACAAATCTTGCATCATCCAATAGAAAATTATAACAAATACGATATCAATAAACTTAAAAGAAATTTAAAAAATAACGGCAATGCACCAAGCAAAGCAAGCACTCATCCTTAAGATGGCTTTGAAGCAATTATCAATGAGGAAAAGGAAAATTCAAAATCTTTCATCTATATACATGGATTTGTAGCTAAGAACTTCAAGCATTAGTTAAAGATGAACATACCAATAATGACTTTGAATAAAATTGTACAGCAGAGGTACTCTTGCTTTGCACCAGGGCCTCATTTCATGTAGGTCACGTCCTAGGCATATATTATAGTATCCATATGCTTGAAAAGCCAAAAATGGAGTGAAAATACAGATACAACGCAAAGCTCCAATAGTAAGAACCTGTATTGTCAACTGACATAGAAATAAGAATTATTAGCAATGCAAAACTGGATCTAACTTTGCCCACATATTAAAGATATCAAACATTAATAAACATCTTACTTGAAAACATCAAAATGCAACAACCTGAATTAATTAGTTTTCAAAAGAACAACAGTTTGCATTTGTAACAATGCAAATGCTTTTGGTTGACAGGAACAGCTTTCTCCATGAAATTGGAGCAGGCATAAACACTAGAATTTCTGGTAACTACATTAGAAGTGACCAAGTAGGACTAAGATTGAATAAATGAAATTTTATTGTATTGGAAAATATTCAATTTCATTGGATGCATCATATATAATTTATTTAGACCAGCAATACTAAATGATAGCATAGGTAAAGCTTTTTTTTTTTTTTGGGCCCAGGCATATTTCAAACATTACACACTGGCAAGAAATCAAAGGTACTTGTTACATTTATAAATTCAGAGGTGTATGATTATCAAATGGGACAAAAAGCATAAAATTGAGATAAAATTCAGGAATATGTGTACTACAACAACAACAACCAAGCCTTAGTCCCAAAATTTTGGGGTTGGCTATGGGTGCTCAACAAACTAGTCGGGTCAGCATCTGTATTCTTCTCAGCCTGGAAATTTATAATAGAGTGACTAAATTTTATGCTTGCCTTAATTTATTGATTTTTTTTCTTTGATTGGTAAGTAACACATATGCCGACATAAACTTGGTAGGTATTGAACTGATGATCACACCCTCCACCCTGTACTTATGGTTGTGGAGGCACCATTTGGGCAAAAACTTAATAGATCTATCCAGATAGACAAACAAACAGAATGCAATTCAATTCTTCATACATTGAAGGTGGATGAAAGTAAAGTGTTCACCATAAACATACGTATATTGCAAAAGTATAACGATTAAACATCTAAACTTGTTTTGTAAAATGTGAGATGGATGGAAACAAAAGGCCTACTTATCCTTAGCCTCAACCAAGACAATCTAAAAAAATTAAACTTACAAAAGCGTGCTTTTTAAGGAATAGCGCATCATAAGTGCGATGCATAGTCTGGAAACAGAAATAACCAGCATTAAGCACTCCATTAGACCTTGCACAACCAGAGAGAGCAAACGAAACAACAGCAACAGTATTTCCACCAGTTACTAAGTAGTATAACCCTCCAAACGAAAACAGGGCATACAAACTCTCCGAATATCTGTCATAATAACAAAAACCCAACAAATATCTCACTTAAATTTCAGTCTTCATTTTTCAAACAATAAACTTAAACAATAAAGAAGCAATAACAACAACAACAACATTACATTGATGAATAAAATATTGAAGCTGGGTTGAAGCAAAACAAAATTGAAGCCCGTAGCGCCAACTCAGAGTCCTTCAAAATAATAACTGAAAGCCTGTTAGAGCAAACATGAATTTCAAATTTCACACTCATTATTATTAACTTATTTAACTCTAAGCATTGCATATCCTAACTATGGATCATAACTCACTTGTAAAAGTAAAAAGCCGCGATCACAAACGCAACATTATTGATGAAATAGCCGGACAATCCCAACACAGCTCTGTAACCAAATAACGGTACCAATGGCCCGAAAACTGAAAAACAAAAAAATCAAAAATAATTTTAGTCGGAAAATGAGAAATCCTTCAAACTCCTCTTTTATCTTTTTATCATTAGACTTGAATTTTAAAAATATAACGGTTAGATTGCATGATGTAATTATATCTTCTATGTTTGTAAAATTTTAAAAAAATCAAACGTTAATAGCTATGTTATCAATCAAATGTTTGAATTTCAAGTCCTGTAATATAAAATTCTGCATAAATAACAAGATTATTAATCGAATAGTAAATAACATCCGATATTTTAAATTCATAAACCTTCTCTCTATATTTTGGTACTACTTTCAATTTGGCAATGGCAGGGACCAAAATGCAAGCAAATTTGAAAAATACAAGGATCAAAATGAAAGTTGAGAAAAAAACTCGAGGACGAAATTGAAAGCGGAAGTTGAGAGTGGGAGCTACCTGTGTGGGAGAGGAAGGAAATGAAGAGAGGGAGGAGAGGGAGGAAAGCGTAGGACTGCTCGTATTCGTAGGCGGCGCATTGGGCGCTGCGGACGAAGTACACGGAGTCCCATACGATGCCGTTTTCGATGGCGGAGGCGAGCTTCGGGAATAGCACTGCGGCAGAGTCAGAGTTCTGGTCCTTTGCGATTTCGAGGCAGCTAGGGTTTAGGGGAGCGGAGGTGTCGCAAGGTGTGAGGAGCGAGCGCCAGATGAGGATCAGAGTTAGGAGGAGGAGTCGAGAGAGGATCGCCGATTTGAGGACCAGTGTCTTGTGCTGCTGATTTGTAGGGAATGCAGTGGCTGTGGCTGTGGCGGCGGCGGAGGTGGCGGTGGCGGTGGCGGTGGTCATGGTAGAGAGAGGTGGCGGAAATGCAGATTGGGGGCGTTTTGATTGTTTAGGGGTACTCGTGGACTGTGTCACAGTGGTCGCGTCGCGTTCAGCAAATACGACGTCGTATTAGTTCAGTAGATTCTTGATTCAAGCTCGAATCGGATAAACCCGACCCGTTTGTTGGGGGCCAGTGCAAGAATGTTGGGCTATATCCGTTTTGGTTTGAGGCTTGAGTTTGATTTTTATTTTTCAAGTCTAGTCAATGGGTGTTGGACATTTGTTAATGAACCAATTTAGAAGAGTTTTGATATTATTTTTATCAAAAAAATTAATTGCTTTTTTTCCCATCAAAAGTTTCTGTAAATATTTTCTAAACCATTTATATTTTCCCATCAAAAAAATTGAGTTTCACTTGATTAAAAACTTATTTATGTTTGTTTGTTTATAAACAAGCCAAGTTTAACATTTAGTTTTAGGCTTATTTCATAAATGAGTCGAGCCCAAGTAAAAAAAAATTGTTTATGAACAAGCCCCTAAACATTAGGGCTCGATACACAACAAGTTGAGCCTACACTCATTTATAAGTTTGGTAATAAGATTGATACGAGTTTTGACAAATGAACTCATATCTTTCTAAGAATTTAATTAATAATAAATTGAGAGTTGAAACCACCCACCCAAACCAAATAAGTTAGGTAATAAGCTTGATATGTGTTTGATAATATATTTGTGTTGAATCTCAAGCTTAAAAGCATGATATTGAGCTCAAACTTTTATACTTTACTAGCTTCATCACACGCGCTTCGCGCGTGCGATGAGGCTTTTTATTTTTTATTTTTTGGGTTTACACATTTTGTTCATGATAGTTTTTATTTTATTTTTTATTTTAAGAAGAAGTTGTATTAGTAGTTGACTATTAATGTGAGAGAGAAATGTTGAGGTGGGGAAAAATTCAAAAAACAGTTTAGTGATATAAAAAAATGGTACGTTTGTGGAAAAAAAAGAGCAATTGTATTATTTATTATTTTGAAAAAGAAGAAGTTGTATTAGTACTTGACAACTAACGTGAGAGAGAAATGTGAAAGTCGAAGAAACCCCCCCCCCCCCATCTTTTTTATTTAGCTAAAAATTAGGAGTTTTAAAATTACTAATTTTACATGTTTAACCCTATAATTTAAGTCTTAGAAAGGGATGAATTTGAGAATATTTTGTATATCTAAATTGAGAATCCTAAACAGGGGAAGCCCTTTAATTAATAGTAGTATAGATAGTGAGTTCAAACTTGAATATTATTTGTAAGTTTGATTCAAGCTCAAGTCAAGCTTGAGCATTCTAGTTTTGGTGCTTGGGCACCCAAATTTTTTTTAAGTAATATAGGCTTATTAGTCCTCCATTTCGCTTGAAGTTTTGATATATTTATATAAATAGAATTAATTTTTTAATATTTATTTTTTAGGGAAACAGCAAAAAAAAAAAAAAAAAAAAAAACCATATAGTATTATTATCATGACAAATAAAACCTTGTACTTTTAAACTTGTTAATTTAAACCTTGTGTTTTTAAAAATTAAGCAATCTTGATTAAAAAAATATCTAGGAAAATTAAATAATTTTTAAGTGTATTTTCACAACCTATATAAGAAATTCATAAAATAATAACTAATGGTGATCTACAACTAGTCTTCATCCATAATGGTCGTTCAAGACCAGCGACGTCTAAGACAGTCTTCAAAAATGAGAAAGGAGAAATGTGCATCACAAACATAAAATAAAGACGTCCAAGCATGTCACCTGTCGCCCAAAGAGGTTCTGGTCGTCCACACCATGAGAAGGTATGAATGATCAGTAAACACTTAGTAAATTTCTGAATATTAGCTGCTGATCATAAATAGTTAAACCACGATCACTTATCTCGAAACATTGGGTGAATTCTCCCAAATTTGCTCTACTCTCTCCACTAAGTCCACACATTTTCCATGATGTTAATGGCACCTAACAAGTAGAGAATCAACAAAGTTGTTTAATTTAGTTGTTGGCATGCCAAGGAAAAGATTGCCCATTGGCATCCAATTTGGAATACTAGTTCGTACAATTTATTCTTTTATTATTTGATTTCTTTTCAAACAAACAAAAAGTTAGCCCGCTATAAGATGAGGATTGTCAATGAGTGAGTAGCAATGATATGGATGTTTGGTGAGAGATGGTGCGAATATGAAGATTATTGGGTAGTGAAGATGTAATGCTTGGATGTTCGATGATTGGAATTTTGAATCTTGGAATCAAAATATATCTTGATTTCTAATTCGATCTAATTTCTCTAGATTTCTGACCATTTTTCATAATTGATTGAAATACCATCTAGTTTTTTATCCAATTTTATAGTTAAAACATATTGTGTATAACACACAAACTAAATTTATAGTTTTCTCCAATATCTTAAGTATAAATTGACCTATCTTCATACATGGGTCATGCAATCAAGTAATAATAATTTGGATTGTAAACGTTTTACATTTGCATCTTTAAAAATTATAAAGGCTTTAAATTGAAGGTTGCTTAATTTAAAAGGGAAAAAAACAAAAATGGTATGATGCATCATGTTTTAGAAATTCACCCACTTATGTTGCTCATGATTTAGTGTAGATATGAATAGCATGAAATGCATGATGAATATATTACCATATGTAACTATGTCACTGTTATTTTTTTAACTACCAAATTTTACCATGTAACTCTTTTTTCTTTTTTCTTTTTTTAAAGTCTAATATTACATATACTCTTATTTTTTTAACTACCAAAATTTACCATATGTAACTCTTTTTTTTTTTTTTTATTATTATATAGATTTAAGTCTAATACTACATATAATTGAGTGGCCCCCCTCCCCACTTGTAACAATTTTTTTTTTATATATAAAAAAATAACATCTAATAATTGTTTTTAAAATCTTAATAAATAAAAAATGTGTATTTATCATACATCTATAAAATTTGATTGACGGCATATAATCTAGATGTCTAATATTTAAGAAGATATTTAGTGTACTTGAAATATGCACCATCTTCCTCGTAAAATGTAAATCCACTATGTAAGAGCCACATGTTTTAGATCTAAAATATATACTGAATGTGTAAGGCTCACATATGAGAGAGATGGCACATACATTAAATGTATGAGATTTTCATTTTAAAATTTATTTTTAATTACATCTCATTGCAAAGAAGGACGTTTCCTAAGAAAAACTTTATTTCTTTTGCTTTTTCATCATGATTTGGCTGAACTCTTTTTAAATCATCTAGCAAAATTATTAAGAACTGCCAACCAATCCAGATACAATGATTAGCGTTCTTTCTCAAGGTAGAGAAAAATTAACTGCTAACCAGCCTCTGATCAATGGTTAGTCCCCCCACCCCCACTTTGTATTTGATGTAGTTCGAATATTTTATCTATCATGGTTATAATACAAGAAATCACAAACCATTAACTTTCGAGTTTCGACTTAGCTGCAACTTTCACAAAGAAGTACTATGAGAAACTATGAGAATTCCTAACCTTCAACAACTGCTTTAACTCGGAAATTGAAATGGCTCCCTATTACTAATAGAAAGAAGAAATTATAAATTTATAATCTTGGATTGTTACAGGCCTTGGGTGAATCTATGCTAGGTGCCGCTGTAGTCTGTACAGTCCCTGCTCCCACAGAGTAAAGCTACACGTTAAGCACATTTGCTTTACACAGATTCAACAGAACATCATTCCAAATATTCAGGAGCAGCTTCACAAATCTTGCTGTATCTAAGACTCCTTTACATGCAGAAAATCGTATCCCAGCAGTAGTGCTATACAATGATAATACAACAGAACTCGATTTTAACTCCCACAATCAATTCGCGTACTCAATCCAAGCCGAGGAGAATGGCACAAACCCTTGTGCACTTAGAAAAGCTCTCACTTAGTCCACATGATAAGGGTTCCACAATGGAGCTTATCATGTAAAAGGATAAAAATTTGAAAAGAGTAAACTACCGAGAAGGATGTACGCTGCAGAGTATGCCCAAATTAGATATGCCCATCTCTTAGAACCAGGATGTACCACTAAATGTGAGGCAAACCAATAAAGGGGAGGGCTGGCTGACAGGAAACGTGTAGCCACCTGTCAAGAATCAGTCATCAAATAACAACATAAGAAAGGAATCCATCATCAGATAAAGTGAAACATGAAGGTGTTGTGACATTTAAACCATCTTTAAATAACACAAATTCTTCGAATTAGCAGGAATGTAATTGGAAAAGAAAAGAAACTAGAGTACGGCAAAAGTCAGAACAGAGTGCTACTTAACAGCTCTAATGATAAACCAGAGTGAAACACCCTGCTTTTATATCCAAAAGCAGAACATTTTAAGCAAAGTTTATATTTTGATAAGTAAATTTTAAGAAGGGGAGTTTCAAACTTAAGCAAAGAAACAGCAGCCAGCAAAATTTCTAAAAGCTGTATACAACTTGGATCAGGGTGAATGGAAGAATAAATAAATAAATAAATAAATATATATATATATATGTATGTATTTTGTATAGGTGTGCATGGAAGAATATAATGTGAGCCACATAACAGATCTCGTGAAGCTTTTCTATTTTTTTTTCAAAATTAACCAATACAGGTCCATCCAACGCATGTACATCCAGACGCATAAAATTTATACAGTGAGATAACATTTAGGAGTTTTAGGAGCTTTTCAACCCTGGAAGTCTTTTGAAAATTGTGTTCAATTTCATCAAAGCCAGGGCCTTATTGATATCGGGGAAGGTGAATGATGTGAATAATGATCTATCCATGGAACTGTACACCCCTTCCCCACCCCCCAACTCATAAAACTTGTGTAGTGAGTTTAACTTTTAGGAGCTTTAATCCCTTCAAGCCTTTGCAATCCTTTGATACATTTTTTTTTCTTTTAATATTTATTACCTACCAAAAAAATTTAGCTTTGATTCCATAAATTTGCTAATTCCCACTGGTGAGTAAAACTTGGTGGGAGTAAATATCAATTCCTATCTGTCTTATGAAAATTTTATCATAAGCCACATGGCCCACACACGCCTTCAACTTCTTACCAATTGGGATACCCTTTCCATTCTTAAAATGATAAAGATCCAATACAATAGGCAAAGTGACAAAATTTTCACAAAGCTGAAGTTGACGAACTGTATAATCTTCAACAGATTAAGGAATATTACATAAGTTATAGGATGAATGAGTCTACCTGCACATGCATGACAAAAAATGCTGTAGCTGCCATAAATCCCAACTGCAGAATAAATGGGAGAACAGAGACAGACAAGTATCCCAGCTTTGCTAATGGATCATTTTCTATTGGGAGAGCAATGGGATCCACTCTATTCGTATGCTTCCTCTGTCTAAGGTTGTGATTTTCTGTTATTAGCAATCATTAGTTGAAAGTGTTATTTGTTTTTGTACTGCAAACAGAGCATAACACCTCCCAAGAAAAAGAGTTAGCTCATGTTCATGATTACAAACACTCAGCAAGAACTATTTATTATATGATGTACCATATCTTCCCTGTCATTTCAATGAAAGTAATACCTTGTATCTTAGAGTAAGATTTCTCTGGCAGGCGAGCTATATTTGATCTTGGAACTGACTCTAGAGAAAAAAGCAGAGCTGAAGAATTCTTTTCCTCTATAGAAGCTTGAAACCCCAGGGAGAAAAAAATTTCAGACCTCGACTTTGCATAGTAGATAATTGAACAAACCGCCAAAGACAATATAGGGGATGCGAGTAAAAAGTTTGGCAACTGCTTTAATTGAAAATATCTTAAGAAACCTACTCCCCTGGCATCAAAAGAAACAATCAATATATACAAAATTTAGACACACGCATCTTTACTTTAATTCTTTCTTGTTTTTAAAAATTAATATCTTACAAGTTACAAAATATAACAGTCAAATTTAATCATGTATATGGAGCTAGTTCACTGCTTACTCCATAGAGAGTTACATGACTTCAATAAAATGATCCATTGGAAAGATAGAATAGGAAATCAATGCTGGATGGGCTCAAAAATTGAGATTTTTATTTTAAAAAAATTTTCTGGATCAAATACAAATCTTGCATCATCCAATAGAAAATTATAACAAATACGATATCAATAAACTTAAAAGAAATTTAAAAAATAACGGCAATGCACCAAGCAAAGCAAGCACTCATCCTTAAGATGGCTTTGAAGCAATTATCAATGAGGAAAAGGAAAATTCAAAATCTTTCATCTATATACATGGATTTGTAGCTAAGAACTTCAAGCATTAGTTAAAGATGAACATACCAATAATGACTTTGAATAAAATTGTACAGCAGAGGTACTCTTGCTTTGCACCAGGGCCTCATTTCATGTAGGTCACGTCCTAGGCATATATTATAGTATCCATATGCTTGAAAAGCCAAAAATGGAGTGAGAATACAGATACAACGCAAAGCTCCAATAGTAAGAACCTGAATTGTCAACTGACATAGAAATAAGAATTATTAGCAATGCAAAACTGGATCTAACTTTGCCCACATATTAAAGATATCAAACATTAATAAACATCTTACTTGAAAACATCAAAATGCAACAACCTGAATTAATTAGTTTTCAAAAGAACAACAGCTTGCATTTGTAACAATGCAAATGCTTTTGGTTGACAGGAACAGCTTTTTCCATGAAATTGGAGCAGGCATAAACACTAGAATTTCTGGTAACTACATTAGAAGTGACCAAGTAGGACTAAGATTGAATAAATGAAATTTTATTGTATTGGAAAATATTCAATTTCATTGGATGCATCATATATAATTTATTTAGACCAGCAATACTAAATGATAGCATAGGTAAAGCTTTTTTTTTTTTTTTTTTGGGCCCAGGCATATTTCAAACATTACACACTGGCAAGAAATCAAAGGTACTTGTTACATTTATAAATTCAGAGATGCATGATTATCAAATGGGACAAAAAGAATAAAATTGAGATAAAATTCAGGAATATGTGTACTACAACAACAACAACAACCAAGCCTTAGTCCCAAAATTTTGGGGTTGGCTATGGATGCTCAACAAACTAGTCGGGTCAGCATCTGTATTCTTGTCCGCCTGGAAATTTATAATAGAGTGACTAAATTTTATGCTTGCCTTAATTTATTGATTTTTTTTCTTTGATTGGTAAGTAACACATATGCCGACATAAACTTGGTACGTATTGAACTGATGACCACACCCTCCACCTTGTACTTATGGTTGCGGAGGCACCATTTGGGAAAAAAACTGAATAGATCTATCCAGGTAGACAAACAAACAGAATGCAATTCAATTCTTCATACATTGAAGGTGGATGAAAGTAAAGTCTTCACCATAAACATACGTATATTGCAAAAGTATAACAATTAAACATCTAAACTTGTTTTGTAAAATGTGAGATGGATGGAAACAAAAGGCCTACTTATCCTTAGCCTCAACCAAGACAATCTAAAAAAATGAAACTTACAAAAGCGCGCTTTTTGAGGAATAGCGCATCATAAGCGCGATGCATAGTCTGGAAACAGAAATAACCAGCGTTAAGCACTCCATTAGACCTTGCACAACCGGAGAGAGCAAACGAAACAACAGCGATAGCATTTCCACCAGTTACAAAGTAGTATAAACCTCCAAACGAAAACAGGGCATACAAACTCTCCGAATATCTGTCATAATAACAAAAACCCAACAAATATCTCACTTAAATTTCAGTCTTCATTTTTCAAACAATAAACTTAAACAATAAAGAAGCAATAACAACAACAACATTACATCGACGAATAAAATATCGAAGCAGGGTTGAAGCAAAACAAAATCGAAGCCCCTAGTGCCAACTCAGAGTCCTTCAAAATAATAACTGAAAGCCTGTTAGAGCAAACATGAATTTCAAATTTCACATTCATTATTATTAACTTATTTAACTCTAAGCATTGCATATCCTAACTATGGATCATAACTCACTTGTAAAAGTAAAAAGCTGCGATCACAAACGCAACATTATTGATGAAATAACCGGACAATCCCAACACAGCTCTGTAACCAAATAACGGTACCAATGGCGCGAAAACTGAAAAACAAAAAAATCAAAAATAATTTTAGTCGGAAAAGGAGAAATCCTTCAAACTCTTCTTTTATCTTTTTATTATTAGACTTGAATTTTAAAAATATAACGGTTGGATTGCATGTTGTTATTATATCTTCCATGTTTGCAAAATTTTAAGAAGATCAAACGTGAATAGCTACTTCATCAATCAAATGGTTAAATTTCAAGTTCTGTAATATAAAATTATGTACAAATAATAAGTTTATTGATCGATTTGAATGATCCAACCGCTAGATTTTCGAAATTCAAAAACCTTCTATTTTAGTCTCTGTATTTTGGTACTATTTTCAATTTGGCAATGGCAGGGACCAAAATGCAAGCAAATTTGAAAAATACAAGGATCAAAATGAAAGTTGAGGAAAAACTCGAGGACGAAATTGAAAGCGGAAGTTGAGAGTGGGAGCTACCTGTGTGGGAGAGGAAGGAAATGAAGAGAGGGAGGAGAGGGAGGAAAGCGTAGGACTGCTCGTATTCGTAGGCGGCGCATTGGGCGCTGCGGACGAAGTACACGGAGTCCCATACGATGCCGTTTTCGATGGCGGAGGCGAGCTTCGGGAATAGCACTGCGGCAGAGTCAGAGTTCTGGTCCTTTGCGATTTCGAGGCAGCTAGGGTTTAGGGGAGCGGAGGTGTCGTAAGGTGTGAGGAGCGAGCGCCAGATGAGGATCAGAGTTAGGAGGAGGAGTCGAGAGAGGATTGCTGATTTGAGGACCAGTGTTTTGTGCTGCTGATTTGTAGGGAATGCAGTGGCTGTGGCGGCGGCGGAGGTGGCGGTGGTGGTGGTCATGGTAGAGAGAGGTGGCGGAAATGCAGATTGGGGGCGTTTTGGTTGTTTTAGGAGTACTCGCGGACTCTGTCACAGTGGTCGCATCGCGTTCAGTAAATACGACGTCGTAGTAGATCCAAACGATTTATTTTTATTTTTTTAATTTTTAGAATCGGATCCTAGAAAATCATTTTAGTTCAATAGATTCTTGATTCAAGCTCGAATCGGATAAACCCGACCCGTTTGTTGGGGGCTAGTGCAAGAATGTTGGGCCATATCCGTTTTGGTTTGAGCCTTGAGTTTGATTTTTTTTTTTTCAAGTCTAGTTAATGGGTGGTGGACATTTGTTAATGGACCTATTTATAAGAGTTTTGATACCACTTTTATGAAAAATATAAAAATTTATTAATAAATTTAATTGCTTTTTTCTCGTCAAAAGTTTCTATAAATATTTTCTAAACCAATGCTGTTAGAGTATCAGTTAGTATTTTTTTTTCTTTCTAAATAGACACTAAGAGTAAGCTTGTAAATGAATCAAACCGTTCATAACACAAATTGAGTTTTGCTTGATAAAAAACTCATTTATGTTTATTTGTTTATAAACAAGCTAAGTTTAATATTTAGTTTTAGGCTTATTTAATAAATGAGTTGAGCCCAAGTAAAAAAAAAATTGTTTATGAACAAGCCCCTAAACATTAGGACTCGATACACAACAAGTTGAGCTTACACTCATTTATAAGTTTGGTAATAGGATTGATACGAGTTTTGACAAATAAACTCATATCTTTCTAATAGAAAACTTATTGTGGGGCCCAAATATTTAGCAACCCCGGCCCACACCACACATTCGGCCCAAGACCCACGCCGAGGACAGCAAGAATTCGAGGATGGGTAGGAAGAGCCCAAGTCATCAAAGGACCTCACAGAGGATGCCACATCCTCGGCAAGCCGACATTGAAAGAAGGGAGCTGTCACTCACTCATTAAATGCATGTCACCGACACTCTGGCCGCATTAATGGTGAATTGACCAAAAAACAGTGCAGTCTTGGTTATTTCAACTAATAGAAAACTTGTAAAGGCGGCTGATGGGACGAGCCCTCAGATACAAGTTCAGATGACCGACAAGTGGACGGCAGAGATCAACTAATCAATACTTATCAAATCAAGTATTTATTTGCTCGTAGGACAACTCAAGAAAAAACATGGGGCAAATTACAACTTATCTACATATGACTTGGCTGAAATTTGAGTTGTCTACCTGTGATTTAAAAGTTGATATTTTACCCACTTGAGATTTATTTTGTTAAGCTTTCGTAACCCATCTCTGTAATTTCACTGTTAAAAACACAAAAAACATAACAAAAACATAAAAATAAATATTTAAAAGCATATTTCATAAAATGATAAAATTTTGGCTTAAAAACATTCTTTTTCTTCATAAGAACATTCTCAAGTCTTTCAATCCAAACAAATCTCCATGTGTGGTGATAAATCCATCGTGAAGTAGTAAAACAACTATTTATGAACAATCCTTTTTACATTGATTCTGTGGAAAATGAAGCATAAATTTTGTTTATACAGTTCGTTTAATTTTCACAACATTTACTATGCTCTTGGTGCTTAAAGTGCTGTGCTCTCTTTGCTGCAGATAAGGATATTATGAATATGAAGAACTTGATATGTGATAAAAAGGAAGTCCATGTAGAAGATAATCACAAATTAATGGAGGAAGATGAGTTAGATAGCAACATTAAATACATGCATGCACAAGTGCACATCATAGCCAAGTTACAACTTCCATGCAACAACGTATTTTTCTTCAGTTCCAAATTCCAAGGGCCATGACTCAACACTATATCACGTACGTGTACTTCCCATTCAATAAATGATTCACTCGTACACCCTCTTTTTCAGCAATCTAAAAATTTAAGAGAGAGATATCAAATAAATAATACTTTCACCTATTAAATGTACTTTTTTTTCTTCAATAAATTAATGGTATACCTTTTTATTTTTTGATAATGTATACCTTCCCTTTTTTTTTAATCTAAAATTTAAGAGATGTGCGAACATGCCTATACTTTTGATTAGTCACATAATCTACTTAATATTTATAAAATTTATTTAAATATTTAATGAATCACACAACTTCATACAAAGCATAGAATCTTACTACTAAAACATAATGAAATGAAAGAAATTTCTCTAATTGAAGGCATATTATGCTAAATATTATAATTTTTGAAAATATTTAAGAAAAAAACATCAAGTCAAACTTATTTAGCTATGTAGCATCTTTTTTGAAAGTTGAGTTCCAAGTGAAACTCGAGTTTATCAAATTCGAGTTTCGAACATAAGAACATTATGATAATTTGATCAAACATAATACTTAGAACCATTGTTATTGATTCTGTTTCGTTCCGGCCGGAACAGCCGGAATTTTTCGTACCGGTATGCAAACCAGTACCGGAATACCCACGTTCCACCTCGGGTCAAATTCCGGGCCATTCCGGTCATTCCAGTCAATTCCGGCTAATTTCGGCCGAGATGCAAATTTCGGCCGGTACCGGATTTGGCCTATTATTAAAAAAAAAGAAAAAGAAAGAGTAAAGGTCCAATGGGTGCTAGAAGTTCTTGGGAGTTCTTTTGATGATGAATTTGATCATTCTCTCATGGATGATGATGAGGAGGAGGAGTAAATCTTGTATTTTTTGATATTTAGTTATTGTCTTGTAAATCTTCTTATTGTGTGATGTTAAATTGATATTTAAAACTTAAGAGTTAAGACTAAATGATTTGTATTATTTGATATTTAGTTATTTATTTATTAGAATTGACAATTTTATGTTCAACAAGAATATATATAAATTATTTTTTAAGAACTCCGAAACATCTTGAAACGGTACGCCGAAATTGGCCTGTACCGAAATATTCCATTTCATTGGACAAACCGAAACGGGGTCCGAAACGGTATTAATAACAATGCTTAGAACTCGAGTTCAAAAAAATGCTACATAACTAAATAAGTTTGGTTAGGTATTATTTAGCAAATTTTTCCTTAAATTATTGCTATTTAGCA
Source organism: Quercus glauca (assembly GCA_023736055.1). Classification (NCBI taxonomy): domain Eukaryota; kingdom Viridiplantae; phylum Streptophyta; class Magnoliopsida; order Fagales; family Fagaceae; genus Quercus; species Quercus glauca. Next base: position 53,666,093 of record CM043315.1, on the reverse strand, counting down.
AAATTTTCCCTAATTGAATATGAAATAAATAAGCCTTTTCCTTATCCATAATTCATTGACATTGCATCAGCGCCGCTTTATTTGCTTCTATAATATAAAATTGGAAACAATGAATTTTGATGCTGATGATACGATAGAATTGTGCATAGTTTTGCGTCACCTGGCCACGGCTATCAGTTTCCTTATTAGTAGATTGTAGGACTACTATTGATGATTCTCCATACCTTTTGCCACCAAGATTGAAACACAAATTTATAGATTGAGAACAAAGAAATTTAATAGCTGTAAAGAGAAATTGAGTTAAAAAAACAAAACAAAACAAAAAGATGTGATTAAGAAAACGAAAGATTTTTTCTTTCTTCTTTTATTTTATGAAAAAAAAAATTTACTTTATGTTGGACAAAACGATATATAGTTTTATGAGGAGACGTAGAGTTTGTTTGGTTTGTGATCACATAAGAGATTGGGTGATTAATGTTGATAATTTACCATGTGAGAAATTAGCTTACAAAAGTTAAAGCCTCAAACTATTATGAAAAATTCATTGTCAACAGTGATTTAGAACATTCGCAACTTTTGTTTTCCTCAATTAACTTAATATTTCAATTGGATTAATTTTTTTTTTTTTTTAGTTCACAATTTTCAAATTTTATGGCATTTCTTATGGGCGGGAGAGAGAGGGTGCAATCCACTAATACTTTTCTTTTTTCGATAAAACCAATTTTTTTTTTTTTAAATAGGTAGATAGTAGGGAGAAGAGAACGTAATACTCAAACTATAAACATAAGATACTGCAAAGAATGTCATTATCATTATGCCCTCGAACCTATGATAAAACCAATTGTTGACACATAATTTTGCGACCTTCCTATTTTATTTTTATTTATAGATAGATAGTGGAAGAGAGGGAGATAAGATTCTATGAGTGACCTAAACAATGGTCTAAATGGACTATACCTAGAGTGCCCTACATGAGGCCCCAGGGCAATGCAGTCCTTAAATGCCAAGAACAATCTACACAATGAAATTAGTTACCTATAATTGTCAAAGTTTTAAGAAGCACACTTTAAACACAATTATTATGTACCTAGGCAAGTGGCTGTGAGTTGGTGACAATTCACAATTACTTCATGGGTCAGGGTGGGGGATATTCCACCCATCGATGCGTATTCTGTTTTTGGTTTCCCTAGTTGATGCAATACTATCTCATTGATTGTTGACAGTTTTTAATATAGTTTGAGACTTTGAGTTGACTCATAACAAACAACTAACTAAAGTTATGGATTACTCATAATTTTTTTTTTTATTTTAAAGTTGAGATATATAATTAACATGATGTAACTAATAACTAAAACCCTCCAATGACAAAAATAAAATTATTACTATAAGTCTATAACTCACCCAATATATCTTTGTGATCTCCCTATGACCACTTTTTTTTTTTTTTTTTGAGAATCAAATAGAGGCTAGTTCGTTTGGTATTGAATGTTAGTTATATTTCAACTTAATACCAAAGGCACTTGCTAGTTGCTACTTGGCCCTTCGACTCAATTAGTTAATTTAGTAAACTATTGTAAGAAAATAAAGCATTTTCCTATTAGTATGATCATGGTGATGATTACTCAGAAATATTTACTGACAAATTGCAAAATGTTCGCGGGATAGCGTTGATGTAAATGGAGGTACATTTTATTAGCAATGAACATATTTTTAAATTTGGGTAAATTGCAAATTACCCCTATAGTTTGGAGATATTTAGATTTTACATTCTAAAGTTTCAAAATTTAGATTTTACCCTCTAAAGTTTGGGGTGTTTGGATTTACATCCTGATATTTTAGAATTTGGATTTTACCCCCTAAAGTTTGGAAGTGTTTGAATTTTACATTCCAAAATTATGAAATTTTAGGGTATAAAATTCAAACACCCTTAAACTTTAGGGAGTAAAATCCAAATACCCCTAAAATTTAGAGGATAAAATTCAAATTCTAAAATGTTAGGATGTAAAATTCAAACACTCTCAAATTTTAGGGGCTAAAATCCAAATTTTGAAATTTCAGGATGTAAAATCCAAACATCTCTAAACTTTAGGGGTTTAATTTGCAATTTGCCCTTTAAATTTTAACAAAAATGTGAGTCAATAGAGCATTATCACATGTGAATAGGGTTTTTTTTTTTTTTTAATTTTATTATTATAGAGTTTGAACTTATGATGTTCGATTATGTAATTTTTGCTATTTATCATCAAATTAAGACATCAATCAGTTTTTGGTATATAGGCGATAATTGAATCTCAGATTTCTTATTCAATCATTAGAAACTTTATCAGTTGAGCTAACTAGAATCTAAGAGAATCCCGATTTTAGAAAGATTCCAACGATTCTAAAGCTTTTTTATAAGATTTCTTCTTTAATCTATATGTGAAATGAAGAATGTTTTGTCATGGACCTTTTTATGCACATGAAATTCTAGTGGAAGACAGGTTATTTTGGGTCCTACATCACCATATAATTTATTTATATATGCAATCACGGATTGATCCAAAATAATCACGGATTCACTCACGGGTTGCCAAAACATAGTAGCTATTTCTTCTTCTTTTTTTTTTTTTTTTAGAAGCAGCTATTTCTTCTTTGGTTAAAAAAAAAAAAATTTGTTTTCTGACTGAAATTGAGAATGATGCTCATGCTCCAAAACCTTACATACAAGACAACACCCTTTTTGTCTATCCAAGACAACTCAAGTACTCGACCACTAGCTGCCCAACTAAAATATCCAAACAGTAAATGTACTTTGGATCTAGGACCCAAAATCCTTCAATATTTAGCTGTTCAATCTGACATACTTCGTGTGTTTCATTAATTCAATCGGTAAAACTTTTTGTCTCAAAGAAATAATGTTTGGATTTAATATAAATAACAATCTTTATAGAATGAATATTATAAATTTCAAATCTTATAGTATTAAAAAGAATGATATAGTTAAAGTTTTTTGTCGTTGAATAAGAAATTTGTGATTCGAATCTCACTTGTATAAAAAATTGATTGGCATCTTAGTCAGATGATAAGAGCAGTCATCATAGAATGGATATTATAGATTGAAATTCTATTATATCTTTCAAAAAATTAAAAAATGACATAGTTCAAGAAGAAAGTGGTGTCTTAGCTAACATCCATCGAAAAGAAAGCTCAGAACGATTCTAATATGATTAGGTGAGGTGTGTGGGTTTGTTTTAGTTTGTTATCCTCATTTGTCTGATTATACAATGCTTAACAAATTTAAAAGGTAAACCCCCCCAAAAGCTTAACCCCACACTGATTATTGTCACAAAAGTTTAACCCCACACTGATTATTATTGTTTATGGTACTGGTACTACATAACCCCATTTTAACCCCCACACTGATTAATTCTAGGTGGTAATTTTTTGTGCCACCAATAAAAGGCCTGCTCATTTGTGGAAGAATTAAAATGGTCACCATCGCATGTGAAGTGTCTGGTAGGACATAGAATAAATTAGCAATACCGACTGCTTTAATTTTTCATGCCCTGCCTACATATAATAAAGTCACAAGTCACAAGCAAAGCATAAAAGGCACAGAGAGCATCTCTTTCTTTTACACCCACCATTCTTGATTCTATCATCATTTCACTCCTTCTCCAAACCAAATGGGCTCCAAAAATGTAACTTTGGCTCTCTCATATACCTTGGTGTTGATGATGCTAGTTGGATTTGCAAGCTCAAACTTGGACCAAGATAGAGCTGAATGTGCAGACCAACTTGTGGGGCTAGCCACATGTCTTCCTTATGTTGGTGGTGAGGCCAAAGCTCCAACCTTAGACTGTTGCACAGGAATCAAACAAGTCTTGCAGAAGAGCAAGAAATGCCTCTGCATACTCATCAAGGATCGAGATGATCCCAATCTTGGGATTAAGATGAATGCTACTCTTGCATTGAATCTCCCTGCTACTTGTCATGCACCAGCTAACATAACTGGGTGTATTTGTAAGTACATATAAATTCCATATACACACATATATGTTCACTATCCTTATAACCCACCAATTGATTGATTGCTTACAATATTTGGTGATGATGGATTCAGCTCTTTTGCATTTGGCACCCAACTCAACAGACGCTAAAATATTTGAGGGATTCACAAACAGTACCAAAGGGAGTAGCGCAACAGTTGCCAGTGGTAATAGATTTAATTCTTTGGTTTTGTTTTTGTTTTGTTCTGTTTATGTTTATGTTTTTTTACCCACAAACATGGGTGTTTATAGTTTTTCAAACACTAAGATTATTCCTGGATGTGTGTAATCTCCAGTTCCACATACACACTAGATAATTATAAAGAGAACTCCATTGGGGTGGCCCCAAAATGTTTGTTAATAGCTTTGAATTGCTGGTTTTATGAATCTCATGTGCTCTTGGAAATCACTAGACCAACCAATTGCTCACTTGAAGAATCTACTTTATATTTATTCTACATATTTTCCCTTTTGATTATGGATAAAAATTAAGTACAATTTTTTAGGTATTATAGTATTGTACCTTAAGTTTCATAATTAAATTTAACCATGCAATTTTATTGGTAGATAAAACATATGGTTAAATTCATTCTTATTTAGGAAAGAATTTTTATACTATATTAGAAATTATATTTTAGATTAGTAATTGTGTTTTGTTCTACACATTTTCCATATTTTTCAAGTGTGCTTTTGTATTTTCCACTTGAAATTTTGTAATTTTCACATGTGATTATGTAATTAGTTAGAATTACTTAGTTTGTTAGTGATATTTTCTTGGTTGTTAGTGATACTGTTTTAGATTAGCTCTTGTATATATAAGAGTGCTTAGTGATGTAATTTATACATATGTAACACATCAATAATACAAAAAGTTTATTTATTATGCTTCCTCTGTTTTTGACATGTATTGATCAACGCAGCCACAAAAAGTATTTCCCTCTTTGAATAATCTTCATTTTTGTTTGTGATTTTTGTTCAAGGGAGTTCCAATAGCACTGGATCAAGTGCTGAAGAAAAGAGTGACGGCGGAAAGGGAATGGTTCAGGGGATTTTACTATGGTTTTTCACGTTATCACCCCTTCTCTTTTATGTTTGATACTATTTTCATGCCCCTATATTTTGGTCATTATTAATTGTATCTTACTTTATATATTATGCTAGACTCTGTTTTCTTTTCTCCAAATACATTTGTGTGACCTTACCTACTACAAGGACTAATTGGACCAGTGTTCAACTGTTTTCCATTTGATGGTGATGCTACTCTGGAATATGAAGACGAAATTCCTGCAACAAATGGTAGCCACAAGCAGAGAAGGCTTTACTATTTTAGTATTTTTCCTTTTGGTTTCCAATAAAAAAACAAAGTTAAAAAAAATAAAATAAAAGGCATATTAGTTTTGTAAGGTTCTAGCCTAGGTGATGATTGGACTATTTGGAATTTTGGATTTGTTGCAATGACAGGAACAATTTATAATTTGAGCACAATAATTTTACTTTCTAAATTTCTTTTTGCACTCTATTTGCCTTTTTTCTCCTCTAGAATTCATATGTTCTATTAAAAAGAAGAAATAATTCATATATTCACCGTACAATCAACTCCAATCAAGCTGACTTTGAAGTCCAGGTTTTCTAAAATTTACAATTGCAATGACCAAATTAAACTCTTTTTTTTTTCGAATAAATACTTCATTGCTCAACCTGAAACAGGAAGATAAAAAAGAATTAGGCCAAATTACATCTCTATCACAAGCCTACAAAATAGAAGAAGACAGATTTGAGATGGGAACTGGCCAGTTCAACTTACAAAAATTGCCCATTGGGCCAAAAGATGGATGAAAACATTGCCCTCCCTACAAATAAAAGAAAATTTACATTGATAAAAAACTTTACAAAACACAAAATGTCATCACATAAAGCTTTAATATTCTAATGGGTATCAACATCTACGTTCTAAAGTGGCTTATATTCTACACAATTAGCCCATGAATATGATTTTGTACCATTATGGATTTTTTTCTTCTTCTAATTTGTTGGAAACGGTGGAGAACAATAATTCTTAAGGCTCTATATTTTTCTAAAACAATTAAGATAATGAGTTATTAATGGTAGAAAATAAGTGTTACTAATGCTGAGTCTATATGAGAATCAATATTAATAACTTGTCAATTCAACAACTATCAAAAAATGTTGCATTTAACATGACCTCAAGGCCCTCAACAGGTCTCTCCTTGAGGCTTGTTCAAGTTTAAGTAGCTTTACAAGCCTATTGTTTACCATTGGTTACACACTGAATAGTTTGGCATCTAAAAACCCCAATCTTTGTGTAACACCTATATTCATAAATTGTGGGATCAATTGGCTCTTGTAATAAGGTTTGAGTCATTTGACCTGCCCCATCAAAGAGAAGTCTGGGACAAAGTAAAAAGCTTTTGTTTGCAAATGGTCACAAAGGGCTAAACTTAATGATCATACAAAAATTTAGCATTGTATGCTAATAATAAAGAATGTCTATGTGAATTGTGATAGCTAGTGCCTAATCTATTATGAAAATTTTCTTTTCTGATCTTTTAAACTAGTAAGTTTAGTCGAAGATAAGAGGAAGGGGAAGATCTAAGTCAATGGTCCATACTTTATGAAACATGGTCTCTATTGATTGTGCTACCTCTTGAAGTTATAGCCACTTATTTTCATTGCTTTCACGTTTGGATGCTTTTAGTTTTCGTGATCAATTAGGACTTGTTTTAAAAACTACTCGATAGATGTAACGCTTTGTTTGTTTTGGGTGGCACTTTATGTCCAATTATTCTAGATAACGCTAGCATCTTTTGTATTACTGCGGCTGCTAGTACAGAATTAACGATAAATTTTTTCTAGAAAATGAGTCATTTTTTAAAAAGAATTTTCCATAAAATTATCGCATTTTTCTTATATTTGGTAGCAATCTTAAATGAATTGAAAAATAATTTCTAACTTTCCTTATTTAACTTGTTGTGAGATAGAGTTATTTTTCAAAAAAATTTAATGAAAAAAAAATCTTTAAAAATAAGTCATATTTTTTCTGTTGACCAAATATAATTTATTTTTTGACTCTTTTTTTTATGATATCAAATACTAAAAAATACAAACAGCGCTATAGAAAACTTAACAGAACAAAGTTTGTAGGAGCCGATCCAACTTAATAAGGATCCGACTCCTACCTTTATAACATGGTGGGCCATTGAATTGGGGTTCATACATACGAGGTGGGTCATATGGGTTTTGCAAACTATGGGCCATGATAGATATCAAAGGAATTGGGCCTTACAATACCATGTCAATAGATCTGTCTCTCCTGCGTCCGCCTTTGTCCATGATTGATGAAGCTTCACTATTATCTTTCCAGTTTTCTCAATGGACTTTTTATGCAATAAATTGAATGAATTTCAAAGCTGTCCCCCAATAAAATAAAAGGAATAAATAAAAAATTAAAGTTCATTATAATGAAAACCCTATTTAAAAGAAAATTAAATTCGGGATATAATCCCATAAAATTATCTAGAAAAAACTGTTATAACAACCTACTTACAAATTTGGTTTTTCATTTTCAATATATATTTTTATAATAATTCTTCATACCTTAATTGAAAAATGTAAACATCATGTAAAACTTATTGCATCAAAATAAAAATAGTTAAGTTAAGAAGTAACAAACTGTCTTCTTCTTCTTCTAAAATAAAACAATCAAGAACGAACAATTTGTATTATCTAGCAAATAATATCTTATATTCTTGCAAGACTTTTCAAGAGTTGACAAAATATAAAAATGATCATTAGGGTCTATTTGGTTCGGCATTTGAGAGATTAAAACAGCGTTTTTAAAACCCAAATTTTTGTTTTGTAACCACAACTCCTTATAACTTTTTTACAAATGCTTATTTTAAAATCAAAACACAGCTTTCTAACAGTTTATATAAAAGTACCCTATTTTAATATAGTATTTAAGTTTAACTTTGGTAAAAATTTTAATTTGTATATAATTATATTTATTTAAATGCTTACATGTGTAATATACATAAGGTTACAAGCTAATAGCCTAATAGAATATAATTTCTGATAAAAATTAACTTATCTATGTTTCCATAATTGATTAATTGATTGAGATAGATTTGTTCATCAATCAACTCATGGCAACTTATGCTATTTTTGTTGCCGTTGGGGGGAAAAATTTAAAAACATAACGTTTAGAAAAAATTTTGAATTTGAAAAAGATGAAAAAGTAATGGCTAAAATCTTAAAAGAATGACTACTCCATCCATGTTTATTGGCTTTGTTGCTTTAAGTACTTCTTGTTTTTTTGGTGCAAAACAAATAGTCACATTTCTGGGAACATGCAAACCATATTGTCTTTTTTATTTGGGGTTTGAGTCTTATTGTAAGTATGTGGGTTACCTTTTAGGAAAATATCATCTGCTATACTAATAATTGTTTTTGTTTTCTGGGTCCAAAACAGTAACATATATGTTTACATTGATTGCTTCTTGTTTTGTTTCTACCAGTAATACCACAGCTCTGAAAACCCTTGTCTTCATGCACTGTTAAGGGTCTCTAGTTGATGTTCATGAAGTGCCTTGGTGTTTTTTTTCTCTTGCAAGACCATCATAGAAGCATCCTTTTTTGATGGTTTGGACTTGGCCTATCGTATCTTTTAGTTTTAGGACAAAATTACTGCTGACAATAGTAATAGTATTGGCCAAGGGTTGCATACTTGCATTGGGTGAACAAGTTGTAACCAGTGGCTAGGTTTGGACTTGAAGTTTCACTTTTGTTCAAGGGCCAAGATCCATTCTGACTTCAAGCTTTGGATTTGTGTGAAGGGCCTTGTTGGTTTTTGCACATTTATCCAGAATTTTGTCTTCAATGATTGCTTTATTTTCTATTTTTTCATATAATGATTATAATCCATAGAATGGCACACTGTTCAATAGTGGCAATTTTACCTGTTACTTATCCGTTGAGGCAGATGAAAAAGAATAAAACACAATGTTTCAATCTTTTTTTTTTTTTTTTTGCTAGAAACAACAGCAAAAAGATTTGAGACATGTTCTCAATCCAATCAGACAAAGTGAATCCGAGGCATGTGCATTACTGCATTATATAAAAGTTACAAATTTGAATCAATACCTACGACAATATATGATAAACGTCATTATTTATTTATTTATTTATAATTTGGAGGGATATAATGTAGGAATACAGTAGATTATATTATTTTTAAAAATTTTAAATTTGGAGGAGTATATATATTCAAAACTTTTATCTCAACTTCTTTCTCTCCCTCTTTAATCTCTTTTATTCCTACATTATATCCCTCCAAATTTAAAAAATGATGTTTATCGTATATTGTATAGATATTGATTCAATTTGTAACTTTTCTTTTTAAATTAACTTGGAGCTTTCTAAGAAACAAATTAACTGTTAAACCCACACACTTTAGTTATACTTTCTCATAAAGCTTAAACACATTACTAACGGGAGCTTTTAAGAAGAAGATTTTTTTTTTTTTTTTTTTAGAATTTGAGTTAATGTAGAAATTTGATAATTATATCAAATTTCCAAATTTGGTTTGCTTTTAATTTTTTTTAAAGAAGATTGTGGGGCCAGAGAATTTGGTGACCCCGGCCTACTGTATGCTAAGCCCAAAACCCATGCCGAGGATAAAGATACGTCTGATGATGGGTCAGGGAAGCTCCATTTGTCAGGAATACCGCCGAGAATGATCATGTCCTCGGCTCACACGAGTCATTGAAAGAAAGAACAAGGCGCCTTTAGGAGTAACCTTCCAGAGCAATTCAAGACAGAAGCAAGTACAACGGTTTGGCCATAAAAGCATGATGGAAGAGCAATCTTAGGAAGAACTGTCACCTCCACATTAAATACACACAACAAATGTTTTGGCCGCATTAAATGAAGAAGTGACCTCTGAACAGTACCGCCTCATCTGCTACCACCCACAGAAGGGATGAGAAGGTGACTGATGGGACGGGAACTTGAATGATGACCTGCATGATCGACAAATGGAGGGCTAGGATTAACAAAAAAGGGGTATAAAATGTAATAAGTCCTCCAGAAAGAGGGACGGCAATTCTAAGAGAGAAAAAGAGTTAGAACACTCGTGTAACCTTTGTAACCTAGCACCAAAGAAGAAATAAAAAGGATACTCTCAAGAATAGTGGCCGAGGAGCCTAATCTTGTGTTTATAGTTTGTATTTTCTTGTCACTCGTCCATGCATTACCATGCTTAATCATATAACCCCTGCTAGAGCCTAGTTCTTTGTCCCGCTCTCTACAAATTCATTGTATCGGGCCAGCTGGGCTTGAGTCCATTCGTCCCCAAAGAAGAGTGCTCGAACTAGGTTCCTACAAAGATATTTTGATAAAATTTAAGTTAAATCAGTTTATCTTCTAAAGAAAGTACTTTTTAATTAAAAAATATAAAATATTATAAATAGATAATACCACCACACTTGTATTCATCCAATTAAAAACAAATTAAATAAACCTAAAATTTATCTTAAAAAAAAAAATCTAAACCTAACGTACTGTTCAACTTATATTCTTCTGTTTTTAGAAAAATGTTAACCAATACTCTAAGGACATTGGTTCAAAAGTTATTTTTAGAAACATTTTATTGGATGAATGACAAAATAATAAATGTTGTTGATAGTTTTTTATATTTCTCATGAAAGTAGTGTCAAAATTTCCTGATTATAATTTATTAATAATTGTCTTACGAGTATTCGTTAACATGACTTTTTATTTTTTATTTTGGTTGATAAGATTTTCTTTCTTTTTTCATGCCAAAAAAAAAAACTAACACAGATCTAAGAACTGACACATGGCAATTTCCTTGGAAGGCTGAAAACACGTTGCAATTTGCAACTTTTTTTTTTTTTTTTTTTTTTTTTTTTTGAGAATTTGCAACTTGCAACTTTTTCAAGGCAAAGCAATGTTTTTGGAAGAGATAAGAAAGATAATCTCCAAATACAGACAAGATACTATATATAACACACGAACCCGTAAAATATGATTCTCTATTTCAGTCTTTCTCACTATGTATATATGCATAATGACAATGCATAGTATTCAACACCATTATCCCCTATAGGGGCATCATGGGCCCATAAAAAGATTCATAGATCATCTCTCCAAGCTCCAGACCAAGAAAGTCTCCCAGCAACAGCAAAAGCAAAAACACCCAAAATTCTCTCTGAGACAAAGCATCAAACACTTCGACTACTATCTAAGATTCTCTCTCTTACCCTAACCATGGCTCCAAAACCGAAACCCCATCTGGGTCTCATCCATACCCTCCTGTTCTTCGTTTCCATCCTCTTAAGTCCATGGCTTTCCCTCTCTGACCCAGAACCCACAGTGTACGAAATCCTCCCACAGTTTGGGCTCCCAGCTGGTCTTTTACCTGACTCAGTCACCAACTACACTTACTCCTCCTCTGATGGCCGATTCATCGTCGTTTTAGCCAAGCCTTGCTATATTCAATTCGATTACACGGTCTTCTACGACACGACCATCACGGGCAAGCTCAGCTATGGCTCTATCACCGGCCTCAAGGGCATTCAGGTCCAGAGGTTCTTCTTGTGGTTCGATGTCGATGAGATCCGTGTCGATTTGCCTCCCTCTGATAGTATATACTTCCAGGTTGGCCTCATCAACAAGAAACTCGATGTGGGTCAGTTCAAGACTATCCATTCTTGCCGCGATAAAGTCTCGGGGAATTGCGCTGGATCCTTGAAACGCTTTCTTCAGGTATAGCACTTTCTCAATTTTCCTTTTTTGTTTCTTGACATATTTCCTATTCTTTACAAAAAGCAAGAGATTGATATACTGGTAAGAAGAAAGAAAATTTTTTGAGTTTTTCAGGTCTCAAGGGCTCTTGAAATTTACTCTCTATTTTGAGTTATTGGTAATATTGATGGAGATATTAATTATACAATTGTTTAATGTTATACAAAACGGAAGCTAAGTTAGACAAAAAGTGTGAAGATAATTATAAAAGGGTACACAATCTTTCCATCTTGTTCAAACTACAAAATAAGGATTTGGGTTTCAATTTCAGTGTTATCTTCAAACAAATGAATAGGAGTACATATTCTAATCCTGTTAAAACTGATTCCTATGCCCTAGTAATAACTATTCTAGTTTTCCAAATGTGTTCCAAAATTTAAGCGCACAAGGCTGGAAAAGGAACCAGCTTTCGCATTTCGTGCACATTTCATGTTTATGTATGTGTTGGGATAAGGGTGTGGATTGAGGGTGTAGGTGATTCTCTTGATCCTCTTGGGAGGAATGCAGGGAAGTTTATGAAGAGGAAAAGAATAAGGAGTTTTACGTTGCCTTAATTGAAAGAGATGGTTTAAGTTTTTGGTTGGATCCTTCATACATTGTCATCTTTTGTATGGTTCACCCGGTATCCACCAATTATGGTGTGTGATGGTGTAACATGTAATTCAATAGGACTGTACCTATGACTCATTGAAGCCCCCATGAAAGCGTGAGGCAGTCTCTTCTTTGTTATTAAAAACTATGTGATTTGACTATTGAGCATAGTATTCTGCTATGTATGGATGGATGGTGAGGATAATGTAGGTGGAATTTGACTTTGAACCAGAGTAAAGTTCGTTCTTTTAATTAGATGAACATAGATCCTATAGGGTATAATATTTATCACATGTATGTTATTGATTACTTATGCTAATGAAGTCTAGCTCAAATGGCAGCTCCCCTTGCGAGAGCAAGGTAGAGAGTGAGGTTGTGGATTCAAAACCTGCTGGCCTACTGAGTGTGAGTGACTTACCAATTAAAAAATAATAATGTTTTTGATTAGTTAATCAGGCAAATATATATGGAATGATATCGTCATCGGTGTTTCTCATAAGGCCAATATGCAATTCATATTTAATGCTTTGCATTGCCCCTTATTGGATGTACTGTTTTCTTTGTGTTTAACATTTGCCTTTTCAATTCTTCTTTTATGAAGACCCTTTTTTCTATATGAGGTCATAATATTCTGTCCCAGTTAAATCTCGGATGTGTTCTGACCTGTAGATTTAACTAGAATGTGTTCTTCAATGCTTTTTTGAGATATTTGCATCATTAGAGTCTTGGTTTCTTAGGTTAAGAAATTCTAAAATAGGGAAAACTTTTGCGGCAGTACCAACTACATAGGTACGGGAGCCTTGTGCACTGGATATGACTTTACAGGGAAGTATTTATCATTTTTTTGGGGGAGTAGGGGATGGAGGGAACTTGTTATTTTTGAGTTGCAATTTTATCAATTTGGGAACATGGCAAGCAGAGAGTATGAGTAACTTCTGTGTGTATCAAGTTCACTATCAGTGCTTCTTAATTGAACACCTTGGGTATATAGAAATCATGTTTTGACAGAGATTCATTAGTACCATTACGCCTTGGAAACAAATATCTGTCAACTGTGATCTCTGTAGACGATTACTTGTTGTTTCTGGAAGTTATGGAGATAATGTATAGCTCATATGCCTTGCTCATATTCATTTAGTTTTGCATTGATATAGACTAACAAAAAGCTTGTTACCAACAATGATAATGCTACCCTTTTCCATAATCAAGTGGCTTCTTGAATTTCTGTTCTTTCATTGTATCAACTATTGATATGGATATGCTTCAAGATACTGACTTATCCATGTTACTTATAACTTGTTCTCATCCTTGTTTCATTACTTGCAGCTCCCAACTCCTTTAAATGAATATCAGATGCTACTCACTGAGTAGAGTAGGTGCTATGGGTACTTTTGCTGTAATATAGAGGGGTGCAAAAAGGTGTGATGCAATTATCTGCCTTCTAGCTGATATTTTCAGACTCAAAAATGACGAGCCTGGTACAAGAGTAGTATCTATGTAGAAGATCTAAGTATAATAGGACCTATCAAAAAACAAAAAAAAAAAAAAATCTAAGCATAATATGTGTATATCTGGACAAGATGTTATCTTGCTTTTGTTTGAATGCATTATGGTTTCATCCCTTTGAACTTGTACTGTACTGAAATATCATATTGGGGGAATTACTCCATGTGGTGGATGAATGAGATTGTTAATAAAATTAGATAAGAATTGTAACAATTACAGTCGTAAGTAGGTTGTTCATGTTGCATTGGTGCATGCGGATGCAAATGCTGTATGCTCTTGGATAGCTATGAAAACTTGCTAGGATCAAACTCCAGAATTTTTTATTTTGTGATGGGAAACTCTGGGTATTGAGCCATGACAAGCATGGAATGAAAGTGTGGAAGGCCATGGGCCTAACTGCCAGACATTTAGTAATTAACTTGCTGCACGAATTGAAACTTACCCCAAAAATCTCTATTTTTTTATCTACCTAGTTTTTTGCCACAAAAGCAGTACACCATTTACAACCTTGACCCCCTCCCCCAAATAAGCTTGTTTGCCTCCTCTCCCTGCCGTTCTCATAAGATCCCATTCTTTAATTATCAAAAAATTCTTGAATCCCTGCTCACACTCAAGACAAATAAGTAAATAACAGAAGGGCTTGGCACCTTGGATGTAGACGTTTGGTTTGTAATCTAAAAATGTTCAACCAAGAGGAATGAAAAGATGTAAGACAATCTTTCTTTCGCTTAAAACACAATATTAAATCTAGGGAAAAACCTGTCAACCAAGAGGAATCAAATAAAATATATCTTAAAAAAATAAAATACAATAATGTTACATTGATAATAATTTCTTAATTCTTCATCTCTTCTTCTTTTTTATATTGGTAAAGTGAAAGAAAGTGAGTTTGATATTGTCTAAAGAGCAACATTTTTAATTTTGAGTTCCACACTTATTGCTTCAGCCTTTTCAACCCCTCTCATTCATTTATGGAAATTTTTTATTAACTGGATCCCACAATAATTCAACCCTAAAGAGCACTGGTCAAGCGTCACGGTGCTTGTTAACATTTGCTTATATGTATAGTTCTAAATTTTTTTTCTTGTAAAATATTTTAAAAAATAGTTCATAAATCAATGTCAGAGTCCATTAATATATATTAATCATCTATTTCATGAAACTTTTTATGAAAAATTGGAAAAATTGTCAAAAACGTTAGTCAGTTTTTCATTTTTCTATTGAAAATTTTATGAAATGGTTTATTAATGTATACCCTTAGCATTAGCATTATATTTTACATTTTCAAAAGCCCAAACCATGCTTTATTCATGTATATACCAACTACGGTTTGAATAGGGTTGAAAAATAAAAAAATGTGATATTGGGGGAGTTGTAAAATGTAATAGTAAAATATATATGTGAGAGGGAGATTTGTCTCAGACCCCAACAAAGGAATTGTTCGCTTTAGGAATGGGCCGATGAGGCCGATACCACCCTCACGAATTTGTTCAATCCCACATCAGGGAGAGACGCCTCCCACACATGCCTTATAAGTTTAAGCCTAAGACATGAGTGTACCACTACTACACCGCGCCTTTTGAGGTTTAAGGGGAAACCACCACCTTCCCCGGGACTAGACCGTTGAGGCCGATGCCACCCGAGTGCACTACTGACAGCATGCGTTAGTGCATGCTATAAGTAGGGCACTCGAGTGGGAATAAAATAAATAAAATAATTTTTGAGTATGTAATATATATATATATATATATATATATATATATATATATATATATATATATATATATATATATATAGATAGAGTTAGGTTCAAGTTACACCTGGTGTAACTCTAAGCAATGTTACACCACCCAATAACTTGTTATTAAATTAATCTTTAGAAAATCTAACCGTTGAATTACATGTTCTATATGTTCTTAATATGCATGTCAATTTTCATATCAATCAAATGTTATTTACCATTTGATCCATAAATTCATTTTTTATACATTATTTTAAACTACAAAAACTTGAATTTTAACAATTAATTGATGACATGGCTATTAATCTTTGATCGCCTTGAAATTTTGTAAGCATGTAGAATATATAAAGATAATGTAATCTAACGGTGAATTTGTCAATATTCGCATCCAATTAAAAAATATTGAGTGGTGTAACATTGCTTAAAGTTACACCAGGTGTAACTTTAACCCAACTCATATATATATGAGATGGGTTCAAGTTACACCTGGTATAACTTCACAAGAGTTACACATTTTTTAAGCCGTAGATTTATGAGAGATCCAACGGATAAAAACAAAATACTATTATCCATTACAACATTAAATACTTATCTAATTAATAGTCTCCTCATTAAATATTTCTTATGTCTCTTTTTCTCTCTCCTTATTATGTCTTTCTTTCCATTTTCTTTACAATTTCTCCAACAAATCATTCTTGAATATCACTTCTTTGTAGATTTGTGTCTCTTTTTCTCTCTCCTTGATAGTATGTTTAGCAAATTAATGAAAAAAACGAAATAAAATTTTCAAGTAAGTACTATTGTGTCCAAATTCCTCAAAAAAAAAAAAAAAAAATCAATTACGTTCAGGGGTGCCAGAAAGTGCAGAAATAAGGAGAAATAAAAAAACATTAGTAGAGAAAAATGAATGAAGACAGTAAACCAAATTTTATCAGATTGTATAGATTACGATAAGATAGAAACTATCCAAATTTGATCCAATTAGAATTTGTTTGTAATTCAAATTCATCCTAATGTTTACCTTACGATAAGATAGAAACTATCCAAATTTGATCAAATTAGAATTTGTTTGTAATTCAAATTCATCCTAATGTTGACCCTCATCGCATGACACTAGTATGACTAGAGGCTTATAAGTTCTTACAATCTTAAATACCTTTCTCTTTATTAAACATCTCCAGACGTAGAAGAGAGAGAAACTCAAGATAGGCCCAATTGTTTAACTCTACTACCTCTGACTTTCCATTTAATTCAGAAGAAGTTAAATTATTCATATTTTTACAAATATTGAAATTAGTAGAATGACACTCATACAAACAAAACTTGTGTTTGCAAATTTATTATCATACCAATAGAAAGAAAAAACCAAAAAAAAAAAAAAAAAAAAAGAACCAAACACTTTCACAATTTTTTTTTTTTTTTTTTTGATAGTACTTTCACAAATTTATTGCTAAGAGCATAACAGGATTATATAGTGCCCGTTTGGATTCAACGTCTGCGTTTCGCGTTTGGTGTTTTGGATTTTTATTTTTATTTTTATTTTTTAGCTGTTTATGTTGACTTGGGAGACAAAAAACACTGTGCATGAACAGTGCGTTCACTGTTTATGCACTGTTCACACAATAAAAAATATTAAAAATAGGTCCCACGGTACTATTCACACATTTAAAAATTATTTCGCTACAGTGTTTTCAGTTTTCAGTTTTCAGTTTTCAGTTTCAGCAACAATAAGTTCAATCCAAATAGACCCATAATTGGAATACATTTAATAAAACATGGAAGCTTTTGCCTTCCATTATTTTAGTTCACGGCATAAGCCAAGGAAGAAACTGCTAAACAATTTTGCAGTGTGTGTGGCCATTCAGTTCACGGCAGAAGCTTTTGACTAAGAAAGTTCACGGCCGAAGCTTTTGACTAAGAAAGTAGAAACGTAGGAGAAATTGTAAAGAAAATGAAAAAGAAAGACTTAACAAGGAGAGAGAAAAAAGACATAAGAAATATTTAACGAGGAGAGAGATAATGAGGAAACTATTAATTAGGTAAGTATTTAATGTTGTAATGGATAATGATGTTTTATTTTTATCCGTTAGATCTCTAATAAATCTACAGTTTGAAAAATGTGTAATTCTCGTAGAGTTACGCTAATTAACTTTAACTCATCTCATTAGATATTTTGACTTATCACGTAGACTTACCTCAACACACAACACGACACGACACCACACATACGACCCCATCCACCCTTCCCACACCTTTACGCAAACGCAACCCAACTACCATTGAACTTCATCTTCTACTGCAAAATACTAGTAATGAACAAGTCCTTCCTCTAATTCCCACTTTACCCTTTATCATTCCTTCAAATTACGTCTCTCTCTCTCTCTCTCTCTCTCTCTCTCTCTCTAAGTCAACCCAACTCTCTCTCATCTCTCTCCATCAATGGCTTCTCTTCCTCTCAAACTCATCGCTCCACTCTCTCTCCTCCTACTCCTCTTCACCCTTTTCTCACAAACCCATCTCTCTTTCTCCCTCAGACTCTCAAAACTCAGTCTCAACAACCTTCCATCCACCATCACAGTCACAGAAACAACCGCAGACGTCCATGACCTCCTCCCACACTATGGCCTCCCAAAGGGTCTCATCCCAAACAACGTCGACTCCTTCACTCTCTCTGATGATGGAACTTTCACTCTCCAGCTCTCTAGCCCATGTTACGTCCAGTTTGACCAGTTGGTTTACTATGACAAGAAAATCTCTGGAAAGCTCAGCTATGGCTCAGTGTCCAGTGTTTCTGGGATTCAAGCCAAAAAGTTGTTCCTTTGGGTCTCCGTAACTGGAATTCAGGCTGATAAGGATTCTGATATGATTGAGTTTTATGTTGGTTCTTTGTCTGAGAAACTGCCAGCTAAGCAGTTTGAGGATGTTCCTGTTTGTAAGACCAAGGCTTGTACTGGTACTACTTCAGCCACCAACTTTGAGTCAATCTAAGGTGATCATTATATCTGTCTCTGTCTTTTACTTTTTTACTTTTTGTTGAATAAGTTGAATCGTATATATACAGGATAGGTAAAGTTTTGATCTTTTTGGTTCTTTTGGTTTTTTGTGGGACTAAATGGTTATGAATTATGATGTCAATTTTGGAGAATTAGATGGATGATATTCATGATGACAGTTAAATTGATGATTGAAGAAGTAGAACCAAACGACAATTATATTTTGTATACAAAATATGGATTGAAAATTTACCTTAAAAAAAGATATACAGATAAAGAAATTAAGATTGAGGATTTCTGATCTGCAAAGATTTACTGGGTATAATGACTGATGTTAAATAGAGAGTAATATATTCGATCCAATTTTTCGACAATGCGAGGGGCACTCTTTTCAATTCCTTTTCTAACTGTCCAAGAAAGATTTTATATTAAAACAATGGAAAAGAGGATAAAAGAATATAATGTGATAAAACAAAAAATGGGTCAAAAACTGGGGAAAATTCTGCTGATCTATTGGTTGGGATCACTATGCTGGTGATTTAAGGATCACGGCTTTCTTATGGTCTGTGTTTTAAGATCCGACAACTAGTAGACAGAGAGTATTTTCAAAACCATGGAGTTCAAGTCTCCCAAATGCAAATGCAGTTTTGAAATTTTGACTGTAAAGTGTGCAGGACAATTTGACAATTTCGTTTTCATCAACTGTAATTCAATACTAATAATGTATCTTCTATTTTTGTTGGACGGGGTGGGGGAGTTGAACTTGTAATATGCCTTCAAACTTGGGAATTTGACAAACCTAGAAAGTCCAAACGTTTATCAAGCATTATGTTGGCTGTTATTGTAGAATCTATAGCTAATTAAGATGCATACAATCTTTTGTTAAAATTTAATTTTTGTCATCTATGTTTTTTAAGTTTTTTCTTATGTTACGAAATATGTGTTCCATATAATATTCCTTCTCATACCACTCCCTGAACCTTAATTAGTAAATATTTTAATGCATATCTCATGGTTAAAGGCTTTTGCTTGATTCATGTTTGATATATTGATAAGAAGCATGCTCTAGGAAAATAGAGCAAGACATATACAACTTAAATACTGAATACTCTAGAAGTAGCCACTAACCCACCTTGAATTTCCTAAGAACTGGATTTAAAGCTGTCATTTTTTTAACCTCACTTTGACAAAGTTTCCTAACACTATCACCATCATGCTTTCTCCTATTAGGCAGACATAGATAACAAATGAATACATTATTGCATGTGTATAG
Source organism: Quercus glauca (assembly GCA_023736055.1). Taxonomy (NCBI): domain Eukaryota; kingdom Viridiplantae; phylum Streptophyta; class Magnoliopsida; order Fagales; family Fagaceae; genus Quercus; species Quercus glauca. The sequence continues at coordinate 53,646,119 of CM043315.1, read as the reverse complement.
GTACCACCCTTTATGGGTGCTTTAGACTCCCATACCCTGCAGTCCCACTCCTTATACTTTCACCGAAACAATTTTTGGAAATCCTTGCTTCTTGTCAAGGCTGGCAAAAGGATAGGTTTTGGATAAGACCAAGAATGGCACAAATCTTGCCCCTTCTACTTATCCAAAAAAAAAAAAAGGATTTAAGTTACTATTTAAAAATTATGGGAAAACATTGAGCATTTGAGCTGCTATCACATTGTAAATGCTGCTATTGCTTTATCTACCGCTTCTTTAGCTGTTTATTGCCTAGTTGTGGTTATAGTATTCTGCAGATGTTATATTGCAGACTAATTCTGTTTGCATTTGAACGTGAAAGTTGCCTATGGATGAGGGAATGGCACTAGAATCTTTCATATTCTGTTGTAGTTGGCCTTTAGGCAGTTTTTGAAAGAAACCTCAAGTTAAAATAACTTCAAACAATAATTTTTAATTGAAATTTTCTAATGAGAGTGTGAGGCAAAAGCCATGGTTTCAAGTGACACAAATAGATAACAGGGGTCCTAAAGCTCAAAATCTGAAGGCAACAACAAAGTTGCGTAGTGAAGTCTTCTCCCATAAGGTCGACTGGAAATGATGTGTGGGGTGGGATGGTAAAAGGCATGTGTTAGAAATTTTTTTACACTTGGGTTATGACACGGTATGTCCATGATACTGAAGATAGTGAAACTACAGTTTAAGACTCCTTATAAGGCATATCTAGGTTCAAAAGATACTCTTAAGTAATCCATTTGGAATTTTATATTTAAGTTGCTTCCAAAGTCTGAAGTTAAATATTCCTCTGATTTTATTGCAGGTGAAGGAAGAGAACCTTTACATCTCGATGCACCACCTGCTCTCTAAGCTCTCCAAGGTCAGGCATATGATGGGGCAACATAAGCACATATGTATATAGATTTGTCTGTTTTCATTTGTTGAAGGGAACTGTGCAATTGTTTCTGTGACTACTGAGATTGATCTATAAATAGATCTCCTCTGAGATCAATTATGAAAATACTATGCTTGGTTTAATTATTCCAGCTATTAGGCATATTATTTGCATTTATAATTTCTTTCTGTCACCTAGAGGGGCTCTGGTGGGAGTGGAGGGAAGTAGGGGAAGAGGATGCTTTGGAATATGGATGCGAATATTACAGAAAGCATATATTATACAGAAAAAGTAACATTCCTCCAATTGAATTTTTTAAAGAAAACCATCATTAAATCGTTTATTGGTCACTGGGTTAATTCCGAAGGAGGTTTTCCTTCCATCATTTGACTGTATCTTGTCATCTAGCTTCCCTTGCTAGCATCTGCAAATGAATCTATTTAGTAATTCAGATGTATGATTTTAAAAGCAGGGCGCTGTCTGCTTTCCGAAGGCATTGTTACTAAACCACCTTATCTTTGCTATTGCAGCAAGCTTACCAATATGAATAAATCGGTGTTAGGACTCCTCATATAACTTTGACACCATATGATTCACCAGAAAAGAAAGCTGCAATTCCAAAAAATGGTGCTGAAATGATGAAGCCTTCAAACAAAATAGTCTCCATTAACTGCAATAGATATTACAGAACTCATATTTGCCAAAACCACATCTTCGGAAGCAGAGGTCATCTTTCCCCCTCCTGGTCTCCATGATCCTGATCTTCCTTCGCGTTCTGGGCCAAGTACACCTTGTGCACCCAGCAAAGAAATTTCTTACCAACTGCACTGGCTATTTGTATTATCATTTGCATGGTTTCATTACCCTATATAATATGCATTTATGGGAATATTTGCTATAAATTCATGAAATAAATTGTTCAGCATTTGTTCAGATTTATTCTTCCAACCCTCTTATTAGGGTTCATGGATATGTTGACAAATTCTAGTGTCAAAACATTATAATTGTGTTAGGGTTGAATTTAATTCAGAAACTGCTTTAAAATGACGAGGTTGTGATCTTCTCAAATATGTTTAAAAATGACGAGGTTATGATCTACTCAAATATGATGGATAGATGATCTTTTGCCCATGTCTTTTACCCCATGCTAAAATTTTAAGTTAAACTTGTTTCATTAGAAAGTAGACATATGGGTCTTCAAAACAAACCCAAATATGACCCAATTTTGATTATGAACAAGGTATGACTATTTGAAGTTGGCATAACTATGTTGTCTTCAAGATTTCGCTTGACCCTCGCTAGAAGCTCACTTGACCAAAACTACGGCAAACAGTAAACCAACTTTGAGGATATAACGACTTAACCTAATGATTCCCTATATAAAACCAATGCTTGTTGTAGAAATTGAGAGAGAGACTACTATATCAAGATTTCTCTGAGTGCAAACTTTCTTGAGTCTATTTTTAAAAAGACCCTCTCCCTAGTGTTCCCCTTGTAAGATCTCTCTAGAGTCCCTCCTTCAAATCATTGAGGTTGCGTACCCCTTTACCAATGAGTTCAATTGTGAATCCCTCCAAAGAGTTATTTGGAGTACTGGAGTTTTGATTGTTGCGAACGAGTTTGTTCATTGAGGAAATACAGTAGAAGGATTTCAGGTTCTAGGATCACTACGGTGGGAGGCAAATGGATCGTTTGCTGAGGCTGCATAAAGTTTAGTTATAAAGGTTTTGTAAGTTTAGATTATTATAATTGTTTCTTCTATAGTGAATTTCCTACGGGGTTGAGCACCCCAAGAGTGGTTTTTCTTTTGAAGATTTCTTCAAAAGTTTTCACTTGGTCATCAAATTTGTATGTTGATTTTATTGCTTTTAGATTTTGATGATTTATAACCATGGTTAAGTTATCTATTTTGGAATCAATCTTAAAACTTAGTATGTTAACCAATAAATCGTGGTTCAAGTTATTTGGGTGTCAAAATCAGATGATTCATAGCTCTTGCCTTTCCATGCAGAACTTTGCATGTCAACTTTATTAGAATACTCTGATTGACCTGTTAAAGATCTCCAAACTGGTGTCAATGTTCAACCCAACCTGCGAACACGACACGAACCAGACACAGGTTTTTGCGGGTTAGGGTTGGGCCTTAGCAAGTTTGGGTCATAAACGGATTGACCCGAACACAACACGATAAGAAATGTGTCATAAACGGGTTAACTCGAGTGACCCGCAATAAACACGTTTGACACATCAATTTATTCGTGTCAACCCGAAATGACACATTTAACACAAGAGTCTTTTGGCTGAATATTGCAGAAAATCAAGTTTATTTGTGATATAGGTACTGTTCAAAGTTATTTGGGGAAATGAGGAAAGAGAGTGAATTTCGGCAGCACCGTTGCTCAAATTCTAACAAAAAGTATGAGAGAGGAAAGGTAAATGATGTGATGGGAGGAGGGAGAAAAAATTTGAATTTCGGTAATGAGATTACCCAAATTCTTGCTGCCCGAAACTCCTGCCTAGCTGCCAGGTGAAGTGCCCAAAGGAGGAGTGGCTGAAAGGAAACCAATTGTAGCAACCAAGTTGCCAAAATTGTAGGGGAGTGAGGAGAGAGAAAATAAGAATTGTGGCAACCAAGTTGCCGAAAATGGGAGGAAAAAAAAGAATTGTGGCAACCAAGTTGCTGAAATTTTGGGGAGGAATTTAATAGTAATTTTGGCAATGGATTGGAGGAAAAAAAAAATTGTGGCAATTGATTTGTGGCAATGAAGTTGCCAAAAATTAGGGGAAAAAAATTTTGTGGCAGCCAAGTTCTGAAATTGGAGAAAAGAAGATTTAGACCGAAAATTGGAGGAAAGAAAAAAGAATTGTGGCAATGGAATTGCCAAAAATGGAAGGAAAAAAATGTGGCAATTGATTTGTGGCAATGTTGTTGCTGAAATGGAAGGAAAAAAAAAAAAAAAAAAGAATTGTGGCAATGGAGTTGCTGAAAATTGGAGGAGAGAGAGAGAGAGAATTGTTTGGATAAAAAAAATAGTTTGGATTCTTATTCTTTCCGTGTGTCAGTAGTTTTTTTGATCGAAACAGTTTGGTTTGTGTGTATGTCATGTTCTTTCATTTTGTATTGTAAAAGTATTCTTTGCATGATTTGCCTTATGAAAAAAATAATGATAGATTCAAATACATTGATTCTTATTCTAAAAAAAAAAGTACATAGATTCTTATCAGTGCTAGATTCATGCCCATGCATGAGAGAAAATTATGGAAGAAAAAAAATGATTGATGTGCACATTGTAAACAAAAAAAAAAAAAACAAAAAAAAAAAAAAAAAAAAAAAACAACAACAACAAAGAAACAGAGATTTTTGCAGATATTCTTTGCATTGAATATATGTTTATAGTTAAGTAATTTGTTTGTATCAGAGTGTCCCATCTTCGTCTGTGTTGTATTGTATTTGGTCAATTGACGTATCTAGTTATTCAATTTAAAATCTAAGAATTTAACTTATATAAAATTTGCATCCTATTTAAACAACACTAATGTTACTGAAGTTTCCACGGTTCTCATTTTCTACTCTTTTTCCCCTAAAAATTCTATCTACCTTCTTCTCCACTCTTATTCCCTTCATAATTCTATCAACATGTTGATATGTTTTAAGGGCATAGCTAAGCATGAAAATCTTTTTTTTTGTTAAATTATTTGTTCATGAAAATCTTGTTTTTGTATTATGTGTTTTGCAACATGAACTGATTTGTATGATACGTTTTAAATTATTTATCCACGAATTCTTGCCTAAAATTTCATATAGCAAAAATATATTTCAAAATTGACATAAATTTTTCTTAAAGAAATCCAAAAAAAAAAAAAGGTTAGTATATGCTCATAAACCTTAAAATCTAAGTTTTATGTATAATAATAATAAAGAAAATTGTACGACATTAGAAATATTTATCTATTATCGATGGATGCATGAGAATATAATATAATATGTCTTGTTTTAGAAGAAGCAAAATGAGTAACCATAATAGATCATTCTAAATGTTAATGTTATGCTAAGTTACTTAAGAAAAGGGAAACAAAAAATAATTTTAACTACTATATGGACAGTAATAAATTATCAGTGAACCAATCCTCTTTAATAGAATTCTCTCAGCTCTATCTATTTAAACATTGAATATTTTTATTGGATTACCTTCTTGTATTGCATTTTAATGGTTATGTAGTGTTAATATATTAATACTATTGTTATGTTTTAGTGTGAATGGCAAAAAAGTTGTTCATTTTTCTCATCCATTCCGGTGGAATAATTAAACATGACAAAAATAGGGTTTATTACAAAGGGTCACCTCCTTCTATGCTTCCATTAAGCCAGGGTGTTACATTTGAAGATCTATGTGATGGAGTAGCATCCATGCTTCATATAAACAGAGAAGATTCAAAACTTACTATTTGGTATAGATTTCCTTTTCAATGTCATCCACATCTTGTGATTTACCAGCAAGTTTTAGTAGTAGATGATAATGATGTCAATGCAATATTTGTTATGTTCGGCTACCAATATAGATTTGTAGGTGCAGAGTTGTACGTGGGTGTATAGCCCATAAGAAGCCACCGAGATGTTTTTCTCATTCAATATGCCAATGAAGGACCGAGTGCATCGTTTAGTTATTCACATGGCGGGCACTTTCATGATCCATATGCACTCATACTGGTTATTATTCTGAAGATGCGGCTCATTCCCCAATCAACATTGGTGGTGTTGACTATTATGCTCCTTATACCTATGTTGCAACTGAGGACTAACATATTCCTTTTTGGCAAATGAACACCAGTGATGCTGACTATGATAACCCAATTGAGCATGTTGCACCAGAGACTACTTGTTTTGAGTTTGAAGCTCAGTATAAACAAACCGCCGCTCAGAGAGCTGCTAATGATCCCAATGATACACATCGCATAGCTGCTGCTACTCAAAATGCGGTCCATACATTATCAGAAAGGATGTGGGTCATGGATAGTGATGAACAAGAGCATCCCGATGAACCTAATCATGAAAGTAGCCCAGCAATGGTATTCCATCAACCTTGATCACTAAGCTTTTCACAGAACACATGGGATAATATGATTGATCCAACCCCACCATTTGAAAAGCCCATTCAGAGTACTTAGGACCTTACCCAACAGTTTTATGTGTGCTTGCTTTTTGCTGATAAGGATGAACAACAAGCTGTTGTTAAACAATATCACATCAAGAGAAACCAAACATTTAGTGTAAAAGAGTAAGATCCGGCATGTTGGTCTGTAAGTTGCAAATATTGTTCTTGGCGTCTTCGAGCATGTTTCTAGGCTACACATGGGTTCTTTGAGGTTAGAAATACAATGGTCCACACACATGTACAGAGTCCATGCTCACACAAGATCACAAGCAATTAGACATCCATATTATTGAGAAAAAGTTGAGGGATATTGTCAAAAATGATCTAACCATAAAGATTTCTTCGCTTCAACAGACTCTTTACAATAAGTACCAATACCGGCCTTCTTATTTTAAGGTGTGAGAGGCGAAACAAAAGGCAATTGGTAGAGCATTTGATGATTGGGACAAATCTTATCAATTATTACCAAAATGATTGAAAGCTTTGACTGATTCAAACCCGAGCAATAGGGTTATTAGGAGAACATTACCTGCTACTGTGCCAGGCTGTGCGATATTCAAAAGAGTGTTCTAGGCTTTTGGTCCATCAATTGAAGGTTTCAACATTGTAGGCCAGTGATTAGTATAGATGGAACTTTCCTATATGGTAAGTACAGAGATAAGTTACTGATTGCATCAACGTGGGATGGTGACAATAGACTTTTTCCACTCACCTTTACCATTGTGGAGGAGGAATTGATGATAGCTGGTATTGGTTTTTGCGTTGTATTTAGAATAATGTCACTAATCGGGATGGATTATGTGTCATATCTGATCGTCACCCTGGTTTAATTTCAGCGATACGGACTATATGTCGATCAACACGTTGGTATCATCGTTTTTGCCTTCACCATGTGGCTAGAAATTTCTATCAATAAATTGGGAATAAAAACTTTAAGGCTATGGTAATGTGGGCAGGTATGGAAAATCAACTACGAAAGTATCAAAAAACCAGGGATAGAATTACTCAATTAAATGCAGATGGTGATAAGTATTTAAGGGGATTACCAATGCAGAAGTGGACATTAGCATACGATGGTGGACATCATTATGGGGCAATGACCACAAACTTGTCTGAAAGCTTCAACGGTATTCTAAAGAGTGCTAGAAATCTGCCCATAACTGCGTTAGTCAAACTTACATACTACCTTTGTGTAGTCTACTTTGCCGATCGATATACTAAGACACGCGCAGAGGTTACAACCGTTGAACTCACTATAGCCTATGTAAAGAATAAATTCAATAAATGGGGAAAAAATGCACCAAAGCATTCAGTTACTATGTTCAATCATGAAGATGGTCTGTTTGAAGTCAGAACACCAATAAACCCTAACTCTACATACAGGGGTAATCATCGTCATGAGGTAAATTTGAGGCAGAGAACTTGTAGTTGTCAAAAATGGTAGGTTTATAAGATTCTGTGCTTACATGTCATTGCCATGTGTAAATATCAAAGCATCTCTGCAATGCGATATATCGACCGTTGCTACCATTTGGAAGAACAAGTTGCTTGTTATACACCGAGATTTCGCTTTGTTCCAGACAATGTACATTGGAATGAGCCTGATTTCCCGGTCTTGTATCCTAATGTCCAACTGCGCCATGCAAAAGGTCAACCAAGATCAACACGATTTCGAAATAAAATGGATTTAGGGACAGAGCATCAACCAAGGCCATTATGCAGTCTCTATAGACAAGAAGGCCATAATAGAAGAACATGCCCCACTCAAACTGTGGATGACTTCACTAGTGGTCAAACTGAATGACCCAACATAAGTATTCAATCTACTTCAGTGGATTGGTTGAACCTTTTTTTTTTTTTTAGGAGTTAGACCTTATTATTAGGCTGTGTTTGGTTCATGTAAAATATTTTCTGGAAAATAAATATTTTTCGGAAATGTTATTTTCGGGAAAGAAAAATATTTTCAAGTGTTTGGTTGCATTTTAAAAATGCTTTGAAAAATATTTCATGGTGTTTGGCTGTATTCTTGAAAATACTATAGAAAACACATTTTCTACTTATTGCTCACATGTTCTCACATTTTCTCAGCTTCCAAACAAATATATAATATCATTTCTCAGTCCACAACACAAAAGAAACAAAACCAAAGAAAGAAAAAAATCAAATCCGGTCAAATTGATGTGCGATCGGCACGGTGCGACTCGCTGGTGCGACTAGCGGTTTGTGGGTTCGCGGTGCGACGATCTCGGGTTTGACGATCTTGGGTTTTTTGGGTTCGACGATCTCAGGTTTAATGATCTCGCCGGTGGTGCGATGATCTTGGATTTTCTGGGTTCGCGATCTCTCTCTCTCTCTCTGTGTTTGCGCGTGTGATTCCTTTCTCTCTCTCTTTCTCTCTTTGTGTGTCTCCGGAATGATTTGAAAGTAAAATTTTGGCTGAAAATATTTTCCGAGTCAAAGGCCTTAATTTTACGGTCAACTGAAATTCTTTTCCGGAAAATCCATTTTTCATGCGCAACCAAACACGAGGAAAGGTGTAAAACGATTTCCTGAAATCGTTTTACACCAAAACAAACGCGCCCTTAGTTTGTATTATTTGAAAGAACAGATTTGTACTAATTCCATTGACAAGCATATATGCTATGATGTTTTCTATCATTGCAAGTTGGATTGGGATGTACGTTTCTTTTGTGTGTGTGTGTGTGTGTGTGTAACACCTTAAAATGAATACTTTTTATGGAGTGCTTGGGTCATTTACCATGTTTGAAAGCTTCAAATAAGGAAAGAAATCAAAGGGCCACAATCTAAAGAGAAAAAATCAGATTTGAGCACTAATCAGTATTTTGGGCATATCTCTCTCCTCAAAACTCCAATTGACTCAAGGTTGGATGGGATGGAACCATGACTTAAATATCTACAACTTTCCAGTTTTGAGTTTTTTGAAATTCACAATTTTTGAAGGCCGAAATTAACTCACAAGTTGTTGTTGTAAATTTGGACAAAAAATATATGGTGAAAGTTTTATTTTTCTTTGACACTTTTAGATTCTATGTTCGATTTGTAGGATTGGACAATTATATTAAATATATGTATGATTAGATTAATTGGGCACTAATTTCAAATAACAAAATATGTGTACACATTTCTTATTTTTGCAAAGGTCTTGCGGTTAGTAGTATAATGTGATATGTATACTATCTAGGCATAATAGTTTTTGCTACAATAATGCACAAACAATGATAATACTATTAATATATTCTTAATAGACAGCCATTTTATATTGATTAGTGATTGCCACAATGGGGTACATGAAGTTTTTGTTGTGTTCCACAACGTGGAGGATGCCTGTTTACTCGTTGAAGGTACCTTTGTGCTTGCACAGGTACAACCATCTTAGAAGAGGGACTTTTCCCCATGCGCCTTGGCTGCATTCTAATATCAAAATTTGTTTGATAATTACCACCTTCGTCACTTTCACCATCTAATGACACCTCCATATCTTCTGCATCTTCTGCATCTTTCCCACTGTCCTCAATTAAGGCATCTTCCTCAGAGTCTGTTATGTAGGCATCTTCCTCAGAGTTCAAAGCACATGCTCATGTATTTGGTGGCGTGCAGAAATCAACAACGTGAAGGGATGGTTGGGAAGGTTGTGGTGTGATGAACGAGTCATGTTGTTCATAGTTGTACTGCCCATGTGGATATGGATTATTGTAAAATGGATTAAACATGGGTTAACCATCATATAAAGTTGGATACAGATGTTGTGAGGAAGGGGATTGGCTATCCTGGTCATAATTGTATTGTCCAGAATAGGATGGAGGTGGCGATGGGTGATAGGAGGGAAGTGTTGAACTAGGTTGAGGATAATGGTTGTAGCTATACAAACCCTTAAATCCTAGTCCTAGGGAAGTGGATGATCCAATATGTTGATATAAAGACATGCAGTACTCGTTAACACTAATTGGATTATACTCATTGAAGGTGCTCGGCTCATTACGGGCAGATGTTGATGGCCCAACTTCGGTAGAGTCATACAAATTGTGCTGTGTAGAGGTGGATGGTCTGACTTCATCATTTTCGCGTTGTCCACGTTGTGTAAAGGTGGACGAGTAGGTTTCAATAGAGGTTTGCAGGTGCTATCTTCCTTGGTGCCTCTGTCGTTGCCCGAAGTGTGTCACCCTCTCAGTAGGGACAGATGAAATATTTGTTTCTATCGATAACTTCACTCGACTAAGGCCCTCCACTATTGCTGGAAGGACTTGTTGTGCAATCAAGTCATTCGTCTGTTGATTTGCAACAGCCAAATTTAAAATATTATTGATCTCAGTTTGCTGCCACATAAAGAGAAAAAATATTATTAGTGCAATATTATTGAAAAAGCTAAAATAATAATTTGTTATCAATATTAGTGCTGTATTATTGAAAAAGCTAAAATAATAACCTAGTACATATAGGAAGCCCCCTCTGGTGTCGTGAATAAGTAGGAATGGCAACGGGTCGGGTTTGGGCTGGGTTTTTCCATACCTGGACCCACCCCGTTTAGGGATTGGGCCCAATTCGTAGCCCAACCCAAAAAAAAAAAAAATTTATGCCCAAATTTGTTTTTGCCTACATTAAGCTTGCATATTCTAATTCAAGCCTAGATAACGTGGCCCAGGCCCAATTCGTGGCCCAACCAAAAAAAAATTTAGGTCCAAATTTATTTTTACCTATATTAAGCTTGCATATTCTAATTCAAGGTTAGATAACGTGACCCAAATGCCAAATTAGTCCAAATCATAGGCTACTAATCATAAATAAATAAATCACATGTTAATTATAAATCTATAAATCAATAAACCATAACTAATATCATAATCATAATTCAATAAATCATAACTAAGATTTTAAATCAATAAATTACCTAGCTATGATAACCATTTAATCATTAATCAACAAAATCATAACTAAAATCACCAGCTAAACATAAAAATAAAATAAATCCAACAAGTCCAAGAAATAAGTATCAAAAGTCCAATGAGTCCAAGAAATTAAAAAGCTACAAAATAAATCCCACAGGTTTAGAATAATTACAAACCAACAAATTAATTCAACAAGTCTAAGAAATTAAAAAAGCTACTAAATTAATACAAAATGTTTAATCTTCATCCATTGTGATATAACTCTCATCAATTGTGGCACAACTCCCATCATCTTCATTTAGCTCCCCATTATCAAGAATGGATTGAAATGTACTATCTCCCGATATAGTTGAAGAACCTACAACAACAATGAATTAAAAAATGAAATAAACTTCATCAAATTGTAACTAGCAAATATAAAAACACAATTTTGATTTTATAAATAGAAATTAGACAATTGCTAACCGTTGATTTCACTCCATAACCAATTCTAAGCACACATCGTTGCCTCTATAGTCTTGGGATGTAGCCTACTACGGTGTAGACTTAAAAGTCTCCCACTAGTGCTAAAGGCAGCTTCTGAAGCAACAGTTGTGACGAGAATTGCTAAAATATCTCTTACAATCCTTTGTAAAGTAGGATACTTGAGACCATTACTTTTCCACCATGCCAAAATATCAAAGTCTTCACTCCTCTTCAACACTCCCTCATCAATGAAATGATCAAATTCCATTCTACCACTCTCATGTTTCTTTGAACTACTTGAACTATTGTTCACAAACCCATCAAACCTTGACATTGACCCAATCAACCTAAATTTTATTTGTGCCACTTGATTTGAAGTACTTGCAGGCATATGAGAACTTCCTTCATTACCTACAGGAGACTCATCTACATCTCCATACTCATCAAGCAAATCATAACAAAGATTCTTAATTTTTTCAATCTCCAAATCAGAATTATCACCATAAATGTTAGGATAATAAAACTCCAATAACTTCTTCTTATATCTTGGATCTAAGATAGCAGCAACACCCATAACAACACTAACATTAGCCCAATAAGAATTAAATTTAGCAAGCATGCTTTCTACCATCGTACTTATCATCTCACTTAAAGACAAACTCCATTTATTCAATGCAATGTTCAACTCACACACCAAAGCAAAATACATATTAGTTGTGGGGTACTTACGACCAGAGAAATACTCAGTCACACTATGAAACAACTCCAACCTCCCACAAATATCTTTGGCTACCTCCCAATCATGATCATATGGCAAACAAGTATAAGATGTTTCACATTTAGCCAAATACGAGAAAACATCTTTATAAATCAATGCAGTAGAAAGTATTAAGTAAGTTGAATTCCAACGAGTTTTACAATCTAAGACTAACTCTTTGGTGCATTGAACACGCAATTGACGTGCATTTTCTTCAAATTTTTGCCTCCTTTTTGGTGATCCAGTCCAAAAAATCATACTATCACGAATCCTTTCAATACCATCACCAATAAGAGACAACCCATCTTGAACAATCAAATTCAAAATATGTGCAGCACACCTCATATGCAACATATACCCACCCAACATAAGAGAACTAGTATCAAGCTTATTCAAGAGAAGTCTTATCATAGCATCATTAGTACTACAATTATCTACGGTTATTGTGGACAACTTCCTATCAATGTTCCACTCTAAAAAACAATCAACAAGGACTTCAACAAGGACATCTTTCGTGTGTGGAAAAGGATCATAAACAAACCTAGAAAAATAATAGGAATAATTATAACATAACTAAATAAACATTCAATTTAACATAACTCAATAAACATTCTAAATGTAAAGTCTTCAAGATTCAATTTATAGATTAAAATATTACCTTAAAACCCGGCTTTGCAACGTCCAAGTATGATCAATAAAATGAGTAGTAATGACCATAAACCCTATTAGTCCTGTTGTGTGACACATGGTATTATTTAATTTTTGAATGCCACATGTCTTAGATTTAAACATAAATTGGAGGAATTGGAAGGGATCTTATCCCGGCCCATTATGCTCTAAACGAATAAAGGAGGTAAATGCATTTGGACATCACAAAATCACAATAAGAAAACAAGAAATGCAAGTATTGAACAATAGATCACATTAAACAACACTATTCAGCTTCATAGCCCTAGACATACATATATCAACAGTGAAAGTGCAAAGCAGAACAAAACACACAAATCAGCTTATTCATTACATTACAATTCAGTGCTCCTTTATACTAGCATTTGACAAAATCTACAATCTATATCAGCCTAACAGTTTCTTAACTACCCCTTAACTACCTCATCTCGAAGCATATTAAGCACATGCTCTATTATAGTAACAACACATTTTTTTATTACAGTAGCTACACATTACAAGATACACAGTTACTGCTATCTGCACTCTCACAAGCATAAACCATATCTTAACAATATACGACATAAAAGATTAAAAATTTGTAACCTCACCCTCCACCCTTTTACTTTGTTTTTTTGGGGGCGACCACTAGCTTCAAGTTGTAAGCACAATCCAATTAGTTCAACTGACCTGGATAATTCAAAACTATTCAGATCAATACACAGCTATATACACACATAGAGTTTTCAAATAAAACCACAAAGCTATATGAATTTACTCTTCATTAGTAAAAGAGCCGAGCTTTTGATTTGTTTTTACATCTTCTCAATTCATGAAAAACATATAAACCAATGGAAGGGCCATATTTGATAAATTAAGCATACAAGAAGGGTATTTCTATTTAATTGAAGCTGTGCAGAGTGTCCAGAAAGTAAAAAAGACAACCAGTTCGAGAAGAGAGAAAGAAAGCTTTTTTTCATTTATGGTTAATGGTTCTAAATTATGTGGTTAGTGCTTGTTATATTCTTGAAATGTTTTCACACCTATAACCAACACACAAACAACACATCTAGCTAACCCATCTGCCATAATCAATGTAAACTCTAAAGATGTTGGTTTTATCAAAATGGAAAAGAATGCATTACAAAACCACCACAACCCATACTTCAGATTAAACCAAATCAGAAAAAACCTCATAGATCCAATCCATATTAAATTCTTTATAGGAAACTCATCCAACTTGCTATTTATATAGAGGCAATACAAATTTTTCGAAATCACCACACAGCTAAAAGGAAATACATACGAAATCATTTTCGAACCTTAAAACCAACCCACAGCTAAAATATTGAAAACCTCCAAACCCACAACAAATTCAATGAACCACCACACAATCAAAACCTCCAAACAAATTTTAATGAAACACTGGAAAAAAAAAATCCAAAATTTTAAAACAAAAACCTGGATAGATGAGCTTTGGAGTGAGGGTAAGAAGGCAAGGGAGGCGTGACTGAGGGAGTGAGGGAGTGTCGGAGAGAGGGAGTGTCTCGGAGTGAGTTGCTAAGGGAAAATCATTCAGCGAGAAGAAGAAGATGGGTTTCTTGTATCCATGAAAGCCAATCAATCTAAGCTTACAAGTAAACCTTGAAAGTTGAATCACACAATATAGAATTAATGATACTGGTCAAAAATTTCATTCAATTAAATTTTAAGTAAAAATTAATAAATAAGGAGTAAAAGGAAACGATTTAGAAATAAAAGAGAAGGATGCGTAGTGACAAGTGAAAACTTACAGATTATGGAGAAATGCAGTGGTGTCTGTGAAGCTCCTATCGTGTAATTGCTGGTTCAAAAGGAATGTGCAGTGTTTTGTGCAGAGAGAGAAAGAGACAAAGAGTCTTCCATTGTTAATCCAGGCGAGAGTGTTGAACTAAGCTGAGAGAGAGGGAGAGGGAGAGGTAGTGTCGGACTGAGCTTATAAAGGACTGAGGTGAGGAGTGAGGACTTAGGGTTAGAATATAGGAATATATATATATATATATATATAGGATCCGTTTGGATACAGCTGAAAACTGAAAACACTGTAGCAAAATAATTTTTAAATGTGTGAATAGTACTGTGGGGCCCATTTTTAATGAAAAAGTTGCTGAAAAGTGAAAGTTGTGGGTTCGTGAACAATGCACGGATGTACAATTCATGGAAAAAAAGTCAACAAGTGCGGCTACTGTTCATTGAACAGTAGCCGCACAGTAACCGGTTACTCCCTCACACGCCTGAAAAAAAAAAAAAAAAAAAAAAAAAAAAAAAAAAAAAAAAAAAAAAAAAAAAAAGTGAAATGAAAACGCAACCGCAAGAATAATCACAATCCAAACGCTTACATAGGGTATTTTTGTAATTTTAGGGTACCTGGTTTTTAATCGGGCCAGGTCTCGAGTTTTTTTAATAAAACCCGGACCCGACCCGGACCCGCTTCGGGTTTTTTTTTTTTAAACCCATACCTGACCCTATTCCTAATCGGACCAAATAAAACCCGGTCCATTAGGGTCGAGTCGAGCACCCGCGAGTCGGGTAAAAATTGCCATCCCTATGAATAAGTGACCATGTTGATGGTACCATGTTGTGTAGTCCACACATAAATGGAAATTGTCATCCCCAACTACATTTTGAGCTCGCTCATTTCAAAGTCGGTAGTATTGTGCATGCAGCCTATGCCAATTGACACCGGACTTTCCTATCAACTTTACATAATGCACAGATTTATCGAAATTGTCAATAGGCCACTTTGAACATCTTTGCAACAACCCAAACTGTCGCATGACTCTTTTTGGATGGTAATACTCCACAATTTGGAAGCAAAGCAATGGCGCTGTTTTAGTTCATATATGTTTTTCTACAAGACACCATGGATGCAAATAATTATCGTACGGTGTCCAAACAACCTACAATTCCAATTACAATAACTATGTTATAATCAATCAAGACAATAATATAACTAGTAAATTAACCATTGATGCGTTGTAACAACATATATTACCTGTTAATTATGATGTGTGTCATGATTAGAACGGCACGCATGTAGAACATGCGTTGGTGTGTGAGTAAAAGTTCTCTTGGTCACCCACCTATTCACAATTAATGATTGCCATTGATTTTTAGGTTTGGAAGTATCAATGATAAATGCTATAGTATACAATGTTGTATAGAAATAGAAAGTAAGTATTATACCTGCAACCATATAGGTCGTCACCATTTAAATTCGTTGGATTTATTAGAATTGAGGTCAGATGTGGAAGATGCTCCCAAGCCCATAATTGTAATATGAAAACAGGGCCTGCAACCTCCGTGCTTTTTTTAATAGCAGCAGTACACAACTCTTTATAAAGGAAAGCAAGTGTGGCACTATTCCAGCTATATTCCCCAACTACACCAAAGTCTGCTAACAGCAAGAGAAAGCAGCAATGCAATCTACTTTGACTCTTATTTCCAAATAGTAAAGCAAAAACCCGGAACATGTATGCCCTAGCATATTGTTGGATTGTTACAGCATTGGCACCCTTTGATAGGTTTGAGAATGTATTCCTTACCCAGGTTATTTCAAGGCCACCATATTCCAATGCTGTTGCAAGTGGTGTAACCCCAAGTAAATTCTGACAAACTGTTCCCAGTTCAAATTAGTGGGCTCACACATTGCATTGCCATCAATAGCCAATCCTGTAATGATTGCTATATCCTGTAGAGTGATCGACATTTCACAAGTAGATAGGTGAAATGTATGGGTTTCAGATCGCCACCACTCCACCAAAGAAGTGATAAGACCTCAATCAAGATCTATATGTGGTAGGCGGGTAACATGGTATAGTTTACATTGATGCAAATATGGGGTGATATGCTCGCCTAACTCCCCGGGGGGGGGGGGGGGGGGGTGCAAACGGTTGGGGTCGCACTCGTAAGGTGGAAACTTGAAATTTTTTTTTAAATGTACAATGTTATATTGCTAATGTTTAAATTATTTTCATGTAAATTGAATAATTGTAGATATTATTAGGACATTATTAAATTTTGATCTCGCAACATACATTACCTTCCATTGCAACATTAGAGATGTGATATTGTTGTTGGGTCAGCAGAGAATGATCGAATGGCCCAGGCTCCATTTCAAATATATCCTACATTAAATTCTACAATGAGTTAAACCATGCAACCCTAAATTAAAGTACTATTATGACGTTAATGAATTGACAATAAAGTACTATTATGATCTTGGTCAACCCTAAATTAAATAGAATATAAGAAATTAATCATAATCATACTCTTACTCATAATTGGAATGGAATCAATCCTAATTATCGTATTCTTAAATTCATATACACATAATATAAAGTATAGTGTAAGTGAAGATGCTTTTTTCACAATATCTTTAATATATAAACACTGAGATTAAAAAATTACAATATATCAAGGTATATTTTTTACAAACCATCTATATAAAAAATTACAAACTAAGAAAATAATTTCCAATTAAATTAGGGGGCTGAAAAGCTTACTACAATCGCGATACGAAGTGAAAGAATGTAGGAATTATAGAGTGATACTTGCAAGAAAAGAAAGACAGAAAAAAAACAATCAGATAATCATAAATATCTTCTAAAAAAAATATAATCCTAAATAAAAACAAAAGCACAATAATAAAAAATAATAAAATTAATATATAGTGACTACTACAGTTTTTTGTGCTAAATATTAAATATAACTTACAATACTTGTAGTTCATAATAAAATTGAAAGAAACCCAAATAAAGGATTTATGAAGCAAAATTTTTAATAATAATAATAATAATAATAATAATAATAATAATAGTTTTAGCAAAAATAATCATACACACAATAATTAGTATTAACTATAATATAACCATATATAATATATACAATATATTAGCATATAATATTTATAAAGTATATAATTAAATTTCATTTCCCAACCTATAACCACCCTAAAAAGTAAAGATTCAAGAAACTTAATAAATTTTTATACCAACTAAACTTTAAAGAAAAAGAAACATAAATGTACGATTTATTGTACTAAATAAAAATAATAATAATTATAATACACATACATATCTTTATTATAAACCAACAAACATATTATGCAATATATTTTGTCTAAGTAATAGATGTAATAATTGATAATAACAAAGTAAAATTGATTATAAAAAGACCACAATAATACAATTTCTTACAATTTTTGTGGTCATATAATAATAATAACAATAAATAATATTAAATAAATTCAAAATTAACAAAACACACATATAAAAATATCTTAAAGGAAAAGCTGCTACCACCACATTTAATGCACTGCAGCAACTTTCCTGACCGCATTTATGTGGAGAAGATACCTGAACAGTGCAACCTCAACCACTACCACTCACTGCAGGTTAAAGCAAACTTCTGATGTGACTAGTACTCAAGTGGACGCTTAGATGAAGAACAAGTGTGCGGTGAAGATGAGGTGAAAAGTGTATATATAAAGGAAATAGTTCTCACGGTAAAGGGGAGAAAAAATTGTATTCACTAAGTTAATAAATGCAAAGCCTTTTCGGATCGAAGAAACTTTTATTAAATATTAGTCTGAATGCCTTTTTACCCATGTTTGCTTGCACGAACCGTTGCTAAATCCATAACCAGCCCAGCTGTTTAACCCATTCTCTACAAATTTATTGTTGGGGATTTGTTGAGCTCACAATACGGAAAGTTATTGCCTAGTCCATCAAATTCCAACCCTACACAATTTATTATGGTAAATTTCAAATATAACTAAAAATGCTTGTAGTCCTAACCATAAAAAATTCATTAATCTAAATTTTGAATAATAACAACAACAATAATCATAATCATAATCATAGTCATACAAACAATATTAACTACAACAATACATAATATTTTGCAATGTATTAGCTTCTAATATTTACAAAGCATATATTTATACAATAATAATAAATCTGTTAATTTTTAGAGCTGTAAGTTAATACGCAAAGCAAAAAAACTCATATTAACCCAAAACTTACAATTCTTAGTTGTGCACACTGAAACAAAGCAGAAGACTAACATAGCACAGAACAATCGGAGGTAAGTGAAGCAATATGAAAAATGTAGGAGATGCAATGCTTTAATGATGGTGCCTGCCTTTTATAACGAAGAGAGAAATGAAAAGACAAAAAAGAATTCATGACATAGATTCCATGTGTGATATCAGTAGGTTAGGTTTTATTGGGAATGAACAAAGAATATACTCCTAGTACTTTGGAGAATAAGAATCAGGAGGAAGAGATGAGGTGATTGACTCCTCCAAATATTTTTTTTTTATCTAGACAATTCTCTCTCTCTCTCTCTCTCTCTCTCTCTCTCTCTCTCTCTTCCAATTTTTAGCAACTCCATTGCCATAATTCTTTTTTTTTTCCCTCCCATTTCGGCAATTCCAAAAAACACAATCAATTGTCACAATTCTTGTTTTCCTTCCATTTCGGCAACAACATTGTCACAAATCAATTGTCACAATTTTTTTTTCCTTTGCCACAAATCAATTGCCACAATTCTTTTTTTTTCCCCCTTCCATTTCAGCAATTCCATTGCCACAAATCTATTGCCACAATTCTTTTTTTCTTTCTTTTTTTTCTCCAATTTTCGGCCTAAATCTTCTTTTTTTCCCCTCATTTTTGGCAACTTGATTGCCAAAATTACTATTAAATTTCTCCCCAAGTTTTCGACAACTTGGTTTCCACAATTCTCTTTTCTTTTTCTTTTTTTCCTCCCATTTTCAGCAACTTGGTTGCCACAATTCTTATTTTCTCTCTCCTCACTCCCTTACAATTTCGGCAACTTGGTTGCCATAATTGGTTTCCTTTCAACCACTCCTCCTACGAGCACTTCACTTGGCACCTAGGTAGGAATTTAGGCGGCAAGAATTTCGATAATCTCATTACCAAAATTCAATTTTTTTCTCCCTCCTCCCATCACATCATTTATCTTTCCTCTCTCATACTTTTTGTTAGAATTTTGGCAACAATATTGCTGAAATTTCCTCTCTTTCCTCAATTTCCCAAATAACTTTGAACAATACCCATATCACAAATAAACTCGATTTTCTACGATATTCAGCCAAAAGACCCTTTAACACAACCTGTTTAACTCATATAACAAATAAATATTCATTTTATTTTAGATTCGCCAAATAACTTTTAAATCCAGCCTATATTTTAAACTTAAAAAGAAAAGTGAGTAATTACAAAAACTTACAAGGGATATAATTGAAAATTGAAATGGGTTGAAGACTTGAAGTGTATGCATTACTTTTGGGATGTAAAAAATAAAAAATAAAAAAAAAATTCTAGATGGATATTATATTTAATATTAAACATGTTTAAATAAGTTGTATCACATTCGCATCAACCTAACACAACCCGTTTATTTAGCATGTCAAGTGAGTTGGGTCAGGTCAACCCATCTTATTAGCAAGTCGGGTTAAGGTTGAAAAATCATGACACGATTATTAAATAAATCGAATTCAGATTGATATGACACGAACCCGACACGCTAATCTGAATTGACACCCTTACATGATATGATTGGCCTTTTATGTGAAAGAGGATCCAATGGTCTGTCACATGAAAAGCTGAAATTAATCTTAATCAAAAGAGCGTTTCTCATTCAAACTTTGTTGTTAACTTGGGGTGTCTGAACTTTGAAGCTTTTGGTCAATAATGTCTACATTTGAACCTAGTAAATTAATTGCCATTGCGCGTATTGCCCCATTTACTTTGTGGTCCCAGTAGATTAAAAAAACAATTAACGCAAACCATTGCAATTTACATGTTTAATTAATAATAGGATCACTGTCATCCATCGTTATCCACATGTTGGAATCAAATATTTAACTATAACACAAAGCAAGTTTCTATGAAAACTTGATTAAACAAATCCTAGACAAAACGAATCCGTGTCTAAAAATTGTTAAGGGAACTCAGTTGACTTCTGTTTTGTGTCCTCACTTAAATAGCATCTTTTCAAGTTCTTTGCTCTTACTTTTGGTTTTACCACGTTTAACTCATGCTTCTAAAGGTTAAGATTGTATGTATAAATGCATGAGGTTCTGTTATTACTCCATAATCAGCAATTCTTAGGCACATCCTCTCTCTTTAACATCAAGAAACCAATTCTTTCTGGACTATATAACTTGTGCGGATAAGCTGCTGTAATGGATCATCAGAGAGAAATTTCTATCAATGGTAGCCAAGGGATGAACAAGGCGGAAGATAAGGTGAGGAAACAGAAGGTAGGCGGGCGGATAATTATTGAGGATGAAGGAGACATAAATGAACTAGCTGATGCTTTTATCAAGAACTTCCGAAACCAGCTAAAGATTCAACGGGAAGAGTCGTTTAAACGATTTCAGGAGATAATAGGCCGAGGGGTTTGAATTGTGTATCTAGAACACAAAATCTGATGCATTGTATGTCAATAAGGAGTGGTTTGCAGAATTTGGTTTATTTGTTACTTCCTTAATGTAATCTACTTCATTTCCCAGTCTGGTGTGAAACCTATGATTTCAATTTTGAACTGTGTGAGCTCCAACATTTTGTAACTTTTCCACTAATTTGCAAGTTCAGATCTTGTTTAGTTTTCAACTCAACCAAATATAATGTTAGAGACCCCATTATCAATGACCTTTTTTTTTTCTTCCGCCTTATTTTGGGGTACCTAATTTCTTCTAATTGGCACCCATTAAGAAGCCCATATCCTTCCCTAAAATGCTATGAAGCAGTGTACAATTCGTCAATTCCAAAATGACTACAGGAACATAACAAGAGGTTCCTTTCATAATATGAGAATTGCCCGGACATCAACCTCAATAACAACATGCATAAGGCCATCATCTCTTGTTAATCTCAGTTCCCCATGTAAAGCCTAAAGCTCAACCATGATCATTATTTTTATAATAACGAAAACTTAGGTTATCAAGCTAAAACTTATATCCTCATGTTACTAAATGAAACTCTTTTTCTCTTGTTCTTTTGTTGCTTATGACAAGTGAGAGTAAGAGGATTCAAACACAAGTTCTCTTTCATTATAGAACTAAACAATTTTTTTTTAATAAGTAAATATGTGAAAATAGAAAAGAACTGAACAATGTCATTGAACCACAAGAGGTTTGACCTAAATAAAAAAATTTCTTAATTTGATTGCAGATGACATAAATGTGACGCAAAGTCACAGAGATAATCGAAGTATATTTGACTTATCGTTGAGAGACCATATATATTCACAAAGCATATCTCCAAGATTACACATTACTAAAGATAAGATCCCACAAGAAAAGTCATGAACCCTAAACCAAAGAACAAGATTTACAAGTATCTGCTCTCTTTTCATGAATGTAAAGAAATGACCTTAATTCTATTGCCGAAACCAATAGAAAACCACCCTCAACTTGTAACTGCATAAAAAGCTAATGATCAGTTCCCAAATTGAATCTCTCAAAAGAAATGCGGATGGAGATTCCATGTGATCAATGTGTTGCCTAAGATTTCCATACACAGTAACATTGGATTCTCCATTCCCATTTCTTCAAATTCTTGCCTTAAGCAAAGCATGAAATATAGAATCTGTTTCTCAAGCTTGAAGCACCTGGCAGTGCACAATATGACTCTTTAAACCACTTCGGCCAGCTATACTAGACCACAAATTTGTGACGAGAGTCCTGAAATGACCTTTCCCGGGTATGTTTTCCCAAAGGCGAGGGTTGCTCTCCACATGTTTATCTGGACTTGAAACATCAACTATGCTGATGCTCATGTTGTTACGGATGATGCAAAGCTTCCCATTAAGGGGAACAAGAGCAGCAGCCTCCAAAGCACGAGAACTCCCTAGATGGAGCTTGCTATCTATAAATTTGTTCCATGAATCTGTGGTTCTATCATAAACTCTTAGCTTGCATCCATCCCGGCAATCCAAGGCATAGAGCTGTCCATTTAAGGAGATACTAGGGTTGCGCCAACCTGAGACCATCCCATTATTAATTGGAGTCCAGGTATTAGTTTCAAGAGAATAGGCTTCGCTCATGACCTCACGATGGGACCCAAGTCCTTTTAGAAACCACATTCCATTGTGAACAACTCCAATAAATGGCACCATAGCTGTGCTCATATCTGAAATAAAGCTCCACCTATTCCTGTTAGGTTCATACACTTCAGCAGATCGGAGAGTCCTTTGAATTCCTTCACATTCCCCACCAGCCACATAAAGGCAGTTATTTATGACACAAGAACCAAAGAAATGACGTTTTCGAAGCATGTCTGGTGCCCTATGCCATTTATTTGTCCTGGCACTGTAGAAAATGACCCGTCTCATAGATCCCTTAGTTGGATCTTTTCCTCCAAATAAGTAAAGGTGGCAACCACTAAGGACGGCACAGCCAAAACCCAGTGCTTCAGAATATTCCCCCGGGACAGGTGGAAGTGGCTGCCATAGCTGGTAGGTGGGATCAAAAGCATGCCAAGAAATCCTTCCATCACGGTCTCTTTTGATGACATAAACCCATTCTTCTGCCATTCCGAGACTTTTCCTAAGAGAATAAAAGTAGTTTCCAGCTAGAAGACGGTACCATCTCTTGCAAACTAGACGGAGCTTTCTATGTTCAACACGAGGGACTCGGATCAGGCAAGCAATAGCAAGATCATCAGGAAGGCCAGGAAGGAGGGGTGGCTGCACTCGGGTCCTTTCTCGACGTGAGTTTTTGCTCTTGTGTGCATTAGGATTGATATCAGGCTGAATGCAAATCTTCGATCCAGGGACAAATTTTCTCGCTCCTGCAACTGTTTTTAAGCCTGAATCTACTTTGCAATAGCATGAGACAGAATCGACCTGCAAAAAATTTTCTTTATTAGGATGCAAGTAAATATCAAGATATACACACCAATAGGAAGAAAGATGAGCAATAAAATTGAGAAGCTAATGACAATGCTCAAGGCTCCACAGTTGTTTATAACACCTTCTGCAAAGATTTGGACCCCTAACCCTACTCACAAAAATATCACAATTTATGACAACAAGAAAAGATGAAAATTATACCAGACAAGACAATTAGCAGTTCATGGAGACATGGAACAGGAAAAAGAAAAAAATCAGTGCTAAAACTTCTAATAGAATAATTTATGAAAATCCAAGCCTGTCCTGAGAGTTCACATCATGAGAATCATAAATCTCCTAAGCAAGTAAGGAAAGATGCCTCCTACCGCTGTAACTTAAACTTTCAAAATGCTATCTCTGTAAACAAGAGCTTTTGATAAAAATTACCCTTGCTTTCACTTTCTAGACCAAATTAAAAGTCAATGATATCATTCACCATCTCATGCACTGTTCCTTTAGGTAGATAAGTATGGATTAGCTATTGGGAGTGATTTGCCTTATGCTGGGTCTCAAGCAGGCCCATTAGATATCTATCCCAAGGACTCCTGGTCAGAGATTTGAATTTCAAGGATGTAGAACGATAGAAGTTGCTCAAAATGGAATACAATGAACTTTGAGATCCTAACTCAGGATGTGTATCTTGTTCATTCCTCCTGTTTAGTAAATTATTGATCTACAAAAGGAGGACAAAGCCAAAGTGGGGAAATGTCCTCAAATTTGTCTAATTAATTGCTCAATGGGTTAAGAAAAACAGAGGAGTCTAAATTTCAAGTCATGAGCTGTCTTAGCAAAGTTGGAATTGCTTGACAGCAAGATATATATCTTTAAATAACACCAAAATTGAAGGGAATGAGATAGCAGATAGAGTTAGACCAAATTGTCAGTCCACAAAGAACTTAAGCATTCCAATGAGCCAGAATAATGTATAAATGCATATCTAAATATAACTAATATACCACAAACCATATATTTAAACTTTGTTTCCCTACAATGCTATAAACTACCTTCTCCTATCTAGTTTCACCCGTCTTTCCTATCTCTTCTTCCTCGAATATTGTCATTTTTATGACCTCTCTTAAAGTTATAGCTATTCTCAACTTATGCCAGGTCTAAAGAGAAATGGAATTTACTAGAAAGTTGTAACCCAAGTACATGGGCAGTGCACAAGACAATTTCATGGATAACATTTCAAAACCTTTGTGTAGATATTAGAATGTAACCTAACCTTCAAAACAAAAGGTTTAAGCTTCAAAAATTTTGCACATAGCAAATAAACTCTTTAACACAAAAAGAGGTAAAAGCACACATATCTTTTCATTCATGTGCAAACTATCTCATGCACAAAAAAATAATATTAGACTATATCAAGCAACAGAACCACTCTAAACAAAAAGGGGTCTAGGGCTAAATACAGGAGGGCTGTGTCCCCACATGGACGCAAATAAACAGTAAGAGTCATACTTAATCAAGGAAGAAAACAGTGGCAAATAGAAATTTGAAAATCAGCACCTAGACATAATATCCCTAGGCCCAAAGGGAATTAGTCAACATCGGAATTTATCGGTTGCATTTACTTCTATAATGGAAGCCAC
Organism: Quercus glauca; assembly: GCA_023736055.1. Lineage (NCBI taxonomy): Eukaryota > Viridiplantae > Streptophyta > Magnoliopsida > Fagales > Fagaceae > Quercus > Quercus glauca. Next base: position 53,620,713 of record CM043315.1, on the reverse strand, counting down.
ATGTATAGGCAAAAGGGAACCAAGAACAAGACAGAAACATTATGAACAACTCATAAGGTGTTCACCACCTAAATTGTAATAAAAATTGACAAGCCTTTAGTAATAATATTAATAAAAACTGACAAAGAAAAAAAGCAGAAGGCTGAAGCGCTTGTAAAGGTCGGATCAAAATTCCAATACCCAAATGCAGCAGAATCATAAACATGAAACCCTCTATGCAAAATACATAATTTATGAAAACAAAATCAAATTTGAGTGTGACATAACTAACAAACCAATTGTTCCATAAATTAACCTCTCCACATAACTCCTAACATGCATGAGTTTTTTTCACAAAAGTATAAGGAATATTTATATACCATCATGGAAAATGCATGAAAAGAAACTGATCGCTACTCATCCCATGCTATTCCTATACTCCATTATAAGAATTAGCATTGCCACATTGACATATTTCCTTTAAAACGAGGAATTCAAACCCCCCTGATGGAATAGAACTTTACAGGCTAAAAATAGACACGGCTTAAGATCCAACTTGACTATCACTCAACAGAAACTAGCTCCAGTCTTTATTAAAAACAAGATATCAATACACATAACAACAAAACGCGGTAGAAGTAACCCCAAAATACCAAATTGAGAAGTCAACTAGCATAACTAAACACAGAATTCAAAAGCCAAACAATTCTCAAACACATTGGGGTAATCAAAATTCCATAAATTCCCTCAAAAGACTGCACATTTAAGCAAAATCTCCATCTGGGTATCTCCAAAAAGCCATAAAGTCAAAACCCCTAAAAAGAAAAATGTAAGTTGTCAAAAGAACCAACCCTCAAACACATATGCCCACCAAATTCAGATTTTCAATATTTCCTTAAAAGAAATGCACAAATACAACAACAATTTCCATCTGGGTGCCTCTGAAAGTTCATAAATTTAAAGAAAGTAGATGCAAAAAGTAAAACAAAACAAATTTAAAAATTGGGTAGGGATCAATTATACTAACCAGTGGAGCTTGAACTCTGATGACCCTTTGAGCATTCGAAGATTGTTCCATCTCAGAAGCTTACAGTCATAGATAACTACACAATATATAGTCTACAGCCAAACCCAAGTTCCAGAATCAAAGTTAGAGAAGCTTCAGAGGCTCAGATCGAGAGCACTTTCAGTTTTATCTCTTGAGCTTTGCCCTTCAGTTTCACTTCCCTTAAATCCGATCCAACAAACAGAAATAAAAATAAAAGCTTTGTCTTTTTTTTACCTCTGCAAATGCAAACAAAGAACCACCAAACTAGCTTCTAGTTAACAATACATAAAACATGAGGCTCTCTCTCTCTCTCTATGTCTAAACTCACACACACACTGTCTTTTCTCTCTCTAGCTGAACAATACAGCTGGACCCATAGGCTGCACCAACTTCTGATTTTCTTAATTTCATTCACTTTAATTATTATCTTTTAAATTTTACTTAATTACAATTTTTAAATGATTAATTTGGTTACATTTTTTAAAATTATAATTTCTAAGTCTTATAATAAGACAAAGAACGTTATTAGTTTTTAGTGGTCTTTGTTGTTGATAGTGTTGTTTCTGTGTAATGGGTCAAACCCCATTTATAAGGGAATAGTCGAGAGAGACAAGTTTGGAATTTTTTAACTTTATGGTGGTGTGGTGTAAGATCCTTGGTCCTCCATAGTCCATATGTTGTTTGCCCCATCACAAAGGGTTTCAATTTTCAAATAAGCAAAAATATAAAAATACTAATTAAAATTATAAATAAGTAAATAAAAAGCAACCCCTTTTTTATTTTATGGGCATGGCCAAAAGAACAACTTTTTCAGATTTTTGTTTTTCCTTTTATAAGATAGATTGATTAAACATGTGACTTTACTTTCTACTACTTGTCTCATTGATGACAAGTTGACTGTATTTTCATTTATAGAGGAAATTAATCATGTGCATATCCAAATTCAAAATCATAATCATAATTTTTTGCAATAAAAATTTAATTATGGATCCATTCATAAATGTGTTAGAGAGATCTCTAATTTCTTGTAAAGTAAAATAATTGTGGAAATACATTTTAGTAATAATTATAAAGCCAACAAAATGGTGTATAATTTTCAATATTCATCAATATTACCCCATGACCAATTCTTTTTGTTACAAGATTGAAAATTATATAAAGTTGAAGGCAAATTTACTACACGTATACAATAATTCAGTTTTCCGTTTTTCATTATAAGCATTTTAAGTCAAATTTGCCATAAATGTGATCAAACATAAACTCTCATATCTTTTGTTTCTTGTTGACTGATGCCAATGTGGTAATGTTGACAAGCAACTATGCTAATAAATTACAAAGATATTTTTTTTTTTTTTGTCCAGTTTGTGTCTAGTGAAAGTTTTCATTGAACACGTTGAATTGTGAACAGTGGACACGTGTCTACTCTTAGACAAATGTCCGAATCTGGATGTGTCCAGTGGAAGTTTCCACTGGACACTAGCCGTATCCTTTTTTTTTAATAGATAAGATATGATTAAAACCTATAACTTATATGAAATCAAATCGTATCTTATCTATTAAAACCTATAACTATCATAATGGGTGAACCTTATAGCCTGTAAGGTTCACCCATTATGATAGTTTTTTTATCATCACATAAATACAAATAGAGTTTCAATATATATAAATATATATATATATATATATATATATTAAATAAAAGAGGTAGATCTGCGACACAAGGAGTTCATCAAGATGTAGTGCTTGATAGGGTCAATAAATTATAATTGAGCATATTAGTAAATTAGGGGGAGTTCTAACCTTTTATCAAAAAATATTTGAGGGTGGAGGATATAAAATAAAATCAAAATATAAGTCTATTATAGAAAAACAAATTATGATATCGCCTCAAGGAAAATGGTTTAAGGAAGTCTCTTGATTAATGCCTTGGAAGTCTTTATACCAACTCCATCAACCCTAAGAGCTAAGATAAATTTTATGAATGAGATGGAGACTTGCCCTCCGTCTAGTGAAGCTCTTTAGTTATGCTACTAACAAGCATTACCATGTTTATATAGCTGAATTAACCATTTAACCTTAACTCTAGTTTAAGAAAGATTTAACCCTAGTTTAAGAATCAACGGCTAGCATTTGTAACGCCAATAGGTTTGATTAAGTTATGAATAATCAATGGTGAAAAATAGATGTCATGAAATTTTCTTCTTTTTAAGGAAATTAATTTATATGTTTTCCATGTAAAGCCACCAATGTCTGGTAACAACTGGCAATTTTTTTAGTTCTTTTGGCGCGTTTGATTCTCAAATTCAATTTTGAATTTTGAAGAAACATTTAACCCTAGTTGAAGAATCAACAGTCCACGTTAGTAACGCTAATAGTTTTGTTAACTCAAGGAATTATTAATGGTGAATATCAAATGTTATGTTAACTCTAGGAATTATCAACGGTGAAAATCAAATGTTATGAAATCTTCATTTTGTAGATAAATATTAGTTTTTTTTTTTTTTTACAAGTGTTGGGGACCTTTTTGGTTCTTTAAAGATGATTGTTTTTGTAGAGTCAAGCCCAAATTCCAAATATACAATGAACAATAGCTTAAAAAGAGAAAAACCAAAATGATACTAACAAAAAAAAAAAAAAAACCCGCTTAGAACAAGTCTGAAACCTTTCTCTATAGACAGCAAGAAGAAGAATTTGAGAGATGTCGTAAGGAAGAAAGAGAAGACTCTTCGGTACCAACATTTTCAACCCCTATGCCTCATAATAGAACAACTACTTGATGGTTGAATGGACTCTCTCTGAAGATGGATTTCTTAGGGTAAAACGTGATTTTTGTATTTTGAATTGATGGTGGCAATTTATACTGATTTTAGGGTGTCCTTAAGGACTGTATTTTTGTTAATATAAAAGGCTTTGGACCCCCAATGTATTAGGCAAAGAGTAAGGTGAGGCTAAAATGGTTTGGTCAGAAAGCTCAGTCATAGACAGTAAGAGCTTAAGACCTCCATTTGGGTGAAAAATTCTGGCTAGCATTCTCAACCTTAGCAGTATACACGGGTTTGGCTGATGCAAAATGTTCAAAAAGATCCCATTCATACCTTGCATACGAAACTCCCCAAATCCCCATGATATTACATGGGCTTGGGCTGTACTTAAAGGACTCATAAGGAGGTCAAACTTGTATAAAATTTGTCGCGAAAATGACCATCAATAACAAGTAAATCCATCAATCACTAGTAACAAACTAATGAAATGTTGCAATTTCCCTTTAGCTCTTTTTTGACACCATCATTTCCAAATTTCTAATCCAAATATATATATATATATATATATATATATATATTAAATCCTTTTTCACTAGATAAACTAGTCAAAAAGTTGTGTTTTGGATAACTTAAAATCTCGGCGTATTCAATTTAAAAAATAACATGGATAGAAGTATAAGAAAAAAAGAAGTGAACTTTAAAAAAAGTTGTACTTAACCAAAGTAGTCAAATAAATTGAAAGGTAAGGGTGAAAGTGAAACCAGCAGTTAAACCAAACTTTAGACCTCACCCATAAATAAGAAAGGGCTGACATCTCAACAAGCCATGGGACCAATAAATTGGGTAGATTGACACTCGAGAATTTTCCCTTAATACCAATGTATTTCAAAGCATGACTAGGTCAATCATGTACGTGAATCTGCTCATGTATGACTATATAACTCAACATTCCAATGTGAACTCCAGCATAAAGTAAACCATCTCTGTTGTTTTTCAATTTGACCTTAATACATTTCAATTGGAAATCAACCTTCCTTTTTAAAGGTCTCTAAATATGTCATCACAAATGTTGCTTTTTGTTGACCTTTTAGCTACTTGAATTTTTCCTTCAAATAATAGGAATTTTCCCATACTAATGATACTATCTACATTATCACTATGATATGACATCTTTGTTCTGTTGTATAATTTTAGGGGCGTAGTTTTATTTTAAGACCCACTAAATTCAAAAACATTAAGCTAGATATAAAATAAAAACAAAAAGATTAATAATTTTGTACTAGCTTATTTTACTAGCTTATAATAGGGGCGTAGTTTTATACTAACTTATTTTACTAGTTTTATTTGTATAAATAATTTCATATCTTATCATTTGAAAAAAAAAAAAAAAAAAGGAACAAATATAGATATAAAATAAAACTACACTAATATTATGAGTGGACTTCCTAGTTATTTAATTGTATACTTCATTTCATCGACTTCAAAGATTAATAATAATAATAATACAACTTTAAACCATTAGGGCCAACACATTGACGTGATCAAGATAGAGTACTTAGTACTTACCCTCCAAAACGTAAATAATTTCTATTGGTTAACATTCCATATATCTGATTATACTTCATAATGTCAACTTGAAAGTTGAAAAAGATGATTTTAAACATCATTGCCAAGATAGTGATGTGAACCAAATAAAATGCACTTTGCCCTTTTGACTCATATGCGTATATTAGAGTAGTGGGTGTATGTAACTAGCACTAGTGAGACTTGTGTGGTATATATGGTATTATTCATTGTCGTCACGTGACGTGGGGTCAATGAGCCCACACTGAAGATTCTATTTTTTATTATTTAGCCAAAAAAAAAAAGTGTATGTAATTATAATAAAAAAAAACAAATAATTAAAAAATAATATTTCATACATCTCACAAAATTGGCACGTAATATATGTAATTTGTATGTGGCTTATATAATTACGAAACCCATATATTGTGAAAAATTATATATCTATGAAATAAATCATTATTGCTCACGAAAGGGCTTTTTATTTATTTATTTTTATTTAATACTTATTCTACTTTCCTCTGTCCTGAAGATCAATATGTTCCCCACCCATAAAATAAAAATCTCTTCTTTTTTTCTTCTTTTTTTGGCTTTTTCCGATTAGAACTGGCAACTAATTTTTGTCTCTTTGTGCACGTGGTTTTGTTTTTCTCCTTTTATTTTACTTTCTAGGATCGTTGGTCTACAACTTTGTCTTACAAGAAGATGTATATGAGAGATTACAAGTCAATTTTTATAGTTAGTTGACTAGACAAAAGATCCGAGGTAGAACTCTTACTACCATGAATGCTAATCAAGATTGTCACCAATAATTATCTTCTCTTCTTTGTCGAAACTAATATTTGGGTTGCTTAAAAATTCTATTTACAATTTTTTTTATTTTTAATTTCTTAAAGAAAAAGAATGGAAGAGAATGACCAAATGTAACTTATTTATCTACATGTATTCATAACCTATACATTAAAATATGACTTATAAAAGTAGGAGAAGGGGGGACCAATCGAGCGATAGCTTGACCCAAATCCTCTAAAGACACTAGTAGACATTGAGCTAATACTATCGAATTAATCCGAAACACTTCCCATTTTGGGATTTGATCATAAGACCTACCACCCAGCAAACCTCATAGGGGTAGAAATTATATTTCTTAATTCTGCTTGCACAAGTACATCTTAGAATTTTACTTTTTTAAATGGTACAGGACTTCAAATAGGGAGATGTATTTTCTCAAATTATTTTTTATGCATCGTTTGGATTATTTAATGAAATCTCAAAATCTTGCATGTAATTACGACGAGACTGTAGAATCAATAAAAATATGTTTGTATCCAAAACTATAAATAATCCAAACTTATAAATAAACCAAACTTTTGTATACAGCTCAAGTTCGACTCAAAAACATATAATTTGTTTATATCTTTATTATTTAGAAAATTGGTCAAAAACTCAAGCCCAAGCTTTAATTTGAATATTAATAATGTATTCATAATTAAGCTCGTGTATAAAACTTGATTTGAATGCATAAAATTATGTGTTTATATATGTATGCATGTATAAATTAGTATTTATAAATACTCAAAATTAGATTATGAAAGTTCATAAATAAATGCAAATTTATAATTTATAATGGACTAATAATATGTAGAATCCATTTCATAGTAAATTATATATGAATTTAACGTTATAAGTTGATGATTCTAACTTTTTTTAGACCCCAAATTTTTTTTCGTGGTATTAGGTATATACAGGAAAATAAATAAAATGATAAAATAACTGGTGAACAAAACAAACTCAAGCTTGTTAGACTATAAAAACAAAGAACAAAGTTAGAACACGTAATCTGATTTTATATTGAATACAAACTTGAGAACATTTCTATTTATACACCTCAATCAAACATGGGCGCAAATGCATGCCCGCTGCTTACTATGGCAAAAAAAAAAATAGGAAAAATTACATATTAAACCTTCAAAAAGTCTATAGCCTCAAAAGTGAAAAAATAAAATAAAATAATATAAACCTCTAAGATTTTAAATTTTAACAAATAAAATCCTCCATACATATTAAACCTCTAACACAACAATATTAAGGTTTAATTTTTTATTATTATATGAGACTTCAAGATACAATTTATTTTTAGAGTTTAATTTGCTACTTTCAAATTTACAAGATTTCATCTGTTGCTTTTTTCTAATGGGTTTTAATTTTTCACTTTCAAAACAATATGGTTTAATTTGTTACAAAATTAAACAGAAAAAAAAATGTAAAAAGATGTTTATTGATAAATTGTTATATACCAAGGAAAAAAAAAAGACAATATGTGCAAAAGCCTGTTCGGTGACTTCAAGACAATATACCAAGCGGAAAAAAAAAGAGAAAAAAAGAATGCTGTCAGCTAAAGAGAAGGCAAAGCTTGTTTGGTGACTTGTGTGAAAATCAGCAATGCATGTGTGCCTGCTGATAAAAGAAGACAATATTATATTTAACTTGGTAATCGAATAGGTTTACTGCTCTGAAAATAACCATACCACAGAAATCAAGATAGTGAGAATCAATAAGTGAAAAGCATAATATCATATAAAGATGCAATCTCATACAATGTTTCTCTTAACTTTGAACAAACTTTAACTTCCATCATTCCTAAGACAACAAATTGCATGAATACATGCCCCAGGTAATTTACTCGAGTGACGCATTCGCTTAACAAGAGCTTTGTATTATTTCAGTCAAAACCAAAATATTACAAAAGCCTTTGAAATACTTGACAAAGGGAAGAAGAAAAATACCAGGACCAGAGCCTCAAGAATATTACCCCAACATAATTTGGGTTGAAAAGAACATGCCTATGAGAAAAACAAAGACACGGTCAAAAAGAAACCTTCACCCTCTCCCACTACATATTCTACAACCCATAACCCACCAAAATTACCACCAAAAAGAAAAGAGGATAGATAAAATTTAAAAAAAAAGGGCAAAGAAATCCCTAATGGGTTAGTACTTTCTCTCCAACACCTACAAACTTACATAAATTCCTTTGGCGCACCAATACCAAGCAAACATCATCACCTCCCTCATAAGTCATAAGCACTTCTAACAGTATAGAACAACAAAAGCTTAAAACACTAACAAAAAAGATGTCACGGAAACCAAAAATGACCCTATAGAAGAAGGTATAAGTTCACAACCATATTACCTAGAGACCATTACTGCTTCAGAAGTCAAAAGTTAGTCCCATGCGCTGGTCACCCCAGAAGAAGCTCCATATCCTCCACCATACCCACCAGATGAAGCTCCATATCCACCACTGCTGTTGCCTCCGCTATAATAATCAGAACCACCCCTATTGAAAGAGCCTTCCCTCCTAAAATCACGTCCACCAAATCTACCACCAGAACGACGGTTCCTCCCTCCACCAAAGGAAGATCGAGCTGCATACCGTGACAGCCAAGCAGGCACTTCTTGATTTGATTCTTGCATTAGCTCAGATAAAGACCGTGCCATCGATGAATTGTTCTCATTGAAGAAGGCAGTAGCTAATCCTGTTTTCCCAGCTCGTCCTGTCCGACCAATCCGGTGGACATAATCATCAATGTCGTTTGGTAGATCAAAGTTGACTACATGGGCAACATGGGGAATATCAAGACCACGTGCGGCCACATCAGTTGCAACCAAAATTGGGGTGTTCCCACTTTTAAACGACCTCAATGCCTGTTCCCTTTCCTGCAGACATGTAGGATAAAAAAAATTACAGATGAGACAATGCACATGAAACTAAAAAATTGATCTTGTACAAGTGACCAGTTGCTGAATAAAGACTCAAACATAAGCATAAGCACCATTTAAAGAAGCCTCAAGGACAAGTATCTCCTGTGGGGCTCTCTCCTGATGTCAATTGTCTAGTTCTCGACACAAGGACATAGTTTAGAAGTCAGAGTTCAAATTTTAACTTAGGAAAAACATGTCCATATAGATTGACTTATGTAACACCAGTGTTCCACTCATTTAAGTATATTAATGACTATGATACCAGATGTGTAATAATTTAATCATCTAACACCACAATCTTGGAAGATCATTCATACAGCTCTCATCTTTTGTCGAGGAACCAGAAAAGCACCACGGCTCAAAGTCCAGCTCAACCAACCTGATGAACATGTTTTACTCGTTACAATACATGTTTTTTATATGTAAATTGTAATAAAGATAATTTTTTTGATAATTTGCTGGTTATAAAGAGAGGGGAGATTTGAACTTTGGACGTCTCTTTGGAAACAACGCGAGGTGCCAGTTGAGCTACAATGCTCTTGGCTGTTACCATACATGTTAAACTGATGGAACGTGGGAATAAGCAGAATAAACCTAAAACTGCTCTCTATATCAGCCCTTCCATTATATACAAGAAGCACAAAAATGCACTTGCCTCACTGCCGACTTTGCTCTCTCTCTCTCTCTCTCTCTCTCTCTCTTCCCCATTTGGTTCCATTGAAACCACAGGAAAATATTGTCGAAGGGAAAAAAATTAACAAAATCAAAATGGATTAGCCTTCTTTTTTATTTTTGATAACCATGCTTGGAAATGCTATTCAAAATGTAACAATACAGAATTTTGGTAAACTATAAATTTGCATTGGATTATTCACCCCCCCAAAAAAAAGTCCCTGACTAAATGCTAGCAGGAAAATTACATTAATGCTTTAATGAAACACACTTAATTTGTAGAATGTTTGGTTTAGATGAGGCTGATGATGTTGTGTTTAATTGGAAATCTTTCAGAGCTAGGAATGTGATTGCCATATAAATATATATATATTTTACAAGTAATAAAACTTTATTAAAAGAGAAGACTACTTCAATGAAAGAGGATGAAGTAACCTAAAAAAATTTGTACAAGAAACAAAAACAATAACAATAACAAAAATGAAATTGTGTACAAAAGGAAAGAGAGTCTATAAACAACAGGATGGATTCACTACAAGCAATTAAGATGCTCAAACAGTGGTATACATGGACCAAGTTAGATCAAGCCCAAAAATTCATTGTGAAGTCTAAATTTAAATTGATCTCTGGTTCCATGGAAAGTAACATTTCATGGAGGTTTGAGGAATTCTGGAAAATTATATCTATTCAGTTTTTTTTTTTTTTTTTTTTTTGGGGGGGGTGGTGGTGGTGTGGTGAGGGGCTATTCTAGAAATCCTGCTACAAGGATTGTAGTTAGGAGGAAGGCAAATGAGGGTGGTGATACTGCTGGTGGTTGAGTGATGCTCCTCAGTTCTATGCTAATGGAGGTTGAGACAATTCTTCAAAGTCAAGTACAATAATTTTTCTTGAATTTGGAATTCTGGAGCAAGGATAATTTGTTCGCTTGCTATAGAAATTAGAAAAGTGAGAAATGAGCTGAAAATTGGACATTGGGCATTTGATGGATCTTGAAAGATGAGGTGTTGGGTTTGCACATGTGTGTGTGCATTTCAGAATCTATCCCATATATAAAAAAGAGGATTAGCCTTTACTTAAACGTTCCTCCTGTTGAGCCACATTGGATTGAACCTTATGGTCCTTAAGCGTTTATTTCCCCTTCTTCTTTGGCACAATATAATGCATCCCAAAATTTTCCCACTTCCTCATTTAATCCTGCTCACCATTTTGCTGACTCTCTCTCCCTTTTTGGACTCTTCCTTTCTCCATCAAATAGAATCAGCTCTCCCCCTTTATCATTATTGCCTTCAAATCTTCAACCTTGACATTTTGATAACTAGATAGTTGGGGAGGGGGATTTGAACCCTGGATGTTTCCATTGGAACCACCAAGAAGTGCCAACCAATTGAGCTACAAGGCTCTTGGCTTCCACCTTAACATTGACCTCAGTTTTCTACTTTCAGGTCATTTATGACAGGGAAGACCAAAACTATGCTGCAATGGATGATTTTTTTAATAAATTTGTAAGTTCCCATGAGGACAGTGTGTTTATGTTGGATTAGTACTCTGCAAACACTGGCAGTCTTAACAGTCCCCATAAATTGTCTGCTGAAGTATGAGTCGGGGTTTGATAGGCACAAAAGTACTGCATCTTTATTTTGTATTATAAAAAGACTCCCTCATTATGAATTTTTGCCAAAAGATACATAGGTTCTTAACAAATAGATTCCATTGTAATATGTTGTTCTGGTAGAAATTGAAATTCAGAAAATTAGATTCTTAGTATTGTTTTATATTTTTGCGTCATTATCAAAATTAGATTTCATTGTTTTCAAATGGTTGTACCAATAGAAAAGTGAGCATATATAACATTTGTTAAACTATTATTTATCCCAAAAAAAAAAAAAAAACATTTGTTAAACTATTGCACCGGTAGCGACTAGTATTACAATAAATTGCAGCTCCATGCATCTAAATGCCTTACAAAGGGGCAGAAATCTTTTCTCACATAAAAATCTCCTTACAAAGGGGCAGAAGAAAACCTATTCCAATTGTTTCTCACATAAAAATCTCAAAAGGGGCAGAAATCTTTTCTTAGATCCAACCAACGTTAGCAAAACTAATTTTTTTTATGACATGGAACCTTTTTTTTTTGGTAGGTAATCAGAAAACTATTATTAATGAGTAAATAAGGAAAAGTACAAGTTGTTCATGATGATGAACAAGAAGAAGAAATAGAACAAACAACACAACAAAAAGAGAGTAATCAAGAAACTAAACCAAAGGAAGACATAAACTCAGAGAGAGAAGAACAATCAGTAAAACCCCAACAACAAGACCACTCCAAAAGACTACGTTGGCATTAAACCTTTAACTCATCCAACGTCTTCTCATTATCCTCAAAGGAACGACGATTTCATTCCAACCACACAATCCACATTAAACACCCTGGAACCAAATTCCAAATGTCCGAATTATGTTTCCCAAGCCACTAATGCCAACAAGATAACAAACCCGCCACTGATCCTGACATGGAACCTTACAAAGGCCCTCCCTTTGGACCTACCCCTGGGGAGTAAACCACGAATACACAATCCCACCCCGCTAAAACCGTGTATCACATAATCCAAGAGAACTCCTAGCGGGGCTCAAAACCAGGATGTTCGGGTCTATAGCTCATCCCAAGCCTCCAACCACTACGTTGCACCCTAACGGGTGAAAAACTAAATCAATTAGATTGAATGTCCCTACTTAGATTATATCTATATAGAATTAGATTGAACCTATAACGAAAATGATTTAGTACCAGCACCACTTCACTTAGTCCAATATTATATCACTATAATTATCCAATAATCCAATACTGATGTCACTAGGCATAACCAAGTTCCAAAAGAATCATCTTGCCAAGATAAAATAATCCTACATGCACAAACACATATGCATATTCATTTGAGTCTGTTTGAACTTTATTTAGACAGAATGTGATGAAGCAGTCTAACGCATAACATTGATGTTGATAAGCATGGTGACATGGCATAAGGCCAGCCAAGCTTAAGGGCGATGTTTGGGTCTATAGCTCATCCCAAGCCTCCAACCGCTAGGTTGCACCCTAATGGGTGCAAAACTATATCAATTAGATAGAATGTCCCTACTTAGATTATATCTATATAGAATTAGATTGAACCTCTAACGAAAATGATTTAGTACCAGCACCACTTCACTTAGTCCAATATTATATCCCTATAATTACCTAATAATCCAATACTGATGTCTCTAGGCATAACCAAGTTCCAAAAGAATCATCTTGCCAAGACAAAATAATCCTACATGCACAAACACATATGCATATTCATTTGAATCTGTTTGAACGTTAATTAGACAGAACGTGATGTAGCAGTCTAACGCATAACATTGATGTTGATGAGCATGGCGACGTGGCATAAGGCCAGCCAAGCTTAAGGGCCAAATTTAACATATGCCATATGGTTATTGTAGCTAAATCCACATGTACCAAGTTTGTTGTTATATTTAAAAATTGAAGGTAGTAAGAGGCATGCACTAATTCACCTAAGCCTAAACCCACCATAACCACACACAGGACAAAGCGCTGAGCGCACTTAAGCGCAAAGGCCTCCTAAAGCCTAGGCACAAAGCGCAAGCGCTCGCCTAATTGATGTGAAGCACACATTTTTAAAAAAATTTAATATATTGAAAAAAATTGATTAATGGTCAATACAACCATCAAGTGATCAATTAATCATATAAATTACAATAAAACATTTTATATAATTTATATAACATTTATATAATTCTTTTGTGCTTTACAAAATATATGCAACCATGATATTTGATGGCCATGATTACAAAACATGGTTGAATCAAAATAGAAATATAGAACAAAAAAGGCAAAGGCTAAAAAGTACTAGAATGTTAGGTAATGTTATCTTTGCCTAACAAAATCAATGCATATATGCAATGCAATCCTAATCTACATAATCATCATCCCCATTAAGCAAGGGAACATCATTGTCATCACAAGATTTGTAGCCCTCATCATCTTCATCTCCATCATGAGAAGCATGTTGTGAACTAGAACTTGAACCTGTTGATTGACTTGAGTGTGTGTTTGTGTGGTTGTGGTCCAAAAGGTCTAAAATATCTAAAGAGGTAGGCTTAGGTGTATGGTAGCACACCACACTATTAGTTTTTATATATTAAATCAATGGCTTATATCAAACATATTTAGATCTAATGGCTAAAAATCAAATCAGGATTTTTTTTTAAAAAAAAATTACAAAAAAGCACGCTTTGCGCTTAATAAAAAAGCTCTAAAAAGTGCGCTTTGCATTTAATAAATAGGCTCTAAAAGGCGCGCTTAAGGCGAGCTTTTAAGAGGGCGCCTCGCTTTAGAGGGAAAAAGCCCCAAGACCTTTGCACTTTGTGTGCCTTAAGTGCGCTTTTAACAACACTGCATATACTCTAGAAGAAAATAGACATCCAGAACAACAGTATACATACAATAAAACAAACCTGTTGTGTCCTATCACCATGAATAGTAGTTGCAGGAAAACCATTCATACACAGCCAATGTTCCAGTGAATCAGCTCCCTTCTTAGTCTCCACAAATACTAATGTCAGAGCTTGCTGCAATAACCAGATCATGAAAGCAACAGTCAAACAACTACATATTTGGATCAACAAATTCAAACTCCCTCCTCCCTGGAAGTATAAGGCTTATTGATTTAAAGAATAAATTGTAAATAATAACCCAATTTAATAAACTGTTTACATTACATTAATAAGAAAAATTTACCAGCCCGCACAGACCCTCTCCCCCCCCCCCCCCCCAAAAAAATAAAAAGATAACTAAAAAAAAGAATATGTAGAAATGGTCTTTATGCAATGGTACCTTTCCCTGTGTACCATTCGCCCTCTGTGCATGAAGAAGGTCCATGAGGTGACTTCTTTTGTCAGATTCATGAACAAATTCAACTCTTTGAACAATCAAATCAGTACTCGAGCCCACTCTTCCAACAGCCAAAAATATGTAATTTGCAAGAAAATCAGAGGCCAATCTCTGCATGTCAGCCAAATTGGTAAGAGTATCACATAGATGGTTTTTTTTAATAAGTACATAGATTAAAATTAGTCCTACACAAATCTTCAGTAAAGCTGACATATTCTGTTTGCATAAGATTTAATCTCAAACCACTTTCATACTCAATGCATATCAAGAGATGCAACATTCTATGCAAACAATGCATTATAGAAACTAGGAGCACATGCTGAGAGCTGACTCGTCACATATTTAAAGGCATAAAGAACCAAAACTGATACGCCTCCACCCTTACCCCACATCCGTTCAGGGGGGAGGGGCAGCCCCAAGAAAAAGAAAAGATGAAAGTCCCAACTCTCTAGCAGAACAGGCAGAATGACCACAAAGTCATAGCATTTGTTGAAAATCATACTTCCAATTGAAAAAATTCAGACAGAAAACAAACCTGTATCTCTTTAGGGAAAGTGGCACTGAACAGCATGGTCTGCCTTTCACCAGGTCGAGGCATGTCCATTTGTTCCACAATTTTCCTTATTTGAGGTTCAAAACCCATATCCAGCATTCGATCTGCCTCATCTAGAGCTAAATATCTGATCATCTGTAATGAAACTCTAGCCCTCTCCAGTAAATCTACCAATCTTCCAGGAGTTGCAACAAGAATATCAACACCTCTCTCCAGCTCCCGCAGCTGCCAAAACACAACTCGTCAGGATTGCTAACTAAATACCTGAGAACAAGCTAGCATATCATAATAAGAATTTCAACAGAGCGACAAGATGCAGAAATGAGGAATAATTAATAAACAACTTGCAGAGTCAACTATATCAGACAAAGAGTATCCAACATCAACACATTGGCCATCTAAAGGAGAAAATAAGAACAAAGCCTTAGTCCCAAAATCCACAAGGACAAACAACAAAAATACGCATGTAACACAACCATTTTATACCCAATGTCTGTGTCAACCATGCTGATTCAAGAACATCAGAGAGAATTTCAAGGGTAAATTATCCTTCTTTTTTGGTGGGGAAAGGGGGGGAAGGGAAGGGAAGGGAAGGGAAGGGAAATTTTTCATCAGAGTTTAAATTCAAAACATTCAAGAATGACAAAAAATTATTTTAATTGCCAAGTAATTTGCAACTATTGTAACTATTTATTGGCTGGAACTTCAGGGGACAGCCACCAAACTAACACAAGGAAAATAAAACCTTCAAAGATAATTGAACCATAATCTATAAATAATAGCTTTTTTTTTTTTTTATAGGTAATAAGAATGATCTCTAAATAATAGTACTTGACTCTGCCTAGGTCAAACTATGAATCAAGTTTGGATATCTGAAACCCAACTTCAATAACTTAATAGTATAAATTTGTAATGCCTGCCAGCTTAGCTTGTAAAGGCAAATTGAAAACTGTACCACCAACCTAAGGTGAAGTTCTCCTGAGCTCAAACACATTGATCAGCAAGTCATCAAACTAGATCAAATATAAAGTACAAATATTTCATTATTTTTTTCTTAAATAACTGAGATTTTATTGATTCTTGTACTGTTCTTATTTTAATCAGAAACGGACAGGTACGTTAACTCATATACTTCTTTTAGATTGGCTAGAGATTCCTTTTATGAAATTCTGAAAGTAAAAAGATAAAAATCCATTCATATCATGACCCTATAGCAACTTGAATTTGTAAAGTAGCAACCACAAATAGAAGATAACCTAAGAAGCACACATACAGCCAAAATGAGCAGCATCCTTGCTTGTATCATTACCAGTATATACCCAATACTCTACAGTACGTAACCAATACATACCCAATGCACAAGTCTCCCACTTCTAAGAGGTCTGGGAGAAGTGGTTGGTTGACAGCTTTACCCCCAATTATTTGAGAGGCTGATTCCTAGAGGGGACCCACAAAATATCAATTGGGTAGGGGGCATATCCAAGTGAAAATGAAATTTTCTATATATAAAATATATTTTAAAAAGTTACAAGTCTAGTTTTAGTTTAAGATAAGACAAACTTGGGGTACATTGTATACATACATGTATGATATATTGTATATACTAATTTTTCTTTTTCTTTTTTTATAATTAAATAAATAATAAATAAATAAGTGTGGACGAGCAACAATCAGATCGCCAATCCAAAAAAATGACGACTGAAATGATATCTCGGCTGTTGATTTTGTTCTACCTCGTATTGTATATACTAATTTTTCAGGATTAATAAGTATCTATATATCCATCAAAATCATGAGAGCTCACATAGATTCAGAATTAAGTAGATCAATAAAATTGACCGCTACTAAGTATAATTTTTACATAAGGAATGAGTTTTTCATAATTGTGTGTGATGCTTTTTTGTAAAGAAGCAGCATCACAACTTGTGAACCACAGCAATATGAACATTAACATTTAAAATACATTCTACATAAATAAAATCATGTAACAACTTTATATACTAGTTTACAGTCAAAACAGAAGGCACCACAGACTATCATGACCACAGCTTTGCAAACAGGATAATGATAAATCAGCGTACAGCACCAAAAGAGTCATATTCCTTTTTGAAAAATAAATAAACACAAAACCTGTTGGTGAATTGGTGCTCCTCCATAAGCAACGACCACCTTAACACCTGTCTGATATGAAAATTTCCTAGCTTCCTCGTGTATCTGAAATTTTTAACAAGATTTTGGAATCTTATTTTAATAAAATTATGCATAATATTAGAGCATATAATGAAAGTAGTCATATGACTAAACTCACTTGCATTGAAAGCTCCCTAGTTGGAGAGAGAATAAGAGCAAGCGGGTACACTGTACGTGCCCCACGGGGTGGTCTCTGTACACTCTCACCCCTCATAATTCCACTGATAATTGGGAAACAGAATGCAGCTGTCTTGCCAGAACCGGTCTGGGCACAAGCCATTAAGTCCCGTCCTCCAAGTGAGATGGGGATGGCATGCCGCTGCACAGGAGTTGGCTTCACATACTTGCACCTCCGAATATTCTGATTCAGGGCATCACCCAAATCGATCTCCGCAAATGTATTCACAGGTGGTGGCACATTATCGCCACTTGTCTCCACCGGAATATCCTCATATGCATCAAAGTTAATGCCGCTATTCTCTTGCTCAGTAAAAGCCTCCTCTGTAGTAACATCATCATCTGCAAAGGGGTTCACTTCCCTATCTCTCCCGCGGTCCCAACCACCACTTCTGCCACCCCCCCATCCACCACGGCCGCCGCCGCCACCACTATACCCAGATCGACCAGAATCATTTCTAGGACCACCACTCCACCGCGAACCACCATACCCAGCTCGATCATTATTTGAAACAGACCCACTATAAGCAGGAGCAGGAGCAGGTGCATCAGAAACAGCTGGGCGATTCCGAAGATGTGGAGGGACATAAGTGCGCCGGGATGGAGGGGCCAACGCCGTACCTACAGGTCCATTGTTAGCAGAAGAAGACCCAGCAGTTGCATTCTCAGCTGCAGAGTTCGCAGCCAAATCCGCCCATGAAGTTCTCGTACTCATGACAAATTCACAGCAATTCCCACTCAACCCCAACACCCCAAATCCTTACAATTCACAGAATAATCAAAAACCCTTCCTTGAAAATCAATATCTCCACGAATTACAATCAGTAAAATTCCAAATACCCTGATCAAACAAAATTTTGAAAATCAAAACCCGCAAGTGACAATGACATACTCATCTAATAATAACGCAAAACCAAACAAATCAAAATTAAGACAAAACATAAATGGCAAATCAAAGTTTGATTTTTAAACAACAAAAAAAAAAATCTGCATCCACATAACATCTATTGCAAACCCTACCAACCAAAAATCAAGTAAATTCCCTATATACCCTTTTGCTCCTCCTTCCCTCAATTTTCTCACCAACCAAACAAAACATTATACAGAGAAAAAAAAAAACAACCCTGATCTACAATGGCAACGAATCACAAACACAAAAAAAAAAAAAAAAAAAAAATGAACCACCGCAATCTAAAGCTAAAGCAAAATAAACTCACACACATGCACACACACACAGATAGAGATAGGAACAAAACCCTAAGAATCGAAGACGATGACAAAGTTGTGGTTATCGTTGTTGATGATGAAGAAGAAGAAGAAGAAGATCCAGAAAACCCTAAAATTTTGCAGACACCAACGCTTTTAATACGCAACAGCACAAAAATATCTCCTTGCTCGCTTCTCTCTCTCTATATATATATAAATGGAAAATGGAATATGGGAATTTAGTGAATATATTTTTGTGCGTGCGTTTTTTCTTTTTACTATTACTATTAAGAATGTATTTTTATTGGACATATACTGTATATTAAAAGTTGGGTTTAAAAATCATAGTTGTGCCAAGTGACTGCATCAAATTGAAGAAAATTTATTAAATTTATGTTTGAAAAATTAAATTTAGTTACATGATGACATACAACTACTATACCTAAAATACAGTACTTATTAAATAGAAAAAAAATTAAATTAACAAGCTACACCTTTTTCTAATTTAAGGTCATGGACTCCTCTTTCCTTTCATTTTTTTAATATCAAAATTTTTATTACCATGTTAACAACTTTTTTTTAAACATAACATGTTAACTTCTTGAGATGAGAAGTTCTATATCCTTTTTTATTTTACATTCTCTTTTTTATTTTTATTTTTCTTTTCATGTCAACTTCTTCAAGAAGTTTAGGATATATATAATTTAGCATCATGGACTCCACTATATCTTTTCTAATTTAACATTACGAGAAGTTCTATATCCTTTTTGATTTTACACTTTTTTTTTTCATGTCAACTTCTTCAAGAAGTTTAGGATATTTATAAAATTTAGCATCATGGACTCCTCTATATCTTTTCTAATTTAACGTTATGGACTTTTCTTTTTTTTTTCATATCAACTTCTTCAGATGAGAAGTTCTATATCCTTTTTGATTTTACGGACTTTTTTTTTTTTTTCATGTCAACTTCTTCAAGAAGTTTAGGATACATACATACATATATATATATATATATATAATTTAACATCATGGACTCCTTCTCTATATCTTTTCTAATTTAAAGTTATGGACTTTTTTTTTTTTCCATATCAACTTCTTGAGATGAGAAGTTCTATATCCTTTTTGATTTTAAGGACTTTTTTTTTTTTCATGTCAACTTCTTCAAGAAGTTTAGGATATATATATATATATATATATTCTAGTTTAATGTCACGGACACCTTCTTTCTTTTCTTTATTTCTTTTTTCCATATCACCTTTTATTTTTATTTATTTGTTTACCATATTAACTTCTTGAGATTAAAACGTCTATATCCTTTTTGATTTTACATACGACTCATGGACGGTTAAAATAAGTAATATATATTATGATTTTTATTCCATAATTGGTAAGTATGATCAATCCTCTGGCATGTATTCTTTATTCCTAAATTTTCTAAGGAGAAAAAAAAATGGAAGTATTCATGTTATTAAAATTTTGAAAATTATTGTTTATTATATTTTTGAATTGTTGGAACTTAATTAATTAGATCTTCATCAACCATAATCTATTGAGATACGATCACAACAAAGGATTCTTAAGAGGGATAAAAATCATAAAAATTAAGGTGTAGTGGGCTTAGAAAGTATGGGTCAATTGAAATATACACTGGAATTGGATAAGAAAATAATTGCTAAAATGAAATTTATTGAAGGTGTAGGGTTAAAAAATGATATTGGTCAAGATATGGCATGATCCATTGAAGTTTTAAACACCTTGAAGTTATAATCTATATTCCAAATGCATCATTTACTCATAATATAGATTGTTGTTCACAAAACTTGCCTAGGACCTCACAAAAAGGTATTACCTTTTAATTCTCATCACATCTAAATGCTAATGAAACTATTTTCAATTATTGATGCAAACTTATTGCGAAGGTCTTAACTCTTAGTTTTTCTCAAAAAAAAAATTATTGAAGTTTATATTTACACATTTTGTTTTGATAAGTAGAAATTCAGTGCATCCTCCCTTGCTTTCAAATACAAAAATTCAATTCTTATGTAAATCTCACTACTTTTGTTTTTTTTAATGTTTAGTAATTTTGGTTGTTTATAATTTTTAATTATTAAATTGAGTTTACCGCTTAAATATGTTTTTTTATTTAATTTTAATCAAATTAAAAAATATTTTTTTATTTTCTTTAGTTTACACATGATTCTTAATTAAGCCGTGTATCGCATGAGCATAATATTTTAAGAGCAACTTTCCAATATGGAAGAAGTGGTAAGAATGATAAAAAAAAATATGTTATTTGTTTAATTAAATTAATTGTATCAAACTTCGACAGATTTCTCACTATTATTTTGAATATATAATTTTTTGTGTGTATATAAATATATATATATATATATAAGTAATCATAATAATGTGATTTAATCTCAAATTTTATTATTTCACTCACTTCAAATTCTATTAAATGTTTCAAGTAATTTAAAATAAATTAAATATTTTGATTATATATCATAATTTTATATTTTAATATGTAAAATTTATATACTACACACCATGTATGCACAAAGTGACTCAATACATGTACGTATACATATTGCAAAATTAATTTGTTTTTATTGTGTGACTCACAAATTAATCACAAATTATAATATAATTTCAACATATATAACTTTTAATTAAGCCGTGCATCGCACGGGCATAATACTAGTAAAATATAATTTTTATCTTTTTTAGAATGATTGTCAAGTGTTTTAGATATGGTAAACTTTTGAATATGATGATAATTTTGATAATTTGGTTGTCAACATTTTTAGGTGAGATAGATTTATCATTATTGTATTAGTTTTTATTATCAGGCGATAGATTTTATTATGATAATTGTTAAGTTTTTTCTTTTCTTTTCTTTTTATGGAATTTGAAAGTTTATTATGATTGTATTGGATTTGTTGTTTTCATACCTAGATGTGATAGGATTTGAAGTTATGATGGTAAGTTTCTTATTACTTCTTTTGAAATATATATATATATATATATATTGGTGGGAGGGAATCCAATTCAACAACAAAATAATTTGCTACTTGATAATTACATATTAAAAGATTGAGGAAAAAAAATATCTTAGAAGGTATTTTTTTATATGTGAAAAAAAAAGAAGAAGACACAATTCCTTATATATTTCAATTAAATTTAATCACATAATTGTATTGACTAATAAATTTAATTCAATTGTCTTTCGGAAAGAGAGTAATATTGTATAAAAAAAATGTGATTTAATTTAATTATCTTTGAAAATATGCTAAATTTGTAGTATTTTATACAATAATGTAATTTAATTTAATTATAGAACCATTAGGCATAACTGTGAAAATTATATTTTAAGATTTCTATAAAAAGTAGACTCAAAAAAAAAAAAAAAGATTTCTATAAAAAGAATTATAAAAAATTGAGCATGCACACTCACATTTGTAAAGACTTTATACGTATTTCTTTTTAATAATTAATAATTACAAGTATTTCTTTATGTAAAGAGAGAAATAAATTTAGGGAAACAAATTTTACTACGATTTTGGGCACAACTTTGAATTGTAAACAATTATTTTTACATAGAATCATGGACTAGCAACTTTTATTCCGCGACTCATAGTCGACCACTTGCAAACATGGAAACTTGCAAGCATGCCTATGTGTTGGCCACTAACACAGAAGAAGACACCTAATTGATCAACTACATTTATCTTAAATCTAGACCTAACACCTTTTAGCCATGAGTATATGCTTGCATGAGTGGCATTATTAGATGATGTTTGCTAAGTTCCAACAAATTTTGTAGTTTCCTATTAGTTGTTTCTGCCTAGAATATCACAATTAAATAGGTTTAGTAAACAAATTACCCAATTTATGACAAAACCAACTTACCCTACTGTCCAAGCAAAATAAAAAACTAGTAAGCCTAGTCCTACTTAATTGCTTTTGAAAATTAATCATGGGTAAGGATGGTAACAGCCGGTTGAATCAAGGATGCTCGTCCTTGTCCAATACCCTCTCCAAAGTGGAAAAAACTTGCATTTGATTGGAGCAAGGTAAGTTGGATTTGGAGACATTTTGTCGTCTACAATGACGTGGCTTTCACATTCACATTATTAAGGTTGAGATGAAACATACTAAAGAGGGGCAATCATGAGAGTGCTAGGAGGGAGATAAATCTCGTATTTTGGAAGATAGTAATAGAATATGTAAAATAAAAAAAATAAAAAAAATTTATAAGTGGGACATGTATACAAAAATGTTACATTTTAGATTTAAAATAAATCAAATATATACTATTAAACAAAAACTATATATATACACACATTTAGAGCGAGCAAAACTCATGATTGCCCTGTCACCTCTTCGGAACATAGAAAACCCATGTGGGATAAAGTGAGGTAGGTAGGGCAAGTGGGACTGAAAAAATTCTCCATCCTTAATCACTGGCTACCTAAAAAACCACTCAGTGGTCGCTTCTCCGTATTTAATTGTTATTTGGTGGGACGATAAGGCATGATTCAATTCCTAATATGTTGTATTAAGTATTAGACTATTAGCCAATGAAGCACAAATTGTGTTGAATTTGTAAAGAACAATTAAACTTAATGCAAACATGTATTTCAATTTAATTGGAGAACCATTATTGTTAATGTTTCAAAAAGTTTTCAAAAATACCAATCCAACTAGAGTTCCTACCAATTTAAATTAAATTTTAATAATTAATTTATATTATTTGAATAATCTACCATAATTTTGTTGTTTTAATAAATAAAAAATTGGCTTTTGCACGTTGTGCTTGCATTATATAGCTCAGTGTTATAAGTTTTACAACATACTTTCACAATCATATTTTTTATATATATTAAAATAATAAATATAACTTACTTAAGTGAATTTCTTTTGCCAATATATTTTTTAAATAAAATAAATCGTGGTTACAAGTTAATTATAAAAAAAGTTTCAAGAAATTTAGGAGTTTCATTGATATTTTAAATTATTTATAATATATATATTATAGTCTTTGGTTTTTTTTTTTTAGTTTGCATATGATTATTGATTGTCACGAATAGCATGTGCATGGTAATAGGTAATAAATGTTGAGTCATACACTTTTTTGTTGTGTCAAATGTCTTAACATGAGGGTTAGTTTTCCTCTCTACTCTCCCTCTATCCAAACTGGCCATAAGTCTTAGCAAGGTATCCTCAAAATAGGTGGGAGGCACCTCCTCTTGGAATCTTCAAAATCAACGTCGATGGGGCTACCTCTGACCAAGGAAGAAATTCCAGTATTGGAGTGATTATTAGGGACTCCAATGGACATGTGGTGGCAGCCCAAAATAAGTACCTTCCTGGTAGATTTGCTGCTGACCATGTGGAAGCTCTGGCTTTGGAGCAAGGCATTTTGTTGGCTAAGGAGATGAAATTGACTCGAGTAATCCTGGAGTGTGATGCCCTTGCGGTAATCCAAGCCTTGAACGACAATTCTACTGGAAGTGAGCTTGGCCATATTTTACAAGGAATTCAGTTTGAGAGTCTGCATTTTGAGTTCTGCACTTTCCAACATGTAAAAAGGGATTTCAATATGGTGGCGCATGAGCTAGCACAGCTGTCCAGGAGAGAGGAATCTTCATGCTTGTGGAAGGGGGACTTTCCCCTAGCAGTGTCATCGTTAGTCCATAAGGACATGATGTATTTGGCTTAAAGCCTTATTTCTATGTTGTTCTCTTTCGGGTTCTTAATGATATATTTCTTCCAGTTCAAAAAAAAAAAAGTTATACAAATACCCAATGAATCCTGAACTTACAACTTTACATTCCCTTATAATAACTTATTAGGGTAATTAGGTATTACTTGAACTGGATATCATTTGTTGGTAGCATGTTATTGTGTTGTAGTGAGGCTTCTTTGTTAGAGTTTTAATAATTTTAGAAAAGCCACTATAAATAACCAATAGTCTTTATAAGTTTGAGATAACTTTTGTTATTTATTTAAATTTATCGTTATTGTTAGAAATATTGAATGTAATTGTATTGTATTTCATAATAAAAGAACGTACATAGGTGCCTTTATATAGGAGGCATATGTGTGCAGTACAAGTAAATATGTATGCTATACAAGTAACCTAATTGGGCCTAAAGCCTGCAACATTATATACGTTAACAGCCCCCCTCAAGCTCAAGGTGAATGTGAGACCAACTTGAGGTTGTCAACCAAAGTACGAAGGCGTCCTTTAGGATGTGACTTGGTAAAGATATCTGCAAGTTGATCTTTAGAGGAGACTGAGATCAGCTTGAGAGCACTACGAATAAGATGAAAACATATAAAATGACAATCGATCTCGATGTGTTTAGTCCGTTCATGGAAGACATCATTGTGAGCAATATGAATAGCACTCTGGTTATCACAATAAAGAGGAGTAGCAGAGGATGTAAACACACCTAAGTCTTTGAGAAGCCATCGTAGCCAAAGGAGCTCAGATGTGGTATTAGCAAGGGCACGATATTCTGCTTCAGTACTGGAGCGGGCCACATGAGTTTGTTTCTTGCTTCACCAAGAAATCAGAGAAGAACCAAGAAAAAAGCAATAACTAGTAGTGGACCTGCGATCAGTGGGGTCTCCTGCCCAATCAGCATCAGAAAATGCACAGAGAGTAAAAGGAGACTGAGCATAGTAGAAAAGACCATGGAAGAGAGTGCCCTTTAGGTATCGAAGAATGCACAGAACAGCAGCATAGTGAGTCGATCGTGGAGCAGACAGATACTGGCTCACCTGGTAAACAGCATAGGAAATGTCTAGACGAGTGACAGTGAGATAAACCAAGCTGCCAACCAAGCGTCTGTAAAGAGAGGGATTAGACAATGGTTTCCCCCCTGAGGGAGTCAGATGTGCATTAAGCTAAACTGGAGTGTCAACAGTCTTGCTATCAGTGAGTCCAGCGCGAGACAAGTGTATATGCAACCTCCTCCTAGTCTCTCTGTTGACTCAAACAAAGTTTGTCACCTTCGACGTGCACTTTATGGCCTTAAACAAGCTTCACGAGCTTGGTTTGCCAAATTCAGCTCTACCATCTCTCACTTGGGTTACATGGCCAATCACTATGATTCTGCTTTATTTCTTCGTCGCACTGATAAAGGCACTATTTTACTTCTCTTATATGTGGATGATATGATCATAACTGGTGATGACCTCAGTGGCATTCAAGAACTCAAGGCTTTTCTCAGTCAGCAGTTTTAGATGAAAGATCTTGGATATTTTAGCTACTTCTTGGGTCTTGAAATTACTCATTCTACAGATGGACTTTATATTACTCAAGCCAAGTATTAGAGTAGTGGCTTTGATCACTCATTACTTTGCTTAAAAGCGACACGCAAAAGGATTAGAGCAGTGGCTTTGATACCATGTTAGAAACACTAAATGTAATTGTATTGTATTTCATAATAAAATAATGTACATAGGTGCCTTTATATAGGAGGCATATGTGTGCAGTATAAGTAAATATGTGTGCTATACAAGTAACCTAATTGGGCCTAAAGCCCACAACATTATATACGTTAACAGTTATCATCTACATTTGTATTTTCTAACTAATAAAAATTGAATCTTACATGTCATGCTTTTGTCTATGTGACTCAACATAAGTATTATATGTTGTATTTTCACCACTTGGTACACTATAGTTTTTTTTTAGAAACAAACACACACACGTAAGGACGATGGAAAGGAGTACTAATACAAAAGAACATCACAAACTCCACTTAAAACTAATAATATATTGTTAGCTTGTTATATGTAAAGTTGCATTACTCAAGTTTGAAGAAATTTAGAATATCACTCCGATTAAAATAAAATTAAACACTTTGAGGTTTTTAAGAATAATTTCATTACTTTAATAGAATTATGGTATCATATTTGGTTTTAACAATAAATTGGTCTTGTTCATAATAATAATAATAATAATAACAACAACATGGTCTTACAATACTACAAATGATGTCATTGCTGCAAGCTATCACTAATTATTTGAACATGCAAACTTTGGTTAGTTTTGCTAAAACATTGCACACTCTACTTACGTTTGATATTGGTTGAAAAATACGGTTTTTTTTTTATTTTTTATTTTTTTTATAAACTATTTAGCTCATTTTTGCTACTATTTTATGGGTTTTATTGTATGTCTCACTGTACTATTTTAGCTAGCTTTTTGTTGAAAGTAAACGGTACTTTAAGCAAAAAAATTTCAGCTAAATAAGTTGTTCTCAAACATACTACAATTACAAACTCCACCTTATCCTCTCCCACTATGTATCCTCCTCCACATGTTAAAGTTGTTAAAGTTAAATTATGTACAATATTTTTTTGCGATCATTTTTATAATAAGTAGGGAGAGGGGGATTTGATCCCTAATTATTCTCATAAAAGATAATACTTACAAGACTCTTGACTTGTGTGTGTATATACTATATGTGGGA
Organism: Quercus glauca; assembly: GCA_023736055.1. Taxonomy (NCBI): domain Eukaryota; kingdom Viridiplantae; phylum Streptophyta; class Magnoliopsida; order Fagales; family Fagaceae; genus Quercus; species Quercus glauca. Next base: position 53,593,361 of record CM043315.1, on the reverse strand, counting down.
GGGTTTCATAGTTTCAGCCCCCAATTAGTAGGTATTGTCAGCTTTGGGCATACTTTTTTGCAACGTCTTCACGGTTTTGCTCAATTCCACATCGGGAAGAGACGCCTCCCACATGTGCTTTATAAGCTTGAGCCCAAAACATCCCCTCAAATTATTTTATTTATCTAGCTGTGTTCTCATCATGGTGTCCCAACTTGTGAAATTATGGGTTCAATGGGAATTACTACTTGCTTTGTCTGGAATAGTGACTATGACTTTGATTAATCATGTTCTTAATCTGGGTCTCTTTAAGCAAACCTCCCCTTGAAGGTTCTTAATCCCTTTCCAAGGACCCAATTGAATGACTTCCACAATAGAAGGATAAAACACATTTACATGAAAAGCGAATCGATCTACAAATGCTCTTGTCATTGTTGTCAAGCATGAAACTTATGTTTTATGTAATTTTGATTTATTTGACACCGGCACCGTTCTTGGTGGAAAACCTTCTAACTCTAGATGTGGAGGATTATGTTTGTAATAGACTTATTTCTTTTTAGTTAATGCATTATCCTTTCCTCTATTACCAACAACATATTATTAAAGGCTATTATTTGAATTAAAATTATTGGTATATACTAAGTGTTAGTTTGGATTGCGCTGAAAACGTTTTTTAGCGCTTTTGCGTTGTAAACAGTGGGTCTTGTCTTATGCACTGTTCATGGGACCCACAAGTATGAAATTCAGCAAAATTTTCATTCAAACCGGGTCCCACGACATTATTTACACATTTAAAATTTATTTTGCTACAGTGTTTTAAGTTTTTAGTTTTCAATTTTCAACAATAAACGGTATCCAAACAGATCTTAAATCAATTCTTAAATTATTATGTTATTGATACCATTAGCTTTCCTTTGTTTTTGTTTTTTGTTTTTTTTGATACATTTCCTTTGTTTTTGTTGAATATTCCTTTGTTGATATTTTGTAATTTTTACGTATGAAAACGATTTACTCTAAGATCCACTCTCGGGGTATTCCTAAAAATAGGATATGATAACAATTAACAATGACAAGGACCAAAAAAAAAGGTGGGGAATCACTAAAGCTTACGTGTGATCTCCAATATACTTCCAACAAGTTCCAACTCAACATATAATGGACTAAAGTCAATTTTAGTCACAAATGCTGTGGAGCATAAGCCATGGACATAGAGACCTCACATTTTGAATATTCATTACATGTTTGAGTGTTTCCTAATATTCTGCTCTCTCACATGTCTAAAAAATCCACCATTGATGAGACTTTCTCATTTGAGCTTTAGATTTGAGCTCTTAAGGTACTGCCTATTGAAAACAATAAAAAGAAAACACATAAAATATTTCCAATTATCTTTTTTGTTTTTGTTTTTTTAAACTGACAGCATTGAACAATTTTAAGCAAACCCATTTTTGTTTTTCTAAAAATAACCCATTTTCAAGTTTAATAAAAACCCATCGGGTCCATGCGTAGTTGCTTACATGGAGTATAAAATTTTAAAATATATCATTTTATATTTACCTAAAGTAAAATGGTGGGTTTCTTCTACAAAATATATAAATTAGAATTGGTGGGTTTTAGTTAAATTTATGCATTCAATTAGGGAAATGCTTAAGATTTTATTTAATAAATCTAACGATATACAATTGCCTTCCCCTAGACTCAAAGAAGCGAGAGAGATCTTTTTCTATACAAAATTTTGTTTTTTGTTTTTTTTTTGATTGGAAACATATTACTGAATTTCATTACTACGGACAACTGTCCAAGGAAATTACATCCATCATAATCTGATGTTCAATTAAGGGAGGAGTATCCTCAACCCATATTACATTATCTTCCACGTTCATTGCATTCCTAGCTAGCACATGTGCTGCTTCATTGGAGTTTCTTCTAATATGCATAGCCTTCCAAGAGTTGAAATGCTGTAGCAAGAGTTTCATACCTTCGACAATCTTCAGGATGGGCAGGGCAGGAGGGTTGGGACCATTTAAAGCTAGTATAACTTGTTGGGAGTCTCCTTCCACCCCAAATTTGGGACCATTTTGTTAATAGTGTATAAAAAACAATGTTATTTAAAATTTTAAATAAAATGACACTGGGTATACCATTAAATTTGTGCAGTATTTAATAAGAAACAATTTACAAAAACAAAAAAAAAGATTTTTTTCCCCAAATTCTTTTATAATACATAAAAAAAAAATTCCATTCCTTTAGTATCTTCATATTTGTTATCATATTTACTTTAGAAAATCTTAGTCTAAAAAACTATATAAATAAAATTCAATCCCAAGATCTATCATTATAGAAAAAAAAAAAAAAAAAGGTCTTACCGTCTTATTAGTATTTGGACAAAGTCAGTTGATCAGTTGCACGAGCATCACTAACACCAAAGATCATCAACCATTCATTCACATCCACAAAATCTTAAAAAACTCAAGACAAACAGACAACCTTTTTCTTTTCCCTACCCACGCGCCATTACTGACCGCCCAAACCTCCTACCCAATCAAAACCCGCCACAAAAGCACCGAACTCTCTCCTTATTCGCCCAACTAAATCCACGCGCCAATTCCGCGAGTTCAATAGTTCAACGATTAAAAAAAAAAATTTAAAATCCCCCAAACTCCAAAAAAACCAAAAATTTCCAAAAAGAAAGAGAGCCAAACGAAGCGCTCCGAAGGACACAAAAAAGCAGTGCCTCTCTCTCTCTGTAGGGCGTTGTTTTCTCTCTCTAGAAATTTCTGGAAGAAGAAGAAGAAGGAAGAAGAAGGAGGAGGAGGAGGTGAAGGCCTCGGGAAAGCTAGGGTTTGTTTTTTTTTTTTGGGGGGGGAATTTCTAGGGTTTTGATTCGGAGGGATCTTTGATCTGTGAAACGGTGCGTTTTTTTTTTTTTGAAGAAGAAGAACGAAAGCTATGGAATCGGTCCCTTCGAATACACATGGAGGCCTCGACGAGCAGATTTCGCAGCTCATGCAGTGCAAGCCCTTGTCTGAACAAGAGGTTCATCTTCTTCTTCTTCTTCTTATTATTCATTATCCTGATTTTTTGAAATTTTTTTTTGGTTTGATTGGTTTGTGTTTCGTTGCTCGAGAAATGGCGGATCGGGTTTGGTTCGTTAGGGTTTGGTTCGAGTTAGATCGAGGAGTTTTGAAAATTTGTAGGATTGCGTGGGTGATATCGCTGGTGTGTTCGTGATCTGTGAGATTAGCTGAATTAGGGTTTTTTAAAAATTGTTGGGGGTCGATTTCGTGGTTGGATTTTGGGAAATCTTGTGGTTTTATGGGTAATTGAATCAGATCCGTTGGAGGTGTAGTTGGGCACCGCATTTGAATTGAACTTGATGGGGTTGGTTTTCTTATATGGTTTGAAAATTGAGGATGAGAAAGGATATGAAAATTAGTTTCTTTTAATATACTGCATATTTGGGTTGTCGCAATGTTGGTCTTTACTCGGCTCAAGGTGGGTGAGAGAGGAGTGCAAGGGATTTGGAAACTAATAATACTAAGAGAGTTCAATTTCATCTTTTAATGAATGGTGGGGGTGGTATTTATTCTAGAGGAGAGAAGTGGGAGGACAAGTTCCTTTCTAACTTCACTTCAATTGGCGGTTCACGCCCCTTGTTTCTGTATTGATTTATTGCAAATTAGCTTTTTGATGAGATCTGTGTGCACCATTGACTATCATTATGATAATGAAGTCTAGGCTTATGTTGTCTAAAGTTGGGTCTATAATCTACATTACCCTTTTGATGAGAAATTTAGTTCCATTTGATGTGGGTTATATTGTGTACATAGAAAAAGAGTTGGTAGTTAAAGCACTGCATTTACCAAGTCGATTTTCATTGGCATTTGAATAATTTGGAAGTTACTTGAAAAAAAAGCTTTTTTGGGTAAAGAACATTCAGAATGTTGGCTTCAGTTCATGGTAGTCCACTGCCATAACTTTTATCTGAACGCTATCAATGCCATCTATCTTGTTCAGTTACTGCTTATGTAAATATCACTTTCTGTGCATATCCTAACTCCACAAGACCTAACTTGTTTGATAACATCAGCAAAGATGTAGAGATTGTAGAAAGTACAGACAGTTATCTCTGTAGTTTCTGGACTGTTCTCTAAATTAAATGGTCTTGGTCACATTTTAAGCATTGATTGAAGTTAAGTTCCGTGATATTTTGGGTGAGGAAACATTATTGTTAGCTGTAAGTTCTGTGATATTTTGCCTAGAGGCTTGTAGCTCAGCTGACACCCCTTGGTGTTCCTAATGGAGACGTCCAAGGTTCAAGTCCAGGGTTCAAATCCCCCTCCCCTATTTTAACTTTCGACTTAGAAAAACAAAAAAAAGGCTGAAATTAATCAACAATTAATGTAACTCTTAATTTATTATAAGTCATGAGCCTTGTAGCTCAACTAACACCTCCTGATGTTTCCAACGAACACGTCCAGGGTTAAAATCCCCCCTTCCCCAACCAATGAATTATAAAGCAAAAGTCACATTTGAAGGAAGGAGCCATTTTAGGTTGCAATCAGTGTTTCAGCTTTAGTTAGATGGGTTGTTGTTTCAGCCAATGAGCTCTAGCTAAATTGGCACCTCCTCCCCTTGTAAGTGTTAGGTGGGGGATGAGATTGTGAAGTCAAGACCCACTGCATGTGTGTAACTTACCAAGCAAAAAAAAAGTTGGGTTTTTGTTTCTCTTATTAATGTTATTATTTTACAAAATTTTAAGCTTGCATCTTCAATTCCAGTGCTTCAGTCTGATGCTTGCAACATTTGTCTATATAACTTTGCTAATTTATTCTCCTTTTGTTTTCTGGGTTTGCGACTGCCTTACAATTGTGATGTCTGGAATTTTCTTTGAGTGAATGTGTTTCTTTCCTTTGATGATCTAAATCAATTAATCAATAATGGATGTTATATTGGTGTAGGTAAGGGTGCTGTGTGATAAGGCTAAGGAGATATTAATGGAAGAAAGCAATGTTCAGGTGTGTCTTTTTATCTATTCTTTTGTGCTAATGTCATATTTATCTCTCCCTCTTTCTCTCTCTCTTACACACACACACACATGCATACTCACACACTAATACATGTGTTTTTATGTGTTCACTTGCTGATGAGGATTTTCATGTATTGGCTTGATCTTGCGACTGGCGTCATATATGTTTAAACTTGTTTGGACTGTACGCCCCATCTAAAGTAACAAGAATCTTTGAGGTTGAGGTATTTAAGATTTAGAGATGCACTTAGGCTGGTGAGGATTGATAAAATTATTTGAACAGCTTCCATTAGTTTCTTTGAGTGTGTTGTGGCTAATTAATAAGTTAGGAGTTACCTTTTTCTAGTCACGATGTTTGGAGTTAGGGATTCCATTCTCTCAGTGTTTCCTCGTCTTTCCTGGGGCAATCTGTTTTTGCTACATTGATAATTTCTTGGTGTTTTAACTTGGGTGGCTGAGATTAATATCTGAATTTTTTTTATGGGTTATTTTTTTCCCTTTCTATATAAGAGAATCTATTTGTAGCTTTCATATAAATGAAACTTATACTCTGAGGTTCTTCTTCACAGCATGATTAAAATCTTTTGATTGATAAATTGCATTAGTAGCAACATTTTCTTCTGCAGAACGTTTTGTGAGTTAGACATCTGAAAAAAGGTAAAACCTGTTTGATGAGTTAGGTTGTAGGTAAGGTTTGTTGCTATTCCTACCTACTGTATTTTTCCTCCTCGTATGAAATCTATTTAACATACTCAGCTGGTGGTTTCTAAGCCATCTCTGGTGATTAACCAACAATTTGAGCTAAGGTCCAAAATATGGAAGAAAGAGGTGTTTTCCCAAAAGAGAAATCCTAAATGGCATCAGCAAGAAAAAAATATTTCAATTGTTTCTTATGACATACATATAATTTCTATATTGTACTGGGTCACCGTTTTATCTTATTTTGCAAACTATGGTGGTTAAACCAATTGGGACGGGCCATTATCATTGCTGAGGTATATTTTGGATGTAGAATCAATTTGTATATCTCCTATCAAAAAAAGAATCAACTTGTATATTAGGTTGCATGATTTGAATTTTACATTATCTTTTCAGTGGGTTTTTGCTCCTGTTTTGCATTCATGCTTTGCCTCTTTTAGCTTATGTTGATTTTAAAACCCAAGGGTAGCACAATCTGGTAGGGACCATTTCTCATAAAGTGGGGGTTACTTCTTTGAATTTCCCCTTCTCTCCCTCCTTGGGACCCAAATCTCACCTATTTTAAAAACAAGCTTACATTGATTTAGTAGAGTGGCAAGTTTTGACTAATCTTTTTTGAACTTTTGCATTGCAGCCTGTTAAAAGTCCTGTTACAATATGTGGTGATATTCACGGGCAGTTCCATGATCTTGCAGAACTTTTTCGCATTGGAGGGAAGGTAGTTGTCTGACCAGGGCTTCCAACATTTTTCTCATGTTATGTTTGTTGAAGGCTGATTAGTTACAGCTTGAGATTTATGAACTAATGGGAGTTGTGATTGAACTTCCTTTCCGAATTGAAATTCTCTAATATATTGCTGTAATTATGTATTATAATTTTTTTCCATTGAAGTTTGAATGAGGTTTCATGCATTTTGGAGAAGCAAACCAAGAAGTGTGGAGTGTGGCTTATGATGCTGATCGTAATTTTATTGATAAAATTTAAATGCAACATCGTAGCATGTAAAAGAAATCAGAATCTCTGGCTCAATTATTGGATTACGTTTACATTACGAAGACAGGCATGGGGAGGTAGATAAATTGGATGGATCTTTCAGAAACTCAAGGCTTCCAAGTGGGGGGACTATTACAATGCATTGAGGAGGGATTTTTTTTTTCCCTGGGCAGAGCATTTGGAAAGTTTTGTGTACTATTAAGGGTGGCTTTTTCTTGTGGTCTGTACCATTGGGGATGTCCTTGACTACAGATAATGTAAGGAAGCGAGGGTTAATCATTATGGATCAGTTCCTTATGTGCTAGAGCCATGGAGAAACTGTAGCTCATACTTTCCTGCATTGTGCGGTGGCTTGAGAAATGTGGTCTTTGGTTTTCTACTTGTTTGGTTTCTTGGGTGATGCCTTATTTTGTGTTGGAATTGTTATCTTGCTTGAAGAGACGGTTTGGCAAAAGAAGAAATGGGGAGATTTCTTTTTCGAGTAAAAGCAGTGACGAGATTTGGAAAGTTGTTCCTTTATGTTTATTGTGGTACCTCTGGAGACAATGAAATGCTTGATTATTTGAGGGGAAAGAGTTGCACAAGTTGAAAGTGTAGTTCTGATTTTTTGAAGACTATATGAATAGACTTAGACTTAGACTTTTTATTTTTTTATTTTTCTAATGCAGACTTTCTACAGTTCCTTGATACGGTTTTTGTTAATCCTTATTGTATTTAAAGTTAATTTTTCTTTTTATTTTTCTTTTGGATTTTCCTTTATATAATTCCTGTGTATTAGGGTTGCGCTTCTTTTGCGCTCTTTCTTTTAATGGATTTTTACTACTTATCAAAAAAGCATGTAAAAGAAAATGAGAAGGTTTACATCATTAAAAGAAACTTAGTAAAGCTTGAGCATAGAAAACATTAGCCTATGTCAATGTCTCCTTTGTCAATTAAATTTCTAGCTATGCAAGTACTGATGTCGCAAACAAGTGGGACGAGATTGTATTAATAAGAAGTTTGTAGTTGGTGAGTGCATATATTGTATGAGTGGTTAACTTTACACAAATAAGGCACTGATTATTTTATTCTCACACGGAAATTTTGCTAGCCACTTTTGTCTCTAATTGGGACTGTAAAATGGGACAAATTCATCTGAATATGCTTTTGTTAAATTTTGTGTTTTATTCTATTAAATTATCCCCAGTGGGATACATTAACTGATTTTGCTTCTTGTAATGACTTTAGTCCCTGCCTTGTCTTTGCTTGGATGTGTTGATCACTCAACAATCACAACTTCAATATTAATTTCTGGTTGCATATTTTTGTTGGTAGTGTCCAGATACAAATTACTTGTTCATGGGAGATTATGTTGACCGTGGCTACTATTCAGTTGAAACTGTAACTGTAAGTATGAGTTAATAGCTTTTATATTTTAACTTTGTAAGTTCTGTTTTGAAGGTTTGTCCGCTTAAATTTTTTTCTTTTTTGAGGAAATATAATTTTTAATCTCTTACCTAGAAATAAGTCATCCTGGATTCTTTGGATGAGAATGTTTCAGTTAAACCCAGGTTTTTATTTATTTATTGTTTTGTCTTTTATCCAAACAAGCGGCACTGTAAATCCATTCTATGTGAAGCATTCAAAATCTTCAACTTTGAGTTGAATGTAAGTTGAGGACTAGATATTTGGTTCCCCTAATGGTTGTAATTTTATTCATGTACAGACTTGATCTTCCTAGGAAGACCTCAAGATTGGTCCATTTTGAGTCATTTGCTCCTTCACTGAGAATGTGTGGTTGCATGTCATTGAAACGATAATTGTTTCTTGTTTGGTCTGTCGTTTGTTGGGTTGCATAGTTGGGGGGTTTTCAACTAATGATAACTTGTATTGTGAGCTTTGGTTGAATGTACCATCCAGTTCTATGCAATACATGGGGGTCACATTTGATAACTACATTAAAATCTAGATTATTTATATATTTTTGTGTCTGTTGGTACTACAGAACATATCAAAAGATGATTAGATGTGGGTTCCAACTGATGACACTATTAAAATTGATGTTCCTTCGTGCACTTGATTTATGTTTTTAAAGTGTTTATTCAACTTGCTTCAAGACATTTGTTTGTTTTAACTACTCTTGTATGGATGTACTCCTTTGTTCAGCTCCTGGTGGCTTTGAAAGTGCGTTATTCTCAACGGATTACTATACTGAGAGGAAATCATGAAAGCCGTCAGGTATAATTTTGATTTATGGTCTCATGATTTACTGTTTATTCTTATTTAACAATGGTGTAATGTTTTCCTTTTCTATTCTGATAATAATATAATTGTAAATATCATTGTAGTAGTAGGAGCTGGTCATAGAGCTATTGTTTTACTATAATTAAGAGGTTCATATTTGGGTTCCAATGTTCCATCTGTTTTGCGATATAGGTTGTAAGGTGTTGTTCAATTTTTGCTCTTCCATGATTCTTCTCTTTCATGGATTCCGTATATTATTCGTTTGCATGGATATGTTATGCTTATTATGGTCTTATGTTTCCCATTGCAGATTACTCAAGTTTATGGGTTCTATGATGAGTGCCTTCGGAAGTGAGTTTCTTAGCATCCTTGTTTTGCTGGGAATTCAGTTTTAAACTACTATTGTAATTGATTATATCTTTACATGTGACTTCAATTTAAAACTCTAGCTCTAAATTCTCTTCCTTTAGAACCTCTTTATTTTTATTGATTTTTCTTTTCTTTTGGTGTTAGTGATTTTGCTCTAATTTAATTTGTAATTAGATAAGCATAACTTTATTGATGTTACCACAATGCCCAGTTGGAAGGGTTTTTTGGGGCTATAAATGACCAATGTTACGGGGACACTGCCAAATTGAAATTTAATACAAGAAAAATGGCACTGTATGCTTACATACCCATCGATGCCACATTAAACAATGTAATGTGAGATTTCTAGTACTTCTCAGGTGTATGCGATGCATTGCAGGTGCATCTGAGTTATGTCAAATGACTGACATGTGGGCCAACATGTTTGAAACTGTAGAAAATGACTGACAAATGCATCATGTATTGTTGACTACTACTAGTTTGTGGAGAGTATTTTGTTTTGGAAACTATATTAGATGTAATATTACTTATCCCAAAATCCCAAAAAAGAATATGTTACCTTTAAGATGGGCTGCTAGTCTCTTACATGTACATAATACTCCCACCCCCTCTTCTTATTTTTGGTTCATTAATGTCATTTCTGGTATTCTGTAAAGGTAATTTGGTCTTGCTTTATTTTCAGGTATGGTAATGCCAATGTGTGGAAGATCTTTACAGATTTATTTGACTATTTTCCACTGACAGCATTGGTTAGTGTTATTTATTGCCATTTTTATGATGCTTTAAATGCTTGTTGTAGGGTAATGATGTCCTGCATCTTTTTCATCCTAATTTGTTGTGTACACTGCCACTGCCAGCTGTCTTCTTGTACATAAGGGAGAACAACCTAGAACAATTATATGTAGCTGATCTTAAATAGATATGATGTGGCCAATGAGCTTTAGCTCAACTGGCACCTCATCCCCTTGCAAGTACTAGGTGAGGGTGAGGTTGTGGGTTCAAGACACATTGGGTGCATAACTTACCAATAAAAAAAAAACCCATGATGGGGTGTTGATCCGGATGATGAATAACTGCTTTTGGGAAGGATTCATGCAAAATATTACTTTAGAAATTTTTTGAAAAATTGATAGCTGGTTTCTTGTGACCGCACCAAAATGATAACACTGGTTGATCACCTGCATGTCTAATTGCGTTGCTATTTGTGCACTTCCCCTTTTAGTAATGCTGTGTTAAAGCATCACTACAAACTGTTGCTTTTGAAGTTGCCATGCAAAAGAGCATTGGATCACATGATCAACTTGCTTCTGAAGAGCATAGATTGCAGAAATTCTGGTGGGTTCGTTTTATGCTTAAGAATTTGGCTACAAATTTTTTGTTTGAGCCTGTTGCTTCTTATAATACTGAAATATATATTAATGTTGTGCTTCTGCATCTGATTGACCTGTAGTTTACATCTGTCTTTCAGTTTTTGATTATCTTTGTTCAGAAATCAATAGTACTTATATACATTGCAGTAAATTATAATTGATACTGTTTGTAGGTACTGCTTTGTTATGATGTTACTTTGGTCATCTGTTAACCTTTTCTTCCCCCTCTTTTGAAGGTTGAATCTGAAATATTTTGTCTGCATGGTGGATTGTCCCCTTCCATTGAAACCCTTGATAACATTCGTAACTTTGACCGTGTTCAAGAAGTTCCTCATGAGGGGCCCATGTGTGATCTTTTATGGTCTGACCCAGATGATCGCTGTGGTTGGGGTATCTCACCCAGGGGTGCTGGATACACCTTTGGCCAGGTGATTTATTTTGTGTTTTTCATTAAATCCATCTTTTCCATTTAATGCCAAGCTTTGTTGATCTGTTTGCTTGTACTTTTAACAGGACATATCTGAGCAGTTTAACCATACTAATAACTTAAAGCTGATTGCTAGAGCTCATCAGCTGGTTATGGAAGGATATAACTGGGGTCACGTAAGTACTTAGCCTTATTTTGAGGCTTTGTTAGGGATGGTCAGTTTGTGTAGCTAACGTTCATTCCCTGTGACAGGAACAAAAAGTGGTGACGATTTTCAGTGCACCGAATTATTGTTATCGCTGTGGGAACATGGCATCCATCCTGGAAGTTGATGACTGCAAGGCCCACACATTCATTCAGGTTGCTGCTCCCTCTTTATTCATACACACCCACACCCACACACGAACACTCTGCTGCCCTTGGACAACCATTATAGCAATATGAGACAGTATACATATGTTAAAATTCAGTTGCACATATACACATAACAGACCTTGAGAACTTCTATGTTGGGTGCAGTTTGAGCCTGCTCCAAGGAGGGGAGAGCCAGATGTAACCCGGAGAACACCCGATTACTTCCTATGATGCAGCTGTCAATTAGTTGCTGAATTTGCAGCAGCTAGTGCTTACTAGCTGGTTTACGTGTTGAGGGCTTCTATTCAAATTTTAAAGTTTATGACTTTGCAATAGTGGTGGTTGGGTGAAAAGCATGTAAACTGGGCAGGGGGAACTTCGATTACTTATGCTTTCAGTTCTCAGAGAGGAAGCAGCAGATCTGGCAACGATGTAGCAGCTTATGTACCATTTCCTGCGAACGATGTGGCATCTTTTATTTCTTAGCACTGATTTCCCTTTTTTTTTTTGTCCTCTTTTCTGTAGGATGGTGGCTTTTGGTTGGGGGTCTGTAGAGGAATGATGAGTAAACTTTTCTTATAATGGGTGCTTTTATAATTTTTTGATGTTAGTCTGAATTAGTTTTTATTTTTATTATTATTATTTTTGTAGTCGCTTTTATTTTTAATTTTAATTTTTAATTTTTAGCACTTTCAATTGAACTTTCTAAAAATAGGTGATTTCTGTTATTCTAGTTTTTGTCTTTTTTTATTCCTATATTTACCAGATGCAATTTGAGATTTTACCTATCATGGGTACCTATGTAAAATGTATTCACATGCAGAAGTTTAATAGCCCTAAAATCTTCTCCCTTTTCTAGCTCATTAGCTGCTGGAAGCAAATAAAGCACTTTGAAAATGTCGGGCTACAGACGCATGGCAAATGTGAAATTTAAGGGATCTATATAAGCAAAATTTAAGCTCATTATTCCACAGCACTAATATAACAACACCCCCAAAGAAAATCTGAAAGTACTGCAATTATGAGAAGGGATATGTATATGAGCATATCATATTTATTATGTATCCATTCCTACCATTAAATTATATGTATGTACACATAATAATAGATCTATAATAACCAATCTACTTTTTTATTGAGTTGTCTTGATGCATTGATCCGAGTGACAATGCCTCTGTTTATTTTTATTTATTTTTTTGGTTGATAATAGTTATAGTGAGTTAGGGGGATTTGAACTTTGAACATTTTCGTTGAAAAAACACTAGGAGGTGTCAATTGAACTACTAAGTTCTTGATAAGTGACGATGCTACTGGGTAACTGGGCACATATTGGAGTGTTGTAAACAACTGACCAAAAATTCAATTTAATGGCATTCATTTTGGTGTTATTGAAATGGAGTGTTGTATACAACTGACCAAAAATTCAATTAAATGGCATTCATTTTGGTGTTATTGAAAAATGTCATGGTGTTGAATGTCTAAGCTTCTTTATAAATTCAAGTAATGAAAATATAGAGCATGAAATTTAAGCACCAACTATTGAAAAATACTTTTTTTTTTAAAGTAAAATTTTGGGTAAATAATATATTATATTTACTTGGTTTAGCCTATTTTTATTTACGAGAGTAATTCTAAGGCCACACATTTTTCTACAACTATCTTATATGACAGATTGTAACTGGCTATTTGTCATTTTTATATGAATTCATAATTTTTTCTCCACTTATCACAACCTACCACATTAAGGTTGTGGCACAAAAGAATGTGGCTTTAAGTTTTTTTTTTTTTGTTTATTCTCTTTATATATCCAATGCTGTTTCATTTATTCAACCTTAGTACCACTTAGTAATTATTTCTAATGCATTTACCCACATTCCAGTGTTTATGGATACCAAAATACATGCCTAGGACGTGACTTAACATGAAATGAGGCCCTGGTGCAAAGCAAGAGTACCTCTGTTGTACAATTTTATTCTAATTCACTATTGGAATGTTCATCTTCAACTAATGCTTGAAGTTCATGTGAAAGATTTTAAAATTTCCTTTTCCTCGTTGATAATTGTTTCATAGTCATATTAAGAATGAGTGCTTGTTTTGCTTGGTGCATCGTCCATATTTTTGGAAACTTATTAATATATTTGATTTTTTATTATTATTGGATGATGCAAGATTTGCATTTGATCCAGAAAAGAAAAAAGCTCTATTTTGAGCCATGTAGCATTGATTTAGGTGATTTTTGGACTTCATTAGCTATATTTTGAGGTTTATGCTATTTTACATGAGTTGGTGTAAATGTTTTAGTCAATCATCATTTTGATTTTGAAAGTTTTATTTTGTCATTTTGTTCTTTTTAAGTTTACAGTTACTGTTACCGCAAAACCTAGTCTTCTTGTTGCAACCCACAACAACAAAGCCCCGCTAACCCAGCTCTGCTACAAAACCTAGGGGTGATTTAATGAAAAAAACTATTATTATAATGTCAACAGAGGAAAGAAAAAAAAAAAAAAAAAAACAGCTAAAAGTGTGTTTAAAAAAAAAAAATTTGCATACTTAATTTTGGGAACTTTTTTGTGAAAATAGGTTATAAAAAATTTGAGATGCACCAGTTTTTGTTTTTGTTTTTTTTATAAAAAAAAAAGTTTTCAGTTTTAAAAAATTGGGTACGGCTCTAGGCGTTTAGCTTACAATACAATGTTACATATAAATTACTTTTCATGTATGTTTGGATTTTATTGTCTATCAAATTTTAGGGATATGATAATAAATTTATATTTTTAATTGATTACGATGTTCAAAGTACTTAATAATTTGTTGAGTTAAGATGTTAAAAAATTCATAGGAATAGGTGAGATTCAAAATAATGTCTCTTAATCGATAACAAGAGATTTTACCTTTTTTTTTTTTTTTTTTTTTAGATTCAAAATTTCACCAATTATGCTAACCAAAAACCACAAAAATCATGAGTTACCTGTGATAAAAATAATTGGTTGTCATGGACCATATACAATAATCATCATGCTACTCATATCTACTTGAACACATGAGTAACATATGTGGATGAATTTCTAAGCAACTTTCAATTTAAAACCTGCAAAAATTTCTTAAGATGTTAAAAATAAGGCCTTTTATAATCCAAATTTTATTTTTTTATTGCTTGGGCAATGAATAAAGATAAATGAATTTATATAAGATATTGGAGAAAATTATAATTCAATTAGAGTTGGTGCCTTATATTTATGAATACTGCGGCTCATTTGTAGATTGAAATCTATAGAATGCTCAGAATCGTGTCAAGTCAAGTTCCGACTTGGTGGCATTTATCTAATCCAAAGTAACCAAGTAACATTCTTGATTCTTCGGACTGTTATCTTTAAGTTTTTATTCCTTGTTAGCAATTGAATTTGAAGAATCATGTGAGGATTATTTTAAGTACATCATGCATTATTTAAGTGAAATCTAAGGTGTAAATGTAAATGTTTTAAAAAAAGAGAATCAAGAGGAAAAGGATAATCGTCATGTTTTAAAAGAAATTTTCCAATCCTTCCATTCTCCCAACCTTTACCATGATTTTTTTTTTGTAAGATTAGCAAGCAAATATATACGGGGTTAGAACCACCACTCTTTTATAAATATTCCCACACTGTTTAACATGTATTATTGTTTTGTTGTAAAAATGATTTGATTCTAGGTTCTAGTATATCAATTTGTCCAAAGAA
The DNA here is from genome assembly GCA_023736055.1 of Quercus glauca. Taxonomy (NCBI): domain Eukaryota; kingdom Viridiplantae; phylum Streptophyta; class Magnoliopsida; order Fagales; family Fagaceae; genus Quercus; species Quercus glauca. The sequence continues at coordinate 53,578,202 of CM043315.1, read as the reverse complement.
ATCAACCCATAGAATTAGGCTAAATAGGTGTAAATGAAAAAGGTAATAGTTTAACAATAAAATTTTTAAGTGATTTAGGGCATGTTTGGTAGACTGTATCAATAATTACATAGGAATATGAATAGGTATTTTAAGGAATACAAGATAATAATACTTATTACTATTCATTTGTTTGATGACAACACAATATTAGAACCCTAAAGATAATGAAATGAAAGTATTATAAATCAATCTTAAGATATATTTTAGGAAATATTTTACTCATATAATTATACTGTATTTCCTTAAAAAAATATTTTTTAAATTTGAAAGAGAAATTAGTTATTTTTTATGATTTTTATTTTATTTTATATGGATTGTTTATTTGGAAATATATAATTTTATAAATTAATACACCTACTAATGAATAGTGTAGGAACTCAATTTGTAATGGACCATGACAATAAAACTTGTAGAGATGTGGGTGTAAGGGCTAGGCATTAGCAATACAAACAACGGATGATATGAAATCAACAGGCATAATAACAAAGTAATTTTGCTGAGTGTTTTCTATGAGGATAAGGACCATGACTCTGGTTGGGTGTTTATAAGGATCTTTATAATGACTTCGGATAAGTGTTTGTGAGGATCCTGATGATTTTGGTTAAGTGTTTGTGAAACGTATTCGTCCTCGGCTCAGTCCGAGGAACTCTTTTTCTTAGAGTTGATCTAAATCCTGTCCTTTTTTCTTAGGACTGATTCATCTCCCCCTTTTTATGCTGAGAATCCTCTTGATTATATGGTATCGTTTTAGTTAATCTTAGCCGTCCACTTGTCAGTTATCCGAACTCTGTGTATAAGGGTTTGTCCCATCATCTGCTTTTGCAGGTTTTATGTTAGTTCTCAGCTGTTTTTGCAGGCCTTCTAGTAGTTGGAGTGACCAAGGCACCTGGGTTTGCTGGTCACTTTACTATCAAAGCGGCCAGAATGTTGGTGGAGTAGATTTAATGGATGGGAGATATTTTCCCTTCATCAATGTCGATTCGCCGAGGAGGTGGGCATCCTCGGCGAGGCCCCTTGAGGGCTTGGGCTTTTCCCTTTTACCCTCGGCCTCTATATTCTCCTCGGCGCGGGTCTTGGGTTGGCTATGGAGTGGGCCGGGGTTTTTTAAATATTTGGGGCCCCACAAATAGTTATTACAACCCTTTAGAGATGAATAGTTATTCCTCATTTTAAAGAATAGTTATTCATAAGGAATGACTATTTTCTGTATTAAAAACATAACCAAACTACTGAATACCATAGGAATAACTATTACATTACAGTGCCTGTTACAGTTTACCAAACATATCATTGGTTCACAATTTGTGAATTAAGTTGTGTAATGAATAAACCAAATGGATGCTACTATTTGACCTTCTTTCAAAATAAAGATACACACGAACAACTTGCATTTACAAAAAGCTATCAGTTAAGAATCAAGCTAGGCGCAGATAGAGGTTTAGTGTAAGCTAAAGGCAGCATGAGAAGTTTCTTAGTTCTCCTCACATAAGATCGTTTTGTCAAGTTATCGTAATCGTTATCCTCGATTGCATCCAAGATCTTACGCTACAATAGTAAGGATGTCCATACCTGCAAAAACACCACAAATCGTTACCATTGCAAAACCATGATTTGAATTATATACACTTTTTATTATTATTTATTTTATTTAATTGTTAAAAGAAATTTATAATATGAAATAGATTTTTATACGTTTCGAAATTTTGTTTATTTTTTAGCCATTAAAATGATCAACTCAGAGACATGGACTGAGTCATTCTTATGGTTTAAGAATGTTCTAGAATTCCTAAGTTTTAATGTAACTAGTTGTAGCTAGGCCCATGCAATGCATGATACAGTTACAATTTTTTGTGCTGAATCATTCTTAGTAAAAAGTTTGGTACTTCATCCAATTACATAACATAATAATCAACATAAAGAGCTTATTTTGTGTGGCCTTTTTTTGTCATATTACCTATTTTGAGTGCTTGTACAAAAATATATATGAGCATTCTTGTTAGAGAAGGGAGAAGACAATAAATTCATTTATAAAGGAATTTATGCTAATGTATGTTGAATAAATTATACATTGCAAGTTGAGTTTCATAATCTCATATGAAATGAAATTCCATTGAATAACTTATACATTGTAAGATTTTAGATTATGATATTGAACTTAATGCCATAAATCTTCAAAATTCTTATCACTTTATAATTCTAAAAAAAAAAATCCCCTGTTGGTCTTCAAATTCAAATTATATCATATCAAACACTAAAATTGTGTAATTCACTCAAAAATTAAAATGCTAATATCAGCTAAGGGAGGAAAAAAACATAAAGAAAGCTAATATCACAAATAGTTAAATTAAACAATTAAAAATAACAATATTACTTTTTGTCATCTTGGATCAAAGTAGACTGAATTGGACTAAATGGACTGAAGTGGACTTAAATGCATCAAAGTAGACCAAAATGCATTAAAAGGACCGAATGGAATGTAGTTGACCAAATTGGTTCTAAGTGGACCAAAATAGATAGAAATTGAACAATATAGATTGAAAGGACCGAAGTGGACCCAAATGGATTGAAAGGGCCAAAGTAGACTGAATGGACCAAAGTGTACTAAATTTGAAGGCATAACAATTCTAGACATTAATTTAGTTACAGACAGATTTACATGTGCACATTCTATTTTTTTTTTTGGGAAGTAAGTGACAGAAATTTATCGATGTATTGTAAAAATGATATGCAAAATTGTTTTGCAACAGCGTCATGGCTGAGTCATAAATTCTAGTAATATAGAGTTGTGTGGGTTCATATATCACCGTGTTTCAAACACCCCATATAGCCCAATTAACCATTGATAGCATATATTTTGTTCTCTTATTTGGTTACTGTGGCCGTATACTATTTGTGAAAGAGAGAGGTAATGAATTGAGTAAGAGTAACGAAGAAAAAGAAAAGTGTGGAGAGAATTATTTTTAAATTAAAGTAGATGAATATGTAAAGATAAAGTATATGTAAAGTTAAAATAGTCGGATAATATTAGAAAATAAAAAAAATAATCTAAGATAATTGTGTAAAGTCAATTGGTTGTTTTTCCAAAAAAAAAAAAAAGTCAATCTGTTAATATATTTAAATATTATAAGAAAATTAGAAGAACAAATCAATAGATTGTCGGTGATATTGCTCAACAGGAGCTTAGCAACATTAAATATATTGGATGAAATATATTGCTCTCTATTTCTCATTAGTCATTATACCCGGTAAATCTTTGCAGATTAGAAATCCTCAATCTTAATTTTTTTTATCTGTATATCTTTTTTTAAGGTAAATTTTCAATCCATATTTGCATACAAAATATAATTGTCCTTTGGTTCTACTTCTACAATCATCAATTTAACTGTCAACATGAATATCATCCATCTAATTCTCCAAAATTGACATCATAATTGATAACCATCTATTCCCACAAAAAAACCAAAAAAACCAAAAAGATCAAAACTTTGATTACCTATCCTATATATATACGATTCAACTTATTCAACAAAAAGTAAAAAAAGTAGAAGACAAAGACAGATATAATGATCACCTTAGATTGACTCAGAGTTGGTGGCTGTAGTAGTACCAGTACAAGCCTTGGTCATACAAACAGGAACATCCTCAAACTGCTTAGTTGGCAGTTTCTTGGACAAAGAACCAACATAAAACTCAATCATATCAGAATCCTTATCAGCCTGAATTCCAGTGACGGAGACCCAAAGGAACAACTTTTTGGCTTGAATCCCAGAAACACTGGACACTGAGCCATAGCTGAGCTTTCCAGAGATTTTCTTGCCATAGTAAACCAACTGGTCAAACTGGACGTAACATGGGCTAGAGAGCTGGAGAGTGAAAGTTCCATCATCAAAGAGAGTGAAGGAGTCCACGTTGTTTGGGATGAGACCCTTTGGGAGGCCATAGTGAGGGAGGAGGTCATGGACATCTGCGGTTGTTTCTGTGACTCTGGTGATGGATGGAAGGTTGAGACTGAGCTTTGAGAATCTGAGGGAGAAAGAGAGATGGGTTTGTGAGAAAAGGGTGATGAGGAGTAGGAGGAGAGAGAGTGGAGAGACGAGTTTGAGAAGAAGAGAAGCCATTGATGGAGAGCTGAGAGAGAGAGATGGGCTGACTTAGAGAGACTTGTTGTGAGACAGAGGAAACTGAAGAGAGAGAGAGACGTGATTTGAAGAGACGATAAAGGGTAAAGTGGGAATTAGGGGAAGGACTTGTTCATTAGTAGAAGTGTAGAAGTTGAAGTTAATGGTAGTTGCGTTGCGTTTGCGTAAAGTTAATGGTAGTTGTGGTGGGGCAGTGTTTGGCTGATTCGAGCAGCGATCGTTCTGATGAGCGTAAATCTGGTGACTTTGATGCTAAAAAAGAACTTGGTCTTTCGGAAACTGTGAAAAGCCTAGTGGGTTTTGAAGGGTGAGTTTTCGAGTGATTTGGATGGCGGAAATGGCTGAATGATTGAGAACAAAGCTGTTGAGGTTGCGGAAGTGAAATCGGATTATAGGTTTATTCAAAGTCTTGGAGACTATTATAGGCAATGTCTGACCTGTAGTTTGGGGTGAGAAATAGACAAAAGTTCAATCTGAAGTTGTGGATCAAATAAGTGGCTGAAGTTGTTTACAGGATACGTACAAGTTTTGTTCTTGCACGCATGTATTTTTGTTCAAGTTGTGTTGAAAAGATATTCAATCTATCTTTGTTCAATTTGACAAGATTGATGGTTGCTGGGTTTGGGGTTGTTGGGTTTGTGTTGTGGCTGATTTAGGGTGGGATTGCTGGCTTTTTGGTTCTTCTTCCTATAGGAGTTTGGTGGTGGTGGTGGTGGTGGTGCCGAGAGTGCTTAAAGATAGTGAAGAATAGAGAAAAAAATAATAAATAAATGAACTGTTTATTGTAGAAAATATAATATTTTATTGTATTGTTTATGTTATTTTATTGTATTGAAAACTAAAATAAAACCACTAATGTTGGGTATTTTGTAAAGTGAGAAGGTAAAATAAATAAAATAACTTTTAGTAAAGCCAAATAGCTAAAATTATGGCTCCACCAATGTAGATGCTTTAAATTGTCATATGTATTGTGTTGAGCGTCCAGGTGTGTTGAGTGTCCAGGTAAGTATACGTAGGATGAGTTTAACACTTTAATCACCAATAATTTTCTAATAATGGATTATATATATATATATATATTTCTTTTGATTAACTATTTTAGAAAAAATTTGATAATATAAAATGTAAAAAGTTGTCAATTTTTTTTTAATATAAAAAAAAGTCTCAAAATGTTTCATAAACTAAAAATATTCGTTAACTTTTCATATATATATATATATACACACACACACACATATATATATATATATATATGAATATATATTTTTTCATATGTGATCTTACGGCCTGTCCTTTCAAATTTTGTTTTGTTCAAGTATATATACCTATGTACTAAAAGTGTTATGTCTTATAAGAAAAAAAAAAGTATGTAATGGTCATTTCGATGGAATTCTAGCATTTTGGGTGGACCATGCATTCTAGGCTAAAACACCTTTTATGGATTTTTTTATATTCTTTTATCACTTTAAGAAAAAAGAACTAAATTTATACATTTTATAAAATTTTTTATGGGAAAATATGTATTCCAGACGAAATTGTCATTTTGGGGAAATTTTGATATTTTTGGCAAAATATGTATTCCAGACGAAATTGTTAATTTGTTAATTTTTTTTTAAAAAAAAAAAAAAAGGAAAAGAAGATCAATTTTATTAGATTTTATGAATTTTTTTGGTTTGTTTAATTATGTATGAGTTTTTATAAGTTTTTGGTTTGTTTAATTATGTATGAGATTTTATGAACTTTTGTATTTTCGTTTTTTTAATTGTATTATCTTTTGTGAATTAATGGTAGTTTAGATGGCTTGAATCATAAAGCACAAACTTATTAGAATATGATTATTGTTAATTAGATGGCAGAGGGATGATGCATTGTTAGGTACTTCTTCTTTTACTTAATAGTTTGTGGGGGGAATTGCTTACCAACAAACCACACACAAAACTCTATTATTACACTACACAATCCAGTGAAGAAGGTATGCTTGCATTCTTGATTACGGAGCTATTCTATGATTTCCTCGCTCTTAAGGTTTCCTTTTTATAATTTCCTCACTAACTTAACCTTTTTTAGTGTTGGGTCCAATCTAGTTTTGTGTGAATTAAGAAAACTGTAAATTGGATTATAAATTCCTCATTTTATGCAGATATTGGCTTATAATATAGCTGTTATTGGCATGTATGCTGCCTAGCACCTGCCCATTTATGTGTTGACTTAGAGTTTCTTGTTGCTGTTGTAATATCGGGCTCTCTTTCTATTGATTTTCTGACTTGCCACAGTTGCTTGACTTAATATACACTATGGCTTTGGTTTTGCAGACTGAAAGTGGTAAAGGAAACTAGGTATAGTTATGAGAACTGAGGAGACAAAAGACCCATTCAAAGGGGTTGACTGGAAAGCTGTTGGTGGTGACATGCAGAAGGACCCCAGTGCTAAACCTTTTATAAATTAAAGAAGCGGCTCCCAAAAAAGATTAGGCAGATTCCAGAATGCTAGTTCCTTCCCAGAAAATCCCTAACATCTGCCATTGCCTTCTATGGGGCTTGTATTGTGGGTGGAGTTGGTGCTGGAGATCTGGATAAACAAGAAAGTTAAAGGTATGCCCTCAACTTTAGCTCAAAGTGTTTTTATGAGGAATACAGTCTATATTTTGAAATGTAACAAATAATGAAACACAAGCCAATGAGCTCTAGTTCAACTAGCACTTTCTCCTCTTGCAAATGCTAGGTGGAGGGTGAGGTCATTGTTTCAAGACCCACAAGGTGTGTAACTTACCTATCCAAAAAAAAAAAAAAAACACACACACACACACAAACAAATGAGACAAAATCCTGCTATAAGAATGATGATGATCTGCAACATTCATATGACGCCTAAGTCTAATTTTCTATATTGGCAGGCATGTGTAGCTGGCATACAGTTTAGAAAATAGCTTTCTTCACAAAACAGTGGAAGCTATTTCCTTTCACGTTTGTAAAACTGTTAACAGTTTTTTGTTTCTTAAACATAACACGGGACACTTTGGAAATATTCCGGATATTTAATCACTGTTGTGCTAAATGGTTTTGGCGCTATAGCGTTGGCCTTACTCCTTAGCAAGTTCGCATTCATGTTGCACACATTTTGTGTATGTTCAAAGCTTGTCTTTTTATTGAGCTTGAAATTTAATATCTGATATTTGGAAATTTGAATTACAGGTTTATTGTTCTGACTCCTGGGTGATTGATTTCTTCGTGTATATAGGGAAAAAGAGTTTATTTCTAGTGGCAATCCTTTCGGACCTTTTCTTCCTCTCTTGGTCTCACTTTGCAGCCTTCTCTATGGTATTAGTATTTTGTGGATTTTATGTCATTTTGTTGCATCATTATTTAGTCTACAATGTAAAGCGACCACGAACGGTAAATATAAAAACATAACTTTCCTTCATTGAATTGATTAATTATGTTACAACATAGCGCTGCCTTTTATACACAGTGACAGAGCACGAGGGTTAGTATGCATTTATCATGAATTATTTTTGCCAACTTATTTTACTATTTAGTTTATTTTTACTATTATTCATGAGTTTTACTGTACTTTTTGATACTATTTATGGGTCTCGTTGTACTATTTTAGCTAATTTTTACTTTTATCTACAGTATTTTCAGTAAAAAATTTTCAGTTTCAGCCAATAAACGGATCCCAAACGGACATTTAACATGATGTTCCTATATACTAAACCAACAGAGGCACAAAATAACCATCTCCTCCACAAACCAGATGCACCATTCAACTAATTACACTAACATTTACGAAGAAATGAGAAAGACCACAAGCCGTATAATTCTATGTATCCAAAGACCACAAGCAGTATAATATCAAAGATGGAATTACATATTTCAATATTATAGGAGAGGCCGAATGACCCAGTCTTACCTGTAGTGAAAACCACCAAGCTCATTGATCAGTGATGGAAAATTGCAAATTATTGGTAAGAGAGTCCTTTGCACATTCATTAAAGAAACAAAAGAACTTGCGAATTCATGGCCTAAATCATGAAGATATATAGAAGGATACCAAAATAAAACCCAAATAGAAATATAATGAAGCTTCTTTAAGGTTAGTCCAGTAGCGATTGCTTGAGTTTATGTGATCGCATGTGCATGACAGGAAGGCGGCTTATGGGATATTTGATATTTCATAAAGTCAGATCAACTGTGATGTGCCCAAAATTTGAAGGTCAAATAAAAGAAATCTTGAGATTTAGAAATTAAGACCAACAATTGCAAATTAAATGTAGAAAGAAAAGACAATGCAGTTTATTAAGTGTGTATTTTTTTTTCCTGAGATTTCTAGTTGCCAACATTTGTATGATCATCAATATGTCATGAATCTTCAATATATTAGTTTTTTTTTTAATAATATTTTTCTTATTTTAAAATTGAATTAAATATTGACTTTTAAATGGTTAGGTTTGCATTACATGGCTGTATTAAGTATCATACATAGAAGGGGGCGACCTCTTTGGTGGGCTGGGTTTGTTCAGGCTATCAGCAACATGGTGGCGACTAGCTAAGATGGAGGACTTGGTTATTCATTCAACTTAGGTACAAAATTTTCCAGTCATTCTGGGTAGAACGGAACAAAGTTCATATCTTTGATATATATGTTAAATAAATTGTAGGAGATAGAAAATAAATGTGGAAGTATAAAAGAGGAATACTAGAATTATGTGGTTCAGCATAATGACTTACAACCAAGGAGAAAAATTCTTGAGGGCTATAGTTTTACTATATACCCTAGTCATATAATATGGATTTTTATAAAAGTCTAAACGCTAGACTAATCATCCATTACCTATGGTTAACAAAATTGTAGTGCAAATATAATACCCTAATTGCATACCAAATATGATTAGGCTTAAGGCTTGACTATTGTTCTCGAATATCTCTAATAATATATATAATTTTGCGTGTAAATTTTTGTCACCATGTATCAAGTTGGTGTTATATTCTCTAAATACAGTGGGGCTATCACGTGTTTGCATACCAGCTTTATTTACATTAGTTATTCTGTAATTCCAAAGCTTTCAAAAAACATTTGTTCCATTGGCTTATTATTGATAACTTAATTTTGACCAAGATTATTAATAAAAATTGAGAATGTAATTTGTAGGGACCCGGTTCGGGCAACTCCCTCCTGGGGATGGGTTGACCCGAGCCCAGGCGACCCCTGTACAATAAATTTGTAGAGAGTGGATAAAAATACTAGGCACTAGCAAAGAACACAATAGTCGACGTGGGTTTACGAGATCAATAACTGGAATTTGACTAAGTGTTCTAAGGAAAATCTCGTCCTCGGTCCAGTCTGAGGAGCTCTTCCCTTAGAACTAATGAATACAACGGTTGTCCTTGAACACTCTGAAAATCTCTTAACTTCCCAACTGAAGGGCCAACTCCTTAACTTTGGGTGTTCCGTATATTATATAGTCTTGTTCAGTTGATCTCTGTCGTCCACTTGTCGGCTATCTGAAGTTGTGTTTGAGGACTCGTCCCATCAGCCGCCTTTGCAGGCTTTCTGTTAGTTGAGGTAACTAAGGCATCACTGTTTGCTGGTCAATTCACCATTAATGAGACAAAGTGTTGGTGGCATGCATTTAATGGGTGAGTGACAGCTTCCTTTCTTCAATGTCGGCCTGCCGAGGACGTGGGTATCCTCGGCAAAGTTCCTTGATGACCTGGGTCTCTCCCGCTCATCCTCGGACCCTGTACTCTCCTCGGCAGGGGCCTTGGGCCCGATATGGAATGGGCCGGGGTTGTCAAATATTTGGGCCCCACATAATTCTTTATATATTGAATTGAATAATACTTTTTAAAGGAGTATGTATAGTGAGGCTAGAGAGAAGTATAACAGTGCACAATGATAGTTCGATTAAAGTGGCCCTGAAGGTAGGCTTGGGCCCAGTGAAACAGCAACAATTATCTCTGAGTGCCGAAGATTGGTGCAGTTTAATATGCCCATGGCTAGTGAAGATTGTAGTACAGCTCCATACTTTATCAAGTTGAACCTTAATTTGTTAATTTAAAGTACGAGTAGACATAATTTATAAGTTCAAAAAAAAAAAAAAAAAAAAAAAACCAACAACAACAACAACAGCAACAACGTACGTTAAGACTTAAAGAGAGCTATCATTAATCAAGGGAGCAATTATTTGTTTCACATAAATATGAAGTATCTTTGGAAATCACTAATTGCTCTCATTTAGTGAAAATGTTAGCTTTCCCATGTAAATCAACATATTGAAATATCAACTAGTTTTGAGTTAATTGACTTGATTCACCTGATTGAATTGATGAGATAGTTGAATTTAAGTTGTCTCCGACATCCCCTATTGGCCTCTTTTGTGATGATAATAGGAAAGGCTTGGAAGGCATTTGTAAGCATTCAACTTCTCCTTCAAGCATTTCTACAACTTTGTTCATTGAAGGACGATCACTAGGCTTCATTTGTATACACCATAATGCGACTATGATCATCTTCTTAGCAATTTTCTTTTCCTCCTCTGTGGCATCTTCCATTTCTATGTCATTTCCTTCGTTAAATTGGCCATAGACCCAGGTTGGGAAATAAATTTGGCTTGAATTTTCTGCAAATGCATTCAAGTTCTTTCTTCGACTTACCGTTTCCAGCAATAACATGCCAAAACTATAAACATCAGCTTTATAGGAGACCCCTCCAATGTTTTTATAGAACAACTCTGGAGCTATATATCCTAGTGTTCCCCTTGCAGCAGTCAAAGACACTATGCTATCATCTATTGGATAAAGTTTTGCAAGTCCAAAATCTGACACTTTTGGGGTGAAGTTCTCATCAAGAAGAATGTTATGGGGCTTGATATCAAAATGCAAAATTTGCATGTCACATCCTCGATGCAAATATTCAATTCCACGAGCAACTCCAAGAGAAATATTGTATGTTTTCTCAATACTAAGGGGGATATTTCCTTCTTGAGAAAAAATGTATTTGTCAAGAGAACTATTAGGCATGAATTCGTATATAAGGGCACGCTTTACTCCCTCAACACAGTAGCCAATAAGTTGCACCACGTTCTCGTGGTGAATCGTTCCAATTGTGGCAACTTCATTGATAAACTCTTGACCATTTGCTTTGGACTTATTACCTAACATCTTTATAGCTACCAAATGGCCACTTTGAAGCTTTCCTTTATATACAGAGCCATAACCTCCTTCACCCAATTTGTCCTTGAAACATTTAGTCATCTTCCTAATTTGTGAGTAAGAGTACCTAATTGGCATGAGGTTATTTTGGCTTTGCAAAAAATTTTCAATTGCGTCATACATTGATAAATGTCTTCTACGCCACTAATATATAAAAAATGCAATGACACATGGACTCCCCAACAAAAATTTTGCTGCAAAATGTAGCCCTGTGCCGGAACATCACAAAAAAAAAAAAAAAAAAAAAAATATAAGAAAACAAATTTGTACCCATAGTTAAATGCTCTCATCATTAACTTCTAGTTTTTGGTTGAAAATATAGTTAACTAACGGCATTCATGAATCATAATAATCAAGCACAATTTGTGTTGTATATTTCATGTAAATGTCACTTTCATTTCAGACTCTAAGTGACTGTTTGGATTGGGCTGAAAAACCCAGCGTGTCTGCGTTTGGCCTTTTTTTTTTTTTTTTTTTGCATGCGTTTGAGAGACTTTTTCACTGTTGCGGTAGCCACAATGTTGGACTTTTCCCACCCTTTTCAGCACATTAGTCATTGTTCACGGACCCACAAATTTCACTTTTCAGTCACATTTTCATTAAAAATGGGTCTCATGGTACTATTCACACATTTAAAAATTATTTTACTACAGTGTTTTTCAGTTTTCAGTATTCAGTCTTATTCAAATAGACCCTGAGTCTTATGACCTTTTTGGATTAAGAGAGGAAAGAAGGAGAGTGGTGGGGAGTAGAGTAAAGTTGGCTAAAAATAAGTTAATTTTGGACAAACTCTATTCTAATCCCTCTCATTCTTCCTCAATTCAAACTAACCATTAATGAATGATCTGATAAAAAGAATTAAAATAAAGTAGATCAAAGAAAGAGACACAGGTTCATACCTATGATAGCCCCTAAGCATGCCAAAGAAGCTGCAAGATAGACAAGAAAGACGAATTATTCTTTTTTATTCTAACAAAAATTAAACAATGAAATAAGTGACATGAATAACTTGAAAAGTCCAGGGCATAGTAAATCAGTCATTAACAACTTTTCCCTTTTTTATTCTTATTAAAAAGTATGAGATCAACCGGTTGTCCAAGTAGGCAATTAAGTACGTGGTTATTGCTCTACATGCATGTCATCGCTAGGCACAACAACTCATTTCTATATTATCTGTCTGCTTAGACAAATAGAAACCTCACCTCCGAAAATCCACAGGATCCCGCCTAGGAATCCTCCTGTTTTGACAAAGAAAAGAATAACATCAACGTTTGGAACCTCAAAATTAAAAATCAAGTCATTGTAATGTTATACTACAATAAATATACCTTCATAAAAAAAAAAAAATCATAAAAAAAACTACAATAAATATACCTAGCATGTCGGAAAGAAAGAAACGTACAAAAGGAAATTAAAAATCAACAATATATGTAAGGTAGTATTTAATTAGAGAATGGCAAGTGTACTATGACCCAAATTTCTCACATAATTTACAAATATCTTTGTGCCATGAAAATTTACCTAATTCGCACTGAACAAGGTTCGATCGCGTCATCAAGGTAGCAATAATAATTATCAATAAAGTTTTTACAATGCCTTCCACAAATAACTTGTAGCCATGAGAGCTCAAAACCATATAACAATTCATTGTGGAGGTCTGTACAGGAAGTATTAATTGGGTCATCACTTCCTGGCCACGATGTCAGGAACATCTGCTCTACTTTGCACGAGTCCTCCACATCGCTTGCACTCGTTCTACCAACTTTAACGTATCTATACCTCTTCTTGAAATCCTCTCCACTGTCAATATTGCAAGTAGAAGCGTCCAAATAGAATAGAGAATTCACTGGTTTTTCACAGCTCATCAAAACCCCACTCCTTGATAGTTTGGTATCCTCGCCCCACTTCGGCAGATACGTGGTATATGCAGAACGATATTGACTGAAATTATGGCGAGTTAAAGAATAACTTGGGCAGGAGAAGTAATTATCCTTCCATATACCTGAGTCCACGACCCGGATTGTGTAGTTATTGTAATTGATTTCCTGTACATGGTATTTTCGAGCAAATAAGTATAACACAGTAGTTCGATTGTTCTCACACGACAGCTCATACCTTGAGTCCCCGCAGATTTCTGGATCGCTCTTTAATCGAAACGGATATCTTATGTTGTAGATATTGCCACAGGAAGAAGGCGGACAGTAATGATCATTAACCTCAGCAGCATCACTACAAGTTTCTTGGACTAGTACAACAGCGATAAGGGCCGTGAGTACTCCCGCAGTGAACGTCAATCCTCTCGCCATTGATACTGGAAAACTTCCACAGCTGTGGATGAAGATAATACGAATTTATTTTTGTGGTCTTGAAAAATATCCTCGGTCTTCTTTAAGAAGGTAACAAGCAGTTTCCACTGAAAAGTCAAAAAGATGAATATAAGTTAGCGTACGTTTGGCTCTAAAATAAAAAACGATCTTATTTTATTATTTAGTTTATTTTTACTATTATTTATGGACTCTATTGCACTTTTTAGTATTATTTACGGGTCTTTCTATACTATTTCAGTTAATTTTTACCTTTATCTACGATATTTTCAGCAAAAAATTTTCAATTTTAGCAAAATAAGCGGATCCTAAACAGATCTTAATGGTAGTGGGATACTTTCAATATCAATAATTTTGTTCCCGTACTAGCACACTTTTTTTTTATAGGCCGCATTAGCACACTTATTTAGCTCAAATTAAAATTTTTTTGTTGAAAGTACTTTAGATAAAACTAAAAGGTAGCTAAAATAATACAGTGAGACCAATGAATAGATCAAAACATAAAATAGGATTCATGAATAGTAGCAAAAATAAGCTAAATAGTAAAACAAAATTGACTTTTTAAGCCAACACTAAATACAAGAAGATAATACGAATTTATTTTTGTGGTCTTGAAAAATATCCTCAGTCTTCTTTAAGAAAGTAACAAGTAGTTTCCACTCAAAAGGCAAAAAGTCAGAAAGTTGAATATTTGTTAGCGTGTGTTTGGTTCTAAAATAAAAAATTATTTTATTTTATTATTTAGTTTATTTTTACTATTATTTATGGATCTTATTACACTTTTTGGTACTATTTATGAGTCTCACGGTACTATTTCAGCTAATTTTTACTTTTATCTACTGTATTTTCAGTAAAAAATTTTCAGTTTTAGCAAAATAAACAGATCACAAACAAATCTTAGTGGTAGTGGGATACATTCAACATCAATAATTTTGTTCCCGCACTAGCACACTTTTTTTTATAGGCCGCATTAGCACACCTATTTAGCTGAAATTGAAATTTTTTTTATTGAATGTACTTTAGATAAAGCTAAAAGGTAGCTGAAATAATACAGTGAGACTAATGAATAGATTAAAAAGTGTAATGGGATCCATGAATAATAGCAAAAATAAGTTAAATAGTAAAAAAAAAGCTGACTTTTTAAGCTAATGCCAATCACAAGAAGATAACAATATCCTCAATCTTCTTTAAGAAAGTAACAAGTAGTTTCCAATGAAAAGTAAAAAAGATGAATATAAGTTAGTGTGCGTTTGGCTCTAAAATAAAAAACCATCTTATTTTACTATTTAGTTTATTTATCCTATTATTTATGGGCTCTATTGTACTTTTTGGTAGTATTCATGGGTCTCACTGTACTATTTCAGCTAATTTTTACCCTTATCTGCCATACTTTCAGCAAAAAGTTTTCAGTTTTAACAAAATAAGCGGATCTCAAACAGATCTTAGTGGTAGTGGGATACTTTCAACATCCATAATTTTGTTCCCGCACTAACACACTTTTTTTCTTTATAGGCTGCATTAGCACACCTATTTAGCTGAAATTAAAATTTTTTTGTTGAAAGTACTATAGATAAAGCTAAAAGGTAGTTGAAATAATACAGTGAGACCAATGAATAGATCAAAAAGTGCAATGAAATCCATGAATAGTTGCAAAAATAAGTTAAATAGTAAAAAAAAAGTTGAGTTTTTAAGCTAATACCAAACACAACTTTAGTGTTAGAGTACTAAGAGCATTAGCATTGGAAAATTCCAATTCTACTCTATTTTACCATTCTAAAAAGTTACTTTATCATTATACCATACCATTTTACAATACCTCCAGCATCCCAAAACTCTATTTTTATTAAAATATTATTTTTTAATCTTTCTTTATCATTTCTTTCTAACCGACAGACTTAGTTTTCTTGGGCTTTCCAACAGCCATTTTTTCCCTCTCTTTCTCCTTCAACCTCTAGCACCGGTTCAACACACAAAGCCCCACACACACAGAGACCCATGCTACACTGATCAACCTATCCAAACCCATCACCACACACACAAAGCCACACACACACACTCAAACACAAACCATCAAACCTTCAACAGAGCCACACACACACACACAAACCATCAAACTAGTTGAAGCCAACAACGGCCACCACACCCACCACCCAAGCCACCGATTAGCAAACCTAAGCCATCGATTAGAAACCCACGCTGCCGATTTGAAACCCAAACCGTCAAAAATTCCCAGAAAACGCCGATGATCAACCTAGAAAAATGTTGAAAAAAACCCAGCGTCACAACAGAAGGAAAAAAAACCAAAAAAAAAAACCCCATCAGAAAGGCAGAACCCAGAAGAACCAGCCAACCATGTGGTGACCCACGCCGTGATCCACGCCGATCTCCACCAAACCCATCACCGTGACCCACGCCGATCTTGCCATGACCTCGCTGGACCCAAACACTGGTGATCTCTGATGACCAACAACCCACTTTAGCCACTTCAGTCACAACCCAACCACGACCCAAACACCAGACCCAACCACGACCCAACCACCGGACCCAACCACGACCCACAACCCACTTCAGCCATACCCACTTCTTCCTTTAAGCATCGATCACAGCAAAAAAAAAAAAGAAAAAAAAGAAAAAAGAAAAAAAAGAGCAACCATACAACCAGCCGGATCGCAACCCACCAGAAAAAATGAGCCACTGTGATGTGTGATGTTGATGTTGGGAGGAGGATGGTGTTTGGGTTTGAAGAGAGGAGAGAGCAGATGAGAGAAAGAGTGTTAAGACACTAGTAAGAAGTGAGATGAGTTGTATTACTGAAGCTGTATTAGTGAGTGTTAGCCGTTGGGTTGTTAATAGTTAGTTAGTTTGTTGGGTTGTTATTAGTTAGTTAAGTTTGTTGGTTTTGGCGGGAGACTTGTGAAGGGTATAAAAGTGTGGAATTCTGATTTGTAAAGCATGAAAAGAATTAATAAACTTCTCTCCCTTTCATTTCTGTTTGCTCTCCCTCTGTTTCTGTTAGGAGGTGGTTACCCTCGAAGTAACTGTTTCTTTCCCAATTCCTCTTCCTATCTTCTTAACAATTTCCATTCTCCTTTTCTTATAATCCAAGTTCTTAACAATTGGTATCAGAGCCATACGTTCCTACAGTCATGACTGAGACGAGATCTTCTTCCCATATCAATGAAACCTTATCTCTGCTCAAAACCACCACAGACCACCATGCTCATTCATTACAAAAATCAACCATCAATTGAATGCAAACACTCAACAAATGAATACGAACACTCAGCAATTGAATGCCATCAGCTTAGCCTTACAGAAACTCACTGAGGCCGAAGAACAGAGACAACAGGTTGCATCTTTGAAGGCATCCTCTCAGACTCCGAGCACTCCAGCTTCGCACGCTATACCTCTGCCTTTCTCAAATTCATCAAGGAGTGTGAGACTTGATTTTCCGAGATTCAAAGGAGATGACCCTGCTTCATGGGTGTACAGGGTAAATCAATATTTCAATTTTTATCAAACACCATTGTGTGAAAAATTGTTAATGGCTTCCTTCCACATGGACGGGGATGCCCTGATTTGGTTTCAAGATAGCGATGAAAATGGAATGTTTGTTACTTGGGAAGGGTTTGTAGTAGCCTTATTGACGCGGTTTGGAAACACTGCATACGAAGATCCTATGGAATCACTCACAAGATTGAAGCAATCAAGTGGGGTTGTGGTTTACAAAGGGCAATTTGAAGCTTTGTCAAACAGGATTAAAGGATTGTCAGATGGTCACAAACTGAGTTGTTTTTTGAGTGGTCTTAAGGATGAGGTGCGATTACCTGTGAAGATGCTCAATCCCAAGAATCTCAATGAAGCTTTTGGATTGGCTAAAATCCAAGAAGAATATCTGAACAGCAGCCGCAGAAGCCAGAGGTCTACAATGGTGGATTACAATAAGCCTTCCATTTTGGGTCCTAAGCCTGAGATGAAGGTGGAGTCTAGATATAGACTTCATTTACAGAAGTTATCACCTGCTCAGATGGAGGAACGAAGGAAAAAGGGGCTTTGCTTCAACTGTGATGAGAAATTCCAACCAGGACACCAATGTAAGTCAGCCAAACTCTTCTTGTTAGAAGGTTTATTCCCTTTCCAAGAATCCAATTCTAGTGTTCAATTAGTAGAATTTACTGAGTCTGAGGCTACTTTATTACCATTGGATGGTGTTAATTCTGAGGACAATAAATCTGATATGGAGAAAGGTGTAGCTGAGATTACCTTATATGCTTTGTTGGGTAGCCCTTCACCGGGTACCATGAGAGTTAAGGGTAGGATTAATGGTCATTGGGTTACCATCTTAATTGATACAGGCAGCACACACAATTTTTTGGATTATGCTATTTTAGCTACTTTACAACTCTCATTAGATCCTACTATCACATTTGAGGTGAAGGTTGCTAATGGTGCTGTCATTCAGACCAATGGAGTGTGTTCTAATACTAAAGTTTCAGTGCAAGGGCATAATTTTGCAGTAGATCTAAATGTTCTGCCTTTAGGTGATTGTGAATTGGTTTTAGGCACTCAGTGGCTTAGAACTTTGGGTATGATACAATGGGACTTTAGGGCCATGTTTATGAAGTTTCAACACTTGGGTACCACTGTGACTTTGGAAGGTTTACATCTTACTGATCATTCTTTACAAGAGGGTACCCAATTCTTTAAAAAACTTGTGAGGAAAGGCATCTTATTGCAGATTGTGTCTTTGGGGTCTGCTACTTCATCTGACCAACCTTGTAACCCTGCTATTGAGCAACTTTTATCTGAGTTTGCTTCAGTATTTGCTACTCCATCTGGATTGCCTCCGTGTAGGGGACATGAGCATCAGATTTTATTGAAGGATGGTACCAACCCCATTTGCCAAAGACCCTATAGATATCCCCATTTTCAGAAAACTAAGATTGAGAAGATTGTGGCTGAATTGTTGGAAGTGGGTTCAATCAGGCCAAGTCAGAGTCCATTTTCTTCCCCAGTTTTGTTGGTGAGGAAGGCAGATGGCTCTTGGAGAATGTGTGTGGATTATAGGGCTTTGAATCAAGCTACTATTAAGGATAAATTTCCTATTCCAGTTGTGGATGAATTGCTTGATGAGCTGGCTGGTTCTTTACTATTTTCCAAGTTGGATTTACGGTCTGGCTATCATCAAATTCAGATGAAGGAGGAGGATATTCAAAAAACTGCTTTTAGGACTCATGATGGACACTATGAGTTCTTGGTTATGCCCTTTGGGTTGACCAATTCACATTTCAATCTTTAATGAATGATGTTTTTAGGCCTTATTTGAGGAAATTTGTGTTGGTTTTTTTTGATGATATTCTGATTTTCAGTCCATCCTTGGAGTCACATCTTCAGCATCTCAGAATTGTGTTGGGAGTGCTGTTGAAGCACCAGCTGTTTGCTAAGAGAAGTAAGTGTGTTTTTGGATGTTTAGAGGTAGAGTATCTTAGTCACATCATTTCTGGAAAGGGTGTGAGTACTGATCCTAGAAAAACTGCTGCCATGGTGTCATGGCCTATTCCTACTTCAGTTAAGGCTTTAAAAGGTTTTCTTGGCTTAACAGGTTATTATAGAAAGTTTATAAGGCACTATGGACAAATTGCTGCCCCTCTCACTGCCCTCTTGAAGAAGAATTCCTTTGTGTGGACTACTCAGTCAGAGGCTGCTTTCCAACAGCTTAAGATGGCTGTAAGTCAGCCACCAGTTTTGGCTTTACCAGACTTTTCTCTTCCTTTTACTATAGAGTGTGATGCATCTGGGGTGGGTTTGGGAGCTGTCTTAATGCAAAATCAGAGACCTATTGCCTTTCACAGTCAAGTACTTAAAGGAAAAGCCTTACATTTGTCCACTTATGAAAAAGAGTTGCTTGCTTTGGTCACTGCTGTCCACAAGTGGAGACCTTATCTTTTAGGTAGACCTTTCATCATCAAAACTGATCAACAGAGTTTGAAGTACATTCTTGAACAAAGGATTGCTACACCAGCTCACCAAAAGTGGTTAACTAAACTGTTGGGATATCTGTTTGTGGTGGAATACAAGAAAGGAAAGGAAAATAAAGTGGCTGATGCTCTATCTAGAAGACCTGATTCAGCTGCTGTGGTTCAGTCTAATGAAAGTGCAGATGACTCTTCTTCCTTGTGCTTGATTTCCTTCCCTTGTCTTTCTTGGATTGATGAGCTTAAGGCAAGTTATCAGTCTGATCCATGCATGCTGCCCTTGCTTCAGAAGTTGCTGGATGATTCTATTAAGCCTAAGTTTTTTTCTCTGCATAATGGTTTAATAATGTTTAAAGGCAGGGTGTATCTGAGTGCATCTTCTGGATTGAAACCTAAGGTTTTACAATTGGTTCATGATAGTCCATTGGGTGGCCATTCCGGATTCTTGAAGTCATACCATAGACTGAAACAAGATTTTTACTGGGTTGGTATGAGGGCAGACTTGAAGAAGCACATAAGGGAATGTGGGGTGTGTCAACAAATGAAGCATGAGACTTGTCATCCAGCTGGGTTACTTCAACCCTTGCCTATTCCTGAGAAACCTTGGACTGCAGTGAGTATGGATTTTGTGGGGGGCTTACCTAGATCTCAAAGATTGGATGTGGTTATGGTTGTGGTGGATAGACTGACCAAGTATGTTCATTTTATGGGTTTGTCTCATCCTTATTCAGCTGCTAAGGTAGCTACTTTATTTGCTCAAAATGTCCTAAAATTACATGGCATGCCAACTTCAATTGTATCGGATAGAGATCCTGTGTTTACATCCAAATTTTGGGCTGAGTTGTTTAAACTTCAAGGAGTTCAACTTGCCATGTCTTCTGCCTACCATCCTCAAACTGATGGGCAGACTGAAGTAGTCAATAAGAGCTTGGAACATTATTTGAGATCATTCTCTGCTGACAGACCTACTGAATGGGCTGAGTGGTTGTACTTAGTTGAGTTTTGGTTCAATACTAATTACCATACATCTACCAAGATGACCCCTTATGAGGCTTTGTATGGTTGTAACCCTCCTAGAATCTTGGATTATGTTCCTGGCACTACTCAGGTTGCAGCTGTGGATTCCAATTTGCAGTCTAGGCAGCAAATCCTCTCACTGTTGAAGCAAAATTTGGTGGTTGCTCAAGCAAGGATGAAGCAGCAGAGTGATCTTCACAGAACTGAAAGGGTGTTTCAAGTTGGGGATTGGGTTTACCTTCGATTACAGCCTTACAAGCAGCAGTCTCTTGCTGTTAGGGGATTCAACAAGTTGTCACCCAGGTTCTTTGGTCCTTATAAGGTTTTGGAGAGGATTGGTGAGGTTGCTTACAAGTTGGACCTTCCCTCTGAATCAGCTATTCATCCTGTGTTCCATGTATCCTGTTTGAAAGCTAAATTGGGTACTCATAACATATCCATTTCTCAGTTGCCTTCTGTCAACTCTCAAGGTATCCTCACACCTGAACCTGCTGCTGTGCTTCAGTCCAGATCTATGCAACTCCGAAGAAGGACCATTACTCAGCTGTTAATCCAGTGGCAGGGTGGTTCAGTTGAAGATGCTACTTGGGAAGATCTTTTTTCTCTTCAGCACCAGTTTCCCCATCTTGTGGGCAAGATGTTTTAATGGGGGGAAGTATGTTAAGACACTAGTAAGAAGTGAGATGAGTTGTATTACTGAAGCTGTATTAGTGAGTGTTAGCCGTTGGGTTGTTAATAGTTAGTTAGTTTGTTGGGTTGTTATTAGTTAGTTAAGTTTGTTGGTTTTGGCAGGAGACTTGTGAAGGGTATAAAAGTGTGGAATTCTGATTTGTAAAGCATGAAAAGAATTAATAAACTTCTCTCCCTTTCATTTCTGTTTGCTCTCCCTCTGTTTCTGTTAGGAGGTGGTTACCCTCGAAGTAACTGTTTCTTTCCCAATTCCTCTTCCTATCTTCTTAACAATTTCCATTCTCCTTTTCTTATAATCCAAGTTCTTAACAAAGAGAAGGAAAAGAGAAAAGAGTACAGAGAAAATGAGAGAGAGGAGAGAGAAAGTTCGCATCAGGTATCTATAAAATATTATTATTATTTTTACAATACTGTTACAGTGCTACAGTACAATTCCACTTTTGGAATTGTACTATAGCAGTATTGCAAAAAACTTGCAATATTGACCTTTAGCATTCCCTTATGCAATACATTTTGGCCCTTGAAATGCCAAATACACCTTACATATGGCATTAGCATTCCCCAATGCTAATGCTCTAACAATGTGTCAAGCAAAATGCTACTTTAAAACGCACAAAAAGTTATTTTATTTATTTGTTAAGTAATATTTAATAGGCGTAAATGCACTTTTAGTCCCTATATCTTGACGTTTTTTCATTTTAGTCCCTACATTTTATTTTTTCCATTTTTAGTCCCTAAATCAATTAACGCGTTCCATTTTAGTCCTTTCCGTCAGTCAACCGACGGAAATTGCTGACGTGGCAGCCGGAGGAATTAAAATATAATAAATATGCCACGTCACTCATGACACATCAGCATATAAATTTAAAAAATTAATTTATTAATTTTAACAAAATTAAAAAACAATTAAAAAACATAAAACAAAATTTAAAACATAAAAATACATCATATTTGAATCAAACACACAAAAAAACCCAGAATTTTTCTTCAAAAACAAACCCACAAAACAACTCAGTATCTCTACCTCACCTCCACAAAAAACCCCAAGACCTTACTACCTCTTCATCTTCTTTGATGCCACCCAGCTTCACAACAAGTCGGAGCTCCAGCTCAAAACCCTTCACTCCGAATTCCCTCTTCTCGCCCAATCCTTCGTCGCCAACAAGCTCAAAACCCTCCACGACAAGGCGATTTCTCGCGACTCACCGAGTCGATGGCCGATTTTGTCCAGGCCAAGACCAAGCTCAACGTCGCGACCCTGGTTTGGATCCCCTTCGCGATTAAAAAGATAGTGGGCGCGACCCTGGTTTGCTTCACGATTACTTCTTCAGCTTTCTCTTTGGATCTGGGTTTAGAGAAAGAGATGGTGGGTGCTGGGTTCGACTGGGTTTGCGGGATCTGTGTTCGTGGGTTTTTTTTTTTGGCTATCTGATCTGAAATTTTGGGTGGTTGGTGATGGTTTGGTTGTTATTTGGGTGGTTGATGGTGGTTTTGGGTGGGCTAGTGGTGATTTCTGTCAAGGTTTATGGGTGGTTGATGGTGGTTTCAGACTGGGCTTATGGGTGGTTGATGGTGGTTTCGAAGTGAATTTTTTGGAGGTTGGTGGGGGTTTTAGAGTGGGTTTGTGGGTGGCTGTTGTGGCTGTTTTTCTTCCCAATCTAGATTTTTGGGTGATCAGTGGTGGTTTGTGCAACTATACTTGCATTTCATGTGTCTTGAGAACTGGAAATTTTTTTCATTTTACAAGAAACAAACATTGAAAATTTGAGTTTGGGTTGGCGGGGAGATTTATGTTTGTTACTGTGTTCTTTGTGTTTTTGATCTTGTGTTAATGATTAAATTTGAGTTTGTGTTTTTTGTGTTTGGTTTTGAGCTTGTGTTTTATGTTCTTGTTATGATGTTTAAATATGTGATTGTGTTCTTGTTGATAATGAATTTGATCTCAATTGATTTATTTTTATGTTTTAAATTTTGTTTTATGTTTTTTAATTGTTTTTTAATTTTGTTAAAATTAATAAATTAATTTTTTAAATTTATATGCTGATGTGTCATGAGTGACGTGGCATATTTATTATATTTTAATTCCTCCGGCTGCCACGTCAGCAATTTTCGTCGGTTGACTGACGGAAAGGACTAAAATGGAACGCGTTAATTGATTTAGGGACTAAAAGTGGAAAAAATAAAATGTAGGGACTAAAATGGAAAAACGTTAAAATGTAGGGACTAAAAGTGCATTTACGCCTATTTAATAATACACATTTCATCTTATTTTTTATTTTATCACTATAACATATTAAAAATAACAAAACAAATCACTCGCCACAAGTAGAGGAAAGAGAGAAAGACAGAAGTAGAGGAAAGAGAGAGTCTAGGGAAAAAGAACTAATGAGGAAAGAGGAGAGAGAAGAGAGAAAATATAATAAAAAACTAAGTAAGAAAGTAGTCTGTGCTTAAGCACACTTCTACGGGTAGAAGGGCATGGTAGAACAATGCTATTTTTTTGGCATTTGGTACATTTAATATAGATGGTTTTTTGGTATTTATTTAACACATCCAATGCTGTTGCTTTTAGCACATAGTATTAATAACATCTTAGCACATATTGTACTGGCTTAGTGGGTGGTTCAGTCTTTTCATGAGATGAGTTCAAGGATAAAAAAGTTGTATTTTAAATATTTTTGAAGGTGTTAGGTATAGAGTAATGTTTTTGGATTCTTGGAAATATTAAAAGATTTTCTAATATTTTTACCTTTGATTAAATATTGTAAACCACACAAGTAATTAGATACTTGTGGGTATTTAAATTCTCCCCTCAATCCATCTTTTAAGAAATGTTGATTCCCTTTTTAAAAGATAAGTATCCACTATCCACATTCTTGCTCTTGAAAAAAGTTACAGTTTTTATTTATTTATTTATTTTATTTTTTAAAATTGACAATGTATCAATTCTTCCATATCCTTTATTCTTTAACCAATAAAAATGAAAGAAGAAATTGTTCAGCGGGTAAAACTTAAAAGACCTTATAGGAAGGTAAGTGCCGACAATTTGGATAGGTTTGGTGTGAATGCTATGCATGCACCTTCATATCTAATAGAATCCATGACTCATTAGTCAACAAATAGCTTCCATGGAGCAGTGGGGTTCCCTTCCATATAAACTTGAAAATGACTTTCGCAAGTAGTGTCATCCCTATTCCCTTATCTTTATTGTTTTCTCACTGGAGCATCAATGAAAACACAATTTGTCATCCCAACATGATAAATCAAATAGCTTCTGTAGGGACACGATTTTCAAACCAGGCCCCAAAATGTAGGGGAGCTTGGCCTAGTCCCAGTACAATGAATTTGTAGAGAGTGAGTCAAAGAACTAGACTTTAGTGCATGGATAACAGTTAATATGGTGTTCAAGACAATGAAACAGAGATGAACTGAGTTTATCAAAGAAAGTTTGTCCTCGGCCCAATTAGAGGAGCTTTGTTCTAGTAAATATTGGATAAGAATGGTTACAAGAGTTTTTGAGATTGCTACAGTGCTTTCTCTCTCCATTGCCGGGGGCCTTTCTCTAGGTCTCTACCCTTATTTATACTACATCTATTCCTTTAGCTTTGCTCAACACGTGGACAGTTGATGGTTTATACTGATACTTGTCCCATCAGCCCCCTCTAGAAGCCTTCTAGGTTGGTTGTAAGGCTGTAATAATACTGTTCAGATGTCATTCCCTCATTAATGTGGTCAGAGAGTGAGCTACGAAGCATTTAATGCGGTGGTAGCAGCTTTCACTTAGATATTCCTGAGTTCCTATCTTTTAGAACTTCCTGGAAGGTCACTTTGACCATTTAAGACTTATGTCTGATCATGCTTTGGCTTGTCTGAGGAGATATTCCTCCTCGGACTAGGCCTACCACGCTCTCGGCCAAAGCCCAAAACCCAATTATTGTATGATTTAGGGCCCACGACCCCACAACTTCTTATGGTCATACCATGCGTAAGAAAAGTTGATCAAATTTTTTGTTTGTCAACCATAGGAATGTCACCAAATAGTAGCTCATATTAAATATTAACTAGTCGAGGGCCCTGCGCGATGCGGATGTTGTTGTAAGTTACTATATGAGAAGATTAAGTAGAATGTTGAACATATGTTAAAAGTAATAACATTAAGTAATACCATTTTATCAAATCATATAATTCACTAATCAATAACATGTTGCATCAATACAATTTTCCATTAACATAACATTTATCCTTGGGGGGAGAGAGAGGTTGAGTTTGACATGGGTTGAGGAGGAAAAGGGTTCTGGTCTTTTGGGTTTTGAGTCTACGTGGGTTCTGGTGAAGAATGCAAGAAAA
Organism: Quercus glauca; assembly: GCA_023736055.1. NCBI lineage: Eukaryota > Viridiplantae > Streptophyta > Magnoliopsida > Fagales > Fagaceae > Quercus > Quercus glauca. The sequence goes on along the minus strand of CM043315.1, from coordinate 53,552,457 downwards.
CATGAGAAAATAAGAGAGGCATAAGGATAAAGAAAAGAGAAGTTTAGTACATGTTGAACTTTTATATCACTTACCAGCATTACCATGAAGTGTTTATGAAACTATTCTGCTACAAAACTTCTATTCTTTTCTATAGCCTTTCACGTATTACTTACCACCTCCAAACTCTGATAGATTTCTATTTAGCCTCTTCTTTTTTCTTATTACCAAGATTTCGATGAAGCCTTTGAAATAGAAGAAATGAGATGTATTAAAGTCCCAACTTTTCAAGAGAAAAATACTGTTTAAATAAAATACAAAACAATGAAGGGAAAAAAAGATTTCACTGAAATAAAAGCCAAGGGAGAAAATCCTACATCTAGGAAAATCCGGCATATACCATATAGAGCCTCCAAATTGTTAATTTTCCTTGAATAAAATTTACAAATAAAGAAAAATCTTTAATACATTTTAATCAAAACATTATGTATGCAAAGTGGAAGCAAATTATTGATATTCATAGAATAACTTGTCTACAACAAATCCTAAAGTGTGGGATGCTTGAATATATAAAAACGCCATGTATAATTACAGACAAGCTCTATATTAAAAAAAATGTAACCATGATATATTGTACTAATACATATAGAGAGTGTTTTTGTGTGAAACTTAAATTAAGATTACTAACAATATAATCGATACCTGACCAGAGTCTCATATGCATCCAAATCAGAGTTCTCCTGTAGAACCAAATCAAGCCTATCAATTTGCACAACAATTGGATCTACTTTTACATTATTCACCTATGGCAACTACAAAAGCACGACAAATCTAAAAAATCCGAAGAAAATAAAACCCCTAATAAAATCAAATCCAATTTAATTATTGAATTTTAATTGAAACCATAATTATCAATATAATCACCACCGATTTGATTTCAAAAATTTTGGTGTTTTTTTTTTTTTTGTTTTTTTTTCATTTTATTCAAGAGTGAAACTTCTACTAGATCAAACCTTATACACTAAGTTAGCCAACTCAATTTGATATTCAAATACTATCAATATTCATGTTAATACATTGTGAATAATGATAATTAAACGTATTGTAAAGGAATATTATTAATAGGAAGAATGTTTTCATTAATTATTTACCAACTTCAAGTTTATAGTTATCAAATCCTCAAAAAAAAAAAAAAAGTTCATAGTTATCAAAAAAAAAAAAGTTCATAGTTATCAAAAAAAAAAAAAAAAAAAAAAAAACTTGAATTTATAAATTGAAGACCAACAAAAGCATTGTACTCCCACAATTAAATTAACAAAAACAAAAATTAAAAAAGCAATATCTCTTATAACTCTTCATAACCGATTGCTACCTATACAATGGATTAATTAAAATATGAATCTTACCAAATCATTGGCTAGTTTAAGAAAACAATAAAAACTCACTACTTTCCTAATCACTCCTGAGAGTCGATTCTTAAATATGACATATGAGATGGACTACATAAAGAGGAATTGTTCCAATAGACAAAAGTTGATGGTGATGTGTAGACCATTTCGTTCATGTGTCTTTCCGGACTGTCTCAAGCTTAGCTCAGAAAATTCCAAGGCAACAACAACTGAAGGTTAAGAAGAGAATAAAGTGGAAAAGATAGTAGTAATAGTGAATTGAATTAACTTGAGAAGTCGAAAACATTGAGAAGCATTGAATGTGAGCAATTGGGTTTTAATTCCAATATGGTGGCAATTGAATGTTAGCCAATTGGGTTTGATGGTGGGGAGATGAAGAGTTGAGAGAAGGTGGAAAGACAATGGATGAGAAAACCCTTCACAAATATGTACGAAAAAGAAAGAAAGAAAAAAGGATAACAATGAAAGGATCTAACATGCTAAATTAATGATCAATGTCTTGGAGAGAATCTCTTGTGACAGCTATGTGTGGAAATTGTAGAGAGACTATTGCAAATGATGTGCCACCTGACAGAATCTCATAGTCTCCCACATGAGGTCTCTACTTATATATATATATATATATATATATATTGATATTGATTTTGCTACCGAGTGATTGCCATTTTTATTTTTATTATTAAATAAATCAAGAAGAAAGGGAGCTTGATGGCTCAATCACTATTCTTTTTCTATGCTAAAAGCCATCCACTTACAAAATCGGTCCATCCGACTTATAAAAAGTAGCCCATTACAAGATTGTGAGCAATGAAATTTTACATTCCGAGTATAAAATAAAATGCTAAAATCCATAATTTATTTAAGTCTTTTAACTTTTCTTTTGTTAATTTAAGTTTTCTAAATTTCAAGTTTATTCAATTAAGGTATTCCTTTGTTAAATGTTGCGGTTAATTATCCAAAATTTTAAATTTTTTTCTTCAAATTTTAAATAAAAAAAATGTAATTTAGGGTTGAAAAATATTTACAAAATTAAAAAAAAAAAGTTAATGAAAGTTCACAGAAATGTCTTAATTGAATAAACTTAAAACTTAGAAAACTGAAATAAACGAACACAAAATTAGAATATTGAAATGAATTTTGGTGAAATTTAGATGGTGTTGAGATCCAAAATATCACAATATTGTATCAAAGCCCAAAACAATACAAAAAATTGAAATCTAAGAACCATTTGGGCTTTCAAGGAAAGGGTAAGGCCCAAATTCATTAAAAGTCAGTAGGAAGGGGCCCAAACCCATGAATGAGTATGCTTTGGGCCTTATGAAACAAAGAAAAAGAGAAGCTTAGTCTAGCCCTTAAGGGAGAAAAACGCTTGGGAACCCAGAGAGAAAGCTGAACTAGGATACTTGGGGATTCCTAGAAACCTGGGATCCTCGGGATATGCAACAGGGCTAGGTTGGGATTGAGACAGCTCAGGGGAGCATGCCTAGGAACACAAAGAACGAGAGCAGATGTGTCCCATCAGCTACCTAATGATGCAGAAAAGGGGCAGAAGACTTGCGAACAAACACTTCATGAAAAATGGTCTGGTACCTCAGGGAACCCAGGGAGATGGACCATGAAGGAAGGTGGTTGAGGATCTTTTAGCATGACAGAAAGGAATCTGCCCATTTAGAGAAAATGACTAAAGATAAAGGAGCCAAAAAGTGGGTCTAAAAAGTAGTATCTAGAAGCTTGGGAAAAGAAGGATTAGAAGTCAGCCCTTAGGACCTCCTAGAAGAGGAAGGTCAGTTAGGGGCTTTTGGAGAGGGAACCTCAAAAAAGGAAAATAGTAAGAAAATAAGAAAGGGATTGACCACCAATGTTGCTGACACAACATTGGTTTTGATACCCAGGGCAGCAAACAGAGGGAATCAGTGATACACCAAAATCCCTAAGAGGGCACTATAAAAGGTGGGGGAGCCAACAGTAAAAATCATTTAGCAATAGTGAATCAGAGGGAAAAGATCATTTAGAAAACTCCTTCAGAGTTCAAAAAGAGAAAAGAAAGGGAAAACACCATTCGAGATCTTGAGACAGACACTAGAGAATACACTCGGATTCAAAGTGATTCAAACCTCACAAGTCTTGGAAGCCTAAAAGAGCTATCTAAGTCTGTGATTTTTGAACTTATTTGGATCTTGTGATATATCCTAGTGCAATGGACCTTAAGAAAATAATGAAGCATTTCTTATTATCATGAGGATCCCTAACGTTTTACTTCATTTTCCCTTTACTTATATCACTCTTTACTGTTCCTTATTGTGCAATATGTATATATTTTTTGCGTGTTAGTATGTATGTATTGTAGGATCCACGTTTTGTGAACAACCTAGTTCAAAATCAGCCCAACTTAGTTGCAGTGAACCAAGCCCAGTCCATTAAACTTAAGCACAGGGCCCAGGATCATTGTTTTCTACTTGGGCCTGTGTGATGTAAAAAAAAAAAAACCCACAGATGGTAGGTTTTACATTTTAGCCAAAAGAAAATCACAAAACAGAAAAATTTTCTGCTTAGGCTGAATGGTCCAATTGATATCTGAGGAGTTCTTATATGTAGATCGACCTGCATGAAAAAAGTTATACATGTGAGAAATTTGAGGTCAATATTGTGATTGCAAAGCCAAAAAGAGCATAACTGTTGGCATTGCCAAGGGGAATTCATGACTACAATATTTTTCTTGAGTCTTTTTTTCAATAAAAAATGAAATTAGGGATTATTTTTATATAATAATTGAAAGAGTTACAAATTTGAATGATTATTATTATTTTTTTTGAATAGGCTTTTTGTTGAATAATTTATTCAATTATTGTTGTTTGGTCTGGTTTGATTTCTGTTTGGGTTATTTTTGTTGTTATTTGGGTTATTTTTGTTGTTTTTATTTAAGGGTTTTTTTGTTTTGTTTTGTTTTGTTTTGTTTAAGGGGTTAAAAATTATGGTTGAGGGGACATAATTATTTTTGGAGTCCTCCTACGTCTACAATATTTTAAAAACAAATATTATGCAACAATTTGTTATTGGTAGGTTAAAAAGTGATGTCGATATTGGGCCAAAATTAGAATTAGTAACCGTTTTCCACTTATCACATAAGATTTATTGTGAAATTATTGTAAAAATTGTTGTGAATGTAACATTACTCTTATTTTTATTAAATCAAAATTCTTGTAATTCTCAAGTCAGGTGATCAATGTTGGGTTTACTGGACCATGAGTCCAGCCCACATGTTTTTTTCAAGAGCTCATTTAATGAGCATGTCACTCTTGTCTTCCATGACTTGTGAGAAGTCTAACTTCTCTTACACGCTGAAGAAAAAGGAAAAGAAAGATGCAGAGGCCATTTGGCCTAAGGAGCTGAAGAAAGAAATTTGGTTGAAGTAAAGTCAAAGTAAGTGGCTTGTATTTATTGTGATTTGATGAGAAGAGTGTGAAAGGAAGAAAAGAAGAAAAGGTGAAAGAAATAAAAGGGAAAGGTCATTCGGCCATTTGGGGCAGAGTAGAGAAAAAAGAGGAGAAGTCCAGCAAGTGAGACTGAGGACTAAGTGCAGTCTGATAGAACTGCGTGAGTGAGTGAGCAAGCAAAAGAGAAGAGAAAAATAGGGAGAGTAAGAGAAAATTGTGAGAAATACACAGTGAGAAAGAGAATAGTGAGTGAAAAGAAAAAGAGAGTTTTTTTTTTTTTTTTTTTTTTTTTTCTCAAGTTGTATCTCTAAGTGTTGTAATCTCTATTTAATATAGTGAAATTATTCGGAGTTTGTCCTGTGGTTTTTCCCTTCAAGGAGAAAGGGTTTCCACATAAATTTTTGTGTTATTGTGTGGTTGTGCTTCCGCTGTGCTTATTAAAATTTATTCATAGTTATATAGAATTTTTCCCAACAGTCAACACTTTTATTAAGGTGGTCAAAATAGGTTAGTTTTGTGTGTGTGTGTGTGTGTGTGTTACGCCATCTAATAATTTGTTATAGAAATCATAATTTGAAAATCCCACCGTTGAATTATATGTTTTATATGTTCTTAACATTCATATCAATTTTTATGTCAATTAGATATTATTTACCATTTGATTTATAAACTCATCTTTTATGCATTATTTTAAACTACAAAAACTTGAATTTAAATAATTGATTGATGACATGATTATTAATCTTTGATCACCTTGAAATTTTGCAAGTATGAAAAATATACGAAGATAACATAATCTAACAGTAAATTTATTAAAATTCATATCTAATTAAAAAACTATTGAGTGGTGTAACATTACTTAAAGTTTAAAATTACACCAGGTGTAATTTGAACTCAACCACATATATATATATTGCAAGTTAGGGTGGTCCTATAAACCACCTGAGTTACACATAGAACCGCCATTTGTGTAAATTGCACTAGCACGCCTTTGAACTTTCAAGTTGTTACATTAAGGCTCCATAATTTTCTTTTCTTGTCAATTTGGTACAATAACTTTGATACTATATCAATTACCTCTATCCATGCCCTGTCCATTTTCTACCTAACAGAACACATGGGTCTCACATGAGCCTGAATGTTTTTTCATCCAATAATTAAAAATGAGGAAAATATAGAGAAAACTAAGGATGGATGTAAGAAATTGTCTCTGGGGAACGAAAATTGAACAATACAATTTTGATGAAATTCAAGAGTAATAAATATATATACTAGAATTCAAATCTAAGTTAGTGTACGAAAAATAAAACAAGTACCTATACCATTTTAAAAAAAATTAAACAAAAAAAAAGACACAAATAACAATTTTTGAATATATTTGAAATCGTTAATGATATTTCAAAATGAATCCCAATTTTTTTTTGAAGTATTGAAAATCATTTATATTGGTTCTATAATAAATTTCACTACAATTTCTCTTTTAATATAACCACGTTGAAGTGGTCAAAAGCCAAAAAATCTAGCCCTTCTTTTCTATGGTAAATAAAATACTATTACTTAGTCGAACAAAAAATATCTCAAACTCTAAAGCCGTGTTCTATATAAAATGCATATCTCACTTGCTACTCTACTTTTATGGACTACGATTTCCATGAAAACTTGAAAGTTGATCTTAATTGAAAAGTTCAGTATTTTTTTTGATAACCAGGGAATTGCATTAAAAGAAACTAAGGAGAAGCAACATATTCAGGGCAGAGCCTGTTATGATACACCCCACTATTGTCCGAGCTTAGAAGTTCTAAGATGTCCACAGGCGGATCATCGGTATTAACCTCATTATAAAAGCATATATTTTCATTACTCCTCACTTTTCTAGATTATGGTTTCCACTAAAATTGGAAACACTATCTTTATTAAAAAAACCTAATATCAAACTCATTATGAATCTTAGGATATGTTTGATAACTGCTTTTTCCCTTTATTTTCTGTTTTCAAAAACAGTTTTCTATTTTTGAGACTAAAAAAATTGTTTGGGATCCCAAAATAGACTGAAAACAAAAACTGTTCTCAAAACTCAATTTGTGAAGAAAACTGAAAACATGAAAAATGCTTTTTTCAGTTTCTAATTTTCAAAAGTTAATGAAAACACGCATTTAATTTAATGAATTTATCTCATTTAATGAGTTAGTATTAGAGTTCAAATCCTAGTAACAACATATTTTAGTATTTTCTATTTTTTTTCTTCAAAAAAACTATCTTTTTAATTTCAATTAATCAAACATGTTTTTGATTTCAAAAATACAAGAAAATTGTTTTTTCTTTATATTCCCAAAAACAAGTTTTTGAAAATAGAAAACAAAAACTGTTATCAAATATAACCTTATATTTTCATTACTTTTTATTTAGAGAATGGTGCAATAATGGATTTATAAAGGTAGATTTTTTTTAGAATTACAAAACTAGTTGGGTGAGAACCCGTCCAGGTTGCATGCAATGTAAAAGACCTTTTTTTTTTTTAGAGAAACAATACTGGAATTTCATTAAAGAAAATCAACCATGGTCGGTTAACAATACAGAATAGAGGTGTGGAGCAACATCCTCCATCCACACTTTTAAACCCGCAACATGTCGTGCATGTTTTGCAAGGTTGTGAGCAACTGAATTGCCAAGTCTACAAATATGAGAAAATGAAATACAACTGACATCTGTTGAGGTTTTGGCTGCAGCTAGGATGTGACCAAAGGGTGCAAGTGAGTCTTCCTCATTCTTTAGTGCCTTGATTATCAATTCTGAGTCTCCTTCCAAAACGTAACTAGAGAAGCCAAGTTCTGCAACAAAATAGATAGCTCTTGCCGTTGCCATTGCTTCAACCAGGCCCGATGAGTAGGGGAGTTGAATCTGCTCTGATAGGGATGCTAGCACCTGACCAAACCCATCCCGAATAATGATTCCAAGACCAGCCTTATTGATGTCCTTGAAAGTTGCTCCGTCGAAGTTGATTTTCACGCAGCCATCAGGTGGAGGGTGCCAAGCAACTCGGGTTGGTGTTGGGGTGTCCATCTAAGTCCTTCGCACTCTGTTCTTCTTTTGATAATCCAGTAAGCTTTGTTGGGAGGTTTGAATTGTATTAGTTCAATTACATAAGTGGTCCAATTAAACAATTAGATTATAGCTTAGATAACGATCTATTGATTTACTAGTTAAACTGCCGCCCCGGTTGGTCTAGGTTTAATAACTATGCAACTAAGTATCTTCATAAATCCTAGAAATAATTCACAATATGTATTATATTTTTCATATTAATTGTTCCTCACCATTTTGTACTGTTAAACTACTTTCATGCTTCAAACGAGAGAGACAGATTACTGCCGATTATTAGCTCAAAAAATGCTGCAAGATATATAAGAAAGAGAAAAAAATTTTCCCTTTCAAAAAATAAATTAACTAATTAATGAATAAAAGTTACATAAATAATTTGAAAAATGTAGTAAAACTATAACAAAATTGAACATAACCGTCATCCAATCCCTCGTCCCCAAAATACCCTTGCTCGCCCAGTCGCCCATCGGATTGAAAACACAATGGCATCTACGTAAATATATATAAAACTAGGCCTGATTAACCAAAGTGCAAGAAGCTTAAAGACTTCTGAGTCCGTTTCTGAGATTCCGAAGATCACGACCATAGTTCCGTTTAGATAGAACTTATTTTACTGAAATTGAAAATTGAACTTATTTTACTGAAACTGAAAATTGAAAAAAATACTGTAGGCCTGATTAACCAAAGTGCAAGAAGCTTAAAGACTTCTGAGTCCGTTTCTGAGATTCCGAAGATCACGACCATAGTTCCGTTTGGATAGAACTTATTTTACTGAAACTGAAAATTGAACTTATTTTACTGAAACTGAAAATTGAAAAAAAATACTGTAGCAAAAAAAAAACTTATTTTATTGAACTTATTTTAAAATACTTATTTTAAAAAAAAAATTAGCTGAAAAGTTTAATTTGTGAGACCCGTGAATACAAAGCGTAAAAGTGTAATATGTCTATTGGAAAACAAGAATCTCAAGAAGACCCACCGGCCAGGGAATCGTTGCCGCCCAATCTTGAAGTAACCGGTCAGTGAAAATCAGTCAGGAACTGAAAGAGTGTCCACGCGGCCTGAGAACGTGTCCGTGTCCGGGTCCAGGAATACAAAGATCGAGCCGTGTCTGAGTCTTGGCCCGGGCATTGAGAACTTTGTTGTGGAAGACAACAATTCAGTGCCTAATGGACAGAGCAGTGCGATGGCTTCAACTGCTGACACTTTGAACTACAATCAGGTACAATGCAAGAACTGTACTTTTTTTTACTTTGGGTTTTCTTGAGAATTTGAAGCATTATCTTGATTCTATGAATGACCCAGCAACGCATTATTATTAGTATATGTTGAAATCTGATTCCTTTTATTGTTTGTTCTTGGATTGTGCTGTTTTCCATGTATTCTTGAATTTGACATTTCTGCAACTTTTTTGAGCTTTCTTTCCGTTGATTGATCATTAAAAATGTTAAATTACAATTCAAATCCTCTAAGTTTGGTGTATTTTTAATCTTGTCCCTAAAATTTCTTCCAATACTGTCGTTCCATTCATCTCCGATGGGGCTTTCGTGATAGCAGATTTGGGTGGGGTGTGGATAGGAGTGCAGGTGTGTTGATGATTAATTTCATAGTTCACAGCCATTTGTTGTGTCGATATAATTAACCTGATTGGGGTATTTATGCTCCAAGAAAAGGAAGAAGAATGTGAGATTAAGATGAGAGCTTAGAAGAGAATTTTGAGGAAAATGCATCAACCTTCATGACGAGCCTTTGAGTACACGGTTGCTTAGTATATATATTAGGAGATTAAAAGCAAAATTCAATAAAAGCTTAAAGATTGGTTCTTTTAATTATGTTGAATTCACTGTGAATTAGAATAATGTATTAAACACAGGAAAGGAGGCTAATTTATCACTTTGTTTGCCATTCTCACAGTTCTAATGTTTCATGAAGTATTTATGGTCTGACATAACTGAGATAGTATTTATGGTTCATTCATTTCTAAGGGATCAAATGTGTTAATTTGCAGCTTGATTTGTTTCCTGATAAAATTTTCTTTGGAAATATGGACTGCTGAATGAACTAAGGAAACCTTTTTGGAGAACTATAAATCCGACTTTCAAGTACTTGATTATCTAGAGGGACCCACCTCCTGAAGCTTTTTTTGATGTCGGTGTGAGCAGAGAACTAGTCTGTGATGGAGTGGGATTGACTTTCAAGACCCTTTTTGGATGATTGAAATATATCTGGACTTCTTGTCCCATAACACTTTCACCTACTGCATTCTAACATCCTAACGGCTCTTATTAGATCATGTGTAAAATGCTGATATTCTTATACAAAGTGTTGCAGATAAAATCCCCAATTTTTCTACCTGCATTTGTTCCATAATATTATTTATTATCTAAACTTGCAGGTTTTTGTGAGAGATTTTGTTCCTACTGGCTTAGCTTGCCTGATGAAAGAAACTGCAGAACCTGAGATAGTAAAAAACTTCCTACGAAAGACCCTCCAATTCCAAGGTTGGGAGAAAAAGATTGACGACAATACTCTTGGAGAATGTACAATGCCTGCAAATTTCAAGGTTCAGTTTGACACAACTTCAGAAGGACATTTGTGTTGCAGATTTTGGAGGCAGAGCAATTGGAAGAGTTGCACCAGTTGATTCTGGGTTCTGGTGGATTATACTTCTAAGGGCATATACCAAGCATACACGTGATTATGCACGGCAGAGCGTCCTGAAGTGCAGAGGAGAATGAAATTAATACTCAACCTTCGCCTCTCGGATGGCTTTGAAACTTTCCCAACACTTCTATGTGCAGATGGGTGTAGCATGATTGACAGGACTATGGCGAGTCTCTTGTTTTCCAATAATGGTAGTATTTGTAAAATATATTTATAAGTATGAATTTTCAAACAACATGGAAACTTTCCTGCCATTCAATCCAAGGATGTTAACTTTTCAGTCCCATTGAATGATAACACTTTGGCATACTTTTAAAACAGGGAATATATGGATATCCAATTGAGATCCAAGCCCTCTTTTATTTTGCACTAAGATGTGCAGGGCAGATGCTGAAACCAGAGCATGATGATGAGAAATTAATGGAGTGAATTGATAAGCGTATTATAGCTCTCAGCTTTCACATACAGCAGTACTACTGGCTTGAATTTACACAGTTAAATAAAATATACTGGTAAAAAACGGAGGAGTACTCCCACACTGCTGTCAATAAATTTAATGTCATCCCAGAGTCTATCCCTGAGTGGGTGTTTGATTTCATGCCCTTGAGAGGAGGGTATTTAATTGGCAATGTCAGCCCAGCTCACATGGACTTCCGGTGGTTCTTACTTGGGAATTGCATTGCCATTTTGAGCTGTCTAGAAACAGGTGCACAGGCTACAGTGATAATGGATCTTGTTGAGGAGCGCTGGAAGGATTTGGTTGGGGAGATGCCTTTGAAGATTGTTTACCCAGCACTGGAGGGACATGACTGGAGGACTGTGACTGGTTTTGATCCAAAGAGCACGCGGTGGAGTTACCATAATGGTGGCTCTTGGCCAGGTGAAAATCATGAACACAAAGCTCAGAATGTAAATTGCATTGCTGCTTGGAATCTATGTTAATGAAAAATAATGTTTAAGATATACCAACACTTTGGAACCTTACTGTATCTTAGATTCTGATCTCATTCTGTGTTACTTTGTAGTCTTTCTAGTAAATAAACATCATGAATGGATTTTATATAATCAACTACTCACAACAATCTTCAATGAGTGTCCTGCTACCCAAAATTTTCTAATCGATAGCCAATGGTTGTGACTTATAACAGCATTTGATATGTCTGACTTTTTTGGTTTAGATATATGGAATTTAACTTCTTAACACTTTGGGGGCAGTGTTTCCTAGTTGTTTAGGCTCTTCAAAGACAACGCATCAATTTAGAAACCATCAGCTAAGAAATAAACTACATTTTGATAAACAAGAAATATTTATTCATATTGTGTAACAAGTTTTGTGCTGATTTGGTGGTCGGGGATGTTTTTTTAGTTCTGGTGTGGTTACTTAAAGCAGCATGCATCAAGACTGGAAGGCCTCAAATCGCAAAGTGGGCAATTGAACTGGTAGAGCAACGGCTTTCCAAGGATGGCTGGCAGGAGTATTATGATGGTAAGACTGGGCGTTACGTTGGAAAGCAAGCCAGGAAGTACCAGACATGGAGCATTTCTGGCTACCTGATTGCTAAAATGATGATTGAGAACCCTTCCAATCTTGTTATGATCTCTCTTGAAGAGGATAAGAGGATAGCCAATCCAAGGCTCACCCGCTCTGCTTCATTTCCACCATAGAGATGAGATTGAGGTTGAATTGCAATAAGTCAATAACAGGGATGCGGTTATCACATATGTATAACTTTAGTCGTGGTTGGATAGTATCTCAGTTTCCCCATTATCTTCTATCTTTTGTGAATGGTGGCTGAAACTGTCTATTTGTTGAAAATTGGAAATGGTTTTCTTGATTAGTTTCTATTACTTGTTGGATATGATCTTAAAGTTTCATTCCTTGGGTAGAAATGCTTTGCTCTTTTTCTGTTGATTTAATAATTTTTTGGTATTTAAGGAGGAAAAAAATAGTTACGAATATTATACCCAAGACTTTTATCTAAATCTTAGCTAAATAAATTATGTCCAAGCCTTTTCTTAAACCTTTAGCTAACTAAACATACTTGTGATGTAGGAACAAAGGGATTGCTCTTTATTTGTTCAGAGAATGTCAGAATGTGTGCTTGATACAGCTGAACCCCAATATGTGAATATCCATGATTATGACATTGGATGTGAATTGATACCATAATTTAAATTAATACTTCAAATTAATATGGCCTTTATTTTTCTTAGATACATTCCATTCTCTATTTCTTTGGAAAAATATATCTAAAATATGACTCAGTTTTGGGCCCTAAAATAAGGCACCTTATAGGTTGTAGACCATTAAACTGGATTCTGCAATCAGAACTTTTGTCTTGCTATTCAGAATTGACAATATCTAACATATCTATATATAATATTCCAGATGATTTAGAAAAATTCATGATCATCCAATGCACATGTAGTATGTAATTAGAAGATATACCTATTTTTTAAGGAAAGTTAATCTCCAAATTAACTGGTTTTGAGAAAAATTCATTACAACACACTACATATTCTGTTTAATGAGTTATGTGACTTGTTTAAATAATACGTATGAATGGTTTATAGATTAGCATGTAATTGGTTGGAGGCTTGGAGCAAAACTTTGTCTTTTTTTATGCCTCATATTTGTGAGGTATGACTCAAAGTTGAGTACTAGTGGATAATTCTTGGATTTGTTTTGGAATCATTTATGTTTCAGATAGCCATCGATTTTGCATGTGAAGAAGGAATAACCAGATTAATTTTCTCCTTTCTTTATTTTTTTTGGTTTTCTGTTTTGGATTGGGGAATGTCTGCAATGGATTTTCAGGCTAAATTTAGTTAGTTTCCTTAGCTCTGTACCGCTTAACTTCTTGCCTATTAAGTGCACAACAATGTTTTATGCTCTGTTAATCCTAATATCCTATTAGGCCATTTCTTATGCCTCCTGAATCCAAACGAATCGCTTTGAATATAAGCATAATTAAGATCATTTTGAACGAACAAAGTTGTAGGAGATCTATGGCATAATTGCTAGTACTTTACGATTTTTGTGGCTAACAGGATTATAGGTGGCTCTCTGTGTCACAAGCTGGCCGATATTTAGTTAGTCTGCAGATTTTCTAAATCAAGCCCAAGTGGCAAGAAGTTTGAAGGAGTTGGTTAGTTAGTTAATCAAACAATAAATAGCTGGTATAATAACTATTAATGTTCATGTTTGACTAGGTTTCATTTAGACATTTTCTAGATTTAGTTAGTGTTAGTATCTGGCCTAGAACTGAATATGTTTTCCCCAAGTTTTTGGATGAGATATTATTTTCTACAATTGATAAGTACTTTTAAAACAAACTGTTAAAAGTGTATATCATTGCTTGATGCATTGCAAATACAAACTATTACAACTCGAAATTCCTGTGACTAAAGTACTTTTAGCCGGTTAGCTAGCCCTGATCTCATAACACCATTGATGAGCATTACTTTGTGCTTTGAATTAGGCCCGAGTCCTCCTTTCCTAACCAAAAATTCGTTAGTAGTAATTATCGTCATGGCGTTTTTTGTTGTTGGTTAGGACTTCAGGAAGTTAAGACTCTAGTGCTTAAACATCTCACACCCCACGTGTGAAATGTTAAGACTCTACTTTCATTTTATGCGAATTCGCCATATCATTGATTGTTGGGATTGGGGATATAAAAAAAAAAGGGTAATACCACAGTTTATGCGAGATTGCGGGGATTGGAGATAATAAAAAAGAAAAAAAAAAGAAAAAAAAGGAAAAGATCAATAACAAAGTGTGTGCGCATCCAGGGAATCGAACCCTGGTCAGTACCGTGGGAGGGTACTATGATACCACTACACCAGATGCGCTTCTTACTTGCACATTTGTATTTTGCATAAGTAATTAATAGTAAAGTATGCCATACCTTTTAAGGGTCTAAAATGAATGAACATTATTGTCTGGAATCTTGAAAAGCAAGAGAACAAGTTATTGCAATAAATGATTCCCATTTGGGGTGAATTTTTCATGATACTTCTCAAATTGGAGGAGGGAGGCTTGAGTTCAAAAATATTAAAAGATGCTGGTTTAGTTATTAGACTCTTAGCACATGTGAGTAAAATTAGTATTTAGTACAAGTAAAATCAGTAGTATAAAAAGTGTAAAGAGATTGTGTGTGTGTATAAAGCTAGTAACATAATCATTTGGAATGGAGCTGATAATGTCAATTTCTTAGTCAATATAATTTGGGAAGGATTATGTTTTATACACTTTTAAGTAGGGAGGGAGATTTTAATCCGAATATTTCCATCGAAATACCAAAAAATACTATTTGACATGAAGAAAATAATTTCACAGCCCTTATCCTATGTCGTTCTCTAAGGCTATTTCTCGGTGTCTTATATTAAGTAGACAGTGTTGCTCCAATATATCATAATCTCTAGCAACTTTGTGGCTTAGTTGATGAAGATACAAATCACCTACTGTGAACATCAATCAACAATATTACTTTCCATTTTTAGGGGGTATCCAGGTCAAGTCAAGTTGATTTGAGGCTTAGTCTATAATTCGAAATGACCATGTCAGCTAGGGGAGGACAGAAGCCATTATTGATCAAGTAGAAACGTTATCTTGACCATTTGGAAGTCCACGGAAGCAAGTCAAATGAAATTCATGAAACAAATTAAGGGTGAATGATGGTTGCAGATTTGGCGATAATGGCACGAATCTGAGCCATTAAGTGTCAAGAGAGGTGAAGAGATCTTTGCCAAGTTTTGGCAGAGATGTCACTAGGAATGGGGTTATGAGAATGCTAAATGGGAGAGAAATCAAGTTTTGGAGTATGGTAATAGAATATGTACAACAAAAACATATTATAAATTAGATTTGTGTAATAGCGATTAAATTCTATATATAAATAATTTATAAACACACACACAGTCGAGATGAGGTTGGGCAAGCAAAACCCGCCCCCATTTTGTCATCTCTTTGGAGCAAGAAAAACTCGCACAAAGCAAGATGAGTCAAGCGGTGTTGAGATTTTTTGATATCCCTAGGGTTAGGGCTATCCAAAGACATCCTAAACTCAACTCGCCCATTTGATCCAATCTGACCTGAAGACTCATGGATGGTTTTGAATGGTGGGATAGTTGATCGCAGTCTTTGACACTTGAAACCAATGATTCTTGATTCGGGTATCAATTTGGGTGATTTCGCACTGGCCCAAACCGACCTAATTGAAAATAACATAACAATTCAATGATACTTAGAGATTGGGTGCCATTCACTCATTGATTGGATCAAAACTCAATCACTTCCCATCCTTTTTTTTTTCCTTTTCATTTTCAAATTCAATATTCAGTCCTCTCTCTCTCTCTAAATAAAATAGCTATCATTCACTTGAGTAACTTGGTTATCCATTCAATTGGCAGGTTAATCTCAAACTTGAGCCGACTTTAACCCATGTTTGTGTAGCTGTATGATTTACCCCCATACGAGAGAGTGAATACATGATAGATTTTCTCAGAGTGTTTAGAGTCTAGACAGTCCTGGTCAAATTTATTGACAGCAACATACACCTGTTTGGATGGCCCAGCCTTCGTCAAAGGTTTGCAGTCCTCGTATTGTAAACTCCGTTACCTTTCCCTTTTGCCTTTAAAAAAATTAGAAAAAAAATTTAACCCAAAATATAAAATAGAAAATGAGAGAGAAGAAACTATTTTTGTTATTTCCAATGCTTTTAGAAAGAAAAAAAAAAAAAAAAAGTCAAGAGGGTGTTTGGTACTACTACTTAAACAATAGTTTTTTCAGTATTTATACACTAAAAACTGTTATTCCATAATTGTCCTAAAATCTTGAGATCTCCCATTTCTAGCTCATTAGCTGCAGAAAGCAAACACAGCACTTTGAAAATGCCAGACTACAGACGCATAGTAAATGTTGTGAAATTTAAGGGATCTATATAAACAAAATTTAAGCTCATTATTCCAAAGACCTAATACAACAACTCCCCCAAAGAAAATCTAAAAGTATATATGGTGATTTGTAATAAATTAAGACATCTCAAAGCGTTTGAATGCCATACTGAAATTCTGGGAAGGGATATGCAGTAATGCAGATCATAATTATGATGCATCCATTTCTACCATTAAATTATATAAATATAAACACAACACAAACACATGATAATAGATCTATCATCACCCATCTACTTTTTTCTATTTTTTTTTATTGAATTGTCTTGATGCATTGATGCTAGTGACAATGCCTTTATCTATTTTTCTGATTGATAATTTGATAGTTACATGGAGTGAGAGGGAATTTAAACTTGGAATACCTTTGTTAAAAGCACTAGGTGTCAATCGAACTACAAATCTCTTGACAAGTGATAATGCTACCTGGCACAAATTAGAGCATTATAAACAACTGACCAAAAATTCAATTCAATGGCATTCATTTTGGTGTTATTGAAAAATGTCATTGGGGAAGATCTGACAGTAATTGTGAATTGTAATGCACCTAATGGTTTTGAATGTCTTCTTTATAAATTTCAGGCATTCAAGTCATGAAAATATAGAGCATGGAATTTAAGCACCAACTATTGAAAAATACTTCTTTTTAACTAAAATGACGAGTAAATGATATATTATCTCTACCTGTTTAGCTTATTTTATTTATGAGAGTAAATTTAGGATCACACCATTTTCCACAACTATCTTATATAACACATTGCAACTGCATACTTGTCACTTTCACATTGATCCATAATTTTTTCTCCACTTATCACAACTTGTTACATTAGAGTTGTGATAAGGTCATGGCACAAAAAAGTGTGGTCTTAAGTGTTTTTTTTTTTTTTTCTTTATTCTCTTTATATAACCAATTCTGTTTCATTTATTCAACCTTAGTGCCACTCAGTAATTATTTCTAATGCATTTACTCACATTCCAGTCTTTATGGATACCAAAATACATGCCTAGGACGTGACTTAACATGAAATGAGGCCCTGGTGCAAAGCAAGGGTACCTCTGTTGAACAATTTTATTCTAATTCACTATTGGAATGTTCATCTTTAACTAATGCTTGAAGTTCATTTGAAAGATTTTAAGATTTCCTTTTCCTCATTGATAATTGTTTCAAAGTCAATATTAAGGATGAGTGCTTGTTTTGCTTGGTGCATCGTCTATATTTTTTAGAACTTATTAATATATTTTGATTTTTTATTATTGGATGATGCAAGATTTGCATTTGATCCAGAGAAGAAAAAGCTCTATTTTGAACCATGTAGCTTTGATTTCGTTTTCTATCTTTCTGTTGGATCATTTTATGGAAGTCCATGTAACTCAACATGGAGTAAGCAATGAACAAGCTCCATATACATGATTAAATTTTGGCTATTATATTCTGTATCTTTTAAGATATTAATTTTTAAAATAAGAAAGAATAAAGTAAATATGCATAAGTTTAAATTATATATATGATTTTCTCAACAAAAAAAAATTATATATATGAGATTAAATTCTATAAGATTTTAAGATTTCCTTTTCCTATTGGAATGTTCATCTTTAACTAATGCTTGAAGTTCATTTGAAAGATTTTAAGATTTCCTTTTCCTCATTGATAATTGTTTCAAAGTCAATATTAAGGATGAGTGCTTGTTTTGCTTGGTGCATCGTCTATATTTTTTTAGAAGTTATTAATATATTTTGATTTTTTATTATTGGATGATGCAAGATTTGCATTTGATCCAGAGAAGAAAAAGCTCTATTTTGAACCATGTAGCTTTGATTTCGTTTTCTATCTTTCTGTTGGATCATTTTATGGAAGTCCATGTAACTCAACATGGAGTAAGCAATGAACAAGCTCCATATGCATGATTAAATTTTGGCTGTTATATTCTGTATCTTTTAAGATATTAATTTTTAAAATAAGAAAGAATAAAGTAAATATGCATAAGTTTAAATTATATATATGAGATTAAATTCTATAAGAATGGGGTGTAAAACTCATATTTTACACCATTCAATAAGTGATTGCTACATCAGCATTTTACTTAAAATTCAATATATCCTACCACACTTAATAATATCTCAATAAATTCTCAATTTGGTTGGATTTATATATGAGTATTAGAATTGATTGAGTGTAATTGTGTTTATTCTTAAATATGTGATAATATGATGTGGCATGTTGGGATTGGAGGGGTAAAACATGAGTTTTACACCACGTCCTTATAGAATTTAATCTCTCTCTCTGTCTCTCTCTGTGGCATGTTGGGATTGGAGGGGTAAAACATGGGTTTTACACCACGTCCTTATAGAATTTAATCTCTCTCTCTCTCTCTCTCTCTCTCTCTCTCTATATATATATATATATATATATATTTATTGATGGCAGTGGTATATATGTTTCTTAAGATATTTTCAATAAAGCAGTTGTCAAGCTTTTTGGACAAAAATGCAAATCACATATGCATTGCATCAATTTATACAAAAATTATTGTTTATTTTAGAATAAAATCTACTCTTTTTATTTTAGCTAACATTTTTTTCAAAACACTCACATAACAATCACTATCCACTCTTTTCTTTCACCCTCAGAAAATGAAAAAAAAAAAAATCATTTTGAATAAGCTCCAGTAAATTGTATATTTGTACAAACACGGTAGTAAAATTCCATTTTGCATAAATGGTTCTTAATTTGATGTTGGTGATTTTTGTACTTCAATGACTATATTTTGAGCTTCATCTTATTTTACATGAGTTATGTTAATACTCTTGGTCAATTGTCATCCTTGGTTCACAGTTGTTGTCACGGCAAAACCTAGTCTTGCTGTTGCAACCCACAATAGCATAGCCAAAACTTAGCTTTGCTACAAAACCCAGGGTCCTTGATGAACGATTTAACGAATTTTTATTATTATAATATAATGTGAGCAGTGGTAAAAAAATAATAAAACACCTTTTGGGTGTTTTCTGAAAATCATTTTGCATACTTAATTTTTAGAACAATTTTATGAAAATAGGCTATAAAAGATTTGGGACCTACCAATTTTTGTTTTTAAAAACGGTATTCTGTTTTTAAAAATGGGGTACGGCCCTAAACGTTTAGGTTACATACAAATTACTTTTCATGTAAGTTTGGATTTTATTGTCAATTAGATTTTAGAGATGTGATAGTAAATCGATATTTTTAATTGACTAAGATGTTCAAAGCATTTAATTATTTGTTGAATTGAAAATTGAGATGTTAAAAAATTTATTTTATGAATTTATATAAACATATATACATTCATAGATATATATTATTTAGATACGATATAGTTGGTATAGGTGAGATTCAAATTCTGGTATAGGTGAGATTCAAATTCACATTCCTTTTGATAATATGTTAAATTACCAATTATCCCAAAAACTTAACCTAAACTCATATCCTTGTTCGATAACAAAATACTTTATTATTTTTCTTTTTCTTTTTTAAGAATAAAGACTTTACCAATTATACTAACCAAAAATCTCAAATATCATGAGTTTCATGTGATAAGAATTTGATTGTCATGGTCATGACTCATGAGCCATATACAATAATTATCATGCTACACATATCTATGCCAACTCATGATTAACATATGTGGGTGAATTTACAAGATATATATGACATAACATACTACATACATTTATTTTTCTTTTTGTTTAAGCAACTTTCAATTTAAAACTTGCAGAAATAATTTCTTAGGATGTTAAAGATAAGGCCTTTTATAATCCAAAATTTTATTTCTTTATTGCTTGTTTAATGTATAATGATAAATGAATTTATATAAGATATTGGAGAAAATTATAATTCTATGGCCACTTACTTCTCAACCGGAATCCATAGAATGACTAGAATCTTGTCAAACCAAGTTTTGACTAGATGACAAATATCCAAACCAAAGTAATTAAGTATCTCTCTTGATTCTTTCAGTTTTCTTGATTCAAATTTAGCAATTGAATTCAAAGAAGCAAGTGAAGATTAATTACAAGTACATCATACTTCATATGAGATCTAAGATTTAAATGTACATGTTTTCAAAGGCAATTGAGGAGGAAAATGATTTTCCTCAAGTTTTCAAAAGAAAATTTTCAATCCTTCAATTCTCCCAACATACAAATGGGATATGAGGTTTAGAGTATTAATTCCTCTTTAGTAGAGGTACAATAATGGAAACAGTGTAAATCAAGTGAAAGAGGTACAATAATGGAAACAGTGTAAATCAAGTGAAAGAATAAAGTTTAGAGAATTACGGGCGTACGAGAATTGTATGTAAGACGTATGAGATTTTAAGTTTCTTTTGCATCAAAATTTCTTGAGAGTTCGTAATTCTATAAATTATTATTTTTCACTTGATTACCATTGTTTCTATCACTCTGCCTTTTCTAAAGAGGAATTTAACATCTCTTTTCCATCTAAGTATATCACCGAAAATTAGAAAATTCAAATGCTATGTGTCATAGGATTAAGAAATGGTATTATATTAATTTCATGTGAAAACATATTGTAATACAAGAAATCAATTCAACACGTATGTTTGCTAAAAAATAACCATGTGTCTTGAGAACAATTTTAGTATATAGAGGAAAGATCAAAGATGTAGCATTCAAAGGGAATTCAAGAATTTAGCATGTGATGACAAACTAAAATTTGAGTATGTTGGTGGCCCGCAGTGTTTGTCCTTGAAAATGTATATTGGTTTTGGTGTGTGCTCATAACAAAAATCCACTTTGGAAGTTGTTTATTTATTTTTTAAATATGTTTTTTTTAATGGAATTGGATATAAAGTAAATTTTTTTCTTATTTTCTTAGGAGTTTAGATGGCTAATGTTGACAATATCTTGTAGGATATTAGTTCACAAAAATTAAAATCTCAAGGTATTAGAAGAATTAATCATCATTAATGATATAGTACATTTACAATATGTGTTCAAACCATAAGCACATGACAATGTAAGAGGCTAAATAAAGAAAACAATGATGCAATTAAGGAAATCAATTTCATAACAAAGACCGTTTTGGTTTGGTACAAAAAATGATATATTTCAGTACCGGTCATTATCAGTATACCTTTTTGGTGCCAGTCATTACAGGTGTAACGCTAATTTATATATATATATATATATAATATTAAAATTCCTTGAAATTATAAGACAATATTGACCAAATATATATCTATCTCTTGCTCAAATATAGACCAAAATTACAATATATTAAGCCCTCACTCTTTTGTAAATATACTTCAACACTTAACTAATCAAATTACTCAAAAGTGAATATTTGAACATGGTTAAATTTTTGGATCATTGTTTTGTTGCGAAAAATGATTTGATTGTAGCATATCAATTTGTTTAAACAAAGCAACTAATAGAATTCGGGTAAACAAAACAAGGTGTAGATGGAAAAAAAATTGTATTTAACAATTACTAAATGTAATGATAATTGTTTAACAATGAATTTCTAGGTAATTTAGTTCGCAATTAGATGCTACTATTTGACCTGAGCACCTCCCAAGTTCTTCCCTGCTAATATATATGTTGCAAGCAATTTCAATAATCGGACAGACCAAGATTCTAGTCTTTCAAAGTAAAGATACACATGTTTTACAACTCGCATTTACAAAAAGCTATCAGTTAAGGATCAAGATAGGCGCGGATAGAGATCTAGTGTAAGCTAGAGGCAACATGAGAAGTTTCTTAGTCCTCCCAACATAAGCTCGTTTTGTCAAGTTATCATAATCGTTATCTTCGATTGCATCCAAGATCTTACGATACAATAGTAAGGATGTCCATACCTGCAAAAACACCACAAATGTTTAGATGCTAGAATGATGCTTTTAAACTTTCATGAGAGGAAGAATGAGAATTTATAAAGTGGTACATACTGGCCAACGGCTAGTCTTGTCAAGCTGAGAAGCTCCCACCTCTGCCAGGTTGAAGTAGAGCCTTGCCCTTGTAATCTGCTCTTTCATGAACTCTCTCCACCTATCAGTGACTTTCCCTGTGAAAACATCCTCGTCGTATAATCCAAACTGTGCAAGCTCATCTTGTGGAAGATAAACTCTCCCTCTGGAGGCACTGAAAGAAGTACCCAAACAAAGGTTGGAGAGATTGAATGAGTCAATGGGGAGTGAAGTACTATAGTTTTAAGTTACTCCTCTCCCACATCTCTGAGAATGTTGGTCAGTTGATTTCCAATACCCAAGTGGAGTGCTGCATTATATATAGTTTGAGTAGAAACTGGAGATTCTGGTGCAATTCCCATCATTGGAACACTCATTAGGCCAACTGTTCCAGCCACATAGTAGCAGTAAAGGTAGAGTTCTTGAAAGTTTTTATAGCGACATTTCCCTGTATCCATTCTCATTCCTTCGATCATGTCCCTAAATGACTATGATTGAAAAGAAAATGAAATGTATCATGTGTAACATTTCACAAAAATATATGAATGAAAGGTTTGTTTTATGACAAGCAAGGCACTAAGAAAATGATTTTTTTTTTTTTTTTTTTGAATGAAGAAAAAAAATTATAAAAGTGAATAAAACAGCATGGTCAGTGCACTAAGAAATGGATCTCAACTAAAAAAAAAATCAACTTAAAAGGCAGAAATCCCTAGCACCTTGATGTCTAAAGGGAACTTGAAAACAGTATCCGTTAGTGCAGCATCAAGCATGTCATAAGGGCGTCCATTGAAAATGTCTTGCAGTCTGTCTTCCCATCCATTAAGAACCGCAGAGCTCATATGACCAGCATTAGGGCCATCGACGAGTTCATCTGTTCTCCTGCACCAAACTATAGAGAAGCAGTTCATAATTCACAAAGAAATACCAAAATATTCAGTTGCCAATTTTACAATTGCTTTAAGTGTATGTAGAGTTTTAGGATCAGTTAGAATAGCTCTAAATGGAGCCCCTTGACTTCTGTCAAAATGGTTGGTATCGGTTTAGCACTGCCTAGTTTGTTGGTTGAAATGCCTTGGTCCCAAATTTTTGGGGTCGGCTATGAATTCTCAATAGATTAGCTAACCATCTAAAGATGAAAAATAATGACTTTCTTACGCACATGGTTGTTATTATTAAAGATTTATTTCCTTTGATTTTCTTGCAAATCAAAATCTATTCCAGTTGCAATGATCGAGGACACATTCTTACCATATATTGCCCAAATTGCTTTCTGTCGCTCCTTGGTCATTAGCAAAGTTCCTGCATCAAGACAGTGCCCCAAAACTTAACATCAAACTTAAAACAATATTGGATAGAATTAGATACTAGTCTCAAAATTGAAGGCAAACATCATGAGAAGAAATTTGTGTTGACTCACAAACTCAGATTATGAGTATGTGCGTGTAAATGTGTACCTATTGAATGGAATCTATTAGCAGTCATTCATCATAAGAGAATCATTGAACCATCCATATAAGACTTGAACAATATAATAGATATTGGATAATATTGTCAAACTGAGGAAAGAAAGGAAATGAAGTTGGACCTAGATAGAAGGTCTTGGCATATTCTGCACAAATGTCCCTGCACCTTTCGTATGCTTCTGCAAGAAACTTAGGGTGGAACGGCAGCTTTTCACGAGGATCTTCCCTGGCTAAGTTTTTAGACTGCCTTTCTACAATTTCCTATACATGTAAATCAGCAAAAGGAATGCCATGCATTGCCAATGCTGGGAAAATGCTTGTGCTTTTTTGCTGGGGAGACATGGTCACTTCAGCTCTTGTAACTGTAGATTTTCGAGATGGGAATTTTCCATTGCTTACACTGATGCAAGGCTTAGCTGCAGGTGAAAACATTGAACACATATGGCAATTCTTTTTGCTGCTTTCAAAAGACTAAAGGTGTAAGAGACAAGATGTCATGTACTGAAAGTTAAGCTTGAAGGATATTGAGTAAATCTCTATGTATGCGTTTTAGTTATCTTATTAATATTATAGCCATGATTTCAATGTATGATGTCATGTGGAATATGCTGCAGATGGCCCCTATAAGGAAACATTTAAAAACTTCCATCTTATTCTGTGCTTTTATGTTACACTATTTTCCCACTAAAGGTTTATAGTGTCCATTTTTCATTGTAGAAAATCCAAAATACTAGGAGTTGATCTGTCAAATTAGGAAGTTCATCTAGAAAATGAATGGTTGAGATTATTTAATGTATTTGCCTCATGATTGTTGATATGTTCATATGGCAGTTTGTGCAATGTGCTATCATTTTTGTACTTTGTATCCTAAGCCCATATTTTATACACCTTTGGCGTGCTAAGGGAAAGCTGTGTTTTACAATAACACCTTTTTTGGAGTGCAAAAGGGAAAGATGTGTTTTACAATGACACCAGATTTGTCCGATACTAAGAAACTATCATAGTACTAAAAAAGAATGACTCCTCTACAAAGTACTATCAAGGATATAATGATTCAAATCTTGGCATTTTCTTGGGTGCAAAGTCTCTTTTATCTTATTATAGGCAGCCCAATAGAAAGAAGTATTTTTTAGCTTATCATATGGCTATTAAATGTTACTTCCATTTTCTTACCAATAAGTTTGAAACATTGTGAATTCAGAAGCAATAACATATTTGACAATATGTGACAACAAATAAAGACACCAGGAAGCATGATAATTTAATGTAATCAGACAAAATTAGGGGATTGTAGAATTAATTAAAATGGATGGCTACAACTGTTTTATATATTAATGTCCAACATGTACATACGGTGGATACTGCAACTCTGCAATGTATGTTATATACCAATAAAGACATATATACCTTATATGATGCAGGGGAATCATGTGTTTTACAAAGATGCTGTGTAATTGTCTTGTACTCAACGAACCAAGCTTTGTTGGAACATCTGTCTTCTTGTGCAACCTTGCTTTAGAATCTTGAATCACCCAATGATACCCCCTTCAAACCCTTGACTTCATTTCCCATGTCTTTGTCTTTCAGTTATGTTTAGATTGCTAAGTCCTGAAGTTTCTGTCCAATTGGCAATTAACTATGTGAGATTGTAGATAAGAATGTAAAGTTCTAGCTAAATACAGAAGGAAAAAAAAAATTGTACATGATTTGCTATGTCATTTTCCATGAAAGCACCTTTGAAGTTTGAATACCTCAAGCTAGCTTCTTAATGGACTTAATCTCTCCCTATTATAATCATTAATACTTTTTAGTTTGTTTTGCTTAAGATTTAAGTGGATTTAATTCTGAAATATTAAAAACTAAAAAGTGACAACTATCATATAATTTGCATGTAAGCTACAAGTTGTATATATTTCTCTTCCATCCTCCAAATTTGGAAATGAGACAATAGCGAACAAAGCCTTTTATTGGTGCTCACAGCCACATGGGCGTTTGTAGTCCAACGGTTAGGATAATTGCCTTCCAAGCAATAGACCCGGGTTCGACTCCCGGCAAACGCACGCATAGATTTGTTTTTATGTTTATTGTTTTGCAGTATTGTCCTCTCGATTTTAACTAGGACAATTGACATCCAATGGAAAAAGACATTCCTAGCTGCAACAAAAGAAATAGAAAATAAGTACACATTTTATATATATTTTTTGAGAACTATTAAAGACCTCACTTTTGGAAGAAGAAACTGGACCACTTGAAATATTTATCTTTTTCTTTTTGTTGGGTCTTTCACACGGTAAAAAGTCGTCACCAATTCACCATAGGGACTTGAGAGTCATGGAAAAAAGATACTGAAGGTATGCCACTTAAACTAGCTAGAGTAAATTTAGTTTCATTTTCAATCAAACGTGGTGCTTTGATGTTCTTATTACTAACATTAACACAAATGTGTTTATACTTTAGAGTACAGATTCATTCTGCGCATGAATGTTGGGAAGTTCAAAACTCTTAAAAGTAGTAATTACACTGAAATTGCTTTCCACTAATGTTCGTTTGCCAGGGCCTTCTAAACAATTTTGTAGTGAGAGTTTTGTTCTTAATTTTTTCTCTTAACTTTGATTTCTCTCTCAGTTTTCTTGACATCCAAAATGAGAATTACTTTCAAAAACCACACTTACTATATCAGCCAAATCAAGCATCTCCAGAAAACAATAAAGGTTATGAAAAATTGACATTTAGTAATGAGAAATAAACAATCTTTTTGTTCCTCCTATAGTGTTCTAAACAATGATATACAAGTGTTAAGAACAGGGAAAACAAGATGGAATATATATATATCTATTAGTTAAGTCGTCACTCATCAGTTCTCTTCAAGGAAATATGAATTGTGCCTATAAATGTTTTCCTGAATAGATACCAGATGCGTGACTCAAATTGGTTTCAAACACACTTATATTTTTCTCTCCTTTCTTCCTCATTGGGGGAAACCGAGCTAGTATATCACTTTTTTATCTTTAGACCCATTGGCATGGGCTTCAATGCTGCCAAAACCACGGCAACTTTAGAAGCAAGAAATCCCATCATACCAACCACAAGTTCTTTTGGTGTCCATGCCAAGGGAATATCTCCAGAGCTATACTTCACTATGAATAAAGCAAAACCAATCACCAATGCTAGACCTGATACTGGACCCCTGAATCCTCCAAACATGCTATCAGTCCCTTCTGTCTTCCTGGAAATAGATGCTGGATCCGTTGAAACTGGTAAACCATCAACAGACCTCTGTAATAGCAACAGATACAAGAAACCACCAAGACCACCAGTTAGGAATGCAAAAGCAGTATTTTCCCCATCTGAAAAGGAAGCAACTGATGTACCAACAAAGATCAGAATGGCATCATAAAGTAGCAAAGAGATCTTCAAATCTGCATATTCTCTCATGCTTTCCTCAATTGATGTCCCGTGACTCGTGAATGAAGTCTGTTGGGAGAGGCTTTTGCCAAAGAAGGCAAATGAGTCAACCCCAGAAAACTTTGCAACAAAGCGAGGTCTAAGTTCCACCATGGATACGTCACTCCCCTCCCCAAGCAAAATATCCTCGGTTTGAAAATCATATTGGAAGCCAAAATACTTATGTTCATCTCCATCTTGTTCTTCTAATGAAGGTTGACACCCACAAATTGCTGTCAAGCTCACACTTCCTAATCTCCACTGACCTGACCTTGGAGATAGAAATGAAAAGGTGTTAGGATCTTTTCTGGCCAAACATGGATCATATATAGGTAAATCCATGTTGCTTTTGAAGTTTTAGAAGAAACCAATCTTTGTTAAACAAGTAATCAAAGAGCAAACCTCAGTAAATAGTTAGTAATGTCTATGATCCTAGAGTTAATCAACTAATAGGCTAGTAAAGAGATAGGATTACATCGTCATACTTAAGAGACAGAAGTAACTTTTAAAATGTGCTCTTAGTGCATAAATCTATGTGTTTTTCCATAAATCATTCCCTACATTCCTCAGTTGGGATGCGAAAGAGAGATACATTAGTGTAGCATACCGTTCCAGCAAGTATTGAAGTACCCCTAGCAGAGACTAACCTGATTCAAGACTTATCCAGAGAGCTTCAACTCTTCCCAGATTAGGTCCCTCAAAGATGAACTCATCAACAGAACCCCTTTGGAAATGGAGTATCTCTGGGTCAACCACATCCTCTGATTTTGTAGAATGATCTGTCATCAAACTGGCCGGTATCCTCTGTAATATGGTATTACCATTTTCATCTATCAAGCTTAGGAGAATCCCAGCATTTAAGTCACTCAGACTTGAGCCATAGATGTTACTTGTACCGAGCTTGACCTTGTATAAACACTGAGATCCATCCTCATTCACAGATTTAAAAATCTTTTCTGCAGCGGTATCTGTGTAGACTTTCACTTCTTTGGCTGGCAAGAGATGGAAAGGTTTTGCGTAGCCCTGAAAATCTGTACACAAGCCTATTAATTTACTTGAAGATTGAAGAACTAGAAAGTGCTTCAACCTAATGCTAAAGCAGAATGAGAAAATAAAGTATATAACCCTAGTGCCATGGTAATGCAGATACTACTGCTCTTGTAATGATAATGTGCAGAACTACTATCTATGCTGATTTAGTATTGGAAGAAAAGAAGAACCCATCCCCATGTATAAGATAATAACTATAAAGAGAAGAGAAGATTGTCAATAACTAGAGCTATCAATGGAAGCATTCAAATTGACACATTTGATCCAAAAGCAGTTTTGGATTAAAATATTTAATGGAAATCCTAACATATTTTCACACAACTATGTTATTGATCCATCGATTGTGTAACAACTGGCTTTATGACATGGCTGCTTAAAATAGAAGGCTGCACAAATCATAATCTTGACATGCCTTCTACTGTCCATGTCATGAAAATGATGAACAAAGGAAATCATTCTGAGGCAGCACAAAATAGAAGGCGGGATTGTTCAAGACTTTGAAATGATGAGCATATATATATATATATTGTGTATTTCTTGAAACTACCTCTTCGATACACATTGACAGTGGCCTCTACAGAAGAAGAAACCTAAATCAAGTAAATGAATTCTGTGACTATTTAGGGCATATATCCTTGCAATTACTTGTTTCGGAGTCCTTGAAATTATTAATTGCTGCATGAAACATAACTTCGGAGCTACTTCATCTTTAATGTAAAATTATAGAGTAATTGTTTGCAGAGACTACGTTAAGATTACAGAGAAAAAAAAGATCAATGTCCACAATATTTTAGATATCTTCCCTTACAACATCAAGAAAGGCCTTGTTAATTCATCAAAAGGAAAAACATGCATGTTTTCTCAATAAGGATCACATATAATATCAGTGTCCAAGGCTACAAACAATTACAAAGCTATTAGTCTATTACCATCACCATACACATCTACAGTAACACTCCAACCAACACCAAGAATCATTTACCCCATTTTGTTTACAATGAACCCTTGACCATCAAAAGCAAAAATCATGCATATATGACTTCAATTTTCATAAATTATGTTGATTTATAACCAGTATTTTGAAAACCAGCCACAACACAAAATGATGGGTACTATAACATGCAAACATCCTGAGACTCAAACCATAAAATGCACTGTTCTGTACCGACATGTTTTCAACTATTTACAACAAAATTTAACAGTTAAGAGAAATCAATATCATAAGACAGTACTGCATAAGTTTTACTTATCTTTGCAAGTTAAAACTTCTTATATAATTGGCAAAACAAGATTGACTAGAACTATTAGTATAATATATATTATGTATTTGATAGAGTCAAGTTTAAATATCTATTTATGTAGTCAACTCAGGTTAGTTGAAAGTGAATTGAATACTCTTACAACTCATAAATTTAGAGACATACATACTAAAGACATAGCTCAATATGATCACTTTAATTCTTTACTCTCTATCCAATTTCCTTAAGTAATGAAAAGATTAATTTTTTCATTCATTAAAAAAAAAACCCAAAAACCATATTATCATTACTCTAATATTTTTATCAGTTAGCACTGCATACATATCAGGTAACCATATAAAAATCTCTACTTTACACATCCCCCCCACCAAAAAAAAAATAAAAAAAAAATTATCTATCCTGCTGAGCCTTTCCATGTGGTTCCTTAGAATAGAGGAAATAAAAGAAAGTAAACAAAATTCAAAATTTTTTTTCTATGGAAAACAAAGTTAGTATTTTTTTTTTTTTTTTACCTTGGAAATCAGATTTTTTGGAGAGGATTCTAAAGTGGAAACGCCCAGTTTGTTTGTGAATTGGGTTTCTTCTTCTAAGGAAACTATGATGGGTTACATAGATAATTTGCTTCAGAGAAAGTGACTCCATAGCTGCACCAGAGAGAGATAACCATAATGAATAGTGATAGAGGAGAGAGAGGAAAAAGGCAGATTTCCTAATACACTAAAACTTAGTCAAAAGATGTGTAAAACATTTTAAAACAAGTTGGGCGTTTGTAGTCCAACGGTTAGGATAATTGCCTTCCAAGCAATAGACCCGGGTTCGACTCCCGGCAAACGCATTGATTCCTTTTTTTTTGTCCTAAGCTTTCTTATTTTCTTTGTAACTTCTTTTTTAAACACCCCAGTATATCCAACAAGCAAGTGAATTCTGTGACTACTTAATTAGGACATATATCCATGCAATTGATTGTTTCAGAGTCCTTGCAATTATTAATTGCTGCATGGAACATAACTTTGGAGCTACTTCATCTGTAATGTAAAATTATAGAGAGAAGAAAAACTCATTGCATTGAATTAATTAACAGACATAACATACAGGATATTCATCCCTTACAAGTTACAACATCAAGAAGGGTATGTTTGGTTGGGATGATTTTAGGGGATGGAAAAAGTTGAGGGAAAAATATGATAGAAAATGGGTGGAATGAGTGTTTGACATCTGAGTGTTCTAAAATCTAGCAAGCCCAATCTAATGTAAATCTAGCCCAAAAGTTTTCATTAAAGATCAAAAGGACAACCCATTATTTTAAACGTTTTTATTATTATTATTATTATTAATAAAGAAGTCAAAACAGTCTTTAATTAATATCTCTTAAGACGTATTAGATTTTATTTTTTAATTTTGAAAATACACTTTGAGTTTTATTTGCTTCAGCCAAAAGGCTTAAATAGAGTTTGGAACAGCCCCTAAGTATAGGAAAACAAAAATAGTAATTAAAACATTCTAATATGACTCTTAGGAACTAGGAATACTATAAAATACTTGTTTGCCTAGGAGAAATAAAACATAAAGTCTGATACATCCTAGGAGGCACTAATTAAAGACTGTTTTGACTTCTTTATTAATAATAAAAAAAAAAACATTTAAAATAATGGATTGTTCTTCTGATCTTCAAAGAAAGCTTTTGGGCTGGACTGACATTAGATTGAGTTTGCTGGATCTTGGTATACTCTAGTGTCAGTGTTTGGTTGAAGAGGGAGAGGGAGAGAAAAATAATGGAGCTCGGTTGTTTTTTCTCTGGACCCACCAAAACTTGATCTCTCCAAAATGGAGAAAAAATGGGAGGGAAAGTGTGGTCCAAAATTTTGGATTAAAATGCCCACTGCCTAACTTATTTTTTCTTTTCCATGGAAAACAAATTTACTATTTTTACCTTATAAATCAGACCTTTTGGAGATAATATATACTAAAGTAAAATCACCCAGTGTGTGTGAAATGTAAATTGGGTTTGCTTGGATTCTTCTCCTTTGGAAACTTTGATGGGTTGCAGAGATAATTTGCCTCAGAGGAAGCAACTTCATAGCTGCATGAAAGAGAGACAACTATTAAGCCCAAATAAAAAAATAAATAAAAAAATAAAAAAACCATAGAAGAATATTCTTTTTAGACAAATTTACCGTAATAAAAATATTATTTATAACATTGCTATTGCAACCTGGGCGTTTGTAGTCCAACGGTTAGGATAATTGCCTTCCAAGCAATAGACCCGGGTTCGACTCCCGGCAAACGCATATAATAACATCATATGCATTTATTTTTCTTAAAGAAAATTAGAATTTTTTTTGTTGTTTTCTTTTTATTTAGTCTTTTGGGCATAGCTGGTGATGGGCTTGAACACTTTAATATTAACCTCATTGAGTCTTTATCTAAAGATTCTAAACTCGCAGAATTTTGTAGTCATGTTCTTTTTGTCTTCATGCTCATATTGTCTAAGCTTTTGACTAAAATTAGAGAGGAACACAATTTATTTAGATCTTTCAATTTACCCCAGAACTACCATCCCCAAGATAATACCTTTCAATTTTGCTCTTTCAATTGTACATTGAATTGATACTAAATTTTGGTAATGTGTCTAAGACTCTAAGCTCTGACTTCTGAGATCTTTGTGTTCTGGATTTGTTTTTGCTGACCTGGTTTTGTAGCCTTTTGGTGTTGTTGTTATCTTGGTGCTGTAGCTGTACAGGTGTTGTCCTATTTGGGTTGAGTCTTGAACTGATTGTATGACTATTTTTTGAAAATGAAATTTTGCTCGTTCATTGAAAAAAAAAAGTGTTAATAGTACTAACTTTAAGCGGATTAAAGTAGTAGAATGGATTAAAACCAGTTTTAAATTGGAAGGATGGTACAGATTTTCAAGTGAAATTAGAGTTTTATTTGGATAATTTTTTAACTTTCTAGCTACTCCAATATGTAATATCGATATATCACTTACCAAGCCTGAAATGATTAGTATACGTTTTTTTTTTTGTATATCATGGTCTCTGACTCTCTGTTAGCTTTGATCTTTTAATTTTGCATGTATGAGCTCAAGACCATTACATTGTTGGGTAAGACTGTTTTTTTGTTTTTGTTTTTTGTTTTTTTTATCCCAAAAGATTTTTGGGCATTGATATAAACGAAGAAAGTTCTTCTTGTTTTTTCTTTCCTATTTTTTGTGATGAGATATGGTGAGTAAGGAACTCAACCCTCTTTGAGAATTCAAATCCAAAATCAATCAAAATAGCAGCAAAGATTAATATACTTTTTCTTCCCAAATTAAGCCATTAAGAAATCTAAAGAATATGTTGCAGTATGTGCTGTGAGCTATAAAAATAATTTAATTGCAAATATATTAAGCTTTCGTCGTTCAAGTTTGTACTCTTAAGGAAAATTATTTAGAAATTTTAGAGTAAAACTCAGAATTTCGGTTCTCTTCTCTCATTTGAATAGTAAATTTTTTCATAAATTTAATTAGTAAGATTCATAATTTATATATAGCATTTCAAAGCCTCACTTTTTCCCACTTTTTTTTTTCTCACTTTTTCAAAAAAAAAAAATTTAAGGTAAAAGTATACTTCAACACACTTTCAACAAAAAAATTAAACAATTACTTATTATTTGACTATTTGGTTCATTTATGCCGGCCTCTAAATTCTTTTGTCGATAAATGTTGCTAATTGGGCTTTTGTTTGATTGACTTTTGGGCCAATCTCTATCTTCTGTTGGGTCCTTGATAATGAGAATAGACCCAAAAATAAGAAGAAGAAGACGCACGTACACGCAGCCCCATCCTTCAATAGAAAATGTATGACTAAAATAATATGGTCCATTTTAGTCGGAAAGTTTCTACACTTTTCATGCTTTCATAATTAAAAAATGGACAATGTGTCGGTAAGACTTTGTCGCCATGTATTTGAGCAAAACATTATTATAACTTCTTCAAACTCCAAAGTTTGTAGGAAGAGATCTAATAAATCTTCAAACAAAAAATGAAGCTAAAAAAAAAATCTTAAAACAAAAAACGTACACTTTGTCTCGAAGTGTACGTTTTTTTGTCTCGGATCACTCCATGCTCATAGTCAACCTCCCCTCAATACGGCATCGATGACCTAAATCACAGCCGCCATTCCGCTTTGAAGCAATGTGGTTAAGGGACCCTCGCTGTGCCGAAGTCGTTCAAGAAGCATGGATGGAAGGGCTTTACAAACCAGAGGGCACACCTATCACAAACTGCCTTGACAGTTGTAGGGTTCACTTGACATCATGGAACAAACTGGAATTTGGCCATGTTGGACGCCAAATAGTACGGTTGGAACAGGAATTGCAAGCTCTTGATCACCAGCCACAATAAAACTTTGAACGAATCCAAGAAGTCCGCAAAGCTCTTGATTGTTGGTTGGACACAGAAAACACCATGTGGCACCAGCGGGCAAAGCAAATATGGATCACAGATGGAGATCGAAATACATCTTTTTTCCACCAAAAGGCATCTAACCGCAAACAGAAAAACTTCATTGAAGG
Source organism: Quercus glauca (assembly GCA_023736055.1). Classification (NCBI taxonomy): domain Eukaryota; kingdom Viridiplantae; phylum Streptophyta; class Magnoliopsida; order Fagales; family Fagaceae; genus Quercus; species Quercus glauca. The sequence goes on along the minus strand of CM043315.1, from coordinate 53,518,187 downwards.
TTTAATTGATGACCATGGCAAGTGGCAGACTGATGATCACTCGATGGAACAAATTGCTTTGGGCTATTTCTCTGGTATTTTTCACTCCAATGGTCCCACAGACACTTCGGCAGTTGTTGCAGCAATCAAACCAGTTGTTACTGACTCTATGAACAGATTCTTGTGCCAACCCTTCCAGGTAGATGAGGTCCACCGAGCATTAAAGCAAATGCATCCAAAGAAATCACCGAGTCCTGATGGTATGCCTCCTTTATTCTACCTACACTTCTGGTCTTTATCTGGTGATTGTGTTACTAAAGCTGTACTTGACTATTTGAATTTGAGCATTATTCCCCCCAAGTTTAATGAGACCCATATTATTCTTATTCCTAAAGTCAAGAACCCTACAAAAATAACACAATATAGACCCATAAGCTTGAGCAATGTCGTCTCAAGGCTAGCCTCAAAAGTCATTGCAAACAAACTTAAGAGGTTCCTACCAAAAATAATCAGTGAACACCAGAGTGCCTTCATGGCCGATCGCCTTATCACTGATAATATTTGGTTGCTTTTGAAACCATGCATTACTTAAACTAGAAAAGAAATGGTAAAATAGGGGAGATGGCCTTAAAGCTTGACATGAGTAAAGCATTTGATAGAGTGGAATGGGGTTGCCTTCGGGATATCATGCATAAGATGGGTTTTGATAAAAAATAGGTGAACCTTATGATGCAATGTGTTACTTCAGTTACATATTCTGTCAGGTTAAATGGTAAGCCTCGTGGCCACATCATCCCCTCTCGGGGTCTGAGGCAAGGGGGTCCAATCTCTCCTTTCCTTTTTCTGTTTTGTGCAAAGGGACTCTCATCTCTTCTCCAACAGGCCACAGCAACTGGTCTACTTAAAGGAGTAGCAACCTGCCCACATGGCCCACAGATTTCACATCTCTTTTTTGTAGATGACAGTATTATTTTCTGCCAAGCTACCCGGGAAGACTGTAGCCACTTGGAACAAATTCTTGAGACATATGAGCATGCATCTGGGCAAAAAATAAACCGGGAGAAAACCTCTCTCTTCTTCAGTCGAAACACTACACAGGACCTGCAAGAAGAGATTAAGCAACGCTTTGGTGTTGAGGTTATACAACAACATGAAACCTACCTTGGCCTACCCTCACTAGTTGGTAGATCAAAAAAGAACACCTTCCGTGCTGCTCTGAAGGAAAGGTTAGACAATAAGCTTTCAGGATGGAAGGAAAATCTACTCTCCCAGGCAGGAATGGAGATTCTAATTAAAGCAGTGGCCCAAGCAGTTCCAGCTTATACAATGAGTGTCTTCAAACTCCCAGATACACTCTGTGATGAGATGACTAGCATGGTGCGCTCCTTTTGGTGGGGCCAATCAAATGGAAGAAATAAAATGGCATGGTTGTCATGGGATAAAGTTTGTGTTCTAAAATCTGATGGTGGCTTGGGATTTCGAAATCTAAAGGCTTTCAACTTGGCACTTCTTGCCAAGCAAGGATGGAGACTTCAAACAAACATCCATTCTCTAGTTCACCGTGTCCTCAAAGCTCGCTACTTCCCAAATACTGACTTCCTACATGCAGAGTTAGGCTCAAAACCTTCCTTTGCCTGGAGAAGCATCATGGCTGCACAAGAGGTGGTCAAGATGGGCAGTAGATGGCACGTGGGAAATGGCTCCTCGATCCAGATTTGGCTTGACAAGTGGTTGCCTACACACTCCACTTTTAGAGTCACCTCGCCAATGGGCACACTACCTCAAGACTCACGGGTTTGCACTCTCATAGATGATGAAACGGGTGAATGGAAAGCAGACATGATTCGGCAACACTTCTTGCCAGCTGATGCCGATACAATCTTGGGGATACCAAGGAGCAAAAATCCCACTAGAGACCGTTTAATATGGGCTTATACTCCAAGAGGTATATTCATTGTGAATAGTGCTTATAAGGTGGCACTATCCTTATCTCCCCATGCAAACCCATGCACCACGTCACATGACTCTAACCACACTCACTTCTGGCGCACAATATGGGCTCTCAACATTCCAAATAAAATCAAGACCTTCACATGGAAGGCATGCCACAACGCACTACCCACCAAAGTAAACCTCTGTCACCGTGGAATCCTAGAGGAGGCTCTATATGAAGCATGTGGACTAAGTGAAGAGACAAGCGGACACCTATTCTGGGATTGCACAAAAGCCCGTGAGACTTGGACTGTAGCTGCACTACCCATTGACATGCATGCCGTACACTACAGGGAATTCGTAGACTTCATTTGGCATCTCATCTTTGTCCAACATGTGGGCAAGGAGTTGCTTGAACTAGTGGTCACCATTGCATGGTGTATGTGGTATACAAGGAACAAAGCACGCCATGGGACCACACGACAGTCTAGCCAAGAGATCATCTACAATGCCCGAAACATGATTGAGAGCTACCAGCTTGCCCGCCTGGCAAAACCTCATCATAAGGAACTTGCAGATATAAGGCGGATCCTGCTGAACTCCCCGTGGTACAAGATCAACATCGATGTCGCTGTCTTCGCCATCTCCAAATCTGTGGGAATTGGAGTTGTGGTACGTGACCATGAGGGGTCAATTGTGGTAGCTCTGAGCAAGCGCATGCCACTGCCGTTGGGACCTCTTGAAGCCGAAGCAAAAGCCATGCATGAAGCAATCACTTTCGCCAAAGTTGTTGGACTCCAGGACGTAATTTTTGAGACAGACTCGGCCATTCTTTCAACTGCCCTGAATGATATCTCCACAGCACCAACCAGCATTGACAACGTCATACAGGACACTCATCACAGCTTGCAAGCTTTCCGAAGATCATAGGTACAACACGTTAAGAGACTTGAAATAAGCCAGCACACACTTTGGCCCATCATGCCAAAGGAATAGAAGACTTTGTTACTTGGATAGAGGAAACTCCACCATGTATTGAACATTTTGTTTTTCAGGATGCTTTATCCGTTTAGTAATAAAAATACACGTATTTCTCATCAAAAAAAAAAAAAAAAAAACGTACACTTTGTTTATTTCTTTTTATGACAAGTTGAAAAAAAGACCAACTTGACAAGGAAATGGAATATTTTTTTTTTTTTGGTATGTTTGCGTTGTGTTAATGGGTTCAAAAGAAATATCAAAAAAAAAAAAAAATGCCAGTCTCTTTGGCACTAGGTATCACCTCTTTTTCTTGCCCTTTGATTCTGGTGTTCTGTTTGTTTTTCAACTCCTTCTAACAAACAATATGTACCCTTTTTATGGGAAAAAAAGGGTATCGCTATCGCGTGTGTGTGTGGTCACTAACCTTATCAATTTAAATTCTAATTCAATATGGTATGGAGTACCCTTAGGTATGTTATGGCTATCCACATCACAGAACAACATTTTATTGGATAAAGTGTGTGACTCGAACCAACACATGTTTGTAAGCATCATTTTACATTTTCACACCATCGGGGCTAAATATGGATTATTAATAAGGGGGTCAAACCCAAACTAGACAGAAAAAATATATTTATAATTAAAATTTTGAAACTAATAATTATTCATTAAATTCCTTAATTTTGAAATAAATCAAATGTAAACACAAAGATTGGAGCAATGTAATTGTTCTCATCTTCAGCACTACACATACGGAAAATAATAGTAAATAACTCCCTACCTTCACCATAATAACATTACATTAAAGTCTTTTTCAATCACTATTTTGATGTGACCTCTTTGGCTCTTTCTCATTAAATCTATATAATAATGAAACATTTTAGACATTTTGGTTCTGGCCATTCTCTCCAATACTAATAATTTTGCATCATAAACTTTACTAGTTGAGGTGATATACTAATATATTGATATCATCTTCAAAAAATATTCCATATAGAGGACCATTTTTTTCTTTGAAAAAACAAAAAAAAAAAATCCTTATTAGTACCGTATTAGATTTTCATTAGGAAGGCCAATATGTAACACTAAAAATTGTCAGCAGAGTAGTTCTAAAATTTTATAGGAAAATGAATATTGTACCTTAATTAGATAAATAGGCAATTCCAATAATTAATAATAAATAAATAAATAAATAAATATATATATATATATATATATATATATATATATATATATATATATATATATATATATATATTTGTGTGTGTGTAGACAAGGACCCTTAATCTCATCTAGGTAGTTTGCTAAGATGATTTCTGAGGATGCCCTTCGGACCTCGAGAACTAGCATTGGATAGCCACGAGACGAGCACTTGTTGATTTGGGGGACGAGCAATAACCATAGAAGGCACATAAAGTTAAAATATCACAGAAGGAGTAAAGTAGACTTAGCATGAGTTACGAGGAGGGTGAAAGGAGAAGGGAGTGGAAGCTATCCCCTTCGCATCAAATGCAAGACAACTACTCCTCTGGCCGCATTAATGAGGAAATGACTATGAACAGTGATGGCATAGCTCAGATTGCAAGGTAGAAGCTTACTTGTATGTTCTGGATGAGACAAAATTCCTAAAAATACAATCTCAACCCTCCAAATGTAGGATGAAGATAATTTGTGTGTAAATATAAAAGAGAAATGAAGATCCTTAGGAGGGAGATCGGAAGAAAAGGAGAAGAAAAAGATTTGTAAAGGAGAGAAAGCAAAAGCATACCTATATAGAAGATCTTCCTCGGGTTGGACTGAGGATCCCTTTTTTTTCATAATTGAGTGTTCCTAGTCTTTTACTTGGCATTTCTTTTCATTGTGATTAACTTTAACTTATCAAGTAGTCAATATCCTACCCATTTCTCTAACAAATTTATTGTGGTGGGCTAATTGGGCCACTGTCTGGTCATTCTTGGGCCGTAAGTCCTTTTGTGTCCCTACAATATATATATATATATATATATATATAAAAGAAGGTCAATCAAGTAAAAAAAAAAAAAAAAAAACTCCCTTTACTTATAAGCCAACAATTTGAATACGCAATTAATTACTACTTTCTCTGTTTCTCAGCTGGCTCCTCGAATCTTATTGACCTCAAAGGCTGAACTGCTGAAGTCAACTTGTGAAAAAAACTCTATTTAAAAAAAAAAAAAAAATCAGTAATAAGAAAAACTTTAGAGAGAGAGAGAGAGAGAGAGAGAGAAAAAAAAAATTCCCATAGTTGAGAGTTGAGAGTACTTCTATAGTTGTATATGTATCACAGTTGACTAGCCCTGCTGTGTCTGCAAATGGTATATATTCTGCGTGAAGTCCACATGTCTAATAATTCAGCAAAATATTAATTATACATGCATTGATTCCATTCTTGATCATATAATATAAATAAACTTAATAATTATCTCCGATAAGGTTCTCCTGAACTAATAAAGTCAAAAGAAAAGAGGAGGGATAATATTTTGGTTGAAGAAAGCTTAATATTCCTTTTTCTTTTTTTCCCTTCATCTTGACGAATTTTATACACCCCACTAAAAAGAACAACGAAGAAGGCATTCAGCATAGAATCTCTCAAATTGCTTAACGTTAAAGTTTGATCAAGAGCTTTTGTTCTCTTTATATGTTTAATTCATAAGAATCAATGACTCTTTTGAAACTCCAAATTAACTAACATCAATCATACATTCGTATATTGAGCCACTTGACTTAGGAAGAACATGTTGTGTACAAGTTTCATTCTACCGCGTATTAAAATACAAAAATTATGTTAGACTTAGATTATTAAAATAATTAAAAGAAGCTTTAAATTTTATTTTCAAATTTTTGGTAATAAATTTGTAATTAGAATAGAATTTTAAATTTCTTGAAACTTAGATGACAAAGTTTTACCGAAATCAAACTATCATAATCATAATTGAAGTAGGATTTAAAATTTGGACAAAGTTTAGCTACAATACCAGTTGTAGCATAAAACTACAAACTGCTTTAATAAAATGACATGTGTAAAAAATAACATATGCATTGCACATAATTACTTAAGTAAACTTAACCCAACTAACCTAGTTAACTACACCACCTATTAAAAAAATAAAAAATAAAATAAAAACTAAAAACCCTAAAAAAGTCTATATGTATGATCTCTCTCTCTCTCTCTCTCTCTCTCTCTCTCTCTCTCTCATGGACTTCTCTCTCTATAAAATGTAACCTAGAACCCAGCTCCAATCGACCACCCATAGCCTCCTATCTCCACCGCCGGCCGACTAACCCAAAGTAGACTGGGAGCTTCATTTTTTGTCAGTGGTTCATCAAGCTCTATGGCAGTTGAAATCCTTGATTCTGATATAGTTCCTGCTCCGTTAGGGTACCAGTAAGGCTCTTCCAAAGAACATGACAGACTTGAAGATGATTTGAAACTGACAGGTGAAGCCCAAAATTTTGGGGAAGGAATAAGGGTTGAGAATGAGAGGGTACAGAAAGGAGTGGCTAAAGGGAGAAGTTGCTTTAGTACCTTTAGGAATGATGGAGGGGAAGAGGATCTTAAGCTTACTGGATTTGAGGTTGTGGGTTGACGGTGGAGACAGTACTGGATTTGAGGTGGTGGGCCAGCAATGGAGACAGTATTGGATTTGAGGTTGGTCGGCGGTGGAGACAAAGGGTTTGGGATGGTCTGCTGGCAGTGGAGACAGAAGGGTTTGGGATCGGTGGGAGTTGGGTTTCTTCGTTGATTTTGGAGCTCCTCAGCAGCTTATCTCTAATAGTTGACCTAATGTCTGGGTTTCTTCGTTCAGAGAGAGCGAGAGAGATTATACGTTTTGGTTGTTTTGGTTTTTTAGGTTTTTAGTTTTTATTTTTTATTTTTTTAATAGGTGGTGTAGTTAACTAGGGTTACTTGGGTTAAGTTTACTTAAGTAATAATGTGCAATGCATATGCTATTTTTTACACATGTCATTTTATTAGAGCAATTTGTAGTCTTAGGCTACAACTGATTTTGTAGCTAAAATTTGTCCTTAAAATTTTTTGAAATATAAGCATCAAAGTTATAATAACTAATGATCGAGTAGTCAACTTGTTCCAAATAGAAGATAATCATATGACATAATCACAACTTTTAAGTTCAATTTTTTTGTTTAATGAAGAGTTATTAATAAAAACAAATTAAATAATTGAAGCCAAAAAAACAAATTAAATAATTATATATATATATATATATATAATTAACATACTGTTAGTACATTTTAAATTAAGTATGTCGAAACTCAAAATAACTGAAGATGGATAAAGAGATGAGTTATAATAAAATTTGTTCAAGAAAGAGTTACTTGTATGTATGTTAGATTAAATAAATTAAGAGAAGTTTTCTATTAATAAATAACATGTAGGTTATGTGAAGGGTTGGAAGATTATATATATGGCTATGCTATGGACTAATTTCATATTAAGAGTGAATGAAGAAAATAATTAAAAGTAAAGAGTATTGTGTGAGAGAATGAATTCAATAATATTTCTAAATACTTGAGAGATTTCGGGCCAAAGAAATGTGTTCTTCTGGTGGTGCTTGGGCTTGAACACTTTGTGCAGAAGCTGTTTTAGCTATATAACATTTGTTGGGCTATTGTATTTTGGAAGAGACAAGTCAGAGAAGGTTTGCACCAGTTACAAAGATTAGCCAACCAAGGGCTTGCATCTCCTTAAAGAGAGCAAGTGTCGTGCCTCAGTCCAAATAGTGTTGTGTTCATCTCTTCAAATTAATAATATTCAGTGTATTATTCAGTTTCTCTTTGTGTTGTTTCTATTATTACTGTGTTTGCACCAACACATACAATTTTACAAAAAAAAAAAAAAAAAATCATATAATCTTTATTTGTTAATAACAACTTATCATCACCACAAATTCAATCCTCGACATCCTTTTAGTATCTTACTCTTACCACAAATCTACAAATACATAGCCCCATGCCTTTTTCACCGTCAACTATTTTGCAATAGAGTTACGCACAAATATCATATGTTACTCATGTGACAATAATAAAAAAAGAAACAAAATAAATATATTAAAAAAAAATCCCTCCTCTATCTACCCACTAATATTTATAATTAAATATATAAATATCAGTTAAGAGTGTAGCCACATGCTAATTGCTATATATTAGATCTTTGAAAAATATATGGATGCTATGCGAATGTGTTACGAAACACGAGCGCCGACTATTTTGACTAGTCACGCCCTTTTGAGCAGGGCTAAAGTTCTTTTACAATTTATGTATAAAAACATATAATATTACAAGACTCGTCACACATGTTTAAATATTTTGTGCGAATAATAATGTCTTTTTTATTTACTTGGTTTAGTATTATAACGTATAAGAGTGATATATAATAATTATGTGTATTTTTTTTAAAAAGAAAAAATAAAGTAACGTGAAATAATGTAAAAAAATGAGATAGAGAATAAAAAATAGTGTTTTAAGTTTTAGATTGAATAGAAAAGATAAAGGGAAAAGCCTAAAGTTTAAGAGCAGTAAATTACCCTTTTAATCAGTTTGTGTTTTTTAATTTAAAATTATTTAATTAAAAGATAAGAGTATTTTAGAGTGTTTAAGAATTTATGTGAGGGTGTTTTACTCAAAATGTTGAAACCAAAAAGAGAATTTAAAAAAAAAAAAAAACAGAATCTTGTTATTAATAGTACTACCTTGTTGAATTTAAATTTTAAAATAAAAAGTGGTAATTAATGGAAAAAGATAAAAGAAAAAATCTAAAACTTAGAAATTTTTTTAAAAATAGTAAATTACTTTATTGACCAATTTGTTTTTTAAATTTAAAATTATTTAATTAAATAATATAGGTACTTTTTAGAATTTAAAGATTTGTGTGAGGGTATTTTAGTATGCAAACTAATAGAATCTAAGTAAGGAATTCGGTGAGTAATAGTATAGGTAGATATAATATTTATTTAATTAAAATTATTAAAAATAAAATAGTGAATTTGTGTATGATAAATACCATATTTGCATCGCCTCGGCAGAAACAGCTGTCTCACATGCCGTTTCACAGAACATCAGTTAAATATAATCTTTGAAAACTCAGAGATACGCACAAACACAACCGCAAACACACACATCAAAACCAGGTTTACAGTTTCAACACAAACCAGAAAAAAAAAAAAAAAAAAAAAAAAAATTCAGTTTACAACGCAAAAAACATCCTCAAAATCACAAGACATGGCTCAAGAACTCCCTGTCACAACCGCCACAGCCACAGCCAGAGTCCCAAACACAAAGAAGCTAACTTTGATACCACTCATATTTCTCATCTACTTTGAAGTAGCAGGCGGGCCTTATGGAGAGGAGCCAGCAGTTAAAGCAGCGGGACCCCTTTTGGCTATCATTGGTTTCATGGTGTTTCCATTCATATGGAGTGTCCCTGAAGCTCTTGTCACTGCAGAGCTCTCCACTGCTTATCCTGGAAACGGTGGCTTTGTTATATGGGCAGACCGTGCCTTTGGTCCTTTCTGGGGTTCACTTATGGGCACATGGAAATTCCTCAGTGGTGTTATCAATGTTGCTGCTTTTCCTGTTCTTTGCATAGACTATATGAAGCAGCTTATTCCTGCTCTTGGGTCTGGCTTGCCTAGGTACCTTGCAATTTTTTGCTCTACTTTGGGCCTTTCTTTTCTTAACTATACCGGTTTGACAATTGTTGGTTATGCTGCTGTGGCACTTGCTGCTATTTCACTTTTTCCATTTATACTCATCACCTTGATTGCACTCCCAAAGATTAGGCCTCATAGGTGGCTCAGTTTGGGACAGCAGGGTGTTAAGAAAGATTGGAACTTGTTCTTCAACACCCTTTTTTGGAACTTGAATTTCTGGGACAATGTTAGTACTTTGGCTGGAGAAGTTGATCACCCCCAGAAAACTTTTCCAAAGGCTCTTTTTATTTCTGTGATTTTCACTTGCTTGGCTTACTTGTTTCCACTTTTGGCTGTCACCGGGGCTCTTTCTGTGGATCAAACTGAATGGGAAGCTGGGTTTATGGCCCAGGCTGCAGAATTGATTGCTGGGAAATGGTTGAAAATCTTTCTTGAAGTTGGTGCTGTGTTATCAGCAATTGGGCTTTTTGAAGCCCAGTTAAGCAGTAGTGCTTTCCAACTTTTGGGTATGGCTGATATTGGATCTTTGCCTAAGATTTTTGGTCTAAGGTCTAAATGGTTCAACACCCCTTGGGTTGGAATTTTGTTATCAACTTCGATTTCACTAGGGGTTTCATACATGAATTTCACAGACATTATATCCTCAGCCAATTTCTTGTACAGTTTGAGCATGTTATTAGAGTTTTCTTCATTTGTATGGTTGAGAAGGAAGTTCCCAATGTTGAAGAGGCCTTACCGGGTCCCATTGAGGCTGCCAATGCTGGTGTTTATGTGCTTGGTACCATGTGCCTTTCTGGTAGTGATAATGGCTGTTGCTACAAAAAAAGTTTATTTGGTTAGTGCTATAATGACTGTTGCTGGGATTGGATGGTACTTCTTGATGAAACTTTGCAAGTCAAAGAAGTGGCTAAAATTCAACATTGATGGTGAAGTTGGTGTAGTAGAAAACGACCAGGATACGGTGGTTGGTCCTTTATGACAAACTTGACACTTATGGCGTGCATTCCACTAGAAAGAACTGAAAGTCTGGGATTGAAGGTTTTTTTGAATGAAACATTCAACTAATTGTGTGGACGCACACTTGGATTTGAGTATGCAAATTTGAGATCCACAATTGAATGATTCTACTCGCAGATTATATGTAAAAAAATTTAGTGTCATCACGAGTGTTAGTACTCTCTTGCTATCTTTGCAGGTATTGAGTCCTCCAGTCGTAGCAGCAATTATAAGGAAATCTGGATTTACTTTTGTGATTTATTTTTTTTATTTTTATTTATTTTTTGTTGTGAGAAGTAACTTTTGTGAGTTAGTAAAGTAAGAAAAAGAAAAAAAGGTTGAGGTAAATTGACTCATTGTTGTAAAATTTGTGTTCTCTTTTATAAAAATTTGTGCTTTCTTTTTGGGGCAAATTGTCTGCATAAGTAGCCGTCCAGTTACAACTGTGACTATTTAATTCATGCGTCCACACAAAGCCATATAGAATGGAATGATATTTCACATTTGACTATGAAGATACTGTGGAATCTGGGGCCATAGTTTAAACCTGATTAATTGATAAATTATTGGACATGCAGTGCAGTTTGAGGCAACAAAAATCTTTTTAGATTTTTGTTTATTGGTCAACATCATATGAATTGGTCATGGGAATTGGACAAAATGTATGGAACCCAACTTTGAATAATAATAGAATAATTGAATTCCTAGCTGGATTCTCGAATCTGATTGCCTTGTGCAGCTTTCACCACTTCACGTCAGCTTGAAAAGAATTCCACAAAACTGTATCATATAGAACATTGAAAATTACATTTAGATTTGAATGAAATAGAGGTTGGATTTATATATTAAAAAGAAAATGAAGGTTACAATGTACTTGACTATTTGAGCCACATTATCAAGAAATTATTAGGTCCACTAGGAGGACTGTTGACGTGGTCCTACCTAACCTCCTAATTAATAAAATGCTGTTATTTATGCAAATGTAACATTATTTAGTAATTTTAATTTTTTTATTTCTTGTGCTGATTAGAAAGCCCACACATACATTTGCATAGATGACATTATTTCATTGGTCAAGGAGGACCACATCAGTAGTCTTCTTAGTATAAATAATAATTTCTCTTATTATGGATCACATAAATTGAAGATTACCTCCAAATTTAGTTCTCCTAAACAATACTTAGAAAAGAAAAGGAATAATAGCTATGTTGAAGATAGAAATATGCCCTTAACATAAGTATTTGGCATAAAATCTCCTTCATCTTTACTTCAAGGTTGATACTTGATATTAATTTTGTTCACTAATCAGTCCATCATATTCCTGTGATGTGTCTCCTTTCCTTTATTCTTTTCTAGATTCTTTTAAGACTGATTCTTCTAATCTATTTGAGGAACTTTGTGCAAATAATTTTCTCTTGAAAGTAGAACATAAATATTTGAGTGCCTCCTCAAATTATATGTGAAAACTGAAAAGTTGTTCAATTTCGAAAAATGGGTGGAGGATTAAGACTTTGTCTGATCATTACCATAGAAGCATCTGCCTGCTAAGGAAAGGAACCAAACTTACAAGTTACAACCAACTTCATAAAGAAAAAGAACCTCAGCCACGATAAAATTGAAAAGAGCTAACTTTCAAGTTAAGACATTGGAGCTACATTTATTATCGTGCAACGTTACCAAAAGTCTTGTAACTCACTAACAAGGAAGGTTATGATTTAAATCTCCCATCCCCATTGTTGTCACTATCAAATTAAAAAAAAAAAAAAAAACCAACAGCACGTGGGAAAGAGGCATAAAATCACTCACTTTGTTAGCTTCTAAACTCTATAATTCACTTGAATCTCTTTGTTTACAGTTTATACTTATAAATATTTATACAATTCTAATCATTTTAATGATTTTTCATACACTAATTTTTACTTAAAGGTTTCCAATTTACTAATTTTGCTTCCCATCAATACAGATGTGACTTACAAATCATTAATACAAAGTTTACTATAAGATAAGTTCCCTTCTTCGCAATGTGATGTGAATCTTTGATTCTAGTTAGACTTCAAAAAAAAAAAAAAAAAGGTAAAATACCATTTTCATTCCTAAACTTTTATAAAAGTTTGTTTTTCGTCCATAAATTTTCAAAAGCTTATTTTTCGTCCCTAAACTTTCAAAAGCTCATTATTCGTCCCTAAACTTTTCTATGTTCGTTAATTTTTGTCCTATGTAGCCTAACAGAATGATGACGTGGTATCTGACTTGCACCAAATGATTTTATTTATAAAATTATGAACATATGGCAAAGAGTTATTGGCACATATGGTTTAAACATTTTGTGATATGACATCCTTACAAACTGATGAGGCATTTAAAAAAAAAAAATTTCCGGCTCATACTTATGTTAATAATTTATTAGGAATTAAAATAAAAATTTAAAACACCAAAACATTAAAAGAAGGAATCAAAAATCCAGTTCAAGTTGTCCATCTCCAATTACGTTCAACCAAGAATTCCCAGATCTTTCATTCGTTTTTGATGTTTTGATGGTTTTTTTTTTTTTTTTTTTTTTAGCATTAGCTTCTATTATCTTATGATTAAGTTTTGGGTCTTTAAGGTGTTTAATATTGTGAGGCGTGAACAAAGGAAGGGTTTTTTTTTTTTTTTTTTTTTTTTTTTTTGAGAAAACACTGGATCTTCTTGTAGCGTAGACTGGTGTACAAGTGAGGGCAGATTTTTTATGGACAAGGATGAAAGTCTTTGTAATTTGTAAAGGCCATTGTTTATTAGTTGCTAAGAAACCCACTACTTTGTTGTCATTGTCATCATCTTCTCGTTTCTCTAGTGCTCTCCTTCTTGTTTCTCTAGTGCTCATCATCATTGCAAAAAAGGATGAACGTATGGATTGATTGAAATGAAACCGATGAGGACATGGGTGGGTGGTGCAGACAACAAGAGATTGGAGGAGATGAATAGTTGGCTTAAATTAGGGATTTTGATATTTTGGTGTTTTAAATTTTTATTTTAAATCTTGATAAATTCTTACATTAAAATATGACATATTATTATTATTATTATTATTATTTTTTAATCTATGTGTGCCAATAACTCTTTGCCATGTGTCCATAATTTTATAAATAAAATAATTTAGTCTAAGTTAGATATCACATCATCACTTTGTTAGGCCACATAGAATATAAACTAACAGACATAGATAGAAGGATGAAAAGTAAAAAGTTTAATAAAGCTTAGGAAAGAAAAACAAATTTTTATAAAAGTTTAGGGACATATTTTACCCAAAAAAAAAAAAAAAAACTTGAGATGGGCCTGCCTCCTGGGCTTGACCTAAAGCTTTTTAATTGAATGTTTAGTCCCAATTCTGACTGAGCTTTGGGCCCAATTCTGACAAACCACGGGGTTAGACCATTATTATTATTATTATTATTATTAGTCATATGTCCACGCAATGTAAGACAGTGACAATTTTTTGTTTAGTAAAAAGTTTGGTGATTCTTCCATCCACGCAACATAGTTATCAACACCTTCTAAAAAAAAAAAAAGTTATCAACATAAAAAAGCTTTTTTCTTGTGGCATTGTTTTGTCACATTAACTATTTTGAGTGCTTGAATGAAAACAAATATATGATTATTCTTGTTAGAGAATAAAAAGGACAATAAATTTATTTATAAAAAAAAATTCCTACCATGGTATGTTGAGAAACTTATACTTTGCAAGATGAGCTTCACAATCTTCATGTGAAATGGAATTCCATTGAATAACTTACACATTGCAATATTGTAAATTATAATACTTAACATAATATTATAAATCTTCAAATTTCTTATCTCTTTATTAAAAAAAAAACCTCAATTAGTCTTCAAATTCAAATTATATCATATCAAAACATTAAAATTGTGTAATTCACTCAAAAACTAAAACTAATTTAAGCTAAGGGGAAAAACAGATAATAGAGAAAGATATTACCTCAAATCATTGAATTAAATGATTAAAAATAATAATATTACTTTTTGTCATCTTGGACCAAAGTGGATCCAAATGGACCAAAGAGGATTGAATGGATGCAATGGACCTAAGTGGACTAAATGGACCGACGTGAATTGTGTAGACCGAATTGGACCAAAATGGACTGAACTAAACCAAAATGGACTAAAATGGATTGAAGTAGATTGAATGGACCAAATTGACCTAAATGGACCAAAATAGACTGAATTGACTGAAATGGACCAAACTTGAAGGCACAGTAACAATCCTAGACATTAATCTTGGGAAGTAAGTGATATAAATTTCTTGTATAGTTCCTTAGGTTCACCAATAAATTCAACTATGTGGTTACACTAACAATGACCAATACTCACACCATTAAATTTAATTATTTTTAGGGAAAAATAATATTGTTCATATTATACTGCCAACACAAACACATCAATCAATTAATCAATATATATAAAAGTAGAGACCTTATGTGAGAAAGCATGAGGTTCTACCAAGCAGCACATCTTATAAAAAAATAATTGAAATATCCTTAAGTGCCACATAAGAGATAAGAACAAATTAAATATTGATTTTTTTGTTTCATTTAGTTCAATGTTTCAGTAGTTTTCTAATTAAAATGTAAAAATTCTTTGTATCTTTTGGTTCAATATTTCTAGACTATTCCTCCCTCACATGTACACAAAGAATTATTTGCATTTCAATTCACCATTTTCACCTCTTGCACTTCTACTCTTTTATATATGCTTACCCCAAGCCCTTCATGCCATCCCGTGTCACAATAAACCAAAAATGATTTCATTTACTTTCAATCTTTTGATGATACCTACCTAGCTCTTTCATCCTTGTCTCAATCATCTAATCCTAACCCGTATGAGTTGGCTACAACCAAGAAAGGGGTGCATGCATTTTATATTAAGTGACAACTACTATTAAGATTTTGATGTTAAGGTCAAACGTTGTAGATTTGTGAGTTTTGTAAAAAATGTGATTAATTGTGAGTGTTTGGAAGGTGTGTTTTGTTTTAGAATTAAGGAGAAAGAGAAAGACACATTTTATATTAACTTTTATTTTACAATATTCCTTCAAAGTTGTTTTTTTATTTCTCATTACTTGAACTAAATAATTATAATAGATATGTGTGTGCAATTTATAATTGTTTATTTTTATGATGAACTCATTACTAACAAAATTCTATAACAATTATGTTATAATATATGTACAAAATTCTCCAAAACCATCTTACATAAAATATTACTACAACATTATCCGTGCATCGCACGGACAACTTAGTTGTTGAATTTAATTGGAGAACTTAAGATATATACACTTAAACTAATAAACTATAACTAAGTTTTGCTCAATGAGATTCTAAAAATTAAAAAAAAAAAAAAGTTTTCCCCAATTAGAAAAATAAGTATTAAATTGCCACAAGCCTCGACTAAGATGCTGGATCATTAAAACCATACTTCATAATCCCAATTCCCAAATGCTACTGCCATAGTATACTTCATAATACTCAATGCTACTGCAATACTGGGCTATGATATGGGCAGCTTAATTTGTTGCTCCATTTCCTTGAAAATTCAGGTTCTATAATGCTGCATATTGAGCACGGATTGTTTCACATTCATTAGTGTCCACACTATTTCACAGCATCTCCACACTCTTTTATTTATGTGTAAAATGTAGATATTTACATGAAAATATAGACATTGTGGGAAACATTTCACGTCAAAGAGTGTGATACAATATTCACAGCATCTCACATTCCCTGCAATATAACTTTTGAAGGGAATACTCATTTGTGAAGATAGCTTGATCTGCAGGACATTAGATATCATATTGGTTTATTTTTATTATTCATTATTATTTTGAAAAAAGAAATTCTATGCAAAAGAGGATCTTATGTAGCCTTTGAACAATTCTTTTTCTCTGTTTTGCTAAATCTATTAGTTGCTGCTACAACTTCCAAAATTTTACAATCACGTTGGACATATTTTCAATTTCATCTTTCTTGCAATATATGTAACTCAAAACCTGTCCAAATGTTGGAGCAATGCCCAATAATTTTCAATAACCAAACAATTTTTTCTTCCTCTCTCAGCAGAGAAAACTACAGAGAGGGAGAGAGAGAAATATTTTTAATTCATCACAGGGTTTCCAAAGGTGAAGGACCAAGGAGAGTGAGAAAAAAAATAGGATTGGCAATTATATATTCATATGGGGTAGTTGGGGACATTTATTTGTCATGTGCTTAAAGATATCGTTACCATGTGCACAATGTCTTAGGATAGGGTACGCACAGATAATCAGCTCTATTTATTTTAGTGTCAGAGCAATCTTGGGGATCATATATATATATAAAATTGTAAAAACATGCAAGCCTTTTCCATATCTTTACGCACATTGAAGGAATGCTAACTTTGTGTTTGGTAGGTGGCCTGATTGAGCTGTCATTACACCATTGATATATGCCAACTTTGATTCTTGCTTGTATTTTTCCTGTGTAAATCTATAAACTACAGTAGAAGATGTCGGGTATGTTTTAAAATTTAAGCCCATGATATTTTGTTGTAAAGCCCAAGGCCATGCTCTAGAATTTTTCTTGGCTGTTCGTGGGAATTTTTGGCAGCAAACAAAACCCTCAATCTTCTTATATTTCCTAATAAAATAGTCAACCGCACTTTCCCATGTTTTGTAGAAAATACATAGCGACTTGTGACATCAATGGAAAAGAAAATTCCTTTGTTTTTGCCTTTCCCTTTTTCACTCTAATCATCTTTAGCTATTTCCTTTTTTTAGAGCTCTAAGACTATCAAAATTCTACATGTAATTAAAAAAAAAAAAAAAATATATATATATATATATATATATATTACTTTTGATACTCTAGCTATTTTGTTTTTGCTGAAAATTTTCTCTTGAGCATTTGTGACGAGTTAGAAACTCTGTTTGTGAGTGCACATTAACAGAGTTGCCGTTGTATCTTGGAGAGCGACCGTCTGAGCCATTTGCATCGACAGATTCATTCTAGTGGGGGGCAAAATTGCTTCTTAAAGACAGCGAATTTAATTCCGTGCCTCGGCGATAAGTTTTACTTAATCCTTAATTTTATACACTTTTGTACTTGTTTATTTTGCTTATAAGTTAATTTGAGCATATCTTGTTTTATTATTATTGATATTGCTTTGTAACTCTGTTAATCAATTTAGACAATTTTCCAAACTATAATTCCAACAGAAGACACCATGCGATGTTGAAGAAACAAGAGGAAATTAATCAAAGAATACACATTATTGTGTTACATAATTTCAGTCATCAGGTCCTTTTTATATTTAATAAAAATAAAAAATAAAAAAAGAAAAGAAAAGAAAAGAAAAGAAAAGGAAATGAAAATCAGCCATCAGCCTAAAGTTTTAGGACTGAAACTATTAAAATCCACCATATAAAGACACCTAAACACACCACAAAGCAACCCTATAAAAAGAGCTGTTCTAGTGGTTTCCAAAAAACCTCATGAGATTTATGAAGTCTGGGTTCAAAATTCTAAGAGCCTCATGTTAGTGTGGGGACCATGGGGAGCTGCTTCTTAGTTGTCATTGGCCACAAAATCATGGTATATTCCCTTTGAAAATAAGGTATGGTTACCTCTTACCACCTAACCATCTGTAAAGTTAGAAGCGTGAGGATTGATTAGCAGAACGAAATTGCATTTTAACCATAAAATTCAAACTATGTAGTTAGTAGTTATTAGTTTCAAACTATATATTTTTCTAGCAAATCGAGTCTAAGAGGCTCGATTTAGGAGCTATAAATCGAGCCTTTAAGAGTCGATTTTCATGTTTGATCGGGTCTGAGTTGGCACTTTTTCCACGTGGCGTCCACATGGAAATCGAGTCTCTAAGACTCGATTTACAAGCCCATATATATTATCGCCTCAACACAGCAAATCAGAAATTAGAAATCAGAGCAAAAAAAAAAACTGAAGAAGAAAAGAAATCCCAGGCAGCGGCGACCCAGGCCAGCGGCGACCTAGGCCGGCGCGACCCAGGGTCAGGCCGCGCGAGCCCAGGCGGCGCGCGACCCAGGCGGCGCGCGAGCCCAGGCGGCGCGCGACCCAGGCGGCGCGCGAGCCCAGGCCGCGCACGCAAGCCCAGGCGGCCTGACCCTGGTCTTTCTTTCTTTCTCGCAGATCTTGTCTTTCTCTCTCTCTTCTCTGATCTGGTGTGGTCTTTCTCTCTCTCTCTCTGATCTGATCTCTCTCTCCGCTGATCTGGTCTTTCTCTCTCTGATCTGATCTGGTGAGGTGAGGCGCGTCTGAGACTTAAAATTTTTTGAAATTTTTTTGGTTTAGAAATCGAGTCTTTGAGACTCGATTTCCACGTGAAAAAAATGCCACATCAACCCATGTAAATCGAGTCCCAAAAACTCGATTTATACCTTCAAAATCGAGCCTCTTAGGCTCGATTTGCTACTATGTTAAATACTTTCCAAACCGGGCCAACTAACCATAAAGTTTGATACTTATGGCTAGTTAGCCCGATTCCCCTTGATTAGCATGTTTTTAGGTTTGAATTATGGGTATTTATTATATAGGATATGACCTTGCTAACTACCTTTTACAGATTTGCTCTCCAATATGTTCTTTTGGATCAAAGTGTTGACTGCTCAATTGCTCATAGTTGACTGGAAGATCCCCAATTCAGATTTCAGAAATTGGATTTCCTCTTTTGTTTGCAGCAAAAGATAGTGCAGAATGGTTGCTTTTTTCATGTAACTTGCCCCACCCCACACCATCTTGGACTGTGGAACATAATTGACATAAGGATAAAGGTGCAAACCAAAATATCAATCCCCAAAAAAAAAAAAACAATACCCACCAAACCAAATGGAAGCTACCAACTCCTCCCAATATATTCAACCCCTCCTACAACAACAAGAAGAACAGCAACAACCATCACCTCCAAGTCCAAGTTCAAACACCATCAAAACTCCACACAAACTAGCTCTAATCCCACTTATTTTCCTCATCTACTTTGAGGTTGCCGGTGGCCCCTATGGTGAAGAAGCCGCGGTAGGGGCAGCGGGGCCGCTCTTTGCTATCCTTGGCTTCCTCATCTTTCCATTCATATGGAGCATCCCAGAGGCTCTTGTCACTGCAGAGCTCGCCACCACCTTCCCCGGCAATGGCGGCTTTGTCATCTGGGCCCACCAGGCCTTTGGGCCTTTCTGGGGATCCTTAATGGGCTCATGGAAGTTCTTTAGTGGGGTCATAAACTTGGCCTCTTATCCAGTTCTATGCATCGACTATCTCAAGCTGGTATTTCCAATTTTCTCTACAGGCCTGCCTCGCTATCTTGCTATTTTTGTTTCAACTTTGGTGCTTTCTTTTTTGAACTATACTGGTCTTACTATAGTGGGCTATACTGCAGTTACTCTAGGAGTAGTTTCACTTTTGCCATTTGTAGTTATGACTTTGGTTGCAATTCCTAAGATCGAGCCTAGTAGGTGGATCAGTTTGGGTCAAGAGGGTGTGGAGAGAGATTGGACTCTGTTTTTCAATACCCTTTTTTGGAACTTGAATTTTTGGGACAATGTTAGTACTTTGGCGGGTGAAGTGGAACAACCCCAGAAAACATTCCCAAAAGCATTGTTTTCTGCTGGGTTGCTTACTTGTTTGGCTTACTTGATTCCTCTCCTGGCTGCAATTGGGGCTATACCTCTAGATCAAGAAGATTGGGTTGATGGGTATTTTGCTGATGCTGCAGAAATCATTGCTGGGAAATGGTTGAAAGTCTGGATTGAAATTGGTGCAGTTTTATCAGTTATTGGACTATATGAAGCCCAATTGAGCAGTTGTGCATACCAACTTCTAGGAATGGCAAATTTAGGATTTTTACCACAATTTTTTGGGGTAAGATCCACCTGGTTTAATACACCTTGGGTGGGAATTTTGCTCTCAACATTGATTACACTTGCAGTTGCTTACATGAGTTTTGTAGACATAATATCTTCAGTGAATTTCTTGTATAGTTTAGGTATGCTATTGGAATTTGCATCTTTTCTTTGGTTGAGGAGGAAGTTACCCACAGTGAAGAGGCCCTTTGTAGTTCCCATGGGGTTACCTTGGTTGGTGGTTATGTGCTTGATTCCATCTGGTTTTTTGCTCTATGTAATGGCAGTGGCTACAAAAACTGTCTATTTGGTAGCTGCTCTGCTTACATTTGCTGGGATTGCTTGGTACTTCTTGATGAATTTTTGCAAGTCCAAAATGTGGCTTGAGTTCAACAATGCTGGAGAAAAGTTGGAAGATCAAGATTTGGAATAGGCTGATAATTAAGGTATTGTATTTTTTTATTTTTTATTTTGGCTAAGTAAGTTTTGTAAACACTGTTAGCAAAAGAAATGGATACTTTGATTTTCTTTTTAGTTTCCATTAAGGGTAACAATTATAAAACAAGTCAATTTACAAAGGACATTTTGTACAGTTATACTCTTGATTAATCAGGTGGGGCACATTGAGCTTATGATGTGGCTGTAGTGGGTTTTAAGACTTCAATATCCTTATACTTTATTCAGGCATTATACTGTCACATAAAGAACATGTGATATCAATGATTGAAAAGTGCTTTCCTTTTTTTTTTTTTTTTTGATAGGAGAAAAGTGCTTTCCTTTGATGCAAAATTTAGTCCAGAACACAAGATATGTCATATGCCTCCTGTGATCATAGTATATGCAGTGCAGAATTCAGAACCTGATATTGCATTCAAACAAATAAATATCAGGAGTTTATTATGAAGATATTATATAGAGAGAATTTAGAAAGATCTACAAATGAGGCTGAATATTGACTCCATAATCCCCCCTCCCCAAAGCAAATATGCTCAATATAGGCTTACTACAATGGAGGGATTGCTGCATTTGAAATGGTTAGAATATATCCAGGATCCATGTTAAATATTACAAGTCAAAAATATATCTAGTACCACTTTATTTAAAATTTAAACAAGTCTAAATTTTGTAGACTTAGATTTAAGAAATAATATTTTAGCCGTATCATGGTGTCTTTTTAATTTATTATACACTTGTTATTGTATATAGTCCGTACACATTATCTATTTTATGTGTTAAATATTGACACACTTAAGAAATGTGATAATGCGTCTGAAATTATGGACATATGGATTCCACATACCATACAGCTGCTGCCACAGGAGATACCCATCCAGTTGGTAAGTCCATCTTCATCTACCAGTAGGCCTTGGGCCACGGATTGGGTTTAAGCCGAGACATGGGGTTTTTGTTCTCTTCTTCTTATTCAAACAGTGAGCCTTGGGTCCTTCGCCAGAACATGTAAGCCCATTAAGCTAGGCTAGTAGACTTGAATTGAGATCTGCAGGGTTTGGGCTGAGATTATCCATCTCTGTTAACCGCTAGGCCTTGACTACATGCATCCATCAATGCATTATGGTCATTGATCACCCTCTCTAGACATTGCATGTTATTTTCAGTTTGCAACTTGTTCTTTGGTCTTTACTCATAAGTCATAAGCCATCTCCAAGCAAACGGAACCCCCAATTGGTGCAGAAAAAAATGACCTGAACTTCTATAAACTGTGGGAATAGGACGTGTGCTTTTTTAAAATTCAAATAAAACGGCTTTGCCAATTGCTAACATGACTAATTTGTTCGTGACCAAACTTTTCTAGAACAAATCGATTCCATCTACATCTTCTTTGGGGAACATCATCTGCACACTGCACCTTTCGGCTAGAATAGGTTAGTTGTCTATTCAGCACAAAATCAAGGTTGAATAAAATAAACGTTTTTTTTTTTTCCCTCAAAAAAAAAATAAAATAAACGTTTTTGTGCAAAAATTGATGATTAAATAGCTTTTGATATGAATTAATGCATGTCACATAAATATAGACCTTGTGTGATGTGCTATTAAGGGGAAAAAAAAAAAAAAAAAGAAGAAGAAGAAGGTTAAAAAGATGTTCTTGAAAATATTTTTAGAAACTTTTTATATGAAAAGAAAAAAGGTAACTAATTTTTTTACAATTTTTTAAATTTTTCATAAAAGTTATATCAAAAGTTTCCTAAAATTATTAATTAACAAATGTTCTAACTTCTAAGAGCACCCGTTAACTAAACCTTAAAAAAAAAAAGTATGGATGTTTTATTTATAAATATATGAAAAACTGGTAATTTGTTTTATTTATACCGTCATTAACCGAAAGTGAAAGAAGGACAAGACTTAAGATTTGAGAACACTTAATGATGGCCAAGTTTGAACCCAATTAGGATTAGGAATGGGTTAACAAAGTTTTACCAATAAAGTTATGGCCTAATTCAATAAGAAAAAGTTATGGCCAACCAAATCTTTAATGGAATTTCCGTTGTCCAAATGTGGAGCTCTAATTCTCTTATATTGATATGGGATCTTCATAGTATAAAGCCATTTGAATTTCTGAAAGATATGATGTGTAATATGTCCAATACATTGGAAAACTATTGATCAGAAAAGAAGATAGGATAGGACTGGATTAGACATGTGTCGGGTATAATTTATTTATTTTTTTTATGCATATTCTTTTATTATCTCTCAAAACACTTAATTTCTATTATTTTCATCATTTTTAGGGTTTGTTTAGATAGAACTTATTTTGCTAGAATTGAAAATTGAAAACTGAAAATACTATAACAAAATAATTTTTAAATGTTTAAATAGTATCGTGAGACCTAGTTTTAATGAAAAAGTTGTTGAAAAGTGAGATTTGTAGGTCCCGTGCACTATTCACGGGAGCCACGGGACTAATAAAAGGGGCTGAAAAGTTAACAAAATACGGCTATTGTTCATAAACAGTAGCCATTGTCCCCGAAACGCGTGCGCAGCAGCAGAGAAAAAAAAAAAAAAAAAGGAGAGGAAATGTAAACGCAAAACGCAACAGCTAGATCCAAACCCTACATTAGTATAGTCCTTCCATTCTTCTTCTATTCTTCTCTCATCAATGCTAGAACAATTAGGAATGATAAACAAGAAAAGTTACATCTATAATATTTGTACAAAAATTTTGTATGATAAATTATTACTAATTCTAATTTGAAAACAGTTGAAATTACTTTTTTACTCATTAATAACAGCTAGTTACAATTGGCTAATTAGAATTTATTATAAAAGTATTATAAAAAATGTTATATATGGCTGCCCTAAATCGATCTTATCTCATCCCTATTAATTTAGCCATAACGTGTGTTTGGGTTAGGGAGATGGTCTCTATCTAAACAAAGATGTATGGTTGGCAATGGGATTTGACACATCTCTAACCACGACTATTGATAATGTAATGTGCAATTATAGTTGGCAAAATGGTTAGCTTATGCATGAAGCAATTTCACATGGAATAACTGTTTTTATGACTTCTTTCTTTCCTAATTTTCGGCACTTTGTTGACGCTCAATAAAGAAAAAGTGCTTAGCCCACCACTTCCATTTTAGCATTTTTGGCTTACTATGATGTCTAGTTAAATTTTTTTTTTTGGACCCTTCTAATTCACAGCTTTTTCATGACATTATGATTTGATAGGTTGATTGATTAAAAATAAAAATGATATTAAATAGTGGATTTTTAAGAAGAAAAATATGAAATTTATCAAGAAATCGGAGTCAAATCGATTTGAATTACAACGAAAATGTGTACCGTAATATCTTTGTCTCTTTATCAATAGTCGATCAACTGATTCATTCATTTTTCATCACTTGTCACATCAACCTAAGAAAATTAGAAAGCATTAGTTATGCACTTAAGTCTAGTGGTCACAATATCTTATTATTCTATATTATCTAGAATTATTGCTAATGAATATATAAATATTAGCCGGTACTCTTATGACATTTAAAAACTCCTTGTATAGACTACCAAAAAAGGTAACACGTAGGGACGGAGGGGATTATGTGCTCAATTGATATCTTCTGGTGTTTTTAACGAAAATATTCAGAATTCAAATTCCTCTACTTTCAATTATCAATGTATTAAATATATATATATATATATATATATTTTGTTTCAATCAAAGATTTTTTTTTTATTTAGGGTTTTTTCAATAATTATTTTCTCCTTTTGTATGACACGGAAAGATTTTCTTGATACTTCCTTGAATCGACATATTGATGAAAATTTTTATTTATTTTTGGGTAAAATGTCTAAACATATTAGTATTGAATGAAAACTTTAATTGCTTTTTTCTCAAAGTTATCCATTAGGGGTCCCCTCAACTTGTCATTGCCAATGAAAACAACTTGTAACGTAACAATTTTGCCCACTATAAGTTTAGTTGCAGTGTACCCCTTTCACATCTTCCAGAACTTCTAAAAAGTTCATAAACGTTATTCACGGCATCGATCTTTTTTTATGTAAAGATCTGTCCTTTCCTTCTTATCCTCAACTTGTTCTATTTTCAGAACATTTCTTCTAGCACCACTCAATTATGAGTTATCTCCAACTTATTCTATTTTTAGAACAACATAACAAATCTCTATCCAATTATCCCACAAGTGGCAGACCCATATTCATTCTGATCAATCAAGATCATTACAGCATGTG
Organism: Quercus glauca; assembly: GCA_023736055.1. NCBI lineage: Eukaryota > Viridiplantae > Streptophyta > Magnoliopsida > Fagales > Fagaceae > Quercus > Quercus glauca. Next base: position 53,493,005 of record CM043315.1, on the reverse strand, counting down.
AAAGTGTGTCCCATTCCCATACTATATAATTCCCACTAATACAAACTTCAGTTATTCCTTTGCCTTATCCAAAGATTCCAAACCATAACAACCAGTCAAAAAATTTAAAATACACCACAAAGTTACAAACACGGCCACTTTTCTCAAATTTTAAGATTTTTTTTTCCGAAAGTGACACGTCACCGATAAGTGTCTGAACTCTCACACAATTTCGGCCTATCAGAAGAAGAAGCTGTTCAGAACTTTGGGGTTTGAATTTCTGTTACCCAACTGTTTGTATAAATGTCTCACTGACTCATCCCACTTCTCAAAAGCTTCCATGTCCTACAAATAGCTGTCTAAACTAGTATTACTTTTTCAGTAAAAAAAAAAAAAAAAAAACTAGTACTACTTTAAGTCAAAATGGAAGGTTCTGAGTTCACTGAGTTGGTCCCTAGTTTGCCTGAAGAACTCGGTCTCGAGTGCTTGACTCGGCTACCATACACGGCTCACCGAGTCGCCTCCCGAGTCTGCAGAAGATGGCGTGAGCTGCTACAAAGCAAGGATTTTTATCACCACAGGAGGAAATCTGGGCACACCCACAAAGTGGCTTGCTTGGTTCAAGCTCTTCCGAGTGCCACTGGGCGAAAGCGGAGCGAGTCGCCGAGTTACGGGATCACTGTGTTTGACCCGGTGAGTGAGACTTGGGAACGAGTCGTTCCGGTTCCCAAGTACCCAGATGGGTTGCCGTTGTTTTCTCAGTTGGCAAGCTGTGAAGGCAAGCTGGTTTTGATGGGTGGGTGGGACCCAGCGAGTTACATCCCGGTCACCGATGTGTTCGTCTACGACTTCACGACTCGTCGTTGGAGACGCGGCAACGACATGCCGTCTAAGCGCTCGTTTTTCGCTATCGGAGCCTTTTCGGGTCGGGTTTACATAGCGGGCGGGCACGATGAGAACAAGAACGCGTTGGAATCGGCGTGGGTTTACGATCTGCGGAAGGACGAGTGGGCCGAGTTGACTCGGATGAGTCAGGAACGGGACGAGTGCGAAGGGGTGGTGATTGGGAACGAGTTCTGGGTGGTGAGTGGGTACGGCACCGAGTCACAAGGCGGGTTCGAGGGGAGTGCTGACGTGTACGATTTCGGGTCGGGTAATTGGACCCGAATGGACATGGTTTGGGAGCCGGGTCGGTGCCCGAGGTCAAGCGTGGGTGACGTGGTGAGGAAAGATGGGAAACTGGTGAGTTGGGCTGAGTCGGACTCGGCGGTCCGAGTTAGAACGTGTGGGGTAATGTTGGGGACGAAATTGACCCTGGTGACAGGGTCAGAGTACCAAGGTGCACCTCAAGGGTTTTATATGTTGGATGGGCAAAATGGTAAATTGGTCAGGATTAGTGTACCTGATGAATTTTCTGGCTTTGTTCAATCCGGGTGCTGTGTGGAAATTTGATATGCTACCTTTGATCTATCTACCTTTGATCTATCTATATATGAACAAGCAGAATATAAAGGTAGTTGTTGTTTATGTTAAAAAAAATTATTTATATATGAGAGAGCTTGAGAAATGTTATAGGAACATGATATAAAGAGTTGTGTGTATTTATTTTTGTTTTTATTTAGTTTTAATAGAGAGCTTATGAAATATTGTAAGGGCTTATAATTTTGATATATGAGAATTTTGATATTGATTTTCTCCATTAATTTTTGAAATGGAGGGGCATTTATGATCAAGTTATTATTATTTTTTTTTAAGGGAATGATCAAGTTTAAAATGGTTGCACTAATCTAGGTAGCTGTATTTTTTTTTCTTCTTTTATTTATTTATTTTGTACTCTAACCTGTCAACATGCATTGAATTGCCAAACGACAAATTTAAAATGCATTAGCATCTTCTTTATCAGACTAGGTGTGTCTTCACACAATGAGTTGTGACGAGTAAAGTTGTGTTTTTACGTAACCTACTGACATATTTTTACTAATCATAATTTACTATATGGCGAGTTATGACATAAAGTTGTATCAAAAATTGTGTTCTTAGCTAAGGTTTGGATAGCACAACTTTATGCTTAAAGTCAAGTTGCGTTTTCCCCTTTTTTTTTTTTTTTTTTTTTTTTTTGGCCGGCTTTTTTTGACTTTGGGGGACAAAATGTACTGTGCATGAACAGTGTGGTACTATTCACGTACTGTTCATACATTAAAAAATATTAAAAATGGGACCACGGTATTATTTACACATTTAAAAATTATTTTGCTACAGTGTTTTCAGCAACAATCAGTTTTCAGCAACTTTCAGCAACAATAAACTCTATCCAAACAGACTCTTAGTATAATTCTTTCACATGTTCAAACTCCGAATCTTTTGTTAAAGAGACAAAATTAATGATAATAATTTTTGTTAAAGAGACAAAATTAATGATAATAATTTAAAGTTACGACTTGAGTTAATTAAAACAAGTAAGTGTGTATAATATCAATTTCCTTCTTTTGAAATGTTTTAAATTTTCAAACAGAATAATTAAGAATTTGTTTGGTACTATTGTTTAAATAACAGTTTACATTGGTTCAAAAAAATAAATTAAATAAATAATAGTTTACATATTTCTACACTTTTTTTACAACATGTATTTTTTAGGGGTTGCAAAATTGGACACGACTCTCGAACCCGATATGACATGACACGAAATTAGTAGATTATATGTTGAGATTTAATGGGTTTGTGTCATATTCGGGTTGACACAACTGATCCGTTTAATAAATGGGTTGGGTTAGTATCCATCACATGGAACCCATTTGACCTATTTGACCCGTTTAATTAAATGACATTTTACCAATATACCTTTCAAACCCTGGGTATATAAACTTCTTAATTGTTGTGGTTTATTTTCTTTGACATATTATGATTGATTATATGTGATATTGAGATATACTTTAGTTTTTAATTATTATTTGTAATACAGTTACTTATTAATTTTAATTTTTATATAAAAATATTTATTTATTTGGGTTTTCGTAATCGATAACAATTTGTTTAATACTATAATAATTATTATTATTTTCATTTTGATAAAATCTAATAAACGGGTCGACACGACTGACTCGTTTAATAAATGAGTTGTGTTAGGGTTGAGGAATCTTGACCCGTTTAATAAACATGTCGGGTTAGGGTTGACCCATGTAATCTAAAACTCATGACTTGACATGACACAAACCCGACACGTGAATAAGAATTGTCACCCTTAGTATTTTCACAACACTTAAACAACGTTACTAGAAATCTCTTATCAAACAGACTCTAATGATTAGCAATGTTGTTGTTTTTTTTTTTTTTTTTTTTCCTTCTTAATTCATAAATAGGTCATTGATTCGGTATTGGATAAGAAAGAGGGTTGAAATACTCATAATATTTTCCAATAATAATAAATATATAAATTAAAGATAAAATATTATAATATAAAAAATTCAAGTCATTTTATTGACATAAGTGTTATATAATATATATTGGAACACTAGTCATGTCATTGTGTATTTGTGCATATTCATTGCTCTTTGATTTTATCAAGATCTAGGCATTGCACGTTACGCATGATGCAATAGATCCCAATGGCCGAAATAAGGGGCGGAGCCAGAAATTTTTGTTTGGAGGGCCAAGTTGCGGCACTAATATATTTATCAAGATAACTCTCGCATATATATATATATATATATATATATACACGCACATTTTTTTATTATATATACACACTTTTTTATTTGATAAGTTATATATATACACTCACCCAACCAAAAAAAAAAAAAAAAAGCTTAGTGTTTTCAATCAAAATTATGTTTGATGGCAATTTTTCATAAAATAAAATTCATTTTTTCCATTTTTATAGTAAAATTCTTAAAAAGTTTCATTTTAAATACAAATTATCAAGTTTTATACTAAAGTAAGTAAAAAATCTTTCAATTGAACTAATGAAAATTTCAAAAACATGCAATTAAAGACACATTTCATGTGTAGTTTTAGTAACAAGATTTTTTTAATGAGTCAATGACTTGTTAATTGCTACATAACAGACTAAAAAAGATAAATTCAAAAATGTTTGATGCCAAACTTTATCAAATATTTAACAGATATAAGAGCACATTTTACAATAAAAAATAAAATTGCGAAAAATAAAGTTATATCTCTATAACTATTAGACTGATTTATTATTTTTTTTAAGAGCATCATTGGACTAATTCAAATATTGGGGGGAGCAACTCTTATTTTTATAAACTAAATTTTGAAAACATTAAAATAATTATATATATAATTAAAAAAATTTCAAAATTTTGGGGGCTGGCTCCGCCCCTGGCCGGAATTAAAAAGTGATTAAAAATAAATGAAAAATTGAAGTTGAAAATTAAAATGGTAAAAATATTTTGTGAGTGGTGAGAGGATAATTGCATGCAATTCCAATACCCTATCCAAATCCTTCGGGACGAAAGTTATTCCTATTCATAGCCAATAGGATCTGCAAGGAAGTTTGCGACTTCTGGCTTTTGAGAATTTGTACTTCTTAAAGTTCCCCAGGCTTTTAGCTATGTTTTCTTGAATGCTGTAGCAACTGTAATCAAACTTGAGATTTCAATGACATATTTGAAAGTTAAGGAGTTAGTTTTTAACAAAAATTATAGGACCATGTAAAAAAATAACAACTTTTGTCATAACTGTTCACGTGGCAGATTATGAATGGTAAAAAAAAAACAATAAGGTTTATGTGAAAGAAACAGACAACTAATCACAATTTGTTACGTAAAATAATTATGATAAAAATTATGACATTTTATGAAGTACTAAAATAAATAGTTTTTTCTTCTAAAAAAAAGAATAAATAGTTTTTATACCCAAATTGTTACCTTTTGTAATTGGGTATGGTAGTGCTAGTTCTGAACACTTCCGATTAGTAACACAAAAAAAGAAAAAAGGAAAAAAGAAGAGAGGTGTTGAGGCCTAATGGATATTTACTTTGGTAGTATGGGAAATTGTTAACAGCAGAGCATCTTCTAGCTAACCATTTGAGCAACTTATTAGAGCATTCACATCCGGTATTTGTAGGAAAATTTTAGCATTAAAGCACAAAACATGCCCATTACTTGGTCTTGCACTTGTAAAATTTTTTACAATAGTGCTACTGTATCGTCTTACTTATATGACGATGCTGTAGCAATCTCTTATAAGTTTAAATAATATTTTATTTTCTTTCTCTCTCTTTCATTTATCTGTCTTCTTTTCTCTCTCTTGTTTTTGTTCTATAGCTGCTCTCTCCTCTCCTCAAACCCAAAGCCCCATTTTTCTCAAACCCAAAACCCTGTGTGGTGGTGGTAGCAGCAGAGGTAGGCGTGGGTCCTCCAATACGACGTTGTCTTCCTTGTAGCGGTGGTGTGGGTTGTGTGGCAGTGGTGGCGGAGTGGGTCTAGGTCGGTGGTCTATGGTGGCGGAGTGGGTTTGTTGTGAGGGTTGATCTGTGATGTGGCACGGCAGTGGCAGTGGATGTGGGTATTCAGTGGTAGTGGGTAGTGGGATTTTGATTTGTGTGGGAGTGGGTTTTAGGTCAATGAGTGGCAGTGGCATGGTGAGCTTGTGGGTGGGAGTGGGTCAGTGGGTGGCGGCGACAGCGTGGTGGGAATGGGTCTTAAAGCTCATCTTTCTCATGCTTTGAACTTTGAAGTAATTCCTTGCACAAAGACTTATTTCCGGTGGTGGTGTTAGGGGTGGCAATTTTTATCCAAACCCATGAACACTCCCAAAACCCACTTAATTTGGATAAGTCTTGACTCAGCCCAATTAAATATTTGGGTTAAATGGATAAGACCCAAATGGATAATTCAATTAAATGGGCTTTGATAGTTAAACCACTGGGTACCCAATTACCCATTTAAAATTTAAAGTTTAATACTTAAAAAAAACAAAAAGCCAAAAACCTTAACAAACAAGAAAAAATCACAGCAGCTACAACCTACAGCTAGCCGCCTCTTCCTCTATCAAATGTAAAAATTTTCTCCTCCATTTTCTAGGCATTTTCTCAGCTACCAAACTAGACAAAATCTAAACACCTTTCCCTCTTCAATTTTGCCTTGTAAAACACCCACAAAACCTCACTCACTCACACAGAAAGAAGAAGATCACAAAACGAAAATTGGGGGAAACATCGTTGGGCTATGATTTGGATTCATGGCATCAAAAGCAACATTGGATGGATCCAAGACGATGTGCTATGATTCGAACTCCATGGCATCAAAACCATGGATCTCATCCACTCAAATACGTCTTACCAATCTGTAATTACTCTATATTTTCCTTAATTTTTTTACTAATCCTATGTTTGGTTGTTGAGAAAAGTTATGAGAAAGGAAAAATAGCTATCTTAGGTTCAGTTTGACGTTTGTGTATTTGCTATTTTGCTTTGTTTTAGGACATAGTTTGTTTTGAGGGAAAATATTTTCTGGAGAAAATTTGAATTTGTTTTGGATTGAAAAATCCGTGATTTGCAATTTTGCACATTTTAGGTCAAGGTGGATAAAGACTTGAGAATGATACCTCAATTCTCATGATTTAATTAATATTTTTTTTACTTATCTTCTGTTTGGTTGCCAAGAAAAGATAGGAGAAAAGAAAATTTGCAGGTTAGTTTTAGTGTTCTTATGTTTTGAGGGAAAGGTGAATTAGTTTTGTCCTACCCCCCACACCCCCCCCCCCCCCCCAAAAAAAAAAAAAAAAACCTCAAATGATTTGCATAGTATGGGTGTGAAAATTTTTCACGAGTAAGAGAATTTCTTGTTGAATTGCTGAATATGAATTTTATAATGGGTTAACTGGGTGGGTAACTAATTAAATGAGTTGAGTTGGTAATAGATAATTAATTTATATATAAACGGGTCATAAATGGATAATTGGGTAATTACACACCCAACCCATTTATGACCCAACCCGCCCATTTGCCACCCCTAGGTGGTGCAGAGTTTGGTTTTTGGGTTATGTTTGGGTTTGGGTTTTAGATTTGTTAGGATTTGCTTGGTTGATTTGGGTGATTTTGGTATGGATTTTTTGTTGTGATTTTGTTGTGGTGGTAGGTGGTGCAGTAGTGGTGTTGTTGATGGTGGAGATGGTAGGTTGTGTTGTTGATTCCGGTGGTGGCAGGTTGTGTTGTTGATGATTAGCAAATGGTGGGGTGGTTGGGTTTGGATGGTGGTTGTGTTGGGCTTTGCGTTTGTTCACGGTGGTGAGAGAGAAGGGAGGAAGAGAGATAGAAATGAGAGAGAGAAAGAGAGAGGAGAGATATTGTTTTGGGATATATATATTTTATTATGTAGATATATTATTTTAATGTGTTATATAGGAATATAAAAGTTGAGATGTTGGGTGTGTTGTAAAATGGTATTGTATAATAGATAAAGTAACTTTTGTGATAGCAAAATAGAATAGTTTAAAGATACGAGATGTGAATGCTCTTAGAAGGGCAAATTATGCCAAGAACATTGTACTTCAATCAACACGTTGTCCTTTTTTTTTTTTAAAGAAAGTTTCTATAATTAAATCTGTTATTTTACATTGTAACTATCAAATTATATATATATATATATATATATGGAAAACGGGCTGAACCGAAGTCATTAGTAACGAGAAGTTATCATTTGTGGGATCAGACATAGCTCGGAGAGCCCGCCCCACCAGCCCCATCACATCATTACATCCTTCGCCTATAAAAAAAAAAAAAACGTTAGCCATTTAGAATAGCAGTTCATCTCTTTGCATGAATATCGTTTCTTTACGATAAGTATCTACACTTTAATTAATTATCTATTACCTAAATTTCAGAAAATATCAAATTCTACTTCATTAATATACTCCAAAGTAATTGCCAAACTTAGTGAAAATCCCTTTCTCCATCTTCCCACCTTATCTCATATTAACCCGGGTTCCCCTTTTGCCTACTATCTGTATTTAATTTTATATATATATATATATATATATATATATATATATATATGTTATTTTAAGGTGTCTCAGCCCGCATTTGCGAGGGGAAGAAGTTCATTTTTGAAGACTAGGGAATTTCTTGCTAGCCATATATATATAGTCCATGGGAATGGGATTCTAGAAAAGTTCTCGACACAAAACGGATTTTAGAAAAGTGTAACTCATTCATCAAATTAGTCCAGCCCACTCTTCTGGAAAAGAAAAGTCCACCACACTCGGGCCTGAAACATGAAAATCAGATATTAAGGGTGGCTCATAAAACATAGTCCATAACCTTTTAGCCCACACACATTCTCGTAAAATATAAGATGGACAAGATACAAGCACAACCTTCTTCTTCTTCTTCTTCTTCTCTCTCTCTCTCTCTCTCTCTCTCTCTCTCTCTCTCTCTCTCTCTCTCTCTCTCTCTCTCTCTCTCTCTCTCTCTCTCTCTCTCTCTTTTAAATGGATAATTGGGTGTGAAAGGATTTGATCCCTGAATATCTTTGTTGGAAATACCAAGAAGTGTGCCAACTGATTGAGATATATGACTCTTGGCTACAATTGAATTTTATAGAAATACCAATCATAAAAGTTTATCCCTATAGAAATTATAAGGACAAAATTTAGTTGTACCTTAAAACTACAACCTTACTCAATAAAATAAATATTACTACATATTTTGAAAATCTAATTGTTAAATTGCATGTTCTTATGCTCTTAATACACATGTCAAATTTTGTGTTAATTGGATATTATTTACTATATAATTTATAAGCTTATATTTTATGCATAATTTTAAACTATAAAAATTTGCAATTTAAATAATTTATTGATAATATAGCTATTGATTTTTAATTTTCTTGAAATTTTGCAAGCATGGACGATGCTTGGAGTTGGTGACGTGGGCATAGCAATCCAAATGGGTGCAGCAGTACTACCAAATGGGTGGTTCCAGTTCTCTCTTTCATCAACGTTTTTTTTTTTTTTTTTTTTTTGGTTTCTTTGGCCCGTCTTCCGGGTTTTTTGTGCCTAGAAATTCAATGATAAGAACTTCGAAATACAAAGACTTCAAAGTCTTCAATAATTACGAAGAAAAATCGTTTAAATGCCGACATTCATTCAAACTTGTTGGAAATTCAGGTCATGGAGCAAATATTAGATGGTAAAATTAATGTGTTACACATGAAGACTTTCATAGTCGGCTAGTTTATAGAGGCTTGAGTATGAAAGTGAGTTAGTCTCAGTTTGCATGAAATGAAACTCTAAGAGGAACTTGACGAGTTGTCGGACTGGATCCACTCGTTTGTTTTGACTTAGCTAGTGCCCATTTGGTTATGGTTTTTTTTTTTTTTAGGTATGATCACATTGGTAGTTTGAAAATGTGATTTGTAAGATTTTGAAATCGTGATTTTCAGTCTACCTGAAAAAGGTGGTGCTTTTTCACGTTGCATCCTCAAAGCAATTAAAAATTGTAAATGGCTACTTTAAATTAAAAAAAAAAAAAAAAAAAGTCCTAAAGCTAAAGACTAAACCAAAACTCACCCTTAATTGACTTGGAAACTTGTTTGTAGGGTTGATCTTATTTTTGGTTAAACGCATATGAAATATATGAAGAATGGGGGTAATGGAATTGGACTAGAAGTTTAGGAAATGCTATAAACGAGAAAATGTTGGGGATAATTACACTTTACCCACCTGTGGTTTGCCTCTAATTTGATGTGCATACCCGTGGTTTGAATTTTGACATTTTACCCACCTATGATTCTCACCGTTACTGTGCCGTAACCCACCTCTCCCTCACCATTACTCTAACACAGAAATATGTTAAAAACAAAATCCCCACAGATCAAAATACACTCACTCCCAAAACTCACTCACTCCCATCCAACCCAACTTGCTCACCAAACGAAGATCCTACACAATGCAATGCGCTTCACTTGACCGAGAACCATCTGGGCTTTGATCGTGCAAGTAACCCGAGGAAGAAGGAGCTTTGATTCTGGGTTCAACTGTTGCTTGGGTGAGTTCGAGTGAGTTCATTGTGCAATAATTATATTTTTGATTTTTTTGTATTTGATCTGTTTGTTTTCTCTTGATTCTGTGTTCATCTATTGCTTGAGTGAGCTTCAAGTTTTGGTTTTTACTTTCATATGCTCTGTTCATTTGATTTTTTGAAACCTAGGGTTTTAAAATTTTTTTCCGAAATTGGGTTTTTGCAAGGACGATTTAAATGCAAATCTATGTTTTGTTTTGTTTTTTGTATTCATCAATGTGGGTTTTGTTATTTGGCTAATCATGGTACTTGGGTTTTTATTCATTTAGCTTCCCTTGTCATATACAACTATGTTCTTCTGTTACCCAGTAAGATTCCAACCATCAACACTATGAACACGACCATTTTCATGCTTAATTTCACAATTATGAGTGATTGACAAAAAGTACTAGGTCAAGTTAATAGGTAGGCAAAAAGTGTCCACTAGCACAAGTTAACAAACTGTGAAATTGTTAGAAGTGTGTGAGTGTGTTAGTTGGGTGCTGAGGTGTGCATGTGTGGTGCTACATGTGTGGTGCTGGTGGGGTGCGTGTGTGAGTTGCTAATGAAGGATGCATGAGTTGCTGATGAGGTGTGCATGTGGTGCTGATTAGCTGTACATGTGGTGCTGCATGTGTGGTGCTGGTGGGGTGCGTGTGTGAGTTGCTAATGAAGAATGCATGAGTTGCTGATGAGGCGTGCAGGTGTAGCTAATGAAGTGTGCATCTATTAGTGCTGCCAGAGTGTACAGTGATATTGTACTATAGGTGATAATTGTAATTGCTTAGTTGGCAATATATACTTGTATTCTCAACACTAGTATTGTATAGCATGAGAGTTAGTTAATATGGTTAGTTAGTTAGGATATGGACAGTTGGCTTTGGGCAGTTAGGCAGTTAGACAGTGGGAGGTATTAGAGTAGTGTGGTAAGGTACAGTGAGTTTATCTTTCTTAATTTAATAAGTGTTAACAATGGTTTATGCTGTCACACATGTTGAAAATTTGAACTATGCCACTTGTAATAGATTTGTTGGTCTATAAGCTTGTAACAAATTTTTGCTATGTCTTCATCAACTGGCAATAGCTCTACAACTAGTGGTTTCTATCGTGTCGGAGATGGTCATTAATGTACCCTTGAGAATTGTGCCCTACGAACAAGTCGAAAAGCTAGTAATTGTGTAAGAAGATTCCTCGGTTGTAGTCAATTTAATGTAAGAAACAATTTCATTGTTGTATTTGAATTGAATTGAATTATTAGTTGTGATTAATTGTGAACTGTGAAATTAATTGTTATAATTGTAATGATCAGGTTGGTCCCAAATGTGGCTTCTTTCAGTGGGTGGATAACGAAACTTGTAAGAGTGACCGTGAAAGGATAAGTATGCTTGAGAATGAACTGCAGCTTGCAAATTAGAGAGAAATGACAACTAGGGAAATGGAAGAAAGATCTAACCGGAGGGAAAGAGAAACTCATGAGCTTTATGTAGAAGCTAGGGAGAAACTTAAGAGGGTTAGAGACAGTGAGAAATTGTACAAGGTAGCACTAGTTTTGTCATGGTTATTTTTCATTTTTGTAATGTTGTTGTGTTTTGCCTCAGTGAACAAAAATGTAAGGGTGAGGAACCTTAATCTGCTATGATGCTTGGGGGGGATGTTGAAATATTATTGGGCAATTGAAACACAAAGTCCCTGATTATTGTATCTATCTCCTGAAATGAAAAGTGTTGTTTTTGTGCAAATATTCTTTAGTATAATTTTTTTTTACTTCATCTATGATTGATATATATTGGCACAAAGTGTTATGTGGAAATGTTAATGAAGTAAATGGAACATGTTGGTTCAAAACATAGACCTGTGTCAATGCAAGATTAATATATGGAACATGGAACATGTTTGCTATGTCAATGCACACCTGCCCTGCCCATAAATGGAATATATATGGAACATGGAACAAGGTTTGCTGTGTCAATGCACACTTGCTCATAAGTGGAACATGTTTTACATATACACATAATTTGTTGTGTGAATACATACATTTGTGTAAATCCACCAAAAGCACAAGACAAGCAAAACACATAGCCCTGTGTAAATCCACCAAAAGCAAAGACAAGCACAACACAACAAAATACTTTATCCTGTGTCAATGTACATTAACATTAATAAAAGTGAAGACAGTCATTGTGACTTTATGTCACATGCATACAAAATTGCCAATATTGTTTTTGGCATATCCTATGACTTTACACATCTTCCAACCAAAACCCAACTACTAGTCCACACCACACATCAGACATACACATCTTCCAACTAAAATTGCCAATATTGTTTTTGACACTTGATCATGCTTAGGCAAATACATTAAGCAAATACATTAAGCATGGGAACTATAACAAAAAAAGTGGTTGAAATTTTAACATCTTCCATCTTCATTTACTGCTTTTGGTGCCCTTACCAGTTGCCTTCTTGCCATTTCCACCAACTAGTTGATACTTTGTTGGCCTTGATACACCAAACTTTTTGCCTTTAAACCCCCTAGCAGCACCACCACCACTTCTTTGACTTGGTACACCACTAGTGCTCACAGATGCACTTGGCTGCATAACCAAAATCCAGCAATTAGCAAGATGATCCAACAATAACAAGTAAGAGGAAAAAGATAAACAAAATAGAAGAAAGCAGAAGTGCCTGAGATGGTAAAGAATCTTATGTCTCTAGGGGTATGGAAGCTTGATTGTGAGGATGAAGAGAACCAGTTGGCCTTAGATCTAGTTGGAGGTTGAGTTGCTACCTCAGATCTATTGTTTGGTGCAAGTTGAGATACTGTTTAACCAAAAGCTCTATATGCAGGCTGAGATCTAGAACTTGATGGCCGAGATGTAGTTTGAGGTGTTGCAGTCTACTTTGTTTTTGTAGATTTACTGCCTTGTGCCTACTGATGAGCATGAAATATATACAATAAAGTACTCACATATCTACATATTTAGCCTTACTTTTATGTTATTTTGTGACTGATTATATAATATCTTTGTATTGCAGGTAACAAGGTCTTTACATGAAAAGTGGAGCTAAGCCAATTGAATCAAGCCAACTTACATCCAGCCAGGCATGAATATTAAAATTTAAGTCCAATTGGAGTAAGGAATCAAAGGAAATTTGCACCAAATCCAAGTCTAATTCAGATTAGGATTCCAGCCTGGACATCAGTTAGTATTTTCAGCATAACTTTCGGCTCAGATGTCCAATCGAGATGATTTAAGTTGGGCTGAAAAGCTAACTTAAAGGGCTACAACTTTGTAGTTTACCAAAAGCCCGAATTCTGAGCTTAAATGGGTCGAAATTGTCGGTTAAGTGAAGCCTAAAAATCTGGGATTTTCTCCAAACGGGAATTCAACTTGTAATAGGATTCCTTAACCTATTTAAAAACTTTTTAGGGCAAAATTTAGGAAGGCTAGTGCTAGGGCTAAGATGCAAAACAGAAAATTGGAGCAAGAGGCAGTGCCGCATGTGGCTTCTTTGTAGCTTTTCTCCATGATAGCACTGTGACTATTTCTTTCTCTATTTTATTTGTCTAGTTTAATGTTTAGTATTTTATTCTTGTTTTTTCTTTCAATTATCATGAGTAGCTAAATTTATAATTAGGGTTGAGGATGAAACCTTGTTAAGGATTATTAGTAATATTTATGTGATTTGATTTTTCTCACAATAGTTATTCTTTAATGATTTAAATTGTTCTTACTTCATATCAATTGACTAAGATGAGATTCTAGATATGAGTTCAATCATGTTTTTCTCATGATTTAGGATTTGTCTTAATTAATTGAATGCTTGGTTTATTAATTCTTGATTATAAAATTAGATATCGTTTGTGATTTGTCTGTCAATGGATACAATTTATGATTTGATTTTTAGAATTGGATATATCTTGTGATTTGTTTGGCTATGGATACAATTGATGATTTGATTTTATACTTAAGAAGCGAAGAAGAACATGCTTTTGGTTTTTTAAAATAAGGATTTTAATGAGGATATTTTCCATGATAGCAAGATTGATTTCTAGATTATCATGTAGTGAGTTGGGAAAAATTAATGATCATAAATATATGTTGATATGAATTAACAAGGCGGATTCCAAAACCTTAATTCCTTTCCCTTGATTGTTTACATCTTTTTATTGTTTTATATCTCTTACTTAGTTTAACTATTTGCTTAATTTTATTATTTGCTTAGTTTATTTAATTTCAAAACAACCAATTTTTATTAAACTAGATTAGGATTAATTTGGTTAAGATTTGATTAATTTTCCTGCGTTCATTCAAGTCCCTGTGGGTTCGACCTCGTACTTGTCAAACTATACTTTGGTAAGGTTCGTACACTTGCGAGTATTTTAAAATTTCACAACACCTACAAAGAGGGTTGTACAAGTTACATACACATGAAATACTTGTGGAAATGAATGTAGTTCAAAGCATGGAAATACTTACAACTTTAGCAAGTCTATCTCTTCTTTGCCATGGAGTTTCACTAGTGATGCTTGCCTTGCACCCTCTTGCATTATGTCCTTTTTGGCACTTTCTACACCTGATTGTCTTGTTCATCCTAGAAACTTTATAAGGGTTCCTTGGCTCTTCAGGATCTCTTTTTCTTTGCTTTGGTGGTCTGCCAGGTGGTTTATACACATGAGGAACACCGGGAGCAGGTTAATTAGTCTCAACCCACTTAGACTGGCCAGGCATTGGATGTATTGTCTCTTTGTAAGTTTCAACAAATGTCTCTTTTAAGTAATAAGGATGCACATAGTCCTCCACTTTCTCCAGGTTCTTAACAATAGTAGAGATCCTATGTTTGCAAGGAAGTCCTGTCAAATCCCAAATCCTACAGCTGCATGCTTTCATAGCCAAGTCAACCACATGTCTCTCACGACCATTATCAACCTCATACATGAAGCTACCTGCTGGAGTAGCACTGAAAGATATAGATTCATGTTTTAACTTCTCTAATTTGTCTTGAATATTAGGACACACCTTTCGAGTGTATTTTGTTATACCTTTCATCTTTTTGTATTGTTTGGTCATGAGCCTAATTTTGATCCACTCCAACATTGCTAAAATTGGCTTATCCCTAACTTCTAAGATCATGGCATTAAAAGACTCACTTGAGTTATTAGCTAAACAGTCACACAAAACTCTACTACTAAAGTGAGACTTAGACCATTGTGCAGGGTTGATGTCAGCAAGATACTCCTATGCCTTGACATTCAAATCCTTAAGTTCCTGCATTCTTCTCTCAAACTCCCTGATTGTTGTGGTTCCAGCACATCTCCACAGTGCATCCTTTAACTCCAAGCCCTTATGATCCACTTTAAAATTATTATAGATATGCTTCACACAATGCCTATGCTCATAAGTTGGGAACAACATCTCAATTGCAGATATAAGGCCTTAATTCATATACAAAATAGATCAAGTAAATATGTTAGTTAAACATGTTGAAATGAACTGAGGCATGTATTATTGAACTTTAAATATGTGAGTTAAATATGTTAGTACAATTTTAGGTCATACCTTTTGTCTATCAGTGATGAAGACTAGATTAAGTTGCTCTAGATTCCCAATGTCATCTGAAAACTGCTGCAGAAACCATACCTATGAATCTTTGTTCTCTTGCTCAACAACAGCAAATGCAACTAGAAAAATATTATCATTTGCATCTCTAGCTACGGCAGAAAGTATTTGCCCCCCAAATCTCCCTTTCAGGTGGCACCCATTTAAACTAATGATTGGTCTACAACCTCCCAAAAAACCAACTTTTTGTGCATTATACCTGATATACATTCTCTTAAATTTGGGCTGTGCATTTTCATCTTCCATTTAATTTTGCAAAATAATTCTACTTAGTTTATCATTCAATCTTATCATCTCTGTATAATCCCTAAGCTTCCCATATTGCAGCTGTTCATCCCCAGTAATCAAGTCAGTAGCTTTCCTTTTTGCCCTATACACCTGACTGTAACTTATGTTAATTTCAAGTGCTTGCTTCTCATGATGTTGAACACCAGCCACTTTCCAATTGGGATTTTTGTCAAACTCCTGCATAAACTTCTTTGCAACATAACTTGAAGTCACTTGGCTGTGTTTGAAGGATTTAGGGCAGGTGCACTTTGGATTGAATGTTTTTATTTGGAATGTCAACTCCCTAGATAGTTGAGATGCATAACTCCTCCATCCACATTCATTTATGTAATAAACTAATATCTTCTTTTTCTCATTCAGCTTAAACTTGATGTCCACTGGCTTCTTTATAGCATATTCCCTCAATGCCTCCCTAAATACATTAGAGTTTGGAAACTTCATTCCTTTCTTTAACTCTGGTTTTCTCATGTCAGTTTGGACATTAAACTTAAGTTCTTTTGTAACAGTTGGTGCTGACTGATCATTATCAGACCCTACTAGACTTTCCATGTCATCTTTAAGAGGTGGGTCAATCCATGCACCCTCTTCAAGAGGTGGGTCATTGTCTGCTGCAGTAGTCCTATATGGGGCTGCATACACATGTAGATCCTCATGTGTAGATGGCCCATCATCTCCCTCAGAGGGCCTATGTGGGGCTGCTGCATTGATACTAACTCCATCATGTGTAGATGACCCATCATCATCTACATTTCCAAATACATCATCATCAAAATCTGGCCCCTCAAACCCTTCCTCCAACCAATCAAAATCTTGTCCACCACCTCCTTCAACATCCACATTAGCTCCCTCATGCATCTCATGCCCATCATCATCATTCTGACCCACCTCATGCACATTATCACCATTCTGAGGTGCCTCATGCACATCATCATCATTTGCTACTTCCTCATTACCAAATGGTTGTTCAACTGCAAGTAGCTCCTCACCACCCTCAACATATAGTGTTATCTTATCTGTAGGCCATGCAGCATGAATCTCACACATATAAACTACATCATCATCTCCATTTTTAAGCCTTAACCCTTACTCCAAATTACCTCCAGGAATAAGATAATGATATCTACTTGTACTAACTGCTCCTACATCAGAATAAATATCTTGTATTTCGAAATAACTAAGTTTATGTGGGTCAACATTATCAATAAAAGAAGTACTACCTCCTAACTATACCAAATTTGGGTTCCACACAAACTAGCCACCATGATGAATCTCAAAATTGAATGCCAAGTTAGTCATCTACATATAAAATACAACAGAATAAAGTATAAGATGGGCTTGCATGTGGAAAAGTATCATGTGGTCCTATGGTCCACATAAAGCATAACACAGAAATAGACAATATTATTAAAAGTTATTGTTTTGATATCACTTGTATGTTTTTAGACCCCTTAAACACAACCAGATTAACCTAGTTAATTAGCCAAGTGATTACTTAGTCAAATTATCAGATCTAGGTTAACACAAATATATCATATCAATGTAAAGCGTGGAAAATAAAGAACACAAAGATATGATGACCCAGGAAAACCATTCCAGTAAAAAACCTTGGAATGATTTAACCTAACTATCCTCAAGGTAAAACTAAATCCACTATGAATGAATTGAAGTTTACACAATAGCAACTTAGACCACTAACATCCTATTACTATTTCGAGGAGGAAACTTACTACCACAACCCCATAATAGCTTTGAGTCTACGGACTACTTCTTTCTTGAATTCTCAGCAAATACAAGCACTCCAGCTTGTGTATCTTTAAGCTCTTTATTGCAGTAACTGAATGATCCTTAAGTTTTTGAATCGAATTCTCCTTCTTGATAATTCTAAGTATGTGTGAAGGCAAATACTTCTAGATCTCACAAAAGATTCACACACACAATAAAAGAAGTTTTGTAAAACGTGGCTAGGGTTTTCCCTTTTATACTTAGGGCAAAACATAAAATCCTACATGTCATATGGGCTTAGGGCTGAGTTGGAAAATTCTGCAGAAAAATGTTCTACCCAAATTTTGATCGGTCGAGTCTAATTCTTGATCGATCGAGCCAGGAAGAATCATACTATAACTTTTGCAGTAACTCGATTCTAACTTTATATAAAACGCATACACTTTGAGCAAGCCTAAATAAGACTAAAAACCTGTTTTGATCATGGTTTGCTAACAATACAAATTAGAGTTCTAATACATTAGTTCCTAAATACTTAGAACCTAACACTACACAAGTCTAACCAATTTTATATTTCAAAAACAAGTTAAGATAGTTTAGTGAGTATACATTAACACACGTATTTCTTGTGATGGCCAAATCATATTTTACCTGCACATGTATCAAAAGTAGCAAAGAATTTGCATGTTGTGTGTGAAAACGTAGTAAGAGTGCATAAGTGTCTCATATTATGACGATTTGAGATATGAGAAAATCATATACACTTACACACAATCATAACTGCTTGATGGGAACTATCACCTTCGAGGTACATCCAATAATTCTCACATCTCCTAAAAACATGTTTGCAACCATATTTAAAAGCATTTTGATTCTTTTTACTTTTTATTTTCTTTGCGTATTTTTATTTTTGAGTATATCATGCATAGGCATATAAGGGAGAGAGAAGAAATACCAATTATGTTAAGCTACAAACATCACAATTTTGCTATGCTGAAGCACATAGATGTTATACATGATTGGCAGGTTTTAGTGGTGAGATGGTTATTTATACCTTTCTCTTAGGATTTTTTAGTCATTCCTGTCAAAAAGAGTGATATGAGTGTTAAGTATAAAAGATCAGTTAATCGTACTAATCGCCAACACGAGTCATAAAACTCACTTGCTTAGTTGTACATTAAAATGCTCATCTAAGCTACAAAAGATACAAAGTTTAGAAAACTTTGTTTCAATTGCCATCCAAGGTACACAAGTACTAATGTACACAAAACCCACACTGTTTTTGTATTTTTCTGATTTTTCAATTTTTTATTTTTATTTTTATTTTATGAAAAACAAAATAAAGCAAAACTGGAAAAAAAAAAAAAAAAAAAAACATGTTAAACAAAGCAAAGCATAAAACTAGACCGACTTAAGAACAAGAAAGCAAAACATACAAGTAATGCATAACCATAAGGGGAGAGAGAGAAAAAGTGACTAAATCACTTTGAGCCTTTTTCCTTCCACACCTTAGAAGAACCTTTCCTTTGAGTGAACCTTTGATCCGGTGGTGTGGGAAAAGAATTGAAAACATTCAAGTTTGAAAGGAACATGAGGGCCTTAAGAAGATCCCCAAGAGGAGCAAAAGAGGATGGAAATTGATTCTGGATTCCGGACGAGATCATATTATTACTTTGTTGAGTGGCTAACCACTTGTAGCAATTTGGACAAGTATGCCTTGAAGCTTCACAGTGATGACAAAGATGTAGCATCTTCAGTTGAGACTTTTTGTTACTAACCTTCTTAGTCCTAGGGTTTCTAGTCTTTTTCTTTTCAAGCTTAGAGGATGCTCCTAAAGTAGATTTGCCATTGTCTACACTCTCATTAGATATATCAATTTTACATTCATTATTCTCAGAATTAACACTATTAGCAGGTGAGACAAACACAGTAGTACTAGAAGAGGTAATATTAGGAGAAGAGAAATCATACCCTAAACCAGTTCTATCAGAAGTAGATTTCTGAAAGCTAAGCATGTCATCGAGCTTTGCACTGGAAGTCCTCTCCAATTGTGCTTTAACTTGGAACAGTTCTGCTTCAAGCTTCTTTTTTCTTTCAACAAGGAAGTTGTTCTCGAACTGCAAAACTCCAATGGTTTAATTAGCTTCATCACTCAACTTCTTGGTGGCCAGCCTATATAGTTTTTCATGCTTCTCGGAAATTTTGTACAACTTAGCATAGGTTGTATGGATGTCATCTTGTTCATCAATTTTCTCAAACTTAGACTCCACAAAGTCCTCTTCTTCAACTACCTCTTCGATAATCCCCTTAGTAGGATTCATTGTGGCAGTGAAGGCATTCAAGATTCCCTCGTCATCATTGTCATCTGACTCATCCTTAGGCTCGGTGTCACTCAAGGTAGTAGCAAGGGCTTTGCTTTTCTCAATAGTCTTGAGATATGTTGGGCATTCTTGTTTTATGTGTCCAAATCCTTGACAACCGAAGCACTTTGGTTCGGAGGGAACAGTGTACTGACCGCCATCCTTAGCATCCTTCTTTCCTCCACCTTGGCTCTTGAATTGAGAAGAATTGGTTTGCTTTCGGTCTTTATCAAATCCTTTCGCATTAGCATTCTTCATAAACTTATTGAATTGCCTAGTGATGTAGGATTTCATCTTGGAATCTTCATCATCAGAAGACTCATCAGTTTCGTTACTTTTGGCCTTCAGTGCCATGCTCTTGCTTTTACTTCCTTTCTCGATTCTAGTCAAACCCAATTCATAGGTTTGCAAGTTGCCAACCAACTTCGTCAAAGGAATAGAGTCAATATCCTTTGATTCTTCAATGGTAGTGATCTTGGCATGAAATCTCTCAGGTAGAGACCTTAGCACCTTTCTTACAACCTTGGGTTCGAGAATGGTTTCCTCAAGATTAAAGGTTGAGTTGACTATGTCCTTTAGCTTGGCATAGAACTCATCAAAAGACTCATCCTCCTCCATCTTTATCTCCTCAAATCTAGTAGTGAGCCTTTGGAGTTTTGAATCCTTGACAGCCTTAGTTCCTTCATAGGTTGTCTGGAGGATAGTCCATGCTTCTTTTGCAGTTTCAATAAAGGATATTTTCTTAAACTCCTCATTGGTGACCGCACTAAATAAAGTATTCAATGCTTTGTTGTTGAAGTTTGCTGCTTTGATCTTGGCATCATCCCAATCAGTTAGTGCTTCCTTTGGCTTAGTCTAGCCAATCTCCACAGCTTGCCACACTTTCTCATCTAAAGATTGCAAGAAAGCTCTCATACATATTTTCTAGTATGCATAGTTAGTGCCATCAAATAAATGAGATATAATTAGAGATTGTCCTCTATCCATGACAAACGGGGGTCAATAGATCACACAGTAAAGATTAACCTTAATCAGAGTGTGCCCGCTCTAATACCACTTGATAGGCCAAGAATGTATTGACCCATTTGGTAACTTAATCAAATTAATTAGCCAAGTGAAATTAATTAGATTAAATTACATACAATAAACGTGGTAGCACAAAAAAATCACCAACTAAGTTAATGCAGTGGAAAATAAATTTGACACGGGTGATTTATTTATGAATGGGGAAAACCACCGAGGTAAAATCTCACTAGGTGAATTTAAGGTCACCACTCCCGAGAATCCACTATTATCAAAACAAGCGGTTACAAGTGGTTTCAAATGCATCGTTGTTCTTGTTGTCGAGCTATCTATCGAGCTTTAATGAACAACACTTCTTCACTTGTTTCTTGGACAGATTTGCATGGCTTCAATACTAAACTTGAACTCTTGTTCCTTGAAGTACTAAACCCATCCTAGATCTACCAAATTACAAGTAAAGTGCATTTTGTCAAAGGATTAGCCAATTTACATAATATATGTCTCTAACAAGTTCCACATATGTCCTAACACCTTTTTCTTCTTAAAATTATTTTGCTTCAAACAAAAAAAAAAAAAAAAAAACAAAAAAAAGGAGGCTTATAGATGGTTAGAGATAGTAAAGGGAGTGAACCATACAGCAAATAGCTAAAAACCCCAGTAAGAGCCAATGGCAAAAATCCGAAAAACACTAAACAGCAAAATTGAAAATTAACTTGCAATGTGTCGCAAGTTTGATTCTTAGAATTTACCTCTCCAAAATTAAGAATAGTTTTTTTTTTTTTAATACTAATAAATAAAAAGAAGATCCTAGGAACAGTTATAGACAGCAATACATTTGGAAGAAGATTGCCTTTTTATATATATAATATTTTTTTTGTAATTTTGATTTAATATTTCTTAGGAATATAAGAGTATTTACATCATAGGCAAAATAAAAAAATAAGTAAGTCTTGACATTTCAAAAAAATACACAAGTCAACTTAATAAAAATAAAATATAATTAAATTATGTATGGTATATATAATTTAGTATATAATCAAGCTTAAACATCATTGAGCTAAGCTCACCATTATTATTTTTGGTCTAATCAAGCTTAAAAAATAGAGTAAAATATTGTTTCCATCTCTAAAGTTTGCATGAATAACGTTTTTCGTTCCTAAACTTTTTAAAGAGCTTTCAATAGTTTAGGAACAAAAAAATAATTTGTTTTAATAGTTTGGAATGAAATATTTTTAAGCTTACGGGCAAAAAATGTGAGATTCAATAATTCAGTGATCAAAAATAAATTTTTAAAGAATACAAATGAAAATGAAATTCATACAAATTTTAGAAACGAAAATAATATTTTAGCTAAATTAATATCAAGTTCAGCTAGACCCATTTACAACCGCAGTTGTTAAAATCACGGTTCATATTGCAGTATGCCAGTATCTCACTTGCCCCAAACAATTAGGATTGGTCCAGAACCATCGAGGAAACTGCATATTGCAATTAGGATTGATAGGATTCGCTGGGATTGTATGATGCTTGCGATACTACAGTACTGATCCTACTTTTTGTTGCAGTTTTGGCCTACAGACAACATTGATTCAGCCGGTGAATGGTGTACGATTGTTGTAGCATCTAGCTTAGACTAGTAATTGATCCCTAGAGTTTTCATGAATATTGTTTTTCGTTCATTAGCTTTAAATTATTATTGTAGTCTCTAGCCTTAGACTAATTGATCTTCGAGACATTTCTAGCTAATAGCGCCAAAGTTTATTGGTGTATGACTTTGAGTACTGTTTATCTAGCTTAGACTAGTACTGTTTATTGGTGTGTGCCAAAGGATGAGGGAGTTTATTCAGCTCACCCTAAAGTTCTGTTTCTGCGGCTGGATATAGCTGCTCCAAAAGCTAGGGTGTTGTCAAAGTGGGCTAGGTCTTGACTCTTTGAGCCACTGCTACTGAAAGAAGAAGAATATCATGAAGTCATGGTCTGAGTTCTAAAACAATCTACATGTGGTTCAGACTTCTCTTTCTTTAGGTATTGGAAGCATGAATGGTTGTGTCATGTGTGCTACCAAAACTCACAAAGATAAAAGAAAAGATGAAAATTATTGTTCGTATGAACTTCATTTTTAGTAGTTTATTTTCCGTCCTTAAATTTTATATATATATATATATATATATATATATATATATATATTTTGAAGGTTAATAAAAAAAATGAAAAATAAAATTTTTAAAGGTTAGGATGAAAAGCAAAATTCATGCAATTTTTTTTATTGTAAAAAAGCAATATTTTAGCCTTTTTATTTTTCCAGATGAGTTGTACTGTACCCCACATTAGGTATACCATACGGCATACGTACGTCTTAAGTCACTTTTTCTAAATGGTTTGATCATCAACTTTTTTCTAAATGTGTGAAAGAGAACATTTGTTTCTTGGTAAGAATATTTCTTCAAAGTTGAAAAAAATAACAATTTCTTAGAAGAATTGTATTGTCCAAAAATTAAATAAAATGATGCATTCATTATATGTGTATATCTTACTATTTAAAGTTGGATTGGAATTAAAAGTCTTTTATTTTCTTTTGAGTCTTTTTTGACTTATTGTTTTGTAGAGGATTTTAATTGTACCGAGCTATGGACTTTATAAGGCTATATTTTGGGCTTTGAAATCTTTGGAGTGGGAAAAGTAAAAGTCTTTCTCTTTCGATAGCATAGATGTAATGATGATTATTAGGACCAAAAAAGTCACTCTATGGAAGGAAAACTTTGTTTTTATTGATAATTTAATAATTCGAAGCATTATTCAACATAAAAAAGTTACCGCTAATGCTTTTTTTTTTTTTTTTTTTTTTTCAATGAAAGTAAAATTTTATAACCCTAGATCTAATCCGTGAAGCCTATAATGCTTTTTTTTTTTTTTTTTTCAATGAAAGTAAAATTTTATAACCCTAGATCTAATCCGTGAAGCCTCTCCACCGATTTTACATAGGATCTTGATTTTTAAAACTTTGTTTTCAAAACCGCCTACAAGGTTCGGACTAATGGTAGAATCATGAGCAAACAACCTAATCTCATATGAATTAAGAAAGTCATCAAATAATTTTAAAATATTACACCTGAACTTTTCAAATCTCTTCTTGTAGGGAAAAAAAATCACAGATCAAGACCAAATAAGTCTACTTCAACTAAATCATTACAATATCTTCTCAAATTTATGCCTAAAAGTTGATTTCAAGCTATAAATTAGTATAAACTCATTTGAAATTTTCACTAAATATACTACAACTACATGTGATCACAGCAGCCACAAAAAGTCTCCTTAAAAAGAAGATTAGTCACATGCATTGGTGGACAATATCACTATAGATAGCAGCGAAAGCGGGGAAAGATTAGTCATTAGTGGTGTACTGTCTTAGCTAGAGAGTCACCTTCTAACTATATATTTAAAATGATTTGTTGTTTTTCGTGGACTGGACTGTAGGTTTCTCTGCCCCTAAATATTTAACTAGTACAGCACATTTATTTCCTATGTATTAGAGAAAAAGAAAAAGAAAAAGTAAGAGACACCATTATTTTTTATAATTCGATAGTTGGAGAGTGGGTATTTTTTTTTTTTGAGAAACAAGGAGAGTGGGTATTTGAATATTAATGTATCCGTTGAAAACATGAAGGTCATGCAAATTGCACAAAAAGTTTAGAAAAAATATAATAACTATTTAAAATGCTATATAAATAGCTACAAAGGTCATGCAAATTGCACCACCAAAAATCTCCGATATCTTCTAATTTCAAACCATTTTCCTAATATCATACTTAGATTAGAATTGGATTAGGTTAAGTTTTCCTAAAAATACCCGATGGTGTAAAATTTAGTTTTATTGTGTGAACGTCATCAATTCCATCTTGCCCTCCTTATATCAATCAACATGAAAAATATGTGCTCTATAAACAAAAACGAAATGCATTTGAAAAACAAGAACAACGATGGCATGCAATTTGTAAAGAACAAAGAAGCTTAGTAGGCCCTGCAAGTTTCAACTTGAGAGGACAAGTATCATCAATGGAGAAATCACATGCTGAGATGAAATATAAAAACACTACATGTGTTAGGGTCATATTTTCTATGTAATTGGCTAATCTTTTGACAAAACGCATTTTACTTGTAATTGAGTAGATCTAAGTTGAGTTTAATATATCAAGAAGTATGTTGTTCAAACATATCAAGTGGTATCTTTAAAGATATGGAGATTGATCCAATAAAAAAGTGAAGAAAAGTTGATTCATTAAATCTCGACAGAAGCTCGACAGATACTGCTATCGAGGATTAATGAAGAAGCTCCACACAAGCTTGATCTATCGAGATCTATGATTTCAGAATTTCCAGATTTGAAATTTGGCCCATGATGACTTGTTTGATTAGAATTGAATTAGGTTAAATTTTCCTAAAAATACCCTAGGGTGTAAAATTTAGTTTTATTGTGCTCACACAGACGTTTCTCAACATCTTTTTCTTTTTAAAAACATTTATAATATATATATATATATATATATATATATATATATATTTTAAACTTGGCCTCCCTAATTTTTAATAGTTAAATAATAATAAAGATCAATCACCAACAAAAGAAAAAAAAAAATCCTAGTTCAAGGCAATACTACTAGTTAGATTTAATAAGATATTTTTTAAAAAATAAATAAAAAACTTAGTATAAGTATATTGAAGTGATAGTATTTTTTTTATTTTTTTTTGGAACAGAATTAAATGCATGAGAATTCAGTTTTTTTTTTTTCCTTGAACAGAAGATATCAATTAAAACTTCAAGAATAAGGAGATTAAACATATTTGAGGGGGAAAAAAAAAGAATGCAATTTAGGAAGAAACTTATATATTCTTGCTATGGTATTTTGGCCGTGAAAATTTTGTGGTGGGGCTCCGCTAATGATCACAACATTGAAAAGTATAGTGTACAGAAAAAGGTCATATACTTTTGAGGTTTGGTTAATGTCAATACTACCAAGAATTTTAAAAAAATTTCATTTTGATTTCTAAGCGCAGACGGCACTTTAACATCATTTGAAAATTCTTTGCTCCTCCAAATATTTAGTTTTCTTCCAAGAACTTATCTTGGTTACAAAAGTCTCACGGTGACTGCATTATTGAAATCATATGTGTGAACTACGCATTTGGGTAGCCAATGATAAATAAATAATAAAGCAGGAAGAGCGATGGAATTTTCGAATTGTGTTAAGTAGTGATGTAGGAGAAAATTCGATATATTTTTGAAAATAAATTTAGTAATACTTGTCTGTAGCCCAAAACTAACAAATAGTTTTTATATTTTACCCCTAAAAATAAACTATTTTGTCTCAATCTCAAGTGAATGGTAAAAAAAACATATAGATTTCTTCAACATCTTAATTGAAGGGTCAAAGTAAATCAAATCACATTAATCCTGTATGCAGCAATTGCTGCATACAGGGTTAGGTGGCAATAGAATGAAGCAATAAGTGCGTAAGGGTCACGTGACTAGGTAGACCCTTGGACACTTGTCACTTATTTATTGCTGCCACCTAACTTTTTATGCAGCAATTACTAAATACAAGCATGTAGCAAATCCTTTCCCTATTTTATTTAATATTTTAATTGGTTGAAATTTTAATTTTAATTTTTAATTTGATAATTATAATTGTGGAAGAAAGATTTGAACCAATGTTATTAAATCCGTTATGTTCTGGCCGGAATATTTCGTATCGTGATGTAATCCAGAATAGCAATACCACCCGTTCCATCTCAAGTCCAATTCTGGCAAGTTTCAGGTCATTCCAGCCATTTCGGTCAATTTTGGCTGAAATGTAAATTTTGGCCGGTAACAGTATTTAGCCAATAAATAAATAACAAACTCATCAGTAGAGCATGTTTCCACCTAGCACTACTGATTGGCTGAAGACTTTCTTTTCAACTTTGGGGGCCATGGCTCTTTGACCAGTACTCCTCCCCATTGAAACACATTGGGTTTTATTCAACTATGCGTCCCCCCCCCCCCCCCCCCCCCCCCCAACTTGTGTGTTGAATAAAAATGAGCGCGAGTTAGTGAGGCATATATTAAATAAACTGAAATTGACTAAAATTCTTGAGACAGTGCTATATAAATAGGTGCAAATGGCATGCCAATTGCACCAACAACAACACCACCACTGAACATTTTATGGCATGTTTGGATGTTTAAAAAAGGAGAGAGAGTAGAGTAGAGGGAGGGAGAGTAATCCAATTACCTTGTTTGAAAGTTTTTTAAGGAAGGAGAGGGAGGGGTTTGGAAGGGTTTGGAGGGGTTTCAACTCCCTCTAATCCCTCATTTTTAATTCCCCCAAATTAGAGAGATTTGGAGGGAGAGTAGAGCAGATAAATTATTGTATAAGTAAATTCCCTAATTTACCCTTTCTAACAAATTAATCATATACCAATGTTGCTAGTCCATTTTAAAATAGGGGTAAATTTGTCTATTTTAATTATTTTCTCTCCTCTCCATTCTAATTTTTAAAACATCCAAACAATGAGAAGGGCTAATTACTCTCTTCCCCCTTACTAATTTTAAAAACATCCAAACAAGGTGGAGGGGAACCATTCCCCTCTACTCTCCTCCCTCTTTAAACTTCCAAACATGCCATTAGTTTCAAGCCATTTGCTAAATACGGAGCTCTCTCTTTATTTCTTTCTTGTAAGAATGGCTCTAACAGTTGCAACACCTATCAGTGAGTCCTCAAATATCACTGACCTTGTCGTAACAAATGGCAATGGAGTAAAGGGTCTCTCAGAAATGGGACTCAAAACCCTCCCTAAGCAATATATCCAACCTGTAGAAGAAAGGATCACTGTGAGCAACATCTTGCCTCAAGAGTCTATACCCATCATAGATATGTCAAAATGGGACGAACAAAAAGTCTCTAAATCAATCTGTGATGCAGCAGAAAAGTGGGGCTTCTTTCAGATTATCAACCAAGGAGTGCCCATTGAAGTGCTGGAGAATGTGAAGGACGCAACACATAGGTTCTTCAATTTGCCAGCTGAGGAGAAGAGGAAGTTTTCAAAAGAAAATTCACCTTCCAATAGCGTGCGGTTTGGCACAAGCTTTAGTCCTGAAGCAGAGAAGGCTCTTGAATGGAAAGATTACCTGAGCCTGTTTTATGTGTCTGAGGATGAGGCCTCTGCATTGTGGCCTTCTACGTGCAAGTAACAGAGCGTAACTTTACTCAATTTAGTTTACATAACAAATACATTACATATAATATAGATGCAATACTTGTGTACGTACATACATATATAATTTACTAAATGGGTTAAGTTCTAGTTTTATTTGGTTTAACTCAATATGATGTTATAACAAGCCATAACTTTTAGTTACATCTCATTATATCCTCCATGTTTGATTAAAGATCAATAATGATTTCATCATAATATACATATACATACATACATATATATATATATATATATATATATATATATATATATATATATATATATATATTTATATTTATATATTTCTATTTTTTTTATATAAAATTTGAGTATTATAGAACATAATTTTGTGGATCAAATAGTATATGCTTATGTTTATATATAGTTTTTGGTGGACTAATTGTTGTTTGCTTTTAGGGATCAAGTTCTGGAATATATGAGGGGGTCTGAACCAGTTATCCAAAGGCTATTAGAGGCACTAATGAAGAGGATAAATGTGAAAGAAATTGATGAGACAAAAGAATCTCTCTTAATGGGTTCAAAGAGGATTAACCTTAACTACTATCCTATATGTCCTAAACTTGAGCTCACAGTGGGAGTAGGTCGTCACTCTGATGTGTCAACCCTTACTATCCTCCTTCAAGATTATATTGGTGGACTCTATGTGCGAGGAAACAATGATAGTTGGGTTCATGTTCCACCTGTAAGTGGCTCCCTTGTGATCAATGTTGGTGACGCACTAAAGATAATGAGCAATGGTCGATACAAGAGCATTGAGCATCGTGTGGTTGCTAGTGGAAGCAAGAATAGGATTTCGGTTCCTATTTTTGTTAATCCTAGGCCATGTGACATGATTGGTCCTTTTTCAGAAGTGCTTGCAGGGGGTGAGAAAGCATTATATAAGCAAGTTCTGTATTCAGATTATGTGAAACACTTCTTTAGGAAGGCTCATGATGGGAAGAACACAATTGAATTTGCAAAAATATGATGTATTCTAAGGTGTGTTGTGAGGTTATGTTCTATTGTAATAGAAATAATTTTTATGAAATAAAACTCAATCTGAAATCTGTTTGAAGATATATAATAGAAGTCAGTCAATTCTTTATCCAATTATTTTACTTTTTACAAAAAAGAGTTTACACTTTTTTTTTTTAACATGGCTTTTACATTGTTTGTATGTCTATTTGAAGCATTAGAATTCATGAGAAGTGAAAAATATTGATAAAATTAAAAAGATTTATATTAGAGCACCCTCATCAGATGTGCTAAATGTGCCAAATGCCAAATATTTGGCACATTTGGCACACCAAACACAAAAAACCCCCTTTTATCAAATGTTCCAAATGCTATAATTTTTGCAACATGCTACAGTATCCTCACATATTTACTACTGTACAGACAGATGTGGCAAATGCTTTTATTATTTTTTTTATTCCTCTTTCTCTCTCATCTCTCCGCTAGTCTCACTCTCTCACCCCAATCCTCTCCTCTAAACCCCAACCCTCACTGCTCTTCCACGCCGACGCTGATGCTGACTGGTTGAGGCTGTTGATTGGTTGAGGCAGTTGATGGGTCGTGGAGGATTTGGTTGAGGCAGTTTAGCAAGGTGTCGGCAGAGGTGGGTTTCAATTGAGCTGTAAATAGGTGTCAACGAAGAAGGGTTTTTGATTGAAGGTGGTTTTTTTTTTTAGTGGGTTTTCAGTTGAAGGTGGGGCGGTTGAAGGTGAGTTTTTGGTGGAAGGGTTTTCAGTTGAAGGTGAGTTTTTTTTTTTTGTTGGGTTTTCAGTTGAAGGTGGGTTTTCAGTGGAAGGGGCTTTCAGCTGAAGGTGAGCTTTTGGTTGAATGGGTTTTTGTTTGAAGCTAGGTTTTCAGTTAAAGGTGGGGCTTTTGCTTTGGTTGTAGTATCAATGGGTGGTGGTGATGAAGGTTTTGGGTCGGTGATTGGTTGAGGCAGTTGATGGGTCGCAGAGGATTTGGCTGGGGTTTGGCTGGATTTGTTTAGGTTGGGGTTTGGTTGGGATTTGTTTGGGTCGTGGAGGATTTGGCTGGGATTTGATGGGTTGTTTGGGTTGGGGTTATGGTTGTTTGTTGTGGAATTTGGCTGGATTTGTTTGGGTTTCTGAATTGTGTTTTTGGTTGTGGAGGATGTGGTGGTTGTGTGGTGGTGGCTGTTGGTTGTTGGCAGCAGTGTGGTGGCTGTTGATTGTATTTGATGAGTTGTAAATATTATTTTAACGTGTAGTAAATATTATTTTAATGTATAGAATTGAATGATAAAATATCTGATAAATGGAATGTTGTAAAATAATGTGGTAAAATAATAAAGTAGTCTTTTAGTGTGATAAAATGACACAAAATTATGCCACAACTGCTATGATGCTCTTATATGTTGGGTTCAATAAGGTTCAACAACAACAAAAAATACTGCGCCAGTAAATGATCCTACCGGTTCCATTTTGACCCAATTTATGAAAAAAGAACAATAATTACTACCTGACATGTCTTCAATGCCGTGACAAACAATAGTAATAGCACTAACAAAAACCAAATCAACGTCTAAAATATTTTTTTATTTTGGTAATTAAATTTTATGGAGTGCCTTTATGTAGGCCTACAACCTATATAAGACCAAAATAATGTTTTTGGTTGAATTTTATAAAACATTTGAGAAGAAGTTCTCTTTTTCTTTGCCTACTAGCTTGGAGTTCTTGTATACTAGGTTAGTAAAAAAAGATATCAATTTATCATGTACACTTCTATGTTGTATAATTAGTCCCAAGTTTTTGGGATCTACTATGAATTAACAAACTAATTATGGTCATTTGTATTTATTATATTCTTTCCTAATTCATACTATGATATCTCTTTAATTGGAACGGCCTTTTTTATGCCTCCTACTAATGTTATTTAAAGTTTTTTTTTTAATCTGAAAAATCAATTCATTCTTCTTCACTGGTACATTATTACTCTCTTCTATATAGTGACATAATCAAGATTTTAGTTCAAGGGAGACACAATTAAAAGAAAAGATTGCCAACAAAAATAATCCAAATAATATTAATTTGGGACATTAAAAAAAATTCATATTATAAAAAGGAACAAATAATAAATTGATAACTGATAACTAAAAATTAAAGAGATTAATCTAATTATATAAAGTTTAAATTTTTTATTGGATTATTCAAAATAAATTGAGAAATAAATCAATATAAAAGTGTTAAAATTATAGCAATATACTTGAAAGGTTTTATACAGCTTCACTCCATTAATTGCTTTTAAAAAAATAATGTAAAATTCAAATTTCTTTTTTTATTCTTCTAATTAGTTAAAACTTGAGTTTATAGCAAAAACTCAAAGTTTGAAACTATGCAAAAGTATAGAGATGAGAGGAAAAAAAATTAGAGGAGGGATGAAGAGGTATTGAAGGTTTAGTATCGTAAGAAAACAAGGCATAAGTAAATTTTTTTGAAAAAATAATTATTTTAACTTTAAAATTAATATGGAGACATTGCTTTGAGTTGGATTGCCATGAGAAATTTTAAACTAGGTTTGGCAGATAGATTTGGTATAATATATATATGACACTTGTCTTTTAAAATCCTTAAATTCATATTCATATATATATATATATATATATATATATGTGGTTGTCAAAATCCCTATCTGGATCTTACGATCCTACGATTTTACTATCCCACCTGCCTAGAACGATCCAAATCTTTGCGATTGTTTAGGATCGTTCGATTCTAACGATCCCAAATGACCTTAGTTTCTTGTAAACTTCTTTAACTTGATAGACGGTTCAGTAGGACCAAAATGAAAAATAACATCACAATAGACCAAGTTTTGCTATTTTAATTTAAAGAGATAAAGTGTCAGTTGGATGCAAATGAAAAATAATATTCCAATAGAGTGTCACGTTTTGAGGTTTTTGGCTTCTTTAAATGGTGCTTCCGAATGAATGTAGTGATGTATGGTAATTACATCAAATTGATACAAATTTTTGGTTTTTTATGAATAAATGTATAATTTATGTAATTATTTAACATATCAATGTCTTTTTTTTTTTTTTTTTTCAAATAATGTAAGATCTTACAGTACACGATCCAATCCTTCGATTTACGATTCCACTTGCCTCCCATGATTCTACGCAGGATCTCGATTTTGACATCCTATTATATATTTTTTAATGGAATGTATAACATATATAATTATACCATGTTATATATATAGTTATTTTATAAGACCAAGTGTCGTGAGTAATTTTTTTATCGAAGGTATAACATATATATATACCATGTTATATATATAGTTATTTTGAAAGATTAAGTGTTTCGAGTAATATTTTTAATGGAGGGTATAACATATATAATTATACCATATTATATAGGGTTATTTTGAAAGACCAAGTGTAGCGAGTAATTTTTAAATTATCTCATGGTCTTTGTCATATATATGTATATATGTTATACATTTCATTAAAAATATGTAAGAAAACAAGAAGACATGTTACATCCCTTGTCTCTGCTTATGCCTCTTCACATGACTTTATTACTTTGAAACCCTTCTCAAATTATCTCAAGTACTCTAGTTAGAAATTAAGCCTAATCAACCTGGATTGTAATTTAATGAGGGCCTACCAACTCCTTGGCAATATGCGTGGCTTGAATTGCCTTTTAGGAAGAAGAAGAAAAGAGGTATAAGATGAAATGCTTGAAACACTTAGTAAAAAAAAAAAAACAAGGGTAATAAAGAATAAGGCTTACCATCGCCAAGGCGTTGGCCACGTAGCCTACCTTCCCCTTCTGGAAGTCCTTGATGGAGGAATCCAAGGGCAGCAGAACTCCATCCAGCATCAAAAGAGGGTTCCAGGTCTGGACCCTGTGGCGACAATCATGCCCCCTCACTACAATCGCCTTCTCACTTGAGGACTTGGTTTGTGCTACCTTAGCTACTTTGGCCCTTTTTTGCGGCTCGAACTCTTTAGAGGGGACAATCTCTCCCTTTTCAACTATATCCTTGCCCTTTCGATCTCGTTTCCTCTTCTTGTCCACGGGGTCAGGTTGGGAAGAGTGCACTGGAAGAGGAGTAGAAGGTCTGGTTTGAATGGCCACCTCGGGCATCGTGCTTCCTAAATTGAGACTCGAGAAGCTCAAGAAGGCTTGTTTTGGACTTGCGCTATAGCAACATTGCGTCAGGTATACTGGGAGCTTCTTGAATGCTGCTAACTTGTGCGAGGGCAAGGTGGCTGAAGTCAACGCCTGAAGGCTTTGGAGTTTGAAGTTGGTTAAAAATCTTAAATTCTTCCTCGAAGTTCGAAACCTCCATTACCTTGGCTGTTTCTTCAAGGATTGGGAGAGAGGAGGTCGCCTCTTCCTTGGCATTGCGCTAGGAAGGTAGCTCCACTAGTTGTGTGCCTTTTGAAGGGGTGCTCGCAAGGAAGCCAGGTACGATAATGTTAATCTGCTCTAGCCGAGGATCCTTCGCCTTTATCACGTATTTGGGACCTTGGAAGCTTGACGAGATAGGGTCGTAGCCGAGGATTATGTGAGTAGCTCGCAATTGTCCGTCGGTGTGAACGAAGATCTCGGATTTGAGTATCCTCGTAAGATCAGTCTCGTTGACAAGGTTGAAATTGGGGGTTGCAGATACTTATCTGCAAATTCATCAAAAGTGAAAAACATTGTTAGAATAAGCCATAGATAGTTGAATAAGAACCATTTATAAAAAAAAAAAGAAAAAAATATATATATAAACACAAAGATTGTTAGTGAGAAAAGGGATATGTTAGAGCAGTAAGCCTAAACCTAAACATCCCACCTGGTGTCCCATCTCGTGTTGGGCAATAAAGTCCATCATGCCACTCCCTTGAGATAATGAAAAAGTCTTTGTCCATACACTTGTTAGTATCAGGGAGACAAGATATAAGCCTGACCTCGAGGACCCTAGTTTTCAAATAATACCCCTGACCTTTAAGGTGTTGACGATTGTAAATCCAGTTAACGTTATGATGGGTGAGGTTCACACCCATCTTTTCATTAAGGGCATCTACGCTACCTAGGATTCTAAACACATTGGGGGCACAATGAGTGGGGCAAAGTCTGTGGGCAATCAGGTAGTCCCTAGTAACTCTACCCACGGGGATTCTCATCCCTCCCTCTATAAAAGCAATCATCGGGATCACTACCTCTCCTTCTTGTCTTATGGTATGCCATTCCCCTTGATGGCAATACCAGATTAAACCCCGGTAGGAATATGGTGACGGGCTTTGAAACTCTCTATACCTTTTAGGGTATTTACTAAGCTAGCGAATCTACCCATTTGAAAGGTATGTGAAGGTGTTAGGAGGACGAGGTGTAAGTTAAATAGGTCGAGGAGGAAGATGTCCTAAATTTAAGAAGGAATACTAAAGGTAACTTACAGGAATGTGGAAGGGCTCCTTGGACTGGTTCTTGAGAGTTGAAGATGCAAAAAGTGGAATAGCCAAAATCTGTGAACAATATATATAGGAATGGGAAAAGTGAGCAGGAGAGTTCCTGCCCAAATTCCTATAAAATTTCCCCACCGTAGGATCTCCATCACATCGTAGAACGTGGGAGACAGGGCGTAGTATAAAGTAAATGTTGAAGCGTCCCGGATGCTGAAGCATTAGGAGCGTGCCCCTTTATAGTTGAAAAGACATCTACACAGAAAGAAACGACATAAGAGTGGGAAGAACAATCACCAAAAAGTCAAAATCCCCATTTTTTCGAGGAGTAAAAGAGTGGAATTTTGAGGGGCTATTGTAGGGAAGAAGGGCCTAGATATAGGTATTGGGCCGTGTTCGAGGATGTCAAATAGCTTGAGGATAGGTAAATACTAACAAGGGTGTATTGGTTAATGGACCGTGAAAGAAGTCTGGTCATTAGGAATTGGAAACGTTGCCTGAGGAGAAGTATCTCCTCGGCTAAACAGAGTAGAGGTCAAAGGTTCGACCCTTCATCATGGACAAGGCAATAAGCAATCATGCTGGTAAGGATAAACATCAGAAAGGGATAAAACAAAAGAGAGTTAGGAAATATCTAAGAAGAAAGCTGCTACCACCGCATTAAATGCTCTGAATCTAATCCCCTGGCTGCATTAATGTGGAGGTGATACCTGAACAGTAATTTTCAGCCTTACAGCTACCCCCAAAGATTTCAGGAAGGTGCCGATGAGACAAGTATCAAAGCCAGCAATCTGATCTACACGTGAAGGGCTGAGATGAAAGAAGAAAGGAGAATATAAAGGAGAAAAACCCCATTACAAGTAGATCATCAGATAATCTGTAGAAAAATCACTGTACACTCAAGAATTGTAATTGTGGTTAAGTCTAAGTCTAAGAGAAATATATAAGAACAACCTTCCTCAGACTTTGTCGAGGAGGATTTTCATTGCCCAAAAACTATTCGTTTATGCTTTCTAGTAACAATTAGCCTACTTTGATTGTTGTCCACCTAACTCATTGAAAGTTCAGTTTCAAGCCCACTTTAGACAAATTCATTGTTTTAGGCTCTTTGGGCCATTGACCATTTCATTTGGGCTTTGGAAGCGAAACGTGCCCTTACAATAATAATTTAAAGTTAGGACTTGAGTTAATTAAAAACAAGTGAGTGTGTATAATATCTATTTCCTTCTTTTGGAAGGTTCTAAATTTTCAGACAGAATAGCTAATTGTTAGCAAGGTTGTTGTTGTTGTTGTTGTTGTTTTTTTTTTTTTTTTTTTTTTTTTTTTTTTTCAAATCTAAATTAAGTAGGTCATTGATTCGGTATTGGATTAAAAAGAGGGTTGAAAAACTCATAATATTTTCCAATAATATTAAATATATAAATTAAAAATAAAATTATAATATAAAGAATTCAAATCATTTTATCAACATGAGTGCTATATAATATTTAGGGTAAATTGCAAATTACACTCTTAAAGTTTGGGGGTGATTGAATTTTACACCCTGAAGTTTTAAAATTTAGATTTTACCCCCTAACATTTGAGGTGCTTGAATTTTACACCATGACGTTTTAGAATTTAGATTTTATCCCCTCTATTTTTGGAGTAATTGGATTTTATTCCCTAAAGTTTTAGAATTTGGATTTTACTTCTTAATGTTTAGGGTTGTTTAGATTTTACACCCTAACGTTTCAGAATTTGAGGGTGTAAAATCCAAACACTTTGTAACTTTAGGGGGTAAAATCCAAATTCTGAAATATCAGGGTGTAAAATTCAAACACCCCAAATTTCAGATGGTAAAATCTAAAGTTTGAAACTTCATGGTGTAAAATCCAAATATTGCCAAATTTTAAGGATATATTTTGCAATTTACCCTAATATATATATATTGGAACACTAGTTATGTCATGTTTTGTTCCAAAAAAAAAGTCATGTCATGTTATTGTGTATTTGTGCATATTCATTGCTCCTTGATTGTATGGAGATCTCGGTATTGCGCTTTGCACAATAGTTTTCAATGGTTGAGATTAAAAAGTGATTAAAAAAAAAATTAAGGTTGAAAATAAAAATGGTTAAAATATTTTGTGAGTGGTGAGAGAATAATTACACCGGTGTAATATCAATACCCTATCCAAATCCCTCTGGACTACTAAGTTTTTTCCTATTCAAAGCCAATGGGATCTGCAGGGAAGTTCGTGACTCCTGGCTTTTGAGAATTTGTGCTTCTTAAAGTTCCCCAGGCTTTCAGCTATGTTATCTTGAATGCTATAGCAACTGCAATCAAACTTGAGATTTCAATGACATTTTTGACAGTTAAGGAGTTAGTTTTTAACAAAAATTATAGGACCACGTCAAAAAATGACAACTTTTGTCATAATTGTTCACATGATAAATTATGAATGGTAAAGAAAAAACAATAAAATTTATGCGAAAGTAATAAATAATTAATCATAATTTGTCATATAAAATAATTATGATAAAAATGATGACTTTTTAGGTAGTACTAAAATAAATAATTTTTTCCTCTTAAAAAAAAAAGAATAAATAGTTTTTATACCCAAATTGTTACCTTATGTACTACATAGACTCTTATCAAATTTAATGTGTTTGGTGTGGGGGTTGAATCGAAGTCATTAGTAACGATAAGTTATCATTAGTGGGATCAGACATAACTCACAGAGCCCACCCCACCAGCCTTATCACATCATTACATCCTTCGCCTATAAAAAAACGTAAGCCATTCAAAATAGCAGTTCATCTCTTTGCATGAATATCGTTTCTCTACGATAAGTATCTACACTTTAATTAATTATCTATTACCTAAATTTCAGAAAATATAAAATTCTACTTCATTAATACTCCAAAGTGACTGCCAAACTTAGTGAAAATCCCTTTATCCATCTTCGCACCTCATCTCATATTAACCCAGGTTCCCCTTTTGCCTACTCTCTGTATTTAATATAATTACGGTGTTATTTATTTTTATTTTTTTTCTCCAACATGTTTTATATATATATAAAGGTGTCTCAGCTGGCATTTGCCAAGGGAAGAAGTACATTTTTGAAGACTAGGGAATTTCTTGCTAGCCATGTATATATATATATATATATATATATATATATATATATATATATAGTCCATGGGATTCTAGAGAAGTTCTAGACACAAAACGGATTTTAGAAAAGTGTAACTCATTCTTCAAATTAGTCCAGTCCACTCTTCTGGAAAAAAAAGTCCACCATACTCGGGCCTGAAGCATGAATATTAGGTATTAAGAGTGGCTCATTAATTTTTCATTTAAAAATTGGATAATTGGGTGCAAAGGAATTTGGTTCCAAAATGTCTTTGTTGAAAATATCAAGAAGTGTGCCAACCGGTTGAGATATAAGGCTCTTGGTTACTATTGAATTTTATAGAAATACTAATCATAAAAGTTTATTTCTATAAAAATTAGAAGGACAAAATTTAGTTACAAAATTAGTTGTAACTTAAGACTACAATCTTGCTCAATAAAATAAACATTACTATATATTTTGAAAATCTAACCGTTTAATTGTATGTTCTTTACGTTCTTAATACACATGTCAAATTTTGTGTCAATTAGATATTATTTACTATATAATCTATAAGTTTATATTTTATGCATAATATTAAATTACAAAAATTTGAAATTTAAACAATTCATTGATGACATAACTATTGATTTTTAATTTTTGAAAGTTTGCAAGAATGGAAGATATAAGAATAAGATGTAATCTAACGGTATATTTGTCAAAATTTATATCCAATAAAAAGATATTGAGTAAGGTTATAATATAAGGTTATAACCAATTTTGTAACTGAATTTTGTCAAAATTATAAATTGATCATTCCTAAAAAGCATGAAAAGCATAGAAATTTTTGGTCACTAAATGATGAGTGAAAACGTCTTTACAGTTTTTATGCTATTTATTATGGATTTTTGAAAAGCAAAATATAAACTAGAAGACTCAATCTTCGGGCCTTTAAGGGTATTCGCATTAGCTCGTGTAAAAAAATTCTGATTTGTCTATTTTAGTATAAGAATCTCATTTTCCTATTTTACATATTCACTTTTTAAAATAGCCCATATCAAATTATCTATTTTATACTACATTTCATTAAAATGTAAAATTTTCTTGATTTTTTAAAAATTGTTTCTCTTTCTTCATACACTAACAATCATCATCCGCTCTCTTCCTTTATTCTCAGAATATAAAAAAAATAATAAAAAACTAAATGCAAAATAAATAGCATCAGTGTAAATTTATACAATTACTGTAACAGACTTGTAAATTTATACAATTATATAGTAACTGATGTAGGTCATTTTTATACAAAATTGTATAAAATTTACACCTTTTTATTTTATTATTATACACCCACTAATTTAAGTGCTTGGTACAAACCCACTCAAAATCAAATGTATATTTCCTAAGCAAAATAAAGGGACTAATTCTCTTGTGATACACTCCTACAATTTCAAAAAAAGAAAAAAAAAGAAAAAAAATGCACACTTGCCCTGAAAAATAATTTATATATAGGATACTTTCTTTCTAGTAAATGTGTATTGACTGCTTAAAATGTATGAAGAGCAAATATATGTAACTAGTCGCTAACTCATATGATACATGAGAAAACTATTGAGTATGAATTATTATTTAATATGAATGATTTGCAAATATAAATTTTGTAACCTCTTTGATTACACATTAGGATTCCAATCTTAAAAATTCTTATCCTTGATATGAAACATTAAATTACTAAATGGAAAATATCAATCAAGCAAAAATTCAAATAAAAATTAGTATTCCAATCCCTAATATCCTCAATTATCCAATAAATGTTGCAATGTTAAAATATCTGTAGGGACTCAAATTGTCTTGGACCCTGGACAATAAAATTTGTAGAGTGCGGACGTAAGAACTAGACCCAGTGAATAGAAAAAGACTAAGTTCCGGCGCAGCAGAAGGAATTTCCAAGGTAATGAGGGACGGATGTTCTCTTTCTTTTTCTTGGCGCAATTTTTAGCGCTCCTCCTTCCTTTTTTCCAAAAGTCCCCCTCAGAGTATTTCGACTTTACCTTATATACTACTTCCCGTTCTATTTTCACCGTACATGTGTAAGTTCCCTTCTGGGAACTCCTTTCTGTCCCATCCAGCACATCCCGGATCCTCCGCTTGGTGGTTATAAGGCTGCTTGGCTACTGTTCAGGTATCACCTCCACATTAATGCGGTCAGAATGTTAGGTGGG
Source organism: Quercus glauca (assembly GCA_023736055.1). Taxonomy (NCBI): domain Eukaryota; kingdom Viridiplantae; phylum Streptophyta; class Magnoliopsida; order Fagales; family Fagaceae; genus Quercus; species Quercus glauca. Next base: position 53,453,020 of record CM043315.1, on the reverse strand, counting down.
ATGCATTTAATGTGGAGGCAGCAGCCTTTAGGAGATATTTGTTACCCTTTCTGGTTCCTCTTTTGATCAATATTCATTCAGTTTAGTTTGCATGTAACTTTGTGAAACTCCCTGACAACTAAGATAGTTACATCCACTTCTAAAGCTGGTTTGAGGAATGGATTTCATCCTCGGACAGGGGAGTGTCCTCGGACAGAGAAGCATCCTCGGACAAAGGAGTATCTTCGGACGGATGAGTGTCCTAGGTTTGGGCCTTTGGGCCACAAGCCCACTTTTTATGGACTCTGTCAGTTTTTCGGGCAACTGGCCCCACAATATCAATTTGTATTATTTTTCAAAAAAATTTGTGATTGTTTTGCAAATTTGAAGAAATTTTTGTGTCTTTTTCTTTTGTCACTTTGTAGTAGTCATTGAATAACTCATTTTATTCTCCTTGAGTGTTGATGTTGGTGTGAGTTATACATATATTACTTGAGTGCAAGTATTTTCTTTTTATGTCCGTTTACATATATTATTTGGTGTGAGTTGTATTACATAAATAATTGACTAAATTTCACACAATAGTATTTGTTCTTTGTTATGCAATAGTTTTTGTTCCTTTGTTTAATTGACTAAATTTCAAGAATAATTATAAAATAAAAGAACTGAATATATAAACAATAACTCATTCATAGTCCACCTATTTTAATTTTCCCCTAATTTTTCTAATACTTTTTATGCCTTTATCTTCTTAAAATTATTTTTCTTCCAGCAAAAAATAAATAAAAAAGGAGGCCTATAGATGATTAGAGACAGTAAAGGGAGTGAACGATACAGCAATTAGCTAAAAACCCCAGTAAGAGCCAATGACAAAATCAGAAAAACGCTAAACAGCAAACTTGCAAACTTGCAATGTGTCACAAGTTTGATTCTTAGAATTTACCTCTCCAAAATTAAGAATAGGATTTTTTTTTTAAATAAATAAAAAGGAGGTCCTAAGTTCAGTTAATATATATATATATATATATATATAATTTTTTTGTAATTTTGATTTAATATTTTCTTACATATATAAGAGTATTTACATCATTGCAAAAAAAGAAGAAAAAGAAGAAGAAGTAAGTCTTGATATTTAAAAAAAATATACAAGTCAATTTAATAAAAATAAAATAAAATAATGTATGATATACATAATTTAGTATAATCAAGCTTGAACATCATTGAGCTAAGCTCACCAATATTATTTTTGGTCTAATCAAGCTTAAAAAATAGAGTAAAATATTGTTTTCATCTCTAATAAATTTGGTATGAATAGTGTTTCTCATTCCTAAACTTTTGAAAGAGCTTTTAATAGTTTAGGAATAAAAAAATAATTTGTTTTAATAGTTTGGGATGAAATTTTTTTAAGCTTACGGGCAAAAAATGTAAGATTCAATAATTCAGTGATCAAAAAAGAACTTTTAAAGAAAACAAACGAAAATGAAATTCATGCAAATTTTGGGGACAAAAATAATATTTTAGTAATGTTAATATATCAAGTTTAGCTAGATCCATTTGCAATCACAGTTGTTAAAATCACGATACATATCGCAGTATCTCACTTGCCCCAAACAATTAGGTTCGGCCCAAAATCATCGAGGAAACTGAATCGCAATTAGGATTGATAGGATTGGCTGGGATTGTATGATGCTGCGATCGATACTACAGTACTGATCCTACTGTTTGTTGCAGTTTTGGCCTATAGACAACATTGATTAAGCCCGTGAATGGTGTACGATTGTTGCACTCTCTAGCTTAGACTAGTAATTGATCCCTAGAGTTTTCATGAATATTGTTTCTCGTTCCTAAGCTTTAAATTATTATTTTAGTCTCTAGCTTAGACTAATTGATCTTCAAGACATTTCTAGCTAATAGTGGCAAAGTTTATTGGTGTGTGACTTTGAGTACTGTCAATTGCCAAAGGATGAGGGAGTTTATTCATTCCACCCTAACGTTCTGTTTCTGCGGCTGGATATAGCTGCCCCAAAAGCAAGGGCGTTGTCTAAGTGGGCTAGGTCTTGACTCTTTGAGCCACTGCTAGAAAGAAGAAGAATATCATGAAGTCATGGTCTGAGTTCTAAAATAATCTGCATGTGATTCAGACTTCTCTTTCTTTAGGTGTTGGAAACATGAATGGTTGTACACATGACACGTGTCATGCGTGCTACCAATACTCACAAAGATAAAAGAAAAGATGAAAATTATTATTCGTATGAAATTCATTTTTCGTAGTTTATTTTCCGTGTTTAAACTTTTCAAAATATATATATATATATATATATATATATATATATATATATATATTTACATTTTTTTTTGAAGGACAATTTAAAAAATAATGAAAAATAAAATTTTTAAAGGTTAGGACGAAAAGCAAAATTCATGCAATTTTTTAGCCTTTTTATTTGTCCAAATGAGTTGTACTGTACCCCACATTAGGTATACCATACGTAAGTCTTAAGTCACTTTTTCTAAATGTCTTGATCATCAACTTTTTTTTTTTTTTTTTTAAATTAGACGACTGTGTGAAAGAGAACATTTGTTTCTTGGTAACAATATTTCTTCTAAGTTGGAAAAAAATAATTTCTTAGAAGAATTGTATTGTCCAAGAATTAAATAAAATGATGCCTTCATTATATGTGTATATCTTACTGTTTTGTAGAAGATTTTAATTGTACCGACTACCGAGCTATGGACTTAAGGCTATTTTGGGCTTTGAAATCTTTGAAGTGGGAAAAGTAAAAGTCTTTCTCTTTCGATAGCATAGATGCAATGATGATTATTAGGAGCAAAAAGTCACTCCATGGAAGGAAAACTTTGTTTTTATTGATAATTTAATAATTCTAAACATTATTTTTTTGATAATCAATTCTAAACATTATTCAACATAAAAAGTTACAGGTAATGCTTTTTTTTTTTTTTTTTTGGTGCCTTTTTTCAATGAAAGTAAAATTTTATAACCGTAGATCTAATTCCGTGAAGCCTCTCCACCGAACTTACATAGGATCTTGATTTTAAAAACCTTGTTTTCAACACTGCCTATAAGGTTTGTACTAATGGTAAGATCATGAGAAAACAACCAAATCTCATATGAATTAAGAAAGTCACCAAATAATTTTAAAATATTACACCTAAACTTTTCAAATCTCTTCTTGTAGGGAAAAAAAATATAAAAAATAAAAAATCACGGATCAAGTCCAAATAAGTCTACTTCAACTAATTCATTACAATATCTTCTCAAATTTATGCCTAAAAGTTGATTTCAAGCTGTAAATTAATATAAACTCATACTACATGTGATCACAGCACCCAAAAAGAGTCTCCTTACAATATCTTACAGTATCACTATAGTTAGCAGAAAAAGCAGGGAAAGATTAGTCATTAGTGGTGTACTGTCTTTGAGCATCCACAATGGTGGTGCTAAAAAACTAAAAAATTATTTTTAGCACCACCATATACAAAAAGAGTCCTGCAATAGTGGTGGTATAAGTAAATTTTTTACCTACATTGTTACAATGCACAGCTATATATGGTCGTGCATTGTAGTTGAAAACTTAAAAAAAAAAAAAAAATATTTTTTTATTCTACCTCCGTTTAAAATATTATTTGTTTGTTTTTATTATTATTTTTTTATTTCTTTTATCTCAACCCGTCTATCTTCATCTCTCACCTCTGTCTCAACTCTCTCAACTCTCAACTCTCACCTCTCTATCTCATCGCCGCCAGCCCACCCAAAGCTCATCGTCACCAGCCTATGCCGCTGACCCACTCTGTCAACCCACAATGCAGACCCATCTCGCCCACGTCGCCGACCCACTCCGCCCAAGTCCTAAGCCAACCCAAGCTCCAAGCCCCAAGTCTGAAGTTGACCCACGCCATCAACCCACGCCGTAGACCCATTTCGCTCATGCCGCCAACCCATTTTGGGCTTTTTTTTTTTTTTTCTATTGTGGACTGGTGGTTGTGGGTGTGGTTGTGGGTAATGGTGGAGGTGGTTGTGGTTGGTTACTGAAGTTTGTGGTGGATGTTTTTATTATAATTCTAATGAGTTATTTGTATTATTTTAATCAAATAGCTAAAAATATAGATCCATTGATGTTGGGTGTGAACAGGTAAAATAGATAAAGTGACTTTTGTAGGTGCCAAATAACTAAATTTTTAGCTCCAACATTGTGGATGCCCTTAGCTAGAGATTCACCTACTAACTATATATTTAAAATGGTTTGTTGTTTTTCGTGGACTGGATTGTAAGTTTCTCTGCCCCTAAATATTTAGCTAGTGTGGCCCATTTATTTCCTATGTATTAGAGAAAAAGAAAAAGAAAAAGAAAAAGTAAGAGACACCTTTATTTTTTATAATTCGATAGATAGAGAGCGGGTATTTGAATTATAATGCAACCGTTGAAAACACAAAGGTCATGCAAATTGCACAAAGAATTTAGAAAAAATATAATAATTTAAAATGCTATATAAATAGTTACAAAGGTCATGCAAATTGCACCACCAAAAATCTTTGATATCTTCTAATTTCTAGCCATTTTCTAAATACTAAACTCTCTTTTATTCTAATGGCTCCAATTGTTGCAACACCAATCAGTGAGTCCTCAGATATCACTGACTTTGTCGTAACCAAAGGCAATGGAGTAAAGGGTCTTTCAGAAATGGGGCTTAAAACCATGCCTAGGCAATATATCCAACACCTAGAAGAAAAAATTAGTGTGAACAACATCATGACTCTTGAGTCTATACCCATCATTGATATGTCAAACTGGGACGAACCAAAAGTCTCAAAATCAATCTGTGATGCAGCAGAAAAGTGGGGTTTCTTTCAGGTTATTAACCATGGAGTGCCCATTGAAGTGCTGGAGAATGTGAAGGATGCAACACATAGGTTCTTCAATTTGCCAGCTGAGGAGAAGAGGGAGTTTGTTGGGAAATTTAAACCCCGGTTGATAGAATTAACAAGTTTTAAACCCAAGTTGTTAATTAGATTTATTATGAATAAATCTTGTTAAAACAAACAAACATCAATATCATGCATAGCAGAAAATTAAATAAGATAAGATATGATGACCCAGGAAAACCAATGAAACAAACTAGTTTTACAGTAAAAAACCTGGGGGGAAACCTTCCCGAAAAGTAATCCACTATAGTAAAGAGAAGTTTCAGATCTAGCACAAAACCTTTGTCCCTAGACTCTACAATCCCTGCAGATGAACTTACAGTAGAAACATTCTACCGCTTCAGAACCTCTGAACTCTTCAATATATGAACGCCACCTTTTTTGCATGGATCCTAGTACGTGACTAACCAATGATGCACGACTCCTAGTACATGACTAACAAACCAACTTGAAAAAGAATGCTGGTTGCAAAGTTCTTCACTTTATCAACAATGAAGATCAAGAAGCACTTGGTTACTTAACCCTAAGGCACAAAGACGCAGTAGTTTTTTTTAGAGAAAATAAAGCATTTGGTCACCTTTTGCATGTGTTCTCCTTGTATTCTCATATGTGACGGCTTTTAAAATAAGCCTTATATATGTCTAGGGTTGTGAGGAAAGAAACCATACACAAATACATAAGCATGGATTGAAAATCAGATCTAGAAATCTGAATTTCGTAATTCTCGATAGATACATCTCTCGAGCAGTTGTCGAGACCTCAATAGATAGTATTTGTGTTAAGGTCCTGGACATAACTGTAGTATAATGTAGCTAATTGAATAGCACTTAAAGTGAGTGTGACTGATTGTGCTAAGTGAGCTGTGAGTGTAGTTAGTCTGACAGTTAGTTAGTTATAGAGCAGTGGGCTGTAATTGGTTAGTTAGTTGTTAGTTTTGGCGGGAAGACTTTAACTTTGTATAAAGATGTGGAATGTTATGAGAAAGGGTAAGAATGGAATTACTTCAGCTTCTTTAGTTTAATTTTGCCTCTTTCTCTCTCTCTCTCTCTAATTCTCTCTGCTTGGAGGTAGTTACCCTCGAAGTAACTTTTCAATTCCCAATTCAGTTTCCCTTCCCTTTCTCTGTTTTCTTATTCTTTCCTTTCTATTTTTCTAATTAGCCAAACACTTAACAATTGGTATCAGAGCCCACATTCCTGCAACCATGACTGAGACTAGATCTTCTTCCTATATCAATGAATCTTTGTCTCTACTCAAAACCACCACAGACCACCATGCTCATTCATTACAAGAGATCAATTAGCAATTGAATGCCAATACTCAGCAATTGAATGCTAACACTCAGCAATTGAATGCCATCAGCTTAGCCTTGCAGAAACTCACTGAAGCAGAAGAACAGAGGCAACAAGTTACATCCTTGAAGTCTTCATCTCAGACTCCGAATACTCCAGTTTCGCACACTGTGTCTCTGCCCCTCTCAAATTTGTCAAAAAGTGTGAAACTTGATTTTCCGCGATTCAAAGGAGATAACCCTGCTTCATGGTTGTACAAGGCCAATCAATATTTCAACTTTTATCAAACACCTTTGTGTGAAAGGTTGTTAATGGCTTCCTTCCACATGGATGGGGATGCCCTGATTTGGTTTCAAGATAGTGATGAGAACGGGATGTTTGCTACTTGGGAAGGGTTTGTAGAAGCCTTGTTGACACGATTTGGAAGCACTGCATATGAAGACCCTATGGAATCACTCACAAGATTGAAGCAATCAAGTAGTGTTGTGGTTTATAAAGAGCAATTTGAGGCTTTGTCAAATAGGATTAGAGGCCTATCAGATTGCCACAAACTAAGTTGTTTTTTGAGTGGTCTTAAAGATGAGGTGCAATTACCTGTGAAGATGCTTAACCCCAAGAATCTTAATGAAGCCTTTGGATTGGTTAAGATTCAAGAGGAATACCTGAACAGTAGATGCAGAAGTTAGAGGTCTACAATTTTTTATTACACTAAGCCTTCCATTTTTAGTCCAAAGCCTGAGGTGAAGTTGGATTCCAAATATTGGCTTCCTGTACAAATGTTACACCTGCTCAACAAAAGTGGTTAACAAAGCTGTTGGGGTATTTGTTTGTGGTGGAATGCAAGCAAGGAAGTGAGAATAAATTGGCTGATGCTTTATCTAGGAGATCTAATGTACTTGTTATGGCTATAGATCAATCCATTCTTAATGCAAAACCTCCTTCTTCCTTGTGTTTGATCTCATTTCCTTGTCTCTCATAGATTGAGGAGCTTAAGGCAAGTTATCAATCTGATCTCACAATGCAGTCCTTGCTTTAGCAGTTGCGTGATGATTCTAATAAGCCCAAGTTCTTTTCTCTGCATAATGGACTGATCTTGTTTAAGGGTAGGGTGTATCTGAGTCTTTCTTGTGCATTGAAGCCTAAGGTTCTACAGTTAGTCCATGACAATCCCTTGGGTGGTCATTCAGGATTTTTGAAGTCTTACCATAAATTAAAGCAGGATTTTTATTAGATTGGTATGAGGGTAGATTTGAAGACTCATATCAGGGAGTGTGGTGTGTGTCAGCAGATGAAGCATGAGACTTGCCATCCTGCTGGTTTGCTTCAACCCTTGCCCATACCTGATAAACCTTGGACTACAGTGAGTATGGATTTTGTGGTGGGTTTACCTAGGTCTCAAAGATTAGATGTTGTCATGGTAGTGGTTGATAGATTAACCAAGTATGTTCATTTTATAGGCTTGTCTCATCCTTATTCAGCTGCTAAGGTAGCTGCCCTATTTGCTCAGCTTGTCCTAAAGTTACATGGCATGCCTACCTCAGTTGTATCCGATAGAGACCTTATGTTCACTGCTAAATTTTGGGCTGAGTTGTTTAGACTTCAAGGTGTCCAACTTGCTATGTCATCTACCTACCATCCTCAATCAGATGGGCAGACTGAAGTGGTTAATAAAAGTTTGGAGCATTATTTGAGGTCATTCTCTGCTAACAGGCCTACTGAATGGGCTGAATGGTTGTACTTAGCTGAGTTTTGGCTCAACACTAACTACCATACTGCTACCAAGATGACCCCTTATGAGGCTTTGTATGGTTTTCGTCCACTTAGACTTATTGATTATGTTCTTGGCACTACTCAGGTTGCAGCAGTGGATTCTATTTTGCAGTCTAGACAGCAGATACTCACATTATTGAAACATAATTTGGTGGAGGCTCAAGTTAGGATGAAGTAGCAGAGTGATCTCCATAGGACTGAGAGCGTTTTTCAAGTTGGAGATTGGGTTTATCTTAGATTGCAGCTCTACAAGCAGCAGTCTATTGTTGTTAGAGGGTTTAATAAGCTGTCACCCAGGTTTTTTGGTCCTTAGAAGATTTTGGAGAAGATTGGAGAGGTTGCTTACAGATTGGACCTCACTCCAGATTTAGCTACACATCTTGTGTTCCATGTATCATGTTTGAAGGCCAAATTGAATAATCACAATGTTTCTGTCTCTATGTTGCCTTCAGTTAGCTCTCAAGGCATCCTCACTCCTGAGCCTGCAGTTGTACTTCAGACCAAATCTCATCGCTTCAAAAGAGGACAATTACTTAGTTGCTCATCCAGTGGCAGAGTGGTTCAATTGAAAATGCTACTTGGGAGGATCTCTTTTGTCTACAGCAATAGTTTCCCCATCTTGTGGGCAAGTTGTTCTAATGGAGGGAAGTATGTTAGGGTCCTGGACATAATTGTAGTATAGTGTAGCTAATTGAATAGCATTGAAAGTGAGTGTAGTTAGTGTGACATTTAGTTAGTTATAGAGCAGTGGGTTGTAATTGGTTAGTTAGTTGCTAGTTTTGGCGGGAAGACTTTAGCTTTGTATAAAGATGTGGAATGTTATGAGAAAGGGTAAGAATGGAATTACTTCAGTTTCTTTAGTCTAATTCTATCTCTCTCTCTAATTCTCTCTACTTGGAGGTAGTTACCCTCGAAGTAACTTTTCAATTCCCAATTTAGTTTCCCTTTCCTTTCTCTATTTTCTTATTCTTTCCTTTCTATTCTTCTGATTAGCCAAACACTTAACAATCTATCGAGAGCTGTCGAGGCTTATTAAACCTCGATAGATATTATCTGTTGAGAGCTGTTGGGAATCTGTCCAGCTTTAATGAACAACCCTATTTTACTTGTTTCTTGGTCCAATCTTCATGGCCTTAATACTTGACTTGAATAACATGTTTCTTAAAGTATTAAACACATCTTAGATCTACCCAAATACAAGTAAAGTGCATTTTGTTAAAGGATTAGCCAATTCTAAATGACATATGTGAATCATGTTAACCCTTACTATCCTCCTTCAAGATGATATTGGTGGACTTTACGTGTGAGGAAACAATGATAGCTGGGTTTATGTTCCACCTATAAGTGGTTCCCTTGTGATTAATGTTGGTGAAGCATTGCAAATAATGAGCAATGGTCGATATAAGAGCATTGCGCATCGTGTGGTTTCCATTGGAAGCAAGAATAGGATTTTAGTTCCAATTTTTGTTAATCCTAGGCCATATGACATGATTGGTCCTTTCTCAGAAGTGCTTGCAGGGGTTGAGAAAGCATTATACAAGCAAGTTCTTTATTCAAATTATGTCAAGCATTTCTTTAGGAAGGCTCGTGATGGGAAGCACACAATTGAATTTGCAAAAGTCTGATGTTTTTTTGAGGTGTGTTGTGAGGTTGTTCTATTGCAATGGAAATAATTTTGATGAAATAAAATTGGGTCTAATAGGACTAAGTTACTCTCTCTCTCTCTCTTAATTACATTTGCCATCATCTCCTTCACGACGTTCTCCAACTTCAAAATTTCTCTTCTAATGAATATCATGCTTCTCTCTAGATTCAAGTTGGTATTAAATTTGCCACATTAAGTTTGTAAAGGGATGTTAGATCTGTTAGGGCTCATTAATGTTAGATTTATTAAGGTCCAAGCTTATCATAAAACCTAAGCTTTTATAAGTCTCTACTTGCAAGACAAATAACTTTATAATCATACTTGGATTAGGTTAAGTTTTCCTAAAAATACCCTATGGTGTAAAATTTAGTTTTATTGTGTGAACATCATCAATTCCATCTTGCTTTCCTTCTATCAATCAACATGAAAAATATGTGCTCTATAAACAAAAATGAAATGCATTTGAAAAACAAGAACAATGATGGCGTGCAATTTGCAAAGAACAAAGAAGATCAGTAGGCCCTGCAAGTTTCAACTTGGGAGGACAAGTATCATCCATGGAGAAATCACATGCTGAGCTGAAATATAAAAACAGGACATGTGTTAGGGTCATATTTTCTATGTAATTAGCTAATCATTTGGCAAAATGTACTTTACTTGTAGTTAGGTAGATTTAAGTTGGGTTTAACATATCAAGAAGTATGTTGTTCAAACATATCAAGTGGTATCTTTAGAGACATGGAGATTGATCTAAGAAACAAGGGAAGAAAAGCTGATTTATTAAATCTCGACAAAAGCTCGACAGATACTACTATCGAGGATTAATGAAGAAGCTCGACACAAGCTCGATTTATCAAGATCTATGATTTCAGAATTTCCAGATCTGAAATTTGGCCCATAATGACTTGTTTGATTAGAATTGGATTAGGTTAAGTTTTCCTAAAAATACCCTATGGTGTAAAATTTAGTTTTATTGTGTGAACATCATCAATTCCATCTTGCTCTCCTTCTATCAATCAACATAAAAAATATGTGCTCTATAAACAAAAACGAAATGCATTTGAGAGACAAGAACAACGATGGTGTGCAATTTGTAAAGAGCAAAGAAGACCAGTAGGCCCTGCAAGTTTCAACTTGAGAGGACAAGCATCATCAATGGAGAAATCACATGCTGAGATGAAATATATAAACATGACATGCACTTTAAAAAAATCAGACAAGTTATAGAATCTAGATTGCAATTTTGAATTTGAGATCTATACCAAGTATAGGTAAAGAACAAAGAAGATCAGTAGGCCCAAGACGTGCAAGTTTCAACTTGAGAGGACAAGCATCATCAGGAATAGGAAAAATTGAGTACTATAAATGCGTTGTCCCTCCTCTCACATGAATGGTAGGTCCCACCATGAATTTAATTAGTGGAACCTACCATTCATATGAGAGGAAGAAATATGCATTTATGGTACTCTGGAAGTACACAATAATTTACCTAGGAATATGTAGCTAAAATTCTTTGATGAAGCTTTCGAGCTACGTGTAGTAATTTCACCCTTAAGCTCACACAGACGTTTCTCAACGTCTTTTTCTTTTAAAAAACATTTATAATATATATATATATATATATATATATTAACTTGGCCTACTTAATTTATAATAGTTAAATAATAATAAAGATCAATAACAAAAAAAAAAAAAAAGAAATTCCTAGTTCACGGCAATACTACTAGTTAGATTTAATAAGATATTTTTTAAAAAATAAATAAAAAACTTAGTATAAGTATATTGAAGTGATAGTAATTTTTTTTTTTTTTGGGAACAAAATTAAATGCATGAGAATTCAGTTATTTTATTTTTATATATTACCTTGAACAGAAGATATCAATTAAAACTTCAAGAATAAGGAGATTAAACAAATTTGAGGGAAAAAAAATGCAATTTAGGAAGAAACTTATATATCCTTGCTATGGCTTGAAAGGGAGTGGTATTTTGGCCGTGAAAATTATGTGGTGGGGCTCCGCTAATGACCACAACATTCAAAAGTGTAAAGAAAAATTAAGGTCATATACTTTTGAGGTTTGGTTAATGTCATTACTACCAAGAATTTAAAAAAAAAAAATTCATTTTGATTTCTAAGCACTGTCGGCACTTTAACACCGTTTGAAAATTCTTTGCTCCTCCAAATATTTAGTTTTCTTCCAACAACTTGTCTTGATTACAAAAGTCTCATGGTGACTGCATTATTGAAATCATATGTGCGAACTCAGCGTTTGGGTAGCCAGTGATAAATAAATAATAAAGCAGGAAGAGCGATGGAATTTTCGAATTGTTTTAAGTTGTGATGTAGGAGCAAATTCGATATATTTTTTAAAATAAATTTAGTAATGCTTGTCCGTAGCCCAAATCTAACAAATAGTTTTTATATTTTACCCCTAAAAATAAACTATTTTGTCTCAATCTCGAGTGAATGGTTAAAAAAACATATAGATTTCTTTAACATCTTAATTGAAAAGTCAAAGTAAATCAAATCACATTAATCTTGTATTCAGCAATTGTTGCATATAGGGTTAGGTGGTAATAAAATGAAGTAACAAGTGTATAGGGGTCACGTGACTAGGTAGACCCTTGGACACTTGTCACTTATTTATTGTTGCCACTTAACCTTTTATGCAGCAACTGCTAAATACAAGTATGTAGCAAATTCTCTCCCTATTTTATTTGATATTTTAATTGGCTGGAATTTTAATTTTAATTTTTAATTTGATAATTATAATAGTGGAAAAAAGATTTGAACCAATGTTATTAAATCCGTTCCGTTTCAGTCCGGAATATTTTGTACCGTGATGCAATCCAAAACGGTAATACAACCCGTTTCACCTCGAGTCTAATTCCTGCTAGTTTTAGGTCATTCCAGCCATTCCAATCAATTTTGGCCAAAATTCGGTAGCACTTTTTAGCCAAAAAAAAAAAGCTCATCAACACAGCATGTTTCCACATAGCACTGATTGCTTGAAGAACTTCAAATTTGCTACGAAGCTACCAAATGATTTGAAAAAAATAAAAATAAATAAAGAAGAAGAAGAAGAATAGAACAGAAATTTAGAGCCGCTGTGGAGGAAGCTCAAGTTTTAGCTGTGTTTGAAACTTTCTTCTTCAGTCCTGCCTCTAGGTCTCTAAAACTTTCCAAAGAAGTTGTAAATAACTAATGGGAATTTGAAATGAAGAAGAACAAAAGTGGAGAAGTCATCGGACGTGGGTGATGGAGTGGGGTTAGGTGAAAAGGGAGCTTCCTAGTTTATAAATATCCCATCAATGTTTGTTTATTTACAAAAATATTCAAACTTAAATTTTAAAATAATTAATCTAATCACTTTATTATTATGGTAGCATTTCTTTTAAAACACTATATTACGTTCATTAAATGATATTACATGTGAGTTTGGATGGCAAACACGGTTGGTATTTGCGTTTTCAAACTAGGTTTTGCGTATTATTTATGAAACTCGTAAGTATGAAATTTAGCAAATATAACTTTAAAATTGGGTCCTATAGGCACTATTTATCGTTTAAAAATTATTGTGCTATAATTTTTTTAGCAATAAGTTTTCAATTTTCAGGAATAAGCAGTATCCGAAAAGACCCTACATTTATAAAATTTGACTTAAGAATAGCAGTGAGTAATAACATTTTTTTATTATTATTATTAATTACTTACTATATATACATACATACATACATACATATATATATATATATATATATATAGTGATAATTTTGAAACAGTCTAAAACAGTATGCCAAAATAGACCGATACCAAAATATTTCATTTCAATAAACAAACTTAAATGGACACCAAAACGGTATTCATCACATTGATTTGAACCATAACACGTTCCAATATCAATTCACTAGGAGGCTAGGTTTGAGAAATCTAGACTTTTCTTAAAGACTTTCTTTTCAACTTTGGGGGCAATGGCTTTTTGACCAGTACACTCCCACCATTGAAGTGCGGTAAACACATTGGGTTTTTTTCAACTATGCGTCCCCCCCTCCCCCATTCCCTTGTGTGTTGAATAAAAATTAGCGTCAACCATGGGTTCTTGACAAGTATCAGGGAAAGGACAATGATACAATAAGCCACGCGAATATTGCCATGTGAGTTAGTGAGGCATATATTAAATAAATTGAAATTGACTAGAATGCTTGAGACAGTGCTATATAAATAGGTGCAAATGGCATGCCAATTGCACCAACAACACCACCACCGAACATCTTAGTTTCAAGCCATTAGCTAAATACTAAGCTCTCTCTTTATTTCTTTCTTGTAAGAATGGCTCCAACAGTTGCAACACCTATCAGTGAGTCCTCAAATATCACTGACCTTGTCGTAACAAATGGCAATGGAGTAAAGGGACTTTCAGAAATGGGACTCAAAACCCTCCCTAAGCAATATATCCAACCTGTAGAAGAAAGGATCACTGTGAGCAACATCTTGCCTCAAGAGTCTATACCCATCATAGATATGTCAAACTGGGACGAACAAAAAGTCTCTGAATCAATCTGTGATGCAGCAGAAAAGTGGGGCTTCTTTCAGATTATCAACCATGGAGTGGCCATTGAAGTGCTGGAGAATGTGAAGGATGCAACACATAGGTTCTTCAATTTGCCAGCTGAGGAGAAGAGGAAGTTTTCAAAAGAAAACTCACCTTCCAACAGCGTGCGGTTTGGCACAAGCTTTAGTCCTGAAGCAGAGAAGGCTCTAGAATGGAAAGATTACCTGAGCCTGTTTTATGCGTCCGAGGATGAGGCCTCTGCATTGTGGCCTTCTGCGTGCAAGTAACAAAGCTTAACTGTGCTCAATTTAGTTTACACAACAAATACGTGACATATAATATAGATGCAATACTTGTGCACGTACATACATATAAATTTACTAAATGGGTTAAGTTCTAGTTTCATCTAGTTTAACTCAATATAACGTTATAACAAGCCATAACTTTTAGTTACATCTCATTATATCCTCCATGTTTGATTGAAGAACAATAATGATTTCATCATAATATATATATACATACATATATATATATATATATATATATATATCTATTTTTTTATATAAAAAATTTGAGTATTATAAAACATAATTTTGTTAATCAAGTAGTTTATGCTTATGTATATATATAGTTTTTGGTGGACTAATTGTTGTTTGCTTTTAGGGATCAAGTTCTGGAATATATGAGGGGGTCTGAACCAGTTATCCAAAGGCTATTAGAGGCACTAATGAAGAGGATAAATGTGAAAGAAATTGATGAGACAAAAGAATCTCTCTTAATGGGTTCAAAGAGGATTAACCTTAACTACTATCCTATATGTCCTAACCCTGAGCTCACAGTGGGAGTAGGTCGTCACTCTGATGTGTCAACCCTTACTATCCTCCTTCAAGATAATATTGGTGGACTCTATGTGCGAGGAAACAATGATAGTTGGGTTCATGTTCCGCCTGTAAGTGGCTCCCTCGTGATCAATGTTGGTGATGCACTACAGATAATGAGCAATGGTCAATACAAGAGCATTGAGCATCGTGTGGTTGCTAGTGGAAGCAAGAATAGGATTTCGGTTCCTATTTTTGTTAATCCTAGGCCATGTGACATGATTGGTCCTTTTTCAGAAGTGCTTGCAAGGGGTGAGAAACCATTATATAAGCAAGTTTTGTATTCAGATTATGTGAAACATTTCTTCAGGAAGGCTCATGATGGGAAGAACACAATTGAATTTGCAAAAATATGATGTATTCTAAGGTGTGTTGTGAGGTTATGTTCTATTGTAATAGAAATAATTTTTATGAAATAACACTCAATCTAAAATCTGTTTGAAGATAATAGAAGTTAGTCAATTCTTTATCCAATTATCTTACTTTTTACAAAAAAGAGTTTACACTTTTTTTTAACATGGCTTTTTTACATTGTTTGTATGTCTGTTTGAAGCATTAGAATTCATGAGAGGCGAAAAATATTGATGAAATTAAAAAGATTTCTATTATATGTTTGGTTCAATAAGGTTCAACAACAACAAAAAACATTGCGCCTGTAAATGATCCTACAGGTTCCATTTTGACCCAATTTATGAAAAATGAACAATAATTACTACCTGACATGTCTTGAATGCCGTGACAAACAATAGTAAAAGCACCAACAACAACCAAATCATCCTCTAAATATATATATATATATATATATATATATATATATATATATATATATATTATTTTGGTAATTAAATTTTATGGAGTGCCTTTATATAGGCCTACAACCTATAAGACCAAAATAATGTTTTTGGTTGAATTTTATAAAATATTTGAGAAGAAGTTCTCTTTTTCTTTGCCTACTAGCTTGGAGTTCTTGTATACTAGGTTAGTAAAAAAAGATATCAATTTATCATATACACTTCTATGTTGTATAATTAGTCCCAAGTTTTTGGGATCTACTATGAATTAACAAACTAATTAGGGTCATGTGTATTTATTATATTCTTTCCTAAGTCATATACTATGATATCTCTTTAATTGGAACGGCCTTTTTTA
Organism: Quercus glauca; assembly: GCA_023736055.1. NCBI lineage: Eukaryota > Viridiplantae > Streptophyta > Magnoliopsida > Fagales > Fagaceae > Quercus > Quercus glauca. The sequence goes on along the minus strand of CM043315.1, from coordinate 53,436,816 downwards.
TGCCTCCTACTAATGTTATTTAAAGTTTTTTTTTTTTTTTTTTTTATCTGAAAAATCGATTCATTCTTATTCACTGGTACATTATTACTCTCATCTATATAGTGAAAAAATCAAGATTTTAGTTCAAGGGAGACACAATTAAAAGAAAAGATTGCCAACAAAAATAATCCAAATAATATTAGTTTGGGACATTAAAAAAAATTCATATTATAAAAAGGAACAAATAATAAATTGATAACTGATTACAAAAAAATTAAAGAGATTAATCTAATTATATAAAGTTTAAATGTGTTATTGGATTATTCAAAATGAATTGAGAAATAAATCAATATAAAAGTGTTAAAATTATAGCAATATACTTGAAAAGTTTTATACAATTTCACTCCATTGATTTTGTAAGGACACAAAGGTCTGGCGGCCCAAACTCATTTAGAATAGTGAAATTTGTGCTATCCAGTTATGCCCAAACCAATAGATATTTGTAAAGAGAGTGGGGTAAAACAAGTTGGGCTTAACTCGAGGGTTCAAACAGAGAAGGAATGAACGAAAGCCAAAGATTAAGTATATAAATAGTTCTTTACAATCTCGCCTGAGGATGATGTTCTTGGGTAAGGATGTACACTCTTCTCTCTCTCTCTCTCTCTCTCTCTCTCTCTCTCTCTCTCTCTAATCTCTTTTTCTTGATTTTCTTTTTTTTGGGAGGGGGGGGGGGGTCCCTTCATCTGGAACAGTCTTTTTTATGCCTCCTACTAATGTTATTTTATTTTATTTTTTAATCTGAAAAATCGATTCAGTCTTCTTCACTGGTACATTATTACTCTCATATACACAGTGGCAAAAATAAGATTTTAGATCAGGGGAGACACAAGTAAGAGAAAAGATTGCCAACAAAAATAATCCAAATAATATTAGTTTGGGACATTAAAAAAAATTCATATTATAAAAAGGAACAAATAATAAATTGATAACTGATAACAAAAAATTAAAGAGATTAATCTAATTATATAAAGTTTAAACGTGTTATTGGATTATTCAAAATAAATTGAGAAATAAATTTATATAAAAGTGTTAAAATTATAGCAATATACTTGAAAAGTCTTATACAACTTCAGAAGAAGATACTTAGCTGTGAATTATACTGTTCAAGTCACTTCCTCATCAATGCAGTTGATGTTGCCAATCATTTAATGTGGAGACAGTAGGTGAGCTTTCACTAGAAACTTCTTTCACCTACCTTGACTCTCACTAAACACCATCCTCTCCATTCGGCCTTCCAGGAAGTATTTTGTCTCCTCTCCTCCTATTCTCGGACGAATCCCTTCCTTGGGCTTAGAATGCTTTTATAATGATGTCACAGCTTGTTGTATCCTTCCTCAGTCCTCAAGTCCCCACAGATTGCTTTTAAATAAATAATGTAAAATTCAAATTTCTTTTTTTTATTCTTCTAATTAGTTAAAACTTGAGTTATAGCAATAACTCAAAGTTTGAAACTATGCAAAAGTCTAGAGATGAGAGGAAAAAAAAATTACAGGAGGGATGAAGAGGTATTGAAGGTTTAGTATTGTAAGAAAACAAGGCATAAGTAAATTTTTTTGAAAAAATAAATTATTTTAACTTTAAAATTAATATGGACACATTGCTTTGAGTTGGATAGCCATGAGAAATTTTAAACCAGGTTTGGTAGATAGATTTGGTATAATATATATATATATATATATATATATATATATATATATATATATATATATATATGACACTTGGTCTTTTGAAATAACGTCAATTCATATTCATATATATATATATGTGTGTGTGTGTGTGTGTGGTTGTCAAAATCTCGATTTGGATCCTACGATTCTAGGATCTTACGATTTTATCATGCCACCTGCCCAAAACGATCTGGATCTTTGTGATTGTTCAAGATTGTACGATTCTAATGATCTTAAACGACCCTAGTTTCTTGTAAACTTTTTTAACTTGATAGACGGTTTAGTTTGATCAAAATGAAAAATAACATCATAATAGACCAAGTTTTGTAATTCTAATCTAGAAAGATAGAGTGTCAGTTGGACCCAAGTGAAAAATAATATTCCATAGAATGTCACGTTTTGAGGTTTTTGGCTTCTTTAAATGGTGCTTACAAATAGATGTAGTGATATATGGTAATTACATCAAATTGATGCAAATTTTTGGTTTTTCATGAATAAATGTATAATTTATGTAATTATTTAACATACCAATGTTTTTTTCCCCCCCCCCAAATAATGTAGGATCGTACAATCTACAATCCAATCCTTCGATTTACAATCTCATTTACCTCCCATGATTTTATGTAGGATTCCGATTTTGACAGCCTATTATATATATTTTAATGGAATGTATAACATATATAATTAGACCATGTCATATATATAGTTATTTTGAAAGACCCAAGTGTCACGAGTAATTTTTTTATGGAAGGTATAACATATATATATATATATATATATACACACCATGTTATATATATAGTTATTTTGAAAGATTAAGTGTTGCGAGTAATATTTTTAATGGAAGGCATAACATATATAATTATACCATATTATATATGGTTATTTTGAAAGACCAAGTGTAGCGAGTAATTTTTAAATTATCTCATGGTCTTTGTCATATATATATGTATATATGTTATACATTTCATTAAAAATATGTAAGAAAACAAGAAGACATGTTACATCCCTTGTCTCTGCCTATGCCTCTTCACATGACTTTATTACTTTGAAACCCTTTTCAAATTATCTCAAGTACTCTAGTTAGAAATTAAGCCAAATCAGCCTGGATTGTAATTTAATGAGGACCTACCAAGGGTAATAATATTTGGTGATGGTAAAGATTGAATTAGTAAAAGTTGGCCAAAAAAGGCATTTATCCATTTCGCCTAAAACAAGTAGCAAAATGCCACTGTTTTGAAATTATTTAGCAAAGTGCTCCTGTTTTGAAACTCGATTTTTAAAAAATTGAGTTTCAATGAAAAACTCGATTTAATGAAAATCGAGTTACTTGTAAAATATTTCATGGAACTTGAGTTTTTCATTGAAACTCGATTTTTAAAAAATCGAGTTTAAAACAAGGGCATATGGTTAAATTGTTTCAGAACAGGGGGCATTTTGCTATTTGTTTTGGGTGAAAGGGGCAAATGTTCATTTTGGCCAATAAAAGTTAGTGATAGGGATATGACATTTTTATGACATTTATATATATATATATAGGGATATGACATTTTTATATACATATATTCTTCATAACTACTGATATAGACCATTGAATGGAGTAACAACATCAACACTAAAATTATTATTATTATAGAAGACTTATTTTAGTCATTTAATTGTTTTTCTTTTGTGGAAAAATACTAGTTTTTTATGTTTTGATTTCCCCCAACCCCAACCATAGTGTCAAAAAAAGAGTACGGCCGTTACCGTCCAAAAAATTATTAAAAAAAAAAAATGACAAAAACAACAGCAACATTAAACTTTTACTATGACTATAATAGATCTGTGGAGGTAGCTCGAATTCATTGTGTTTGACTCATTCAAACTACCATTAATCAACTTAAGAAAATCATATTTCCTTGCATCAAGTTTTGTGCTATCGACCTTTTCTTTCATTCTTTGGCAACGTACTATTATGCTGACCTAAGATTTGATTTTGGGATTTGTATTTCCAAAATTCCAACTCTCTTACGTTTTTGGGCACTTTTTATTTTATTTTATTTTTCATTGACTCTAGCCGACTTTACAGTTTACATTTCTACTTGATGATGTTTCGTTTAGAGAGAGAAAACAGATTGTGGAGCATGTTATATGATCTGCCAAGACTTAAGTCAGTTATGTTATTTGTGTAAGATAATTGATACCAAATCTCATATAATGGGTTTTAGTTACAACTTATGTGAATTTTTATTAGTTTTAAAAGAGTTTGTATTCTTATTATGAGTGTGACTTAAAATAATATAAAAGAGTTTGTTGTTTTAATAATAATAATAAAAAAATTAATTTAAGATTGAATTTGAAAGCAACCCAAATTATAGGAAAATTAAGTAATTTAACCAAATCTTTAGTTAAGGAAACCACTTATTACAAAGAGAATATAGTCACTTGATATAACCATGACTTCACCCAATTTTATTTTATAGTATATTGTTTCAGGTTTGATTTTGTGAGAGCAGTGCGGCTCCAAAAATTTTTTTCGCAAGGGACTTGGGGGGGGGGGGGGGGGGGGGGGCGCATAAGAAACTTAAATTAAACAAAATTTAATAATTAAAAAGCTTGAATATATCCAATTATCGAGGAAAAAAAAAAAAAAAAAAAAAAAAAACAACAACAACGCATGAAGTTTTACAATATATTTCTACAAGTTTTTATATTTTAAAATCGATACATGATAATTCATTGTTAGCGATCATTATCTATCAAAGTGGGTAGATGTGACTATTTTATTATGTTAAGTTTGTATAACATTTTTTTTATGATAGTTCACTTAGTACCTTTTTAGACAATCAAATGCTTGAACAATTATTAACTTTACAATACTATTTTTTCCTCAAAAAAATAAACACTAACTTTACATTTTTTTTTCTTGAATCACTAATTTTATAAAAAAAGTTATTATAACATGATAACAATACACACACATGTAAGTGTAACAAACCCTCTATATTTCATAATTATTAAATTATATAAAATTATATTATATTTATACAACACACTCACACATTCACACACGCCACAATTCACACAAATCACATTATAACAAAAATATAAAAAATAGCACACACATTCAATATCAAACATACACTCACAAACATATAATCTAAATTTATAATAAAGAGAAATATACTCACGACTCAAACATTACTCTTTACTCTTAGTTTGAGATACCAAGATAATTAAATAGAGAAGAGAGGTAAGATGAGAATCATGAGAATTAGATCATAGCAGAGAGAGAGAGAGAGAGAGAGAGAGAGAGAGAGAGAGATTTGTGATTTGTGTTATTGTTTAGTTTTGGGTTGGGTCGATATATGATTAGGGTGTGCAAAAATATTTTTAGAGGTAAATTAAACTAGTAAAAAAATATTTTATATATATATAAAATTTGTTTTTCCAAGTGGGGGGCGGGAGTGAACAACACGTACAACTGCCCATGTGTGAGAGTGACCTTGTGCTTTTTTAAGTGAAATTCTCTCCTCTTTATTGTCATGGATGTAGGCCGAAGATCAAACCACATAAATTAGGTCTCATTTTTCTTTCTAGATTTTTTGTCTCATTGTTTGATTTTTTGTGAGATCCTTTTACAATTCCCTATTCATATTTACAATCAATCTTCTGCAAATATTATCCTCACAAATCTATCTAGAGGTCCTTTATTCTTCCCTTTGTTTTTTTATTAAAAAAAAAAAAAAAAACTAAATACAGATATTTAATATCACACCATATCCATATTCTGAACAAGTGATTCTTATTTTATTTTCATTTTTAACAGATATTCAATAGGCTATAAACAATTTATACCCGACCTTGTGCATCTCAATATCATAGGAGACAAGGACGGTGTAATCTAATCACGCACGTATAATTGTGTCCCTTTTTTAATTTCTAAATTTCTTTGTTCCTATCTCTTGTTTGTTTGGCATCTTTTGCCAAATACATGGTAATGTTTATATTCAAACTCGTGTGAAAATAGTCAAAATAATATCCACATGAGACAATACTACTCAAAGGTTCCTTTAACACAATGCTAGGAACAAGTTAGGTGCACCATTGTCAACAAGTGATTTCATTTCCAAAATCTCAATATAGATTATAGACTATTCTATAAACAATAGAAAAATGTAACAAATGACTTTTCTAGTAATGAAACTAACTTCTAAGTTAATTTTTTGCTTTTTAACTTTGATGTATAGCTTTTTAAACTTTTTCAAAGTAGTATATTTTCGGCAAAAAATTTTCAATATAAAATTAAAAAGCTACTTCCAAATAAACACGAATGCATTTCTCAAATCCCAATGTAGACTATTCTGCAAACAGCTTGCACCTAACACATTTGCAGCTCTATAAGCAATGACTACATATTCTAGTCACACTTTACAGGGCGATATGCCTATAGTCAGATTTAACCTCAGATTTCCATCAGCATGTTACATATTTCTCAACCATTTCGTATTCTATTTACATGTTTCACTGATTCGACTGATTCAACCATCTCAATTCTCAAAATTCACCTCATGTGAATGAACTTATTGATATTTTTATGCACGATCAAATTGATGACGTTCACATTAAATTTTACTCTGAGTTAAGAGCTCATGCTTCATTTGGTCCCTTAGAACCCTTCTTAGTAACTTGTTAGTTCTGGGAAACTTGGGAACAATCTTAAAATAATTCACCTTTTAATCATAAAGAGAGTTGGAGGAATTGTATCAATAACTTATAAAATAATTTAGACCAATTTGTGAAAACCATCATGGAATTGAAATCTATTCCATCTCTTCTACACATCATTTGGAATGAATTGATGACACTTTTCAAAGCAATTGGTATGAGTGTATAATAATATATATGGATTCATTAGAACTCAAAAAGACACCAATTTGATTTGGAATATGCTAAAACTACAATCCATTTTACTACAAAGAGGTTAAATTGATGTGATAATAAATGTGGTTAATGTAACAGGAAAAAACAAAATAAAGTGAATTTTTGAATTGCTTGTTATTTATATTGTCTTTGAGAGTTAGCACATAAGTTGTAAGCATTTATGTAGTTAATGCTCCATTTTTTTTGCTGTAAAATGTTGTCATTGAAAACATTTACAGTGTATAAACCACCAAAATCGATGGTCGGATTGTAGGAACCTGCCAGTCCAGTGGTAGGAGCCAGTGGTTCAACAGCCCAGCCCACCAGAACAACGACCCAGCCACAAGATGGAGGGATAGATACTGTGTGTTTTTGTAAAATGTGTTACCAAGTTTTTAAGGTAAAACGGTTTACAACCTTTTACAAAGGATTTTATAGTCAGCAATAGAAACCTTTTCAAGTTTCACCAAATTTTACTGAAACAAACATAGCAAAATGCTAAAAATATTTTTCATAAAATATTTATCAACGAAACAAACAGAGCATAAATTTGTAACAGCTGTAACATCACTCTGTTTTATTTTTCAAAGATGTAACTTCAATTTTGAGCAAGAATATGATATCTTAAGAATGGCCAGATGATGGTAAAAGTAAAACTAATCGTAAGCCAAAGGAAGAAAAAAAAAGTCTTTAAGTCAAACCTTAAACAACGGGTTGAGGTTGCTTTGAATAACTGTCCTTGAGAAAAGGATTTTCAGCATGTCTGGTTCAATAGAAGACCCTTTCTTTAAGACTACAAATATGACCAACTGTTCTGGACCACCATCTACGGGTGCAACACTAATTGCAGCAGTCTCCAAGATGCATTCATCAGCACGGTCACATACACGCTCAATTTCAATAGAACTTGTCTGTGTATCAACAAATATTCGAACTTTTCAACATTTCAGATGTTAGTCCAAACATGCTTATGAAAGCACTCAGTCAGGTCAAGCTTATTCATATATATATATGAATAATAGAGGATTAGAAATTAATTTTTGTTAATATGCTATATGTTTCCTTTATATTTTTTTTATAGTTCTTCTCAAAAAAAAAAAAAAAAAAATAATAATAATAATAAAATTGGGCTCTTCTTCTTCCCACTATTTACCACTTTACTGTCACTCTTTGTCCAACATTTCTCTGTCCTTTCTGTCCCTCTTTCTCCCTATTATTTCCTGTCTTCTTGTTATTTTTCCACCAACCTTTTCTAACTCTTCTTTTCTCCATTTTCTTTTCAATAAATTTGCTATGAGTAGTGTTTATTACATATAAATTGTTTTACACTGTGTAAAGTTGTAATTTACAACTATATTTTATATTGACTTTATTCCATGACAAAAAGTGTTGTAATTGCTTGTATTTTGTGGCTTGTATTTTGTGGAATTTTATTGTATTGGGTTTAGTATTAAGTTGGTGAAAAATCGAACATGAAATGAAGAATCAATGCAATTTCGCGACTAACTCACAAGAAGCTCGTGAGTAAGGTTCCCGTGAAAAAGGTCACATGAGAAGCACATGCTAGAAGCTGAAAAGTCAAGTGTCAGGCTGCATTTCACAAGTGCTTCACGAGACAAGCCATCTCACGAGGTACCCGCGAAACTCTCTGTCTGGAGGATTTTAAGTGTAACTTTCTTACACTTCACCCATACTATATATACTTTCATTACCCACAAAAGTATGTGAGTGATTTTCAGAGAGAAAACCCTAGAATATACACTTGAGAGCTAGAGATTGTTATACCCACAATCATCTACACATTTCATTATGGTTTTTCTCAACTCCTACCTCTCAATCTCTATATCCTTGAAAGGTCGATAGCCAAAATACTTACCACACCCATTCAAAGTGTAAAGTGAAAATTTGGTGCTGCTAAGAAGCATTGGAAGGAGCCATTTATTGGCAGATGCAATCGGGCTGAATTGCAGGATCCGAAAATCTAAAGAAGACATGGTTCCAAGAAGTCAGTTGGTAGCAAGAGCTTGGAGGGATCAAGTACATGGGGATAGACTAGGCTTGGAGGGTCTTTTGTTATTCGTGTACTCCAACTTTATTTTCTAGTGGATCAATTTCGACTTGGAGGGTCGCGAGAGGTTTTTCGCCGAGTTTTTCGGTTTCCTCTTCGATAACATGTCTCGGTGTTATTTTGTATTTGCATTTCTCTTCACTACTCTTAAACTTTCCTTTTATTGTTGATAATGGATGAATATGGCCTAGGGTAGTGATAACGGTTTTTTGCGCTTCTTTACTCTTGTTCTGCACTTAGTATAAGTTAAAGTAAAAGCTATCTAGCCGTAATTTTAATTTGGGGGTTTAAACAAGCTCTTGTATTTTTACACAAATCCGAACTTTCACACTGTTTTACACACACTCCAAAAAACAATTGAAACTATGACTTCAAGTCACAATTTTCGCTTATCGTGACTTCAAGAATCGTGACTTCAAGTCACAGTTTCAATTATTTTTTAGGATTTGTGTAAAACTATTTGTGAAAAACAACATTTTCCCATTTGCTATTACTCCTTTTGTATCTCTCTCTTTTCCATTTAGTTCACATTCATCCACACAAAAAAAGGAGATTACTCTCTCTCTCTCTCTCTCTCTCTCTGTTTTTCTTTCTTTCGGTGAATATTTTATTCTTTCTTGTAGTTCTACTTTGGGATGAGGAATTTTTGTGTTTTTTATAGCTCTACTTTAGATTGATGTGTTTTGATGCTTTTGTGTTGTGTTTCATAATTCACCTTCATAGGTCTTCTCTTTCCCTCTAATGGCGTTAATTTTATTTAAGTTTTAGTTATATTTAGTTGTTTTGAAAGTGGGAATTTGAGTTTATCAAAAAAAATTTACTTGACTATGTATTTGAATGCCCTTACCAACTATTTGAGTAAATGATTATAATCTATCTTTTTTGCCTTTCATTGCACCAAAGTAAAGTTCAGTTGTATAGAAGAAACTCTAAGAAAATATTACCCATTATGACACAAGTTAGAAGAACATGGACCATCTTTAAAAGAAACAAAATTAACCAAACACATCCAAAACATGCAAATAAAAGACTAATTGCAATAGGAGTAAATAGAAAAGGCTGATGCTAGAAGTGCACAAAATATTTATCTTAAGTTAGTCTTATTTTATTTTGGAGTCCATTGTAATATTTATTAGTCAATTGTATTTTTTTAGGTCTTAGTCATTAACTAAGTTATTAGAATTTTATTTTATTAGAGTCAAGGTTATTTTTAAATTTCAATAATTGGGATTCCTAAGCTATTTAGAATGAGGTTTCCTGTGTCAAGAAAGAGAAAAAAAGGAGAAATCAGAAGAGAAATTTTTTTAAGTGTAAGAATACCTCTTTGATTACAGGAGTCTACCTCTAAAGACAACTAATCCTAGTTTTAAAATCCTAATTTAGTATCTTTAGCAAATTTCATAAAATAAATTATAATTATGTCAAATTACAAAAAGAATTACATATTTTCCCACATCGTACAAGTCCACATCTAGTTTGATGTAATGTTTATACCTTTGTTTTCTTCCACAGATTAGTCCACAACAAATATTGGGGTAATTCTCAAATGATCGAATCACAGGAAGAGCAATACGTGGTACCTTAATGCCTCCAATGTTCATAGTGTCATCAGCCCCATCCTGATCAGTGAAATATCCTATGTAGCAATTGAAGAGAGCATGTACGTGCGATTTTAATTATATGAATTTGTTAATGAGTCATGTGACTTGTTTAAATAATACACATGGATAATCTTTAAAACCACCACGTAATGTGTTTGAAAATTATAGATAAATGTTGGAATTGATACAAATTGGTGCTTTTGCAATTATGATAAAAGCATCTCCTGATGAAGGCTATGAAAGGAACTAGACAATAATGATAAAAGCATTCGTACTCAAGCTAAGAAATAGATATGTGCTGGAACAACTTATCTACCTGTGGTTCCAGATGAAAAAAGTATATTAGTCACTGGTTGATAGACTGGAATATAATTATTGATTTGATCTGCCAAGAAGAGAATGTCATTACTGTAATTAATTCTTTGGACATTCTTTGCATGATGATACAAAGGTGGACCTTTATTTTCATTAAGTATTTTGTTGGACCAATTTGACACCATTGCTGTATGCATACCTTGGATGGCACTAGAAAGAAATTCTTTCCACGATAAATCCTGTTCTCTTAATTGAATGCCCACATCATTACCAATCACAGGGAATACTATAGCTTTATAAGGAGCAGCTTCTACAACTCGACTGCGAGGAGAAAGAAGAATAGCCATGATGATACAAAAAGTGTAGTATTAACCTGTCCAGTCTCCAATCAACATGGTAAAAAAATTTCAGATAAGAAAAAGGAATTAACATGCACAGATTCATTTCCATCTTGTGTAAGTGCTTCATGGTAGCTAACCTTCATGAAGTGCCTACGAGAACTACTTAAAAGGAAATTGGTGTTTGGCATTTGGCTTTTGCACAAAAACCAGCATTTTGTAAGGCTCAGGTAGGGTGAATCCATCATTCACACACACATGGCTTGTTGCTTTAGATCTACCACCTGACAGAGAGAAGGAAGTTGCTAATCTATCTTAACCATGCAATGACAGTCTTTACCTGTAGTTTCAAAAAGAATCTACATAACTAAATAACTTCGCACTCGTGCTATCCACTTAAAATTTTCCTAAAAACATACTATTAAGCAAATTTTGCCAAGTTAAGTACATAATGAAAGAGAACATGTGGAGGAGATAATATGAAGATTAAAAAAATAAGAATAAAACCTAAGAATAAAGCAAGAGAGAATGAGTGGAGGTGAAAAAGTGTTAGTTATAAAAAAATAAAAAATTTGTTGTCAAATGTCAATGTCAAGTACTTCGATACTTGAGATGTGTAAAAAAGACTCTCTCTAAATAGAAACTATCTTCTCATTGATTGAAAAATGAATACAAAAATGAATGAAAATCAATTACAAAATCACTCTACCTATCCTTATATACACAGTCATGTACAAAAACAGAGTAACTACCTCTCCAGATTTTACGGTGAGAATTGTTACAGCTAAGCATTATAGCTAAGCACTACATCTAAGCATTACCTAGCTATGACACAAGTATATCCACTTGGCATCATTCCTTGTATAGAGTGTATGATCTGATCATGATAAGGAATGGACTCCAACAAATCTTCTAAGTCTTCATCACTTAGGCTTGTATCTCTGTTTTGCATCTGATACTGAGATGCACGCTGAGCTGCTCCCTGATGCGCACTGCCCTGCAACTCCTCCTGACATTTAGTGCTTGTTTCATGCTTGCATGTAGGGGTGTCCACGGGTCGGGTTTGTGCCCAACCCGAGACCGACCCGCCAGACTCGGGTGGAGAATGTTCTGACCCGCCGCCGACCGGCGAGGGAGTCGGATCGGAGCGGTCAGTTTTCCGCTGGAAACACAGTCGGTTCGGTCGAAACCGTTCACGGTGGAAAATCCGGCCAAAATAGTTGATTTCAGGCCAAAATGCGCTACATCCAGCGGAGATCTCACCGGATCTAGTGAGATCTCGCTAGATCAGGTGAGATTTCCACTAGATCTGGCTGAGATCTCACTAGATTCGGTGATATCTTTCGAAATCCGACCCAAATCTCATAAAAATCTAAGGTATTCTGACCAAAAAATCGCCAGAAAATTCGTATTTCGCTGGATTTTGGTAAGGCTCCGGTTGGGTCGGTTGAGGCGGGTTTTAGAGGAGAGAACCCGCCATCCGACCCGCCGGACTCGGTTTCTGGGCTTTGCAACCTGTCGCCGACCACCAGAGCTCACGGATCGGTCGCGGGTGGGTCGGTTCCGATCAGGTCTGGTCGGTTGGATCGGGTCCGGGTCTGGCTAGACACCCCTACTTGCATGCTTGTTGCTACTGAAGACATGCACTTGATTTAGCATTACTTTTAACACTCCCCCTCAAGAGCAAAGCTCTTGCTTCTCCATTATCCTTTGTATATTCTGGAAACTGAATCTTATGACTAAAAATATCAATCACTCCCAGTTTTGACAATAACCTCATAAAACTTTCAACTCCAAGTGCCTCTGTAAATATATCAGCTAACTAATTTTGTGTGGATACATAGAAGGTTTTAAGTGTGCCATCCAAGATCTTATTCCTCACTATATGGCAGTCAGCTTCAATGTGCTTTGACCTTTCATGAAAAACAGGATTTGCTGAGATATGTAATGCTGCCTGGTTGTCACAATACATCAAGGTTGGTTTATCATGTGGTATGTGTAAATCCCTCAACAAATACAATATCCAAGTGATTTCACAAGTGGTTGTGGCCATAGACCTATACTCTGCTTCAGCAGAGGATCTTGAAACCACATCTTGTTTTTTTGACCTCCAAGAGATTAGAGCATCACCTAAAAAAACACAATAACCAGTTAGGGACTTCCTGGTGGCAGGGCAACCTGCCCAATCTGCATCACAGAAGGTTTTTAGCTGCAAATCTGACTCTACAGGAAAAAAAACTCCTTGACCAGGTGTGCCTTTGAGGTATTGAAGGATCTTGGTGGCTGCTCTCATATGTGGAACCCTTGGTTATGCCAAGAATTGGCTAAGCTTATGTACTGAATAGGTTATATTTGGTCTGCTCAAAGTTAAGTACATTTACTTCCCGATTAATCTTTTAAACTGCCCAACATCTTTAAGCAACTTTCCATCACCTTTGGACAACTTTAGTTGCTGCTCCATTGGTGTTCTAGCTGGTTTGCAACCAATCATACCAGCTTCCTTAAGAATATCAAGAGCATACTTCCTTTGATTAATACTAATTCCTTTGGGACTTCTAGCAATTTCAAGTCTTAGAAAATATTTGAGTGAACCAAGGTCCTTGATTCCAAACTTCTAATCTAGCAACTTCTTCAACCTGTCAACACAAGTTGAATCATTGCCTGCAATGACCATGTCATCCACATAGATCAGCAATGCAGTGAATTGAGAACCATTAGAGTGAACAAATAAGGAGTGATCTACCTGTGATTGGACAAAACCAAGAGCTAAGATTGTGGCAGAAAGCTTGGCATTCCATTGCCTGGAAGCTTGCTTGAGACCATAAAGAGACTTAACAAGCTTCCACATCATAGGACTTGTTGTAACAGAAACAGAATCAGAACTGGACTCCCCCTTACTATGATAACCAGGTGGCAAGACCATATAAACTTCTTCATCAAGATCACCATGGAGAAAGACATTATTTATGTCAAGTTGATGTAATGGCCATCCTTTGGCTGAAGCTAAGGCAATAAGAACCCTCACAGAAACTGTTTTGGCAACAGGAGAAAAAGTCTCTAAGAAATCAAGACCCTCTTTTTGTGTATAACTTTTAGCAACTAGCCTAGTCTTATATCTGTCCACACTGCCATCAGCATGCAATTTGATCCTATACACCCATTTGCATCCAATGGGTTTCTTACCAGGAGGTAAGGGAGTTAAAACCCAAGTCTTAATGGCTTCTAGGGCTTGAATCTCTTTGCTTGAATCTCTTTGTCCATAGCCTCTCTCCACAAGGATCAAGAACAGCCTGAGAGAAATATTGAGGAGTTAAAGGACCCCCATTAACATTCATTAAGTAGGACTTGTATGCAGGAATCAAATGCGAATATGTCAAGCAAACTGAAATGTCATAAGCTGTGCCCGATGGATGAGAAGTGGCAACTGTGCTTGGTGATGCAAGTGCTGCCGTACAAGCATAATCTTGCAAATACATTGGAGTTTTATGAACTCTAGTAGACTTTCTGATTTGTGGTGGATCTGCAAGGGGATTAGTAACAACAATAGGAACAGATTCTGACAAGGAAATGGAATCATTAGACAAAACATCATGAGGAGAAGGGTCTGAAATGGGTTCAGTGACACAAGGATGAGCAAACATGGGAAAAGACATTGAGGAATCAAGTGGTACATCAGGTACGCTAACAGGAGTGACAAAAGTACCCAAATCACCTTCAGTAGTAGTATCAACTCCAAGAATAAAAGGATCTGTGAAATCAGAAGCTGAAGCAGAAAAATGAAAAACATTTTCATGGAAAATCACATCTCTAGAAGTGAAAATAGTATTAATGGTCAAATCCAAAACATTGTAACCTTTAACACCAAAGGGATATCCTAAGAAAATACATTTCCTAGCTCTAGGATCAAACTTAGACTTATGATTTGAAAGAGTAGAGGCATAACAAAGACACCCAAACACTCTCAAATGATCATAATTTGCTTAAAACCAAAAAGCACCTCAAAAGGAGTTTTATTTGACAAAACTGAAGAAGGAGTTCTGTTTATCAAGTAAACAGCAGTCAAGATGCAATGCCCCCAAAATTTCAAAGGAATATTATACTGAAATTTGAGAGCCCTTGCCACGTTCAAAATATGTTGGTGTTTTCTTTCAATAATGGCATTTTATTGAGGGGTTTGAACACAACTAAGTTGATGTAGTAGTATGCCTTTTTTAGCAAAAAAATCAGCCATGATGAGTTCAGTACCATTATCTGTTCTAATGGTTTTAATCTTCTTAGAAAACTATGTTTCAACCATAGTGCAAAATTGCTCTAAAGTGGATTGTGTTTGAGACTTATGCTTGAGCAAATAAACCCAAGTACACTTTGAGCAATCATCCACAATGGTTAAAAAAAACTTGCAGCCAGCAACAGTAGGAACATAAAAGGGACCCCACAAATCACAATGAATCAAATCAAAACATTCATTTGAAACATGAGTACTTATTGTAAAGGGCAGCCTTTTCTGCTTGGCCAATGGACAAATGTCACAATTGAACACTTTATTAGCATTGTCAATATGTACATTAGTGTTCCTTATCAAAGCCAACTTGGCATTTGACAAATGCCCTAATCTAGAATGCCAAATATTTGGCTGAGCAACAGTATTTACAACAGAATTAACAAAACTAGCTGAAGAAAAACAAGTTGATGAGGATGATACACTTGCTTGCAGTAGATAAAGGCCTTTGACCTCCCTACCCAGACCAATTGTGCTCCAATGAGCAAGGTCTTGGATGAAACACATGTTGCCAAAGAAAATTAGACAACAAAGAGTGGTTTTAGACAATTGACTAACAGAAAGAAGATTAAAACTGAATGATGGAACACACAAGACATTGGTAAGAATGAGGTTTTTTGAAATCTTAACAGTTCCCACATGTGTGACTAAGGTTGTTTCACCGTTAGGCAAATTAACAAAGGTGTTTACAGTAGCTATAACAGTGGAAAAACATGGTAAAGAATGCACCATGTGGTCTGTTGCTCCTGTGTCAATCACCCAAACTGAACTGTTAAAGGCATTCCTATCTACAATATTGGCTGAGAAAACTGAATGCTTTAGACTAGGAAGAAAAGGTATATTAGAATTTATACCTGACATGAAAGCAGCATTGGTATTAAGATTAGGTGAAGCAGAAGTACCCACCACATCAGATGCCATACCAGTCAGCCCTTCCACACCAGTATACATGCAAGAAGAACTTACACTTGCAGCATGAGAAGCATCCCCAAAACCAGCTCCTGAATTAGTGCTTCCAGAGTTGAGAAAGGCTAGAAGTTGCTCACATTGTGTCTTGGAAATAGGGCATTGATTTGTGACAACCATGGCTTTGTCTGCACCATTAACAGAATTACATGATGCTTGATTGGCACCAGACTTCCCTTTAGGCTTGTAACCAGGAGGGTACCAATGCAATTTATAGCATTTATCAATTGTATGCCCTTACATATTGCAATGTGTGCAAAAAGGCCTCTCCTTCTTACCATTTCCTTTATTCCAATTAGAATTGGAGTTTCCTTTGGAATTGGTGTACATAGCCATAGTATCTGACTGAGAGGATCCAGCAGCTCCATGACCAATATGCTTGTGAGATTCTTCTTGAAGCACCAAGGAGTAAACTCTGCTCATTGAAGGGAATGGATTAACATAAGAATTTGACTTCTTAGATTCTCATAATTCTTCAAGCCCATCAAGAACCTCATGACATAGGCCTTGTTATGTGAAACATTCAAGATCTTCATTGCTCCAGAAGAACATTCAGGAAGAGGCTCAAAAATTATTTTAGAAAATCTATTATGAAAAAATGAAAAAAATTTTCATAATAGATTTTCTATAATAATTTTTAGATATGTGTAACAAAAATATTGTTAGAGATATTACGAATTGGATTTTACTAAATAGGGCACGCATTAATAAATTATTTTAGAAAATCTATTATGAAAAAATGAAAAATTTTGAACTTTTTTTACAATTTTTTCAATTTTCAATAAAAAGCTTCCTAAAAATGATTATTAATACATGCCCTAGGGCATATATTAACCAGATCCAAATTACATATTTTACTATATAGCTATTGGGTGTCACTAATCACAAAAATAATAGTTTTATTTTTATTTATTATTTACATTAATTTGTAAATAATAATTTTTACTAATTACATTAATTTTCGTATTAAGATAAAGGTCCGGTTAATGTATGCCCTTAGGGCACACATTAAACTTTCTATTTTTGAAAATATTTTCTCAAGAATTGAAAAAACTGTTATTACTTTTTCAATTATCAAGAAAACTTTTTCTAAAAATAGAAACTAATGTGTGCCCTAAGGGCACACATTAGTAAAATCCTTAAGATAATAGTACATTCTCAGATTTGAGATATATTGGTTTGTTGTATTGATTTAACTAATGATTTTGCTTAATAAGTTTGTTGAGAGGTTTAGGTTAATGCCTTAAGATTTAGTAGGTATATAATATATCATTTTTAGCAATTTGTTTCAATAAAATTAAACTTTGCCTCCTCAACAATATTATTAATATTTTTAAAAGCTAAAAAAAAGCCCAAACAACACCCAAAACAAACGCAAGCAAAAAAAAATAATGACAATAATAATCAAAGCCGATTAAAACACCCAATGGCAAGGCAGACGTAATAAAACGGAAAAAGAAGGGAATTTCTAAGCCACTCAAAAAAAAAAAAAAAAAAAAAAAAAAACCTAACTTAAGGCAGAACGCAGACTGAGGGGTTGGGCAGCGGCAAGCACAGTAGCACACCACGCCTGACGCCACCAGCCACCACCAGTCCACCGCAGACCGCCCTGCCCCTGTCAGAACAAGCCTAGTAATTTATATCAAATCTCTTTTATTTTTTTGGATGAGAATATTGTATCCTCCCTCAGTCCCTCTCATATCTGAATCTCTAAATTGTTTGATTAAATTGTGAAGAGAATTTGAAGAGCGGCGGAGGCCAAAATGGGTATTTAGCTATAATTACCCAACAAACTAGTTAGTTGGGCTGGTTAGATGAGTATATGGGTTAGTAACATCTCGAGTCTCAAAGACTCGATTTTGGGCCCGTAAATCGAGTCTTTGAGGCTCGGTTTCTTGAGTTTGACGTGGCTACGTTCCACGTGGAGCACACGTGGAACTCGAGTGTCTAACACTCGAGTTCCACGTGGAACTCGAGTGTTAGAAACTCGATTTATAATAGGTATTTTTCAAATTTAACGCTCCTCACACAGCCACTGTCACTCACTCACCGTCTCTCTAACACTCACCCTCTCTCGTCTTCTCTCACTCACCCTCTCTCAGTCGCACACCTGACCTCAGCCTCTCTCTCTCTCTCACTCACTCACCGGCTTCTCTCCCTCACCGTCGTCTCTGGTTCACCGGCTTCTCTCCCTCACCGTCGTCTCTGGTTCACCGGCTTCTCTCCCTCACCGTCGTCTCTGGTTCACCGTCTTCTCTCCGTCATCTATCGCGCACTCGCTCACTCGCTCACTCGCTCACTCGCTCACCGTCTTAATCGCACCCTGAACTGCACTGAATCACCCTCTCCAACTGAACCGCACTGCTTACCGGAGAAAGGTAATTCTTCTGCTTCTTTTATTTCTTTCTTTCACTGTGAATGGGTATGGCCGATGCACCACTATTTTCTTTTTCTGATTTTTGTGAATGTACTGGCGTCGATGATTTTCATTTTCGGTTTAATTTGATTTATTTATTTTTGTTGTTGATTTATTGTGAAAACGCTCAATTTCAAGAATATTATGATAAATCAAATTTTCTGTTTTTTCTTTTTTCATTATTTGTAGTTCTTTAGATTGTAATTTTGTTTGTGAATGCTGAACCTTTACTGTTTGGTTGCCGAGAAACCGTGGGGAAAATCAAATAAATTTTGGTTGACGAAATTTTTTCCTATTTTGGTTTCTATATTGAATTTCTAGTTTTGGAATGATGCATGAGTTGAATGGATACCAGAGTTTTGGAACCAGAGTTTAAGTTTCAATGAGGCATGAGTTGAATGGATACCATGGATTATATCAAATACCCTCACATTGATGAAGATTGAAGGACTGTGTTTATATTCTGCCATCCAAAAGGGTAGAGATAGGGAAAAATGTTTTGCATGACCACTAAAAGAATTCATTTTTGAATGGTTGCAGGTAGTTCCAATTGTATAGAATAAAACTTGAACTGAAAGGAAACCCCTTTCTTCTTAATCATGTGCATCATTAGCACAAATAGATTCCTAATAGAATATTGCATTTGGAACAAGATATTGTGGCAGAGTCAAGTACAGCAAGTTAGGTTTCCAAAATATTACATTTGCTCGTGTTGGAGTATTGATATCTAAAGACTTTAAGACCAATCATGTTTATTTTTTAATTTGCTTGATCGCGGTTGATATCCTAATTTTATGGCTGTGTATAATTGTATAATGGTTGAAACCATAGGCTTTTGTACTTGGGACAGATGGACTTTGTTATTAAAACTTCACACTTTAGTAATTGTTTTATGCGGTCAAGGCTATGAGATTGCACACACAGTATGGTCCCAACTCAGCTGAAGCTATTATTAGCATTAGGATGAGGGAAAGCTTGTTTTTCACTTAGGAGGAAACTTTAAAAGTAGCAGCGTGTTAGTTTTCATTGTAGTTAATATGGTTAGTGGGTTGTCTTGACATGTGACTTAATGGTAATCGGACAATGCATATATGAGCTTTCAATTATGCATTCATTTTTTTCTTTTAATTTTTAAATCTTTAATTTTTTTAATTTCTCAAACTAAGTACTTATCATTCTTGTGTAGTATGGCTGCTGCAAATGCTAGGCGGATTGACCATACACAGCCTGGACCCATTGATAGGTCGGTTTTGACACAGCAGCCCAAGCATCGGTCCGAAGCTATTTGGAATGGGCAGGTAAAACACAACACTAAAGACTTAACCGATGTACATCTAAGAAATTCGTACAATGTACATGCATTTGAATAAAATATTTTAATCCATGGTTTTGTTCTGTGCAGGATCCAGGGTCTATTACCTGCCGCAGCCGTAGTTCAGAATTCTCCGAGCGAGAGCCAATGGTGGACGACAGAGTCAGAAACATCATCAACGCAGTTGGTTTGGAGGGACTCCTATGGGTCCCAGGTAGAGAGATTGACCACGGCCTGATAACGGCCTTAGTGGAGCGATGGCGGCCCGAGACTCACACCTTCCACATGCCACATGGTGAGATCACCATTACATTGCAAGATGTGGAGGTTCTTCTTGGGCTTCCTGTTGACGGTGATGCTATAACAGGGAGCACCATAAAGACTTGGGTGGCCGTGTGCCGGGAGTTCCTTGGCTTTGAACCTGTAAATCAAAACAACCATAAGGAACTTAATGGCCAGAGGATTCTCATCAGCCGGCTTTTGGCGCAAGTTGCAGAACCATTGCCGCATAATGCTAATGAGGATCAGCTGTATCAGTACGCACGATGCTACATCCTAGCGCTACTGGGGGACACAATATTCGTGGACAAATCCGGCGATAGGGTGCATCTAATGTGGGTGCAACAGTTGGAAGACCTTCGCAACCCACGAAGGTATAGTTGGGGAAGTGCTTGCCTTGCATGGTTGTACAGAGAGCTATGCAGGGCAAGCGAGGGCACCAGTCAGATGGGTGGGTGCCTACTATTGGTCCACTATTGGGCATGGGCCAGGTTTCCTTATTTGTGCCCGGCAGTTGAGCGTGGCCCGCCAGTGGGTGCTTATGGTCCTCCAGTGCGTGGTCCACTGTCCCTGAAGTAAGTCTCTACCTCATACACGTCATATACATTATGTGATCATTCTCTAAGCTCACAATTATGTAACTTGAACTTAAATATATATATATTTTTTAAAGGCTTTTAGCAAATTTGTATGTCAACATAACAAGAATTTGAACAAAGGCTCAATATATATGATTACGTTAATGTCAGAAAGTGTGTGACTGTCATGTGGCTTGTATGTGCTTTGTTTTTTATAAGGTCAAAATTCTTATTGTAGTGCTATTATTAATTAAGTAAATATCTATAAGTCAATCTCAGTAGTTATATGTGATTACATTATAGTTTAAACCTTGGCATTTAGGAAAGTTCTACATATTGATCCGTTGTTATTGATTGTAGGTGGTTGTGGGTCCCAAACAAGAAAAATAGGCCTGCCAACGTCTTCAGGGACAGGTATCGTCAGCAAATAGCTTCAATGTTGCCAGACCAGGTATGAAAAATAGATTTTTACATGCTTACGTACAATATATAGGTTTGGTGAACTTTAAAATATAAACATTGTTGCCTAATGTGTTCTGTACTTCTTTTTGGGCTGTTGTAGGTGGTGTGGCAGCCATATGAAGCTGAGTTAGAGGACCTTCCCCCATGGTGCGTTGCAGGGACGGCCGTGTGGACGGCAACGGTGCCGCTTGTATGTTTCCACCTAATAGAAAAACATACACCAGACCGTGTCGTTCGGCAATTTGGGATGATCCAAGAAATTCCCCGCCCTGTTGACACTGACGAAGTGCTTCATGGCATTGATTTGAGGGGTAAGACCGGTGTTGATTGGATACGGAGACATCACGTGCATATCAATGATTGGGGTAATCGCGTTGAACGGCGTTGTGAAGCAGTGCTAGGTGATATGCCTCCACAGCACGAGTACCACAACTGGTTCAGTAGGGTAACTCGGAGGTTCATCGATAGGCCCGGTGCAGTACTGACTATGCTGGTAACTTCTCAATGTCTTCTACATCTTACTGTACTTCTTAGCATGAAACCACTATTGAATTAACACAAGATATCTTACTACATTTTTTGCTTAGCACTTGGTCTCCATTTAATTTGCAATTATTACTAGTAGATGCAGGACATAACCAACATTTATTTTATTATCGATTGGCATTGTTGATTTGGTATTGCTGAACTAATATGTGTGGTTTTTCCATTTGTAGATTGAATGTTGCACTCGTGTGTTGAGGCGTCACCCAGTGGGCTCGGAGGACCACCAGGACATTACTGACGTGCTGACGGCCGTGCATGCGATTGAACGTGTACCACCTCCTATCCCTGAGGCCCCCAATGAGGAGGTAGCTACTCCTGCGGGCCCAAGCACTACTGAGGGCCCAAGCACGAGCACAGCTTCGGCCGGATGTCCCCTTCGTCCGCCTGTTGCTACCCCTCGGGTTGTACCTATCCCCGATCCCTCTCCATCGACCTCACATCCATCCCCAGCCCCACCATCTCTTCACCCACCTCACCTCCATCCCTTAGACCCACCATCTCTTCACCCACTCCACCTCTATCCCTTAGGCCCACCATCCCTTCACCCACCTCACATCCATCTTCTCGCCCCACCATCTCTTCACCCACCTCACCTCCATCCCTTAGACCCACCATCTCTTCACCCATTCCACCTCCATCCCTTAGGCCCACCATCCCTTCACCCACCTCACATCCATCTTCTCGCCCCACCATCTCTTCACCCACCTCACCTCCATCCCGTAGACCCACCATCTCTTCACCCACCCCACCTCCATCCCTTAGGCCCACCATCCCTTCACCCACCTCACATCCATCTTCTCGCCCCACCATCTCTTCACCCACCTCACATCCATCCCTTCGGCCCACCATCCCTTCACCCACCCCACAGTCATTTCTTGAGCTGTCAGCCGTTCCATTCTTTGACCTGGGTCTTACTCCAACCCCACCTGACATGCATCAGGACCCACCCTCCCACAGTGCGTCTATTGGCCCTTCTTCAGCCATCGACCTACCCCATGTTCAGGCTGAGCAGGTTGCTGGGTTACCTGCAGTGGCAGAAGGTCGACCCAAACGTATATCAAAGCCACCTCCTTGTGGGACAGGAGGGCACAAACATGGACACAATGCTGGCCCTGAGGCATCTGATGAAGGACATGCAAGACCTCCTCCTCATTATACGAGACGGCATAAGGCCCAAAAAAGGTAACTCAAATGATACCTTTTGCAAAGTTTATTTTACAATACATGAGAAGCTAGAAAGCATTCTTTGTTCCGATGGTCAGTTCATTATATGGTTAGTTCATTATTTACCTATACGAAATGTGGTTTATGAGAATTTGGACCATCAGCTATGCACTAGGATAGTGGATGATTCAATACCACATGACAGTCAATTTTGTTAGGCCTTGTGTTGGTCTATTCCTGGTTCAACTCATGAGCACTATAGGCCCCATAAAATGGCTGGCACAAATAATAACTGAAGGTCATACAAAAAACTTGCCTATTTTCTTAGCTATCGCTGAAACCAGCTTACTTTTTTTTTTTTTGTTTGATAAGGAACAAACCAGCTTACATGATCTACCAAATAGTAAATACACAATTTCATTTACGAGTGGACATTGGCAAAAACATTAGAATTAGAACCATCCACAATGGTTCATTCAATGTGATTTCGTATGTCTTTTCGCTTCACACTTCAAATTTGGATGAATACAGTTAGAACTTAGAACCAAAGCCTGTGCTTATTTGTGAAATTCACAAAGAAATAAGGTTCAAAACATTAGCTTCGATCCATGACAGAAGTCAGTCTAATGGCGTCAAAAGGACAGCAGCAGAACCAGCCCGCATGTTCTTGAGTCTTAATAATAATATAAACGCAGGGAATTTATAGGTTATAAAAGTTGATGAAATCAAGAATGAACACGTTTAAATTTGTCAACAATAGATGTAATTAATTTTCAAATAAGTGCCTATTGTCATTATCGACCTAGATTGTTCGAAAAAAATAAACCTGTCAAGGGCAGCCTTACTATGATCAATGTCATTAGGTTCAGAAACGTAATCAATGACACTAGGTTCAGAAACTAACTTTTGTAGTGATACCAATACCATCCCTCCATTTCAATGGTTTTATAGCTCCACAACAAAGGAGGCACAACAAAAAAAGTTTCATTGCCTCCCCTCCTTTCTTCCCAGAAAACATAGCTGTTCATACATATATATTGGTCAAGGCCGTGTTTTGTCTTGGCATTAAAATTTATTTTAATAAGGATGTTGATCATTCCATGCGTTCTAGTTTCTCTCTCTCTCTCTCTCTCTCTCTCTCAATATAAATTATTTATGTCCAATACATGTTTATGTTCACTTTCCAATTATAGTTGCAGAAATATCTTTTATGGTGGTAATTTTGTTCATAAAAAAAGCAGTTATGCAGCCACTACTGGATCTGATTTGAATTGCTAAATAATTATTCTGTTAGGGTTTGTTGAAAAAGTGATTGTTCTATATGCAATTTTACTTACATGGCTAATTTTTTTTTTTTTTTTCAATCCTAAATTCTGTTTTCACTTTTCAATTTTATGTATTTGGCATGTTTTTGAAAATATTGTTAACTCGTGTCCAGATAGAAACCCGCAATAACAATTTGGAGATGCAATCTGTGAATAACAAAGCTCTCATTGAGGAACTTGATAAGCTTCTTGAACGATTGCGTGTGCCTTCAGAGGTACTTTCTCCAATTGGATTACTAGTTTGAGTTTGAACAACTTTTTCTGGTCTTTCTAATGACATTTCCTTGGTTGTAGTATGCAGCATGTTTGACGGGAGGTTCATTTGATGAAGCCCGCATGCAGCAAAATATTGAATCATGTGAGTGGTTAAGTGGTGCTTTACGTGGCCTTGAAGTACCTAATTTGGATTCTACCTATGCAAACATGCGAGCTGTATGTACTCTGCCATTTTCTTTGTTTATCATCTTTTTTCTTTTTAAACAAAATTATGGGCCAGTAGAACTTTGTTCTAGATAAGTAGGACTAACACAAAAAGTATAAACTACAAAAAACCTGCAACTTACCGTGACTATACAATGCAGCAGCAAATGATCCATAATTTCAT
Source organism: Quercus glauca (assembly GCA_023736055.1). Taxonomy (NCBI): domain Eukaryota; kingdom Viridiplantae; phylum Streptophyta; class Magnoliopsida; order Fagales; family Fagaceae; genus Quercus; species Quercus glauca. Next base: position 53,411,952 of record CM043315.1, on the reverse strand, counting down.
CACTACTGTTGCACATACAACACTAATTTCCCCAAATTGTGCCTCTCTTGGTAAGCTTGTTGCATGTCAAAATTCTGTCCCATGCCTCTATCCACATAAAAAGTGTAACTCTTTTTGGAGTTTTAGTGCACCCAATGCTCTTCCAAGGGAAACTTACTCTAGTGGTGCCTCTTAAAGTTTCACAATACAATTGAACATTGAACTTACCACTAGTAGTCGGCCTCCACCTCAAGCCCTCTGTTAAATAAGCACTTCTTCCAATAACAAGGGTCTCAATTTGAAAATTATTCTTCATTGGTTGATGTTGTTTAAATGGTGGGAGCAGAATGGGTGGACATTTGAAGGAAGGGAGTTAACGATGGCGGATTTGAAGCAGTTATATTTGATTTTCTTTGAGACGACGGAGGCTGTGAAACCCGTTTCTTCTTTGAGTTTTCGTAATTCTATTGTTATATTAAAATTGCAAAGAAAACATTTTGTTGTTTTTTCCCCCAGATATATTCTTATATACTCCATGTTTACTAGGGTCAAACCTTTTTTCTTTTTTCTATGAAGTTTATTAAATAGAAAAAAATTTCCAGCACTTTCAATCTTATTCTGGCAAACCCAGACCTGAATGCTGTTCGCATCTTTCCCTCAAAATCCAAATCTTAGAGCCCCAGACCTGCCATCCATCAAATAGTTCCCAAACAATCCGAAAATACTGTTTACTACCAAAGAACAGCAAACCCAAACGTAAGTTCTGTTCCTTGTTTTGCCATCAAGCCAAAACCCTAAATCCCTAACTTTGACCAATCTTTCTCCACCATTAAATCCTAATCCTAACCTGTCAAAAGTCCTTAAGATACTTGTTGCCAAGAGAATCCTGCAACCCAACGTAGAAGTTTCCCTTTACTTCCATCCCTTTGAAATCGTTCAGTATTAGAGACCTTTGTTTTATGTCAATGGGTGCATGGGTTGTATTTACCTATAAATGAAAAGTGGTTACTCTTTATGTGAATGGCAAAGTGTGTCAACTTATTAGTTAGGCCGCCCTATTTACTTGAATGAAGGATGATGTGAGAAGTGTTTGCCAGTGAATATATAAATTTCATGAACACCGAAATGTACGTAATCAATGTCATAATAATTAATTGTAGTCCTTTTCCAAGTTAATCTTATAGAGTCCCTATGGAAGACAAAATTTTGGTAGAAGTTTGTTTTAGTGGAGAGAGATCAGTTCTCTACAGGGGTCTCATTTGAAAGGATCCATAAATTAGCAAACAAATTAATACTACTGGCACCGAGCAGTAAATTCAACCCTTTTTCATGTAGTAGATTTCATGTAGTTTGTAGCACTTAAATTAATCTTGCATTTCAATCTTTACATTTCAAAAACGAAAATCTTCTCAAACTTTTTCTGCTGTTAAAGTGATCCCCATTTAAGGCAAAAGTGGGAGTTAAGTATTTATTTACTTATTATTATTATTATTTTTTTCTGAAAGGTCTTTGGGTAAATGCATTGGGCTGCTCTCTTTTGGTGAGCATGGCTTCTCTTATATGCCTGATTATCCTGCCTTTGATATTTGGTAAGTAACATTATTGTCAGTATGTACTTAGTGGTTTTTTCTGAAATTTATGATGCATATCCCTATGAACAGTGACTGAATTCTTTGGGTGTTGCAGTACAAGGGAAACCATCCAAGGTGGTTGTTGATTCATTGGCTTTATTTGGGGTTAGTTTCTTGAAGCCTATTTATTTAGTTTATAAATCTTAATTGATTCTTTTGATTGTGAAATGGTACATCTGTTGAATACTAATGCATATGTATCTCCTGTTTTAATTCTAATGCTACTGCTTATCTGTAGCTGTTGTCAGTCACTAATGCTTTTTAATGTCAATCAGGAATTGTAAATTGATTTGACTTTTATAAATTTCATGCATGAAGTAGACTTATCAAATAAATGAATATGTTGTGCTCTTTGGTTTGTGACTTCTTATTTGCTACACATCAAACATGATACCAGTTTTAGTTAAATGTCTTTGTTTCGAGTCGTGATGAGTTCATTCTTCCCTTTTATGTGATGTTAGACTGGCTGATATGACTGTCAAGAATGTCAGCAATAAAGAACTTCATGAAAGTTGAAATTTGTATGCATACTTCCTCGGCATAGGTGCCATTCCAGTTGCCTACAGGTTCTCCTATTTTTGAGTTCTCAAGATTATTGCATGTGAGTTGCTGTACTTTTGTTGATAATATAAGGAAGCCACACAAATTAGGTTCTTGTCTGCAAGAAATTTAAGCCTGAAAAAAAATCAATCAGATGACCTAAACAATGATTATAGATAAATTCTTTGGACCTTCAATGAAGCTATGATTAATGATTTAGCTTATGGAATCTTGTAGCAGAAATTGAAACAAAGTGAATTTTGGTGAATGATAATTTTAAAGGTTCAAGAAATTGGAACTAGTTGCAGTTATCTATTTACAAAATAAAATGGGTGAAAGAATAATATTCAGTTAATTCATAAAACAATACTTTAGTGCGAATCAATTAATGGCCTACATCCTACATTTTTCTTTGATCTTCTATTAATGAAATGACTGTTGACTACGTGTCTTAATGCATGGAATGTACTGAAATTTTTGAATTCTTGGCGGGATCTTAATTGCTTTAAATTTTTATTGATGTTCATCACAATATAAGAAAATTTTATTGGTTGTATAAATTGCAACATTGATTTATTATTTATTTTCTCAATATAGCTCCTTAGAGTATGTTACATGTACTGAATAATTTATGGTTTCCTATCTTTGAGAACTTGGAATTGTTACACATCTTTTTTTCCTTGAAATCTTTAATAGTTAATTAGCATCATCATCATCAACAACAATATCAATGTGTTACTTTTTGTTATTTGGCCTTTTTCAAAGGTTAAAATTTACTTTTTATTCTAGTTGCTCATGGGCTTCTTGCAAATTTTGGGACCATAGAAGGTTTCTGTGAATGAGATGGAGATATACAAGTAGTGCTCCTTTTCTTCTTTGCCATCTCAAATAATTTGGTTGATTTTGATTATGCCATTCACAGGCAGGAGCTATGTTAGGAGATGCTTTTCTTCACCAATTACCACATGCTTTTGGTATGAGTCTAATCAGATACTGCTTTTATTCTCTGTGATTCCTCCACATGTTTAGTTGCCAATCCTATCTTGGTACCTGAATTTCAATGTAGTTTGATGTAACTAGGACATAGGACATTGAAGATTTGTACTAGGTTTTATTGCAGCTCATTTTTAAAAACTTTTAGGTTATTTTAAAATTTTGTATACATCCAGATTCTTTTCTTTTTTGGGTTTGGGAGAAAGGAGAAGGGGGGGGGGGGGGGGGGGGGGGGTTATTACTTTTAGCATCATTTTAGAGGTAACTGTTCCCTGGTCTCTCCTCTTTTCTATATATATTGGCGTAGAAAGCTTTAGAGTTTTCAGTTTTGTTTTATTGACTCCAAAAAAATGTTTGTGATATGAAACTCTGAACCTTAGGAATTTTAATAAAACTTTCTATAATTTCTGATTTTTTCTGGTTTTGGGTGGTTTTTAGATTGAAAGCCAAAAAAAGAAGATATTTCAGGCATAAATTAATATACTCATATTTTTGCAGGTGGTGAACACTCCCACTCGCATGATCACCATGCAGAGCATGATCATCACGATCATTTTGGACATGAGCCGTCACATTCGCATTCTTTGAAAGACCTTTCTGTAGGAATTTCCATTCTGGGTTAGTGTAACATACTTGATGCTTGTCTTATTAAACAAGTCAACCATGTGGCTCCCTGTTTCAACTTTCAACTTGTTTATAACTGTATGAATATGTTTGAATATGATTTTAAATGTATGAATAACTTTGTGCCTGTAGTGATTGATGAGCAAATTAGTGTAATAGGCTGGATTGAACACTTTTTTTTTTCATAGCTCCAACCTAGGGGTAGGCTTTTCTGTGCTCTTTAAAGGTAAATAAAGGGGGTTAACTGGGAATACAAAGATGCAAATAATTTTCCACATGGTTATAATGCTTGATAATAAATTACCTCTCCTGCATACTGTCTGAGACCATTTGATGGATTTTACCTACCAAAGAGAATCGCCCAGGGGGAGAAACTGTTGGATGTTAAACACTCACATTGGCAATTGCAATTTATTTTGATGATTAAGGGCTGTTGTTGAAGGATTGGTTTGATGCAAATCTAATTAAAAGCAAGAAGGGAGGTCCTCTGGTTTTTCATCAATCTTGAATTAATGCTATATACTTCTGTCTTATAGAATATTGAAAGTGTTAAGTTTTTAGTTGCTTAATATTTGTTGAAATGTCTATTTGTAAAGTTACTTTAAAATAAGAAAAGAAAAAAGAGAAGTGTCTACTACCAAGGAGAAATAGGAAAATTGTATGTGCTATTTAATGTCTTATGAGATGATTATATGTCAGTTTCAGTCCATTATATTGTATCTCAATTCCATGTGGGTTCTTGACTTGTGTTTACCTATGAAAGCAAGCTATCTAATTTTTGCTGAAGTAAGGTATATAACTTACTATACGGTGATTTCTTCTTTTACTTTTCTGTTGCTTTGTTCTTGTTGATTTTGTTTCTTATTCTGATTATTATCAGGGGTGTTGCGGATTGGGAATAAAAACCTTGAATTCTTATTGTGATGTATTGGTTGTTGCAGCTGGCATTGTAGTTTTTCTTCTTGTAGAGAAGCTAGTGAGGTATGTTGAAGGTAACTCTGGAGGAGCTCATGCATGGGGTCATGGTCATCACCACCATCATCATAAGGGCAGTAAGAAATTGAAGGATGACAGTGATTCTACTGACATTAAGCAGTCACAATCTTCTGATGGAAAAGATGGAAAAACGTTGGAGATGTCATCTGAAGGAAAGGTGTCAGATGGAGCGTCAAATGACTCTTTGAATGGAGATGATCTGAGGCATGAATCTCTTCGGAAGGTGAGGATTTGGCGTATCGTGTGTAACTTTAGGTACTATTGAGATGTACTTTGATTCATGGTTGGGCTACTGGCTTGGAATGGTGTAAATTTGAGCCCAGAGTTAAGGTCAGGCAAGGCTAGGGGTAGACATGATTGTTCGTGCATTGGGTGCCTGTCATACAATACAGATGGATGGCACATTGTTTTTTCAGTTGACTATAGTGTATTCTAATAATCAATGAGAAATTTAAACCAATTTCTTTCTGCATCTTTCTTTTTTTGGATTGAATTGTAGGATTGCATACTGAACCTTGTCTGTCATGCTTTCATCCTGCAGAGAACTGCTGCTGGTGCTAGAAAAGATGAAGCCGATGTAGATACTGCAAATGGCTCCGCTGATGATAGTCATTCATTGGAGAAGGATGATACTCATTCAATGGAGAAGGATGATACTCATTCAAAAGAGAAGGAACCTGCTCAATCACCAACGAATCTTGTGTTCGGTTATCTCAATCTCTTTTCTGATGGTGTTGTATGTGTGCCTTTATTATTTTCTCTCCAGCATGTTTAATTTTTATTTCTTTTAAAGAAACGAAATTATGGATTTGAATGATACAGTTTTACTTTGTGTTATTGAAAGGAATTTGTGTATTGCAGCACAATTTCACTGATGGGATGGCTCTAGGAAGTGCTTTCCTTCTTTATGGATCTGTTGGCGGTTGGTCTAGAACTCTGTTCTTGCTGGCACACGAGCTTCCTCAAGAGGTTTGAACTCTCCCTTCTATTTTTGTTTTATTATTATTATTTCTGATGAAGTTCTCCCTTTTATTTATTTGACACGTATAATGTTATGCCTTTTTCAAGGGCCGATGTCTTTGTATTTTGAGACAATAATATGATCTAGACATGTAAATATATTATGCAAGGTTGTTGGAAGCCTTTTGGATAGGGTTGACTCGTGAGACTTTCTGTGTACAAGAAAGAGGGTGGCATGCTTTGGCTGACCTGTTCTTTTTAATCTATGGGGAGCTAGGCCTTGAGGTAGTTATGAGGCTTCTTAGGACCCAAGGCACAATAGCAAATATGAGTATTAGTTTGACATAACATAGGGGAGACAAGAGAGTCAAAGGGTAGGGGGGAGAGAAGAAAATTTCTAGGATTAAGGGGCTCATGTAAAGTGAGAGTAGAAAATAAGATCCCCTTGAGAGGATGGTGAAGTATTAGGAAGTACTGAAAATTAGTCAAAGAAGTTGAAGTGTTAGTGCGAGCTACACACAAATGTGTACTCTGGGTCTGATTAAAGTTCTATATATTTGATATTGTATGATATATCTCTCCAAATGCAGCTTGAGGGTAATAATGCCTGAGTTCATGGTGACAAGGAGAAAGATGATGGTCGTGGTAAATCACTTAAGGTATACAAGATAATTCATTTATATCTTCACCACTCAACCAAATTTCAAAATTCTTGACTTTGCTATCTGCTTCGGTACAGGCAAACCAAGAGGAAGATGACAAACTGAGGACAAGGTTGACAAACGTTGCAGCCCATGCTGCTGTTGGAGGAGATGACATGCTTTCAAAATGGCAACTAATGGCTGAGCAAGCCCGGCAGAAACGTGAAGGAGGGGTGGATACATCTGGTTCTCAACCAAGTAAAGATGTGAGTCGGAAGCCTTTATCAACATCTGGAAGAAAGGACAACCAAGCAACAGAGAAAAGGGGCAATGCAGCTCCTGTTGCTGCTTCTGGTAAGCGTGCTTTAATTTGATTTCAATTTTGGAATGTAGCAATGCAGCCCCTGTTGCTGCATTTCCCTGATGTTGGCGGTCTCATTCATCTGACTTTTCTCGTTTTGGAAAACTAATATGCTTAGATCAATGATGCTTCATTTTTTATTTTTAATAGGTAATAAGACAAAAATTGAAAGAAATGAACATTGTGTAGTGGAAATGAAAAATGATACGAACGTGTTTGGTTGGTAAGAAGTAAGACATTCGTAATACAAGTGTAGTGGAAATGAACATGGTAAATTATACTTATAAAAAAAGGGTAAATAATAGGTGTGAAAATAATAGATGAATTCATCTGTTTAAAGGTGGAGTGGCTATATTGAGAAAGGGATGAGATAGAGTAGTTTAAGATGTTTTGGTTATGTGTTGCAGAGAATGCTTAATGCTCTTGTGAGAAAGGCTGATCTAATTCAAGTAAAAGTAGAGAAGGAAGGTGGAGAAGGGCCTAAAACTATATGAATAGCTGTATTGAACAAGGGTGCAATATATATTTGGATAGAATAGAATGGAGAAATATGATATATATGGCCAACTCTACATAGTTGAAAAAGGATCCATAAATTTTACTCTAATTTAATTGGAATTCAGGTTCACTTGCAGATGTACGGACTCATATTGATCAGCTAAGAACCCTGAAATTTCAAATCTGAAAGAGAAGCTTCTTGCTTGCAAGACAGACCGTATTGAGGTTTGAGAAATGCATTTTGAATTTCTTTTTCTTTTTGCCCACTGCTGGGCAGCTTTATTGTCATTGAAATATATCATTATGCCACCAATTTAAGTACTTATGTATATGATTGTCAATTTTCAATTTAAGTACTCATTAATTTCTTTTTTAGTCCCTGGCTGAATGATATGCATATCTACAGTTTTCCGATTTTTTCTTCCTAAACTATAAAATTACTTGACAAAAATCAGGGAATTGGTCTATTGTCATCAGCTGCTTTTCATATTTGAAATTATACTTTTTCAAATTAGAAGGCCCCTATGAAGCAATAATGAATGACAAGGTCGTCTCTTAGCAAAGAGGCAGAGGCACATTACCAGGAGCTTGAGAAAGACTGTCTGGTGCGTTTGATGTCTTTGGAAGGGCATCAAACGTACGAGACGGTCTTCCTGAAGCTCGTGGTAATATGCCTCTGTGTCTTTGCTAAGAGACAGGACATTGTCATTCATTATCGTTTCATAGTGGGCCTTCTAATTTGGAAAAGTATAATTTAAAATAGTAAAAACAGTTGCACTAAATATGATTCAAGCACGTTACTTGGCATAAACGCTCTAACGGAGGAGTTAGGATTACTGAAGAAGTGGACACAGACGCATCACCTAGCAAATATGATTCCTTGCCTACCCCTGAAGTTAATATGATAAAAGAAGCACTTAAATCCAGCTCTTTGGAGTTAAAAGCAGTGGTGAAGGACCCACTTCCTGATTCATTACATTTGTCTGAAACCATAATAGCTGACATGGTGAAAAAAGATAAGAGACATGAACCTTCTGTAGAAAATCAAAGTGAAAAAGACACAAATGCACTCAATCCATCTGTTGACACAAGCGTAGCTGCACAAACTACTGACTCCGGTTGTGGAAATCAGTCCTGCATTCCTCAGAGCAATGCTACACGACCAAGCTTAATGGAGCGGAATGGCACTGCCCATACGTATGAGGTATGTGGTCTATTTTTGTTGTCTCAATGCTTGGTTTGTTTTTAAATCGTGTCGTAACTGGGGTTAATATATCATGTTACATGCAAATAGTCGATACATCATGTGTATTATCTAATTCATATATGAAGAAAATGCAGATTGTGGCATTTCTGAGAGTTGTCTTATGTCTTGCATTTTCTTGAACTAATCTTAATTATATGTTACAGCATAATTTTTTCTTTTCTTTTTTGATAAAACAACATAATTAGAGGTCGTGTCTTGGTGCGATGGCAAGTGTCTCCCACCAAAAGTGCCAGGTCATGGATTCAAACTTGGGAATTAGCCTCCACTGGGCTGTCTACCATGATCTCTCCCAAACCTTGACGGAGGCTGTGAGATTTGTGCATTTGGTATGACCTTTATAAAACAACATAATCAGCATGAGATCATCTTAACTTGTGGTGATATATTCATATTGAACTACTTGAAGTCTGGTTGCCCTTTTTCATTCTCATATAGCCTTTGTTATGTCTAAGAAGCAATATTCTCCTGTTTATTTATGTACATTGTTTGTAGTGTGTCATTTTTGAAAGTTGTCTTATGGCTTTGCAGTGGGAAGATTCAATAGATGGGTCACCAGGAGGAATGACCAATCGCGCAGGTAGGCTCCACCTACCTAGCCCAAAGAGAAAGATTGTTTCTCCTTTGAAGAAGTACGAGGTTACAAAGTTTGTTAGGAGGAGAAGATTGAAGAGATGGAGTTTATTGGAGGAAGATACTTTAATGACTGGTGTGCAGAAGTATGTGCTTGTTCTGATTATTAATAAACATCAGTAGAGTATATTTTTGAAAACAGGATTCTTTATAGACTCAAGTTTCAGTTATAAATAAACTTTTTTTTTAAATGTGGATCTTCACATTTATTTTTGTCATGTTTCCTATTGAAGGTATGGTAAAGGAAATTGGAAGCTCATCTTGAATTCCGACCGTGATATTTTTGAAGAAAGAATAGAGGTAATTTGTTGTTGTACACATTTGCAATGTCTTACTTTGCTTTCCAAGTATTTATACCCTGTATGTAAGTTTGAGGTAATTTTTCAGGTTGATCTGAAGGATAAGTGGAGAAACATGACACGGTATTGATCCCACAAAACAGTCTGCAACTTCTTTGTAATTTTGCTGAAGAGACAAAAATTTGCAGTTGCTTTTTGGTTCACCCCATAACCTTTGGCCTTGTACTTCAACATGTTCATATTTTAGCTAGGTTATACAACACAAGTGATGTAGTTTAACATATATATATATATATATATATATATATATCTTTCCCCATGAATAAAATGCATGTATTTTGGTATTTCTGCAAACATGGCAAACTTAAATTGATGGAATGGCCTAAAATTCAATGACGGAAGTTTTTAAGTGATTTGTACATGGCCTAAAACATGGCAAACTTATTTGATTTATGTGGAGAAATTTGCTTCTCTTACTGAAATTTGCTGCACCCGTTTTCATTTGTGGGTTCTTAAAGTTATTTCTAGTGTTTGCTGATGTTGGGTAGGGAGAGGACTGGATGTTTTATATTTGGTGGATCATATAATTAATAGATCTTGTTGCATTTCTTCTCACTCCCTTTCAAATCAAATTGTTTATCTTACAAAGGGGGGTTAGTCAGTTTGTATAAGTTGATATATGGTTCACTTTTTCTCCCATTGTTTAATCCAAGTGTCCACAACTGCTTAACATAAAAAAAATGCAAAGATGATGCTTCAAGGCCAATGAAAGTAGATATTCAAGGATTCAGCTCGAAATTCAGTATACAAAAACGTTTAGAACTGAACTTCAGAAAATGTTGTTTTTGAGGATTGATTGAATGGAAACAGTGCAGTAGATGCAACAGATGGCTTGAACGTGCTTTGGTTCATATCCTGATGAAGCATAGTCTTAATTTATATAATTCAACACAACCATAAGCTACTGTTGAATTGTATCATATTATACTGAACAATAATATGATATAATATTGTCACCCATGATTATTAGATGTTAGGAAATGAGCACCGCGTGCCAACTTTTCAGACACTTAAATGTCACTGAAAATATGCCCAATGAAAAGACTCGATTTCTACTAGGAATTTTTATTGGCATCTATTTTGGACCATTCTGCCACCAACATAGAAATCGAGTCTTTTCGACTTGATTTCCATTGGGAATTTTTTTTTTGTTTTTTTGTTATTTGTTTTGGAACGATATTTTTTGGCATTTAATTATGCCACCAACATAGAAATCGAGTCTTTTAGACTCGATTTCCATTGGGAAATTTTTTTTTTTGTTTTGGAATGATTTATATTGGCATTTATTTCCATTATGCCACCAACATAGAAATCGAGTCTTTTAGACTCGATTTCCGTTGGAAATTTTTTTTTGTTTGTGGGTAGAAATCAAGTCTTTTAGACTCGACTTCCGTTGGTAATTTTTTTTTTTGTTTTGGAACGATTTTTATTGGCATTTATTTTCCATTATGCCACCAACAAAAAAATCGAGTCTTTTAGACTTGATTTCCATTGGGATTTTTTTTTTTTTTGGGAACGATTTTATTTGCATTTATTATTATGCCACCAACATAGAAATCGAGTCTTTTAGACTCGATTTCTATTCGGATTTTTTTTTTTTTTTTTTTTGGGGGATCGATTTTAATTGCATTTATTTACCATTATGCCACCAAAGAAATCGAGTCTTTTAGACTCGATTTCTATTCGGATTTTTTTTTTTTTTTTTTGGGGAACGATTTTAATTGCATTTATTTACCATTATGCCACCATAGAAATCGAGTCTTTTAGACTCGATTTCTATTCGGATTTTTTTTTTTTTTTTTTTTTTTTGGGAACGATTTTAATTGCATTTATTTACCATTATGCCACGAACATTGAAATCGAGTCTTTTAGACTCGATTTCAACTGGGAAATTTTTTTTTTCCTGCTTTTTGTTTTCCTTCCCCCACCTGCATTAAACCAATCCACAACACAAACTAGAAACTTTTTTTTCTCTTCCCCCACGAGCATAATATATATATATATATATATATATATATATATATATATATATATCTATATTATTTTGCTACCACAAGTCAAAGGGAGAGTACATGAGATATAAAAGAAACTGGATTACACTAGTTGCTGTTCATGGGCATTACAATTGCCCTATGACCAACAGAGGGGACAAATTTAAGTACTGCATGAGGCACACAAAACACATTCCTAGCTATCATTGAACTTGCCAAAGTATTATCATCGTCGGCCATAAAGGCAAACGTTGCACAACACAACTACTGTAACGAGTACAATGATAGAATTCAATGGGAACTTAATCTCATTCCCCATGTATTAGTACTCCATTACTGTTACAACTTACTAATATATTAGAAATTAGAATGTCTGTAATTAAAATAAGTGGAATATTTTCAAAAGAAATGCATGGACCATCCTCACTTGAAGATGTATACAGCATTACCAGGTGTAACGAGTACAATGGATAGCAAATAATTCAATTACAACAACATTCAGTAATAAACAAAACAAGAACTAAGTCAATACAACATAGTCTACATAGTCGCCTAGCACTTGTCCATATCGATACAGATAAGTTCTACATAGTCACCTAGCACTTGTCCATATTGATACAACAGCTCTACATAGTCGCCTATCACTTGTCCATACAAAAGATAACCACAAGTCCCACGTACAATGCCATTCCAAAATCGAGTCTCCGCTCGCCTGACAAACATTAAAATACGGTCGTTAGTTTCAAAATGCAAAGAACAAAAACCAAATGAAATTCTGAGCATATTATATAAAAAGAGTGAGGGCACTTGCCTAGTTTATAGCACTACCACTTGTCGAAGCCCCACGAGAATTGGGACAGCTTCTGCGGTTATGCCCCTCTTGATGACACACTCTGCATCGCTGCCTCGGCTGAGTCTCCCTTAAGTCTAGATCTTCCCTCCGGCTTCCCCGTTCTCGCCGTACCCCATCCATTTCATTCCTTAATCTTGACTTCACAGGACGACCTTTGGCCCGCAACAGCTGTGAGTCAGGCACCCACCGTGGTCCTCTCACATCACTCCACAAGGACTCTGACTTTGGCACCACAAAATCATGTGAATATGTGTGAATTGCGTTGCTCAAACTATAACATGGGTGAATATAGCTGGTCGCATCGAGGTGCAGACCATGAAGAACTTTAATTGCATGTGAGCAAGGGATCTTCAAGTTTTGCCACTTTCCACAACCACATTTCCTATCAAATATGCGAACTTCATGACTGTGGTTTCCTCCTCCACCTCTATGGGAATTGTACTGGGTAACCACTTGATATACACCAGTTTCATGATTAAAATGTCTCACAGTGTGACCTGCAGTTTTCAGCTCATTTTTGTTATAGATCTCCATTGCATAATCACTCCATATCTTACCTCGAGAGAGTTCAGAAGTAAGTTTTTCACGTCGATCGTGGAAATATGTAACAAGTTTGGCCCAAGTGAACTCAGCCATTGCAGCAATGGGCAAACCGCGGGCACCTTTAAGGACCCCATTAAAGCACTCAGACATATTGGTTGTCATTGCCCCGTAACGTCTTCCACCATCATGTGACTGGGTCCATTTTTCCAAATCCTCACTCGTTAGATATGTGTGTGGCATATAGCGTGCAACATCGCGAGCATTAGGGTCTACACCCCTCAATAAATTAATCTCGGCCTCCTTAATGGTTTGCATTATGGACTCAAATTTAGCTTCATGAGTCGCATATCCAGCTTTCAAGGCCAATGCCTTTAGAGTCGGGTCATCAAAGTGTGTGTTGAAGTTGCTAGCAACATGTCGAAGGCAATATCGGTGATATACCTGTTCTCTTCCATCCTGACCTCTAGGCCACTCTCGAATGGCGCATTTGATACCTTTATGTCGATCAGAAATAATGCAAATACCGTCGGCAGGTATGACATGCTCTATCGAAGTCCTGAGACACTCTAAAAACCATCCCCAACTAGCCCCTGACTCCTTGTCCACAACAGCAAACGCAAGAGGTAAAACCTTTTGGTTAGCATCAGTTGCCATTGCAATCATCAATACCCCTTTGTATTTACCATACAAATGAGTCCCATCAATACTGATCACCGGCCTACAATATTGGAATGCAGCAATGCATGGAGCGAATGCCCAATATACATAACGCAGTAACGCAGTACCATCTAATGGCCTAGGTATGGTGTGATAGTAGTACTTGGTACCCGAATCCTGATCCAAGAATGCCAATAACAACTTTCGCAACCTTTGGTAAGACTCCTCCCAATCCCCAAATATCTTAGCAATTGCCTTTTGTTTTGCGTCCCATACTTTATAGTAAGAAAGCTCATGATTATACTTAGTACGTATGATCTCCCAGAGCTCATCAATACGAGCAGTGTGATTTTGTCGCAATTTTCCCACAATTTCTGTTGCAACAAAATTAGAATCCATCATTTTACCGTCTCTTCGCAGGCCAAAGGGTATACAAGTGTGTGGACCTATATAAGACGTGACCATCCATAGACCATTAAGTTTACTCTTCATGTATGCTCCAACGTACCACTTGCAGTTGTCGTCAACACATGCGGCACACAATTTAGTTTTGGTCGACCTTCGGATTATGAAATTTCTATTATCATTTGCTGCGTATATTGTCAATGCACGCTTCACTGCCTCTTTATTTGCAAAAGTCACCCCTTTACAAAAATGCATCCCATCTTCCCAAGTACAAACAAATGGTATCTGAATACGTGACGGATCAACCATATTTTCCCAAGTATTTTCGTAGAATGAGTCAACAGGAGCTCTGTAGCTAGTGGTCGTATTTGTAGTATGCTGGACACCAATATCATCGTCTGCATCATCTTCATCATGGCACTCCATATTTTCCTCTTCAAAATTGGGAACGACTTCGTGGTCAACCACATCATTCTCAAAGTCGCCTCGCTCAATCCTCTCTTCGTAGTCATCCACACCATCAATATTTTCACCATCATTCGCTTCCTCCCCTTCGTTTTCATCTTCCTCCTCTTCGTTTTCGTCTTCCTCCTCTAAATGTGTCTCTTGATGATAGAGGGTTTCACCAGTATTGGCAACATGATCTTGAGATGGGAGCATATAACCTCCCATTGTATACCCTCCCATTGTATACCCTCCCATTGTAGTGCATCCATCATCTAGGGCTGTAAATTGTAAAGCCGTAGTTGTTTGTTGCACCACCTCAGTAGTGTTGTCTGCAAGAGGCTCCAAACTTACATACAACTCAGCAGCATTTACTTGGGGCATTTTTTGGATCCTATTAAACATCATCTTTACATGTTTATCTTCTTTGATAGGCATATACCCATAATTTATCCGTTCGTGAAGGACTTCTTGTGGGTAACAATAAGTAATCTTGATGTCATACCAAGCAGGGTTCAAATTCAATTCGTCCATTATTTTCCTCTTCAAATCTATCAACGTCTTCAACTTACGACGTATCATTATGTAGTAGCATTCGATACCCTCCCCTCTAAATGGGAATCCGTCAATCCCTTCAGGATTGTCAAGGGGTCCACCAAAGTATACATTTATATCAATGTTCTTCAGGGATTGTGAACCTATTAGAGAGTCAAGTATAATATGTTAGTGACATACTTTATCTAATGCATTTAACATCAATTACAAAACCTTTTCTATCTACTCAAACTACACAAATTACAACTTCTAAAAGTGTAACAATTGCATATACTCACCCCACATCACATACAAACACACTTAATCATTATCATTTCGGACTCACACAAATAAAAAAACTAAAGACAAAACTCACCCCCATTACAAATTTTAAAACTCTTCAAAGGAAAAACAACTCTAGAGATTCAACTACTAAAGGTTTAAGGCTTAAGGTGTTGTCAAGAATTCTAATAACTTGTTTTTTTGGATCACAGCACATAAATGACTTTTTATTTTTTTTGTTTTAATTATTTTTTGTTTCTATTTTAGGTAAGAGAAAGGCTTCAAGATCTTCATTTCGTGACTGCCCCCTCTCACCAAAAAGTTGTTGTTATTGTACCTTGTATAGGTTGTTTAGATTTTCTACAAATGATAATTCACAACCTAAAAATTTGCATAGTGAACAAGAACATTTTACTCAAGTGAAAATCTTGAAAATAATATAGTTGTGCCAATTTCGAACAGTTGCATTTCACTTATTTAAAAATCCAAATTGAATCAAATTATATTCATTTTGAAGTCCTATATGCCTACTTTTCAATGAAATAATTTCACTGCAAAATTCATTATATATAGATGGTGAAAACGCTATGAACAAAAAAGCATCAACTTGTCATATTTTGATAGTTTCATAATCTTTTAACAAAAAATCTATCTCCATATTTCTCTTCGTGCATGTCTGAACTCCATTTCTACGTGGATGGATTATTAGTCGGTGGATTCGTGTATTTCTCTAATATATATATATATATATATATATATATATATATATATTTTGGCTATTTAAATATATATATATTTATATACATATATATATATATTTATATTTATATTTATAAATATAAATATATTTATAAATATATATACACTAAACAACCAAATATATAAATATAAATACACTAAACATACAATCATTGTGGCAATTTCTAGGCTAGCTGTGGCAATTCAATATAAATATATATACACTAAACAACCAAATATATTTATAAATATAAATATAAATATATATATATACACTAAACAACCAAATATATTTATAAATATAAATATAAATATATATATATATATATATATATTAGGGAACGAATATAAATATTTAATACAAAAAAATATTTTATCATTTTCATATCATGAAAAATTCAATCCAACGAACACAAGCAAATTATATACACTAAACAACCAACTAGAGAGTGAGGAGACCCTTACCTGACATGAGGATGTGCAAATGTACTGCTGGGATTGTATGAGAATGTTGAGCTTGTGTGAAAGTTAAGAGAGGAGTAATGTTTGCTACTGAATGTGTATGAGATTTGAGAGAGGAGTAGAATGTGTTTTTTAGTTCTGAGAGAAGACCAATGTAGAGAGAAAACTACTAAATTTTTGCTGAGAGGCTGCTTTTTCATTCTAAAATGTGAGAGGACAGTGAAGCCAGTATTACAAAACATGAGAAATAATAATAAAGGTGAGATGTGCCAGTGCATGAGAAGCAACAGTGCAAAGTCATGTGAAGGTGCCAGTGCCAGTGCATGAGAAGCAACAGTTAGTCAGTCATGTGAAGGAGCCAGTGCGTGCAGGTCAGTTGTGAAGGAGCCAGTGAGAAGCAACAGTAAGAAGTCATGTGAAGGAGTCAGTTGTGAAGGAGCCAGTGAGAAGCAACAGTAAGAAGTCATGTGAAGGAGCCAGTGCGTGCAGGTCAGTAAGACTATGTGCGTGCAGAAGTGAAGGTCAGTGAGATGACTGACCGAGCTAAAGCAAAAATCGAGTCTTAGAGACTCGGTTTTGCTTTTAGCAAACCGAGTCTCCAAGACTCGATTTGTAGGTGTGATCCACGTGGAAATCGAGTCTCTAAGACTCGATTTCCACGTGTACAACTCTGGTACAAAAACCGAGACTCAGAGGCTCGATTTATAGTATGAAAATCGAGCCTCTGACTGTCGAGATGCTACTAACTGATATACTTACTCAACTGGGCCAACTAACTAGATAGTTAGATAATTATTGTTAGTTAGCCAGATTCGCCAGCGGCGGAGACTAAAGAGAAAGAGTGAAAGAAAGAACCAGAGAAAAAGAGGTAAGCTTGCCCTATGATTCTAGACTCATCTTTCTCTATTTAATCAATGACAAAATTTATATTTTTTTATATATAAAAAATTGTCCAGTCCACTGAGTACAGCAGTCCTCTCCTCTCATTGTTTAATGAAAAGCATAAACAAACAAAACACGCAAGTGACGCAACAGTGCAACACTAGCAACAGTGCAACACGTCTCAACACCTTTATATTGCATATATGCTTTTGATGTAGTCTTGTGTGGCAGTGGTTTGGTGTCTTTTAAAAAATTAAAAAGATGTTTTTTGGGTAAGTAATTAATGAGTTTTTTTGCATGTTTAAAATTTATTGGTTAATTGTTTAGTGTTTGTGTATATAATGTTTGTCTATTGTGTACTAATTATAGATCATTGACCATATAATGATATGATAATTTCAAATTATATTTTATTTGTAGATTATGAAAAAATCAATCACTATATTTGGTTTTTTCAAAAAAAAAAAAAGCTTCAAATGATTTAGAAGCTAATATTAGTAGTGCAATATTACCAACCACTAATGTTGAGAAAAAAACTGATGTCCCAATTGAGGAAAATCTCGACGTTACAATTAGGGAAAATCTTGATAAACCAGTTGAGAAAAATTTCGACGTCCCTATTGAGGAATTTTTCAAACAAAATTTCAAAAGGTTGATATGAGTTCGTTGCAATTACAACATGATCCCGAATGGCGTAGGCAAATATATACTTATCACATTAATCAACAGATGAGATTCGGCGATGTTACATTAAGTTGGGTCCATACCAACCTCGTTTTAAAAAATTTTAAAAATCTAAGAAGGGTTGAAACTTTCAAGGTACTTGGTATGAATATGATCGCTTTAAGTCATGGCTTGAATATTCTCCTAAAGAAGATGCTATTTTTTTGTTTATACTTCTGTCTCCCTTAACTCCAAGTCCTGGCTCCGTCCCTGCTTCAGTTGCTATAATAGTTGGGAGAAAAATATAATTAGAATTCTACAAACCAACTAAGCAATGGGAGCAATTATATTATAAAAAGAAGGATAGAGACCTTAATTTTCATGGAAGAAAGGACGTCAATGGTAATAGACGTGGGATGCCTACCAGTTGTGAAAATGAGATATCTATAGATTTATCCCAAGATGACAATTGAGTAAAGCAAAAATTGACATATGTTATAATTGAGATGCCAAAGAGAATGAAGATCAAGATTGACATGATATCTTTCCAGCAATTTAAGTATTGGATCTTAATAACCGAATTACACTTTGATGAGCTGCTTGGACAAGAAATTTTTTCTTTATTTTGATGGTTAGAGTTTATTCTCAAATGACATTTTGAGATGAATGTTGTATATTTGATCAATCTTTTTATGTCTATTTTCAACCTTTACTTTGTATTGAAATTATAATCATTTTTCATTTTTAAGTGATTGTACCTTTAAGTTATTTGAAATATAACTTTTGTTAAACTATTCCATGCATCACACGGGTTAGCGACTAGCTTATAATTTTTAAAAATGCTATATAAATAGCTACAAAGGTCATGCAAATTGCACCACCAAAAATCTTCAGCATCTTCTAATTTCAAGCCATTTTCCAAATACTAAGCTCTCTTTTATTCTAATGGCTCCAACTGTTGCAACACCAATCAGTGAGTCCTTAGATATCAATAACTTTGTCGTAACCAAAGGCAATGGAGTAAAGGGTCTCTCAGAAATAAGGCCCAAAACCTTACCTAGGGAATATATCCAACCCCTAGAAGAAAGGATCAGTGTGAACAACATCATGACTCTTGAGTCTATACCAATCATTGATATGTCAAACTGGGACGAACCAAAAGTCTCAGAATCAATCTGTGATGCAGCAAAAAAGTGGGGTTTCTTTCAGATTATCAACCATGGAATGCCCATTGAAGTGTTGGAGAATGTGAGGGATGCAACACATAGGTTCTTCAATTTGCCAGCTGAGGAGATGAGGTAGTTTTCAAAAGAAAATTCACCTTCCAACAATGTGCGGTTTGGCACAAGCTTTAGACCTGAAGCAGAGAATTCTCTTGAATGGAAAGATTACCTTAGTCTCTTTTATGTGTTAGAGGATGAGGCCTCTGCATTGTGGCCTCATGGGTGCAAGTAAAAAAGCTTAACTTAGCTAAATTTAGTTTTATACAACAAATACATGACGCATAGATACATACATACCTAAACAAAACACTCATATTCATATATGAACATCTGCATAGATACATGTACTTACATAGTTACATTTTAGGTTTAATTGTAAATTTCTATCTGATCATTTTGATTTTTTTGTTCTTTAAAATTTAAAAGTTTGGATTGTGACCCCCTAAAGTTATATAATATTTTAATTTGAGTCATTTTAATTCTACTCACTATTGAGTGTAAGGTGTGTTGTGGACAAAATTTTCATACCACATGACTTTATTTCATTGGCAACCTGCACCACATCAACATATTATGGATTTTGAGAAAATCTATTTTAAAGCCCAAAAGAGCCCATATTTACACAAAATGATGCTAAAGCCCACGGTCCAAAACCCATGGCAATATTATCTCATCAAAGTCTATGGTTCAAGCTCATGGCACAACATCTCATTTTTGGATCATGATCTAAGCTCATGAATTTCATCGGGAGAATTTTGAGAGCCGTGGTTTGGAGGGCCAAGAAGTATGTTCAGTAACGCTCCAACGATTCAAAGTTGATAAAAGAAACATGCTGCTTGACATGTCTTCTCCAATTCCCTGAACTCTAACGAGTCAGTGTGCAATAGGTAACATCTAATAAGCCTTTCATATCACATAACACTTAAAATGATAAAACTCTACATTGCTCTTTACCTAAAACTTAATGTTCATCATATAATTTAAATTATATTATCTCATATAAATTATATTATTATTTTCATTTAAATCAATATCAAACACATGCCTAAATCTTATTGGCTATCTCTATTTAAAATCTCATACAATATTAAATGCCCTCCTTACACTCTAAGATTTGGTTAAAACCCAAAGAGACCATAATTACATCTTTAAAACTTCATCAAATATCAACCAACTAATTTATTATATACTAAAAGTGTATTGTATGAAACCATAGACTAAACCTATGTTTTTCCAAAAGAAGAAACTCAGCCAAAAGTACCAGCAACAGTTCCAGCAGAGGCTGGCTTAACTCCAGCAAAAACTGCAATAGTTCTAGTGGCAACTTAGGCAATTGACACATGTCCCAAAATGACATCGCTAGCCTATTAATGGTCAATCCTAGCAGCTACCTGCTACACCAAAAGAAGTAAGGATTCCATAAAAGAAATCCTACCATTTTAAGCCAAGTCTTTAGCCTCCAGCTGCAATATCGTAAATAGGAGGATCCCATAAAAGTTATCTTACTATTTTCAACCAAACCCATGAATTTAATGCTGAATCTTTTCTCCAGTAGAAACTATCATTCAAGTGACATCATCTAGTAGTGTCAGCTGCTACAACAGCTACTGCTGTGCAGCTGACAGCTGTGTCAGCTACTGTACAGCTATTACTAACAACTGTAATAGCAGCTCCAACTAACTTAAATCTCCAAATTTCTTCTTTTGGCTAAAAACCAAAAATCAACTAAAGAAATCACTCATTTTGCTAAAAACCTTTTCTTATTTGCTTGTTATTCCTTCAACCAAATCTCATTTAGTGTGCGTTTGGCTCCAAATTAAAAAGCCAGCTTATTTTACTATTCAGCTTATTTTTGCTACTATTCACATGCTTCACTGCACTTTTTGGTACTATTTATGAGTCTTACTCTACTATTTCAGCTAACTTTTACTTTTATTTATAGTACTTTCAACAAAAAATTTTCAATTTCAGCAAAATAAGCAGATCTCAAACAGGCCCTTAGTTACGTACTTGGCCTTGATATGTTGTTCAAATATATCAAGTGGTATCCTTAAAAACATGAAGATTGATCCAAGAAACAAGTGAAGCAAAGCTGATTCATTAAATCACGACAAAAGCTCGACAAATACTACTATCGTTGATTAATGAAGAAGCTTGACACAAGCTAGATCTATCGAGATCTATGATTTCAGAATTTCTAGATCTGAAATTTAGCCCATGATGACTTGCTTGATTAGAATTGGATTAGGTTAAGTTTTCCTAAAAATACCCTATGGTGTAAAATTTAGTTTTTTTTTTTTTTTTTTTTTGATACGTGTAAAATTTAGTTTTATTGTGTGAACATCATCAATTCCATCTTGCTCTCCTTCTATCAATCAACATGAAAAATATGTGCTCTATAAACAAAAACGAAATGCATTTGAAAAACAAGAACAACGATGGCGTGCAATTTGTAAAGAACAAAGAAGATTAGTAGGCCCAAGACGTGCAAGTTTCAACTTGAGAGGACAAGCATCATCAGGAATAGGTAGCTGAAATTCTTTGATGAAGCTTTCGAGCTACGTGCAGGAATTTCACCCATAAGCTCACACAGACGTTTCTCAACGTCTTTTTCTTTTAAAAAACATTTATAATATATATATATATATATATATATATATATATATATATATATATATATTTAACTTGGCCTACTTAATTTTTAATAGTTAAATAATAATAAAGATCAATAACAAAACAAAAAAAACACAAATCCTAGTTCACGGCAATACTACGTACTAGTTAGATTTAATAAGATATTTCTTAAAAAAGAAATAAAAAACTTAGTATAAGTATGGATATTGAAGTGAGTATTTTTTTTTTTTTTTGGGAACAGAATTAAATGCAAGAGAATTCAGTTGGTTATTTTTTTTAATTTTTTTTTTACCTTGAACAGAAGATATCAATTAAAACTTCAAGAATAAGGAGATTAAACAAATTTGAGGAAAAAAAAGAATGCAATTTAGGAAGAAACTTTGGCCAAATTGGCCAAATACCATTAATTTTTGAAATAATTTGCACGAAAACACTGTTTCGGAAATAATTGGGAGAGTACCACTTTTTTAAGTACTCGAGCTTGGTGAGCTCGAGTACCACATTTTCTCCATCCACCGTGGTGCGCTGACCTGGCAAGGGATTTAAAAATTCCAAACAGTACTCGAGCTTAGGAAGCTCGAGTACTGTGCGGGTAACCAGCTAAACCCAATTAATTTGCTCCTCTCACTTCTCACCTTCACTTCTCACCTTCACTCACCAGAACACACTCACTCACACACTCTCACTCTCCTTCACACCTAAAGCCCAAACCCTCACACCATCGGCAGCAGAAAACCCGTCGGCGGCAGAAGACTTCGTCGGCGATCTCTCGCTCTCAGTCTCGCTATCTCCCTCTCAATCTCGCTATCATCTCCCTCTCAGTCTCGCTCTCGCTCTTGCTCTCTTCTGCGGCACCCCAAGCTCTTCTTCTTTCTCCATTTCTCATGGTAACACAGGTTCGTCACTCTAACTTTTCTCTTCTTCGTTGACCTCTCTAATCCTCTTCTTGTACTAAATCTGAATCCATATAGGCTCTGGGATGTGGGTTTCGTTTGATTTTTTTATTTTTTATTTGTGGGTTTGCTTGGGTTTCATTTGATTTATTGTGGGTTTTGTTGGGGTTTTGTTCATTTGTTTGTGCGTTTTGTTTCATAGTATTTTCAATGATTTGTTTTGGGTTTGTCTTTATTTTATATTTCTGTAAACTTTGTTGTGGGTTTTTAATGCAAATTTAGTTTCTAGGTGAAAACTATTGCTCCTTTTGTTTTGTCCAGCAGCTAATTTTCATTGCACCTGAGAAAGCCTGAAGGAGTATGTAAAGAATAAAATAAGTTTGTAGGGGTAATTAATTTATGCATACACGAGTAATAAATATCTTATTTCGTACTTGTAGAACTGTGGATAAATTAATAAGCATTTGTTACAAGATTGATTTCTTTGGAGATTATGGATTGTTTTATTAAGGAAAAAGTTTTGCTCCAACTCCAAACTGGCTTGGAGCTATCTTGTTTCAACTCATGATGTAGTGAATGAAGAGAAAATCCATATGTAATTTTAGTCACATGACCATATAATGGGTTGGAAAAAATTGCTCCAAGCTTAATTTTAAAGAAATAGTTAGCTATAATGGGTTGAAAAAAATAGCTTAATTTTCAAGAAATAGTTGTCGAGTATTCTATAGGATTGTTAGGTGTCACACTAAAACTAAAGAATTCATCCATGTTATGGACCTCTTGAAGATCTAAGTCTATGAAACTGTTAACGTAACGCTGATTATTATTATTATTATAGCCCACTTCTACTGTGGCGTTTGCATTTTGGCTTCAAGCTCACGTGTCCGTTAAAAAAAAAAATCAATAGTAATAGGAGAAGGAGATTTTAAACCTTGAATACTTTTTTTTTTTTGAGAGAGTAAACCTTGAATATCTCAATTGAAAACATTAAAAAGTGTCAGTTAAACTATAAAGGTCTTGTCGTCCCACTTGTTGGTACTTTGTTTTTTTTTTTTTGGTTGAGAATGTCCACTTGTTAGTACTTGGTAGTATATTGATTCCTTTTAATCTAGTTCTACACATCTAGAGCACAAAACATACTTCAAATTGTACCTTTAAAAAAGAAAAAAACTTAAGTACTAAAATATCTTCTTTTATTTTAAATTAATAAGGATGGATTTATTAATTGACAAGGATGGACTTATTGATTCCTTTGCTATTTTTGTCTCTAGCATATTAATGTGTCACGATATAGCATATGGTCTAAATTGCACTTGAAATACCTTTTTTTTTTTTTTTTTTGGTTATTTGGTAAGGTTGTTGAGAGGGCTTAACTCTTTTTTTTTTTTGGGTTAAAGAGAGGGCTTAACTCTAGTCTTTAGACATGCTGTCTTACCAAGAAGGGAAATGTTAGTTGATTTAAAGGCTATTGGCACCATATTGACTCTTCTATTAGATCATTTTTAAGTAATGGTCTAAGGTTACCAAATGAAAGAAAGCTCATCATCTTGGTCCTATAGTCCATTGTTATATTTATTTAGTGACCTAAAGCGAAATACATTTTTCATGATTATCTCTCTCTCTCTCTCTCTCTATATATATATATAGACAATCCATCACCACAAAAATTGCTTTTTTAATCTTATCTCTAAATTTATTTTCACGTTCACATTTAACGAAATTATTTTATTTTACTTTTTATATAATATTTTTTTAAAGTAAAATTGATGTGAAAAATTCTATTATCAATTTGAATTGATGTGGATCTAGCTTGTCTTATGAAGTTTGAGGTTATTAGGTAATTCTATTGTTAAGTGAAATGGTAATAGTACTTTTGATAAATTAGATTCTATTGTTCTATGTTATTACATTTATTTTATTATAGTCATATTAAGATTTTCTATTTTAGATAATGTTTCTTGTAAATATTTTTAATTATAAATGTGAACTAGAGAATTTCCCACATCTAGCACTTGGAATAAGTTTGCATTTGATGGTAAGTAAGACGAGAATTTCCATTGTGGAGAGGATGTTGTTCTTTCAATTGCTTTCTAAATGTTTTGGATGCATCCACTAGGATATAACCAAAATATTTGTAGGAGCTTATGATTTAAGTTGTAATTTCCTATTATACTTTCAACTGGTCTTTGTTCTGTTGATAAGATAGTGATTATAGTAAGAGGTTCTGAAATTTCTTCTGTTTGGTTGTTGTCCTTGACAGATGTCAGTAGAGTTATGATTGCTGAATGTATGATGTAAATATGTCATTGGTGTGTAAAGCATAGTGTGAAAATCTTTGTAACACCTTGGTTGATGACCGTTAAGCTCGCAATAGTCATGGAAAGCAACTTGCTTACAACTCACTATTTCTAGATTTGGGATTCCAATTCATAACATTATGCCTGAACATGACTTTTCCACAACTTTTGCATCTTAGTGCACAAACTCAAGTGTAAGATAGAATGCCCCTTGCTTATTATGATACAAGTTCGATGCATAGTGCCAGTGCCACAATACAAATCAATTTATTTATTTTTACCTGTAGAAGTAGTTAGTTATATTTGATTCTACATTAATCACCTTTAATTTATGCCAGATATGGATCCACATAGAGCGGGACCCTCTATACAAGATGTCTTGACGAGGCAGGATGTGCATCGTTCAAGTTTACTTTGGGATGCTCATTTGGCAGGCGAGGTATGCACTTGTCTAAAATCGTTGTCAATATATGTAGTAGAAAGATTTTGGGCATTTAAGTTTGAAGCTTAATTATTACGTGCTTAGTGAATGCTATTATTAATACTAAGTTGCTCTGTTTGCAGGAAATGCCAGGTGTACTAACTTGTCGTCACCGAGACAAAGGTTTGCTTGAAGGTCTGATTGAAGGTGGGTTAGACCCACGTATTGCCGGTCATATCACGGATGCAGGATTAGATGGACTACTTCGGGTCCCAAATATAGACATTGACCATAGCTTGATCACGGCTTTGGTGGAGAGATGGCGGCCGGAGACACATTCATTCCACTTGCCCCTCGGTGAGATGACCATCACGCTGCAAGACATAAAGGTTATAATGGGGGTACCTGTTGAGGGGTTGCCAGTGGTGGGATATACCCATATGGTTGATTGGAGTGATCTATGTGCTAACTTGCTAGGGCATAGGCCGCCGAGAGAACTTGGTGGAGTTAAGAACACTGGAGTGATGGAAGGGTCGAGGATAAAAGCCAAATGGCTTGAGGATCGGTTTAGGAACCCTCTCCCGGCTGATGCCAGTGAGGAGCTTGTGCAGCAGTATGCTCGGTTTTACATACTGGATCTGTTGGCTGGTGTATTGTTTATGGACAAGTCTGGCGAACGGCACTCAGTTATGTATTTGCAATTTTTCAATCCAATTAGCAATGGAAAGAGATATAGTTGGGGTAGTGCAGCACTAAGTTGGCTATATAGACACCTCTGTAAGGCATCAGAGAAGGGAGCTAAGCAGATTGGCGGTGCCGTGCTATTGGTGCAGTTGTGGGCATGGGAGAGGTTTCCACACATATGTCCTGTGATGAGACATCCACATCAGGCACTGCCCCCAGGTCCACTTGCTATCAGGTATATAGGATCTTAGATAGTTACCGTTTTACATTTTTGTATTATCTTTTTCGCATGGGAATTATGTAAGTAACTAATATGAAGGTTATGTCTGTGTTGTTTGGTAGATGGAAAAGGGCTAAGATAACAACTGAACATCCAATGCACGTCTTACGCGCTTATCGTTTGTCGCTTACTTCGCTACGGCCAAATCAGGTATTGTGCCTTACAAGTGGAAATCGTTTTGGCATGTAGTTGTCGTACTTACAAATGGGAATGAATAAACATTTTTTATTTCAGAGTTAAGCATTGTTGCCATATATTGTTCACATCTGCTACACATTTTTTCTAATTATATTGTTAATATGGTTGTTTACACATGTTGGATCATTGCAGATTGTCTGGGAGCCGTACAGAAATTATTTGGGTTCCCTGCCCACATATTGTACAGCAGGCCAACGCATATGGAGGTCTATCGTGCCGCTCATACATTTTTGGGTGGTTGAAAGCCATCACCCAGAACGTGTTCTCCGACAGTTTGGGATGAAGCAAGACGTACCGATCAATGTCGATACTTCAATTGCACTTCACAAGATAACACTTCAGGGCAAGCACGAAAAAAACTGGGCTCTTGAACATAGAACACATATTGCTAAATGGGCGGCGCATGCCACAATTGCCGAAGCACCGCCCTTTCATGGGGAGATGAGCTACAATGACGATTATATGGTGTGGTTTCGTCCTCGCATTGTTCGCCATATTACGAGAGAGACCTCGTACTGGGACACTTTGGTAAGTTTTCAAACACTGTTCCGTTATAAATGTACCTCGCTTTATATAGTTTAGTTCAACGTACTAACACTATTCTTGTATACTTATGACAGGTTGAATCACAGTTGAGGATTATGGAGAAGTGCGAACCAGGGTCTGAGATCTACAACGACTGTATAAATGCCTTGCGAGCTGTTGAAGAGCTCGGTCGGTTGACATTGGACGATGCACGCACTGTGGGCAGCACAAGTGAACCGGCTGTAGGGCGTGGTCGGTAAGCAAGTAGACGTCAATAGCAAGGCGGGCGTCAATCTAGTCAGCGTCCCACATCTGGTCGGCGTCAGACACCTGCTCGGTGTCAGACACCTGTGCCCACATCTAGTCGGCGCCAGACACCTGCTCGGCAGCAGACACCTGCTCGGCGTCAGAAACCTGCTCGGCGTCAGACACTCGTGCCCACATCTGGTCGGCATCAGACACCTGTGCCCACATCTAGTCGGCGTGACACACCCGTGCATGACCACACTATGGAGGAAGCAAGTGAGTCAGCAGATGTGATGTGTTTGGACACTGGCTATGACATGGGCTCCATGGCGCATGATAATGCGGGTCCATCCCATACGTTTGCCCATGGGGACACATCTCGGTCCCTATCCATGAGGATTGATGATACCTGCCCACCCACATCCCCTACTACATCTCCATTGCCCACCGGCACTGCCCTCGCAGATGTACGTGGTACAGATGAGATGAGATTCATGCCCACCCCTAGTGCTGTCCCCCTTGAGTTTGTGCATACCGAGTTCGTCCAGACACAGATACCCGCCCCCCCACTAGAGGCTTCACACATTCAGGATCGGCCGCGAAGGCCGCAACGGACACGGACACATCCTGCTGATTGTGGGACTGGACATGGTACGATACTTCGATTCACTACTGATTACATATACATCTCTTAATAGTTAAATGATTTGCATATTAGTATTTGCTTCTGTTCTTTTCAGGCAAGGTGAGACCAGTCAAGGAACCAGTGAGGAGAAGAAAACGAGGATGATTTTTGATGGGCAAGAATAAGAAATAGTTCCTTGTCAAAGAAGGTTGATGTGAATGGATTGAAACTGGCTGAAGATTCAGGTTTATGAGTTGTTTCTAAGTTTCTAAGAGTATAAAAGTTTCATTTTTTAATGGCTGACTGTTTTAGGTATTAGGTATCGACATGATGCAGAGCAGTACATTGACCCATGCTATAGCGTGGACACACTGTTTCGGAGCTATGCTCCCGTTTTCCCTATGTTGAAAGATAGATTATCATGGCTGGATGGTATAGAAACTCGAAAGGTCCTCCCTAACCCTCGATTAATCCGAGAGAAAGGTCGCCCTGTCTCAACACGAATTAGGAATGAGATGGACGAGGGTGGGAGACGACCGAGAACCACACCATGGAAGGAGGGGGGAAGGAAGGTGTAATGCGGGTTGTGTGACCAAGAGGGCCATAACCGAAGAACATGCCCTAAGCGGAACGAGGGTACCGACGAGTGGTGGTCTCGCGGACTAGGTACGCTAAGTTTGAACCATGGCATCCTTTTAAATGTAAATTTTTTCCATTTTTTTAATGCTCATCGTAAAAGTTCTAACTTCTGACTTGTTCTTAAACATTGCTATGAATCAAAGGAATTGCCTAAAGAATCACAATTGCACGCTTTAGTTCCTCCTAAATGTCTTTGATTGCACTAGTTCAAAATTTCAAATTATTATGCTTATGATGATGACTTTCTCTTTATATTTAAATTATTGAACTTGTGTATTGTTTTACTTAAATGCCAATTAGCTTACGAAGCTTCTCTACTCCCAACAATTCTATCACCAATAAGAAAGATGATTTTTTTTTTCCTTACTTCAACATTGTTTGGAAATAAGATTGTGTTAGCAAGGATTTTAACTTAGAATATAAACGTGTAAATTTTTATTAGTTTGTAATTGGTAAGCTGTATTGTTTTCACATAATTTGGTAACTTGTGATTCAGAAAAAAAAAATACATGGTAGCATGGCAATGACTAAGAAGTTCATTGGTAGCATAGGGGGCAATGACATCCATGTTATAGAAAATGAAGATCATCTTCATAACAAGAAATCTTCTCTTCGATCCATTTTAATTTCTAGCCTTTAGGTTCCAAAATTTATATTGATAGACAGTTTCAATCTATCAACTCAAATTTTGTATTGATAGAATGTTTCAGTCTATTAACCCACCAGCTATTCTCAATTATAACTCACAAGCTATTGTAAATTATAAAGTGTATTTATATGAATGGTCATCAAACCATTATAAGGTTTATATTTGCATCCAATTAGAACTAATGCATTTTTACATAACCAAAGGAACCTAACAATGAAGGAGTTGCATTCACATTGAAACTGCTAATATAAAGTCTTGTGTCAATGTGCCTATGTTAGAAATTTACTAAATATCATGCATTTTGTTACATTGCTATGAAATGTCAAGCTAGCAAAAATTTAAATACAAATTAGCAAGCATGAAATGGTGGCCTTCATTGTATAATAGCAACTAAAAATAAAGATGATTTGCCCATGTAGTTATTTGCTAGGCTCATATGCTCATATTGTCCAAAGATGCTCTCTGGTGGTAATCAAGATTCAATCTTGGTATTCTTTTTTTATCAGATGTCTCTACAGGTCACTTACTTTTTTCCCCTGATGAATGCACATAGGTTGAAACAGTGGCCTAGTTTGGTGTAGTTTTTCTTCTTTTTGCACTGGGCTTGGAGTTCTCCATAACAAAGGTTAAATTCTGTTCTTTGGCCTGCTTCATTTTCTTTCTCTTTTAGTGAAATTGTGATTCAAACTCTATAACTGTGTCATTGCAGCTTCGCGTTGTTCGAGCAGTTGCTGTTTTAGGGGTCCTGCTTCAGATTTTCGTATTTATGTGCCTGTGTGGCATACTAATATCAGTATGTCTACAAATTCTAACAGAAAATTCACAAAAGTTTGCCCTTTCTACTTGTGAAAACTACTTGCACCTGATTTTGTGCCATAGAAAAGTTTGACTGAACTGGGAATATTGCAAACGCTTAAAAGAGATGCAAGTTTGAAAGTGATAAAGAACGATTGGAAATGTATGACAAGTTTACTGAGGATTCTTGTATGATATCAACTTCATCTCAAGTCCATTGAAGAGTTATTTTGCTCTTTGGTTACATATCTTGTGTTATATTTTGTAATTATTTTCTTAAGCTTCAGATTTGGGCTCTCAAGTTAAAGCTTTTTGTTTTAAGGCAGCATTAATATAGAGTAATTTGATGGTGTTGATTGATTCAATTTAGTGTAATTTTATGAATTAATCAAAATAACTCTATGAACATGACATCGTTGTGCGCTAGCTATTCAGTTGTAACATCATGTTGTAGATAATATCAAACTTGCTGTACTGACTCACAATTGAAAGGCAGGGTACTGACACCTGAAACACTGATAATATCAAACATATCATAGTTAGGTTGATCCAACCACTGGTGAAGATGAATACCAGCTAGAGGACCTAGAGGTTGTAGCAGCTGATTACATGTTGAAAGTTGGAGTCTCCAAATTCAGAAATGCATGGGAAAGCATGGGTGATGACTGCTTCCCATGCATTATACTATTACTGGCAGGGGAGATTTTCTCTCTTTTATTTTTTTTGGGGGATGGGGATGAATCTTAGTATGTAAAGAGCAACAACTTGCAAATTGCAATGACCTATGCATTACTGGACACTTTAACAAGTTCATAAAATTTTCTATTTGGCTTGGAGGGATGTTAAGTTCTAAAACAAATAAAACTGTTTTGAAAAAAATAATTATACAAATTAACACTGGGATTAAGTGAAAATGCCCAAATAATACCACCTCTAAGTTCTCAAGGTTACCATATAAGTTGGGTGCTGAATGAGTTATGATGCTGGTGATTTTATAACAAACCTTTCCATATACCACCCATTTTGATCACATGTAAGTATTAAAAAACCTTAGGCATGTCATAATATAATATAATATAATAATGAAGGGAGGTGTAAGGGGAAGAAAATCAACCAATTGGGAAAAAATATAAGCAAAAAGAAGAAGATGAACCAAACTGATTACAGAAACCATTGGGCCATTGTATTCTGTTTCTAATGATTTGAGTTAGGTGGCTAACCAAAACCACATAAAAAAACATATTCTTTCTTTGTTTTTTTATTGAGAGAGAGAGAGTGAGCTTCTAGCCAAGTGGACCTACCAGTGAATTTAGCTAAGGGCAGCCACAACCCTAGAACTAGGACGTCATTCTCCAGAAATTGCCAAACAGAGTGATACCCGAGATAGGTGGACTCGAGTACTGAACACAGTACTCGAGCTTCGCGTCCTCGAGTATCAATGGCTCACTTGCACTCCTGCATTCTCCAAAAAATTGGCAAACAGAGCGATACCCGAGTTTCGTGGACTCGAGTACTTAACACAGTACTCGAGTTTCACGTACTCGAGTATCATTCGCTCACTTTCTGAACTCGAGTACGTGAACTCGAGTATCATTCCTATGCTCGGGTAACATTGAACAGTACTCGAGCTTCCTGAGCTCGAGTACTGTTTGAGAAATTTTAAAACAGTACTCGAGCTTCCTAAGCTCGAGTACTGTTTGGAATTTTTAAATCCCCTTGCCAGGTCAGCGCGCCACGGTGGATGGAGAAAATGTGGTACTCGAGCTCACCAAGCTCGAGTACTTAAAAAAGTGGTGCTCTCCCAATTATTTCCGAAACAGTGTTTTCGTGCAAATTATTTCAAAAATTAATGGTATTCGGCCAATTTGGCCAGAAACTTATATATTCTTGCTGTAGCTTGAAAGGAGTGGTATTTTGTCGGTGAAAATTATGTGGTGGGCTCCACTAATGATCACAATATTCAAATGTAAAGTGTAAAGAAAAATGTCATATACTGTTGAGGTTTGGTTAATGTCATTACTAACAAGAATTTTAAAAAAATTTCATTTTGATTTCTAAGCACGGTCGGCACTGTAACACCGTTTGAAAATTCTTCGCTCCTCCATATATTTAGTTTTCTTCCAATAACTTGTCTTGATTACAAAAGTCTAATGGTGACTGCATTATTGAAATCATATGTGTGAATTGAGCGTTTGAGTAGCCAATAATAAATAAATAATAAAGCAGGAAGAGCGATGGAATTTTCAAATTGTGTTAAGTAGTGATGTAGGAGCAAATTCGATATATTTTTGAAAATAAATTTAGTAATACTTGTCTGTAGCCCAAATCTAACAAATAGTTTTTATATTTTACCCCTAAAAAAACCTATTTTGTTTCAATCTCGAGTGAATGGTAAAAAAAACATATAGATTTCTTTAACATCTTAATTGAAAAGTCAAAGTTACATCAAATCACAGTAATTCT
This sequence comes from Quercus glauca, assembly GCA_023736055.1. Classification (NCBI taxonomy): domain Eukaryota; kingdom Viridiplantae; phylum Streptophyta; class Magnoliopsida; order Fagales; family Fagaceae; genus Quercus; species Quercus glauca. Next base: position 53,379,447 of record CM043315.1, on the reverse strand, counting down.
ATATGCAGCAATTGCTGCATACAGCCTATACAGGGTTAGGTGGCAAAAGAATGAAGCAACAAGTGTGTAAGGGTCACGTAGACTTTTGGACACTTGTCATTTATTTATTTCTGTCACCTAATCTTTTATGTAGCAATTGCTAAATACATGTGTGGGTGCAAAAGGCTAGCGCCATATGTTGGGCCTGAGGCCCAGTTCGAATACAACTCCATGTCCGAAGAGGTTAAAAGGATCAACGCTTCGCCATCCTAGTGAGAATGCAACCAACCAAGGATGAGTATTGCGGCCGAAGACAACTTGGCCTGTCCGAAGAGGTATCACTCATCAGACCTCCAAAGAACTTGATCAAGTAAAAGATTCCCTGTGGGGAGTTGGCGCTGGGCATTCCTGAGCGCGGAGATATCATGAAATATCTTGCAAATAAAGCTGCCACCCCCGCATTTAATGCACTGCAGCAACTTTCCTAGCCGCATTTATGTGGAGAAGACACCTGAACAGTGCAACCTCAACCCCATCCCCTCGCTGCACGTTAAAGCAGACTTCTGATGTGACTAGTACTCAAGTGAACGCCTAGATGAAGGACAAGTGTGCGGTGAAGATGGGAGAAAAAATGTATATATAAAGGAAACGAGTCTCACGGCAAGGGGGGAAAAAAGTTGTATTCACAAAGTTTTAAGGGTTAAGCCTCTTCGGACTAGAGAGCTTCTTGTTAAATACTAGTCTGAATTCCTCTTTACATTGGTTTGCTTATATGAATCGTTGCTAAATCCATAATCAGCCCAGTTGTTTAACCCATTTTCTACAAATTTATTGTTGGGAGTTTGTTGGGCTCACGACACAAAGTTGATACCCGGCCTAACAAATTTGGACCCTACAACATGTATGTAGCAAATCCTCTCCCTATTTTATTTAATATTTTAATTGGTTGGAATTTTACCTTTAATTTTTAATTTGATAATTATAATTGTGGAAGAAAGATTTGAACTAATGTTATTAAATCTGTTCCATTTTGGCTGGAATATTTTGTACTAGGATCCAATCTGGAATGGTATACCACCCGTTTCACCTCAAGTCCAATTCCAGCTAGTTTTAGGTCATTCCAGCCATTCCGGTCAATTTCAGCCGAAATATAAATTTTGGCTCGTAGCAATTTTTAGCCAAAAAAAAAAAAAAACTTAAACTAACAAACTCATTAGCACAGCATGTTTCCACATAGCATTGATCGCCTCTACAAAACTACCAAATGATTTGAAAAAAAAAAAAAAAAAAAAAAAAAGGGAAGAAGAAGAAAAGAAGAGAAATTTAGAGCCGCAGTGAAGGAAGCTCAAGTTTTAGCTGTGTTTGAAACTTTCTTCTTCAGTCATGCACTTAAACTTCTGGTCTGGGTCTTTGAAAATTTCCAAGAAGTTGTAAGTAACTGATGGGAATTTGAAATGAAGAAGAATAAGAGTGGAGAAGTCATTGGGCGGTGGTGATGGAGTGGGGTTAGGTGAAAAGTGGGCTTCCTAGTTTATAAATATCCCATCAAAGTTTATTTATCTACAAAAATACACATACTTGAATTCCAAAATAATTAATCTAATCACTTTATTATTATGGTAGCATTTCTTTTAAAATACTATATTACATTCATTAAATGATATTACATTTATAAAATTTGGCTTAAGATTAGCATGGAGTAATAACATTTTTTATTATTATTAACTACTTACTCTATATATATATATATATATATATATATATATATATATATATATATAAAGTGATAATTCCGAAACAGTCTAAAACAATATGTCGAAATAGACTGATATCAAAATATTCCGTTCCAATAGACAAACCTGAATGGGCACCAAAATAGTCTTCATAACATTGATTTGAACCATAGCACGTTCCAATATCAATTCACTAGGAGGCTAGGCTTGACAAATCTAATCTTTTCTTAAAAGACTTTCTTTTCAACTTTGGGGGCCATGGCTCTTTGACCAGCACACTCCCCCCCACTGAAGTGCCGTAAACACGCTGGGTTTTGTTCAACTATGCGTCCCCCCTCCCCCATTCCCTTGTATGTTGAATAAAAATGAGCGTGAACCTTGGGTTCTTGACAAGTATAGGGGAAAGGACAATAATATAATAAGCCACGCGAATATTGCCATGGGAGTTAGTGAGGCATATATTAAATAAATTGAAATTAACCTTAAAATTCTTGAGACAGTGCTATATAAATAGGTGCAAATGGCATGCAAATTGCACCAACAACAACACCACCACCGAACATCTTAGTTTCAAGCCATTTGCTAAATACTAAGCTCTCTCCTTATTCCTTTCTTGTAAGAATGGCTCCAACAGTTGCAACACCTATCAGTGAGTCCTCAAATATCACTGACCTTGTCGTAACAAATGGCAATGGAGTAAAGGGTCTCTCAGAAATGGGACTCAAAACCCTCCCTAAGCAATATATCCAACCTGTAGAAGAAAGGATCACTGTGAGCAACATCTTGCCTCAAGAGTCTATACCCATCATAGATATGTCAAACTGGGACGAACAAAAAGTCTCAGAATCAATCTGTGATGCAGCAGAAAAGTGGGGTTTCTTTCAGATTATCAACCATGGAGTGTCCATTGAAGTGCTGGAGAATGTGAAGGACGCAACACATAGGTTCTTCAACTTGCCAGCCGAGGAGAAGAGGAAGTTTTCAAAAGAAAACTCACCTTCCAACAGCGTGCGGTTTGGCACAAGCTTTAGTCCTGAAGCAGAGAAGGCTCTTGAATGGAAAGATTACCTGAGCCTGTTTTATGTGTCCGAGGATGAGGCCTCCGCATTGTGGCCTTCTGCGTGCAAGTAACAGAGCTTAACTTTGCTCAATTTAGTTTGCACAACAAATACATGACATACAATATAGATGCAATACTTGTGTCCGTACATAAATATATAATTTACTAAATGGGTTAAGTTCTAATTTCATCTAGTTTAACTCAATATGATGTTATAACAAGCCATAACTTTTAGTTACATCTCAATATATTCTCCATGTTTGATTGAAGATCAATAATGATTTCATCATAATATATATGTATATATATATATTTCTATTTTTTTATAAAAAAATTTGAGTATTATAAAACGTAATTTTGTGGATCAAATAGTATGTGCTTATGTATATATATAGTTTTTGGTGGACTAATTGCTGTTTGTTTTTAGGGATCAAGTTCTAGAATATATGAGGGGGTCTGAACCAGTTATCCAAAGGCTATTAGAGGCACTAATGAAGAGGATAAATGTGAAAGAAATTGATGAGACAAAAGATTCTCTCTTAATGGGTTCAAAGAGGATTAACCTTAACTACTATCCTATATGTCCTAACCCTGAGCTCACAGTGGGAGTAGGTCGTCACTCTGATGTGTCAACCCTTACGATCCTCCTTCAAGATAATATTGGTGGACTCTATGTGCGAGGAAACAATAATGGTTGGGTTCATGTTCCGCCTGTAAGTGGCTCCCTCGTGATCAATGTTGGTGATGCACTACAGATAATGAGCAATGGTCGATACAAGAGCATTGAGCATCGTGTGGTTGCTAGTGGAAGCAAGAATAGGATTTCAGTTCCTATTTTTGTTAATCCTAGGCCATGTGACATGATTGGTCCTTTTTCAGAAGTGCTTGCAGGGGGTGAGGAAGCATTATATAAGCAAGTTCTGTATTCAGATTATGTGAAACATTTCTTTAGGAAGGCTCATGATGGGAAGAACACAATTGAATTTGCAAGAATATGATGTATTCTAAGGTGTGTTGTGAGGTTATGTTCTATTGTAATAGAAATAATTTTTATGAAATAAAACTCAATCTGAAATCTGTTTGAAGATAATAGAAGTCAGTCAATTCTTTATGCAATTATTTTACTTTTTACAAAAAAGAGTTTACACTTTTTTTAAACATGGCTTTTACATTGTTTGTATGTCTGTTTGAAGCATTAGAATTCATGAGAGGTGAAAAATATTGATGAAATTAAAAAGATTTCTATTATATGTTGGGTTCAATAAGGTTCAACAACAACAAAAAGCACTGCGCCTGTAAATGATCTCACAGGTTCCATTTTGACCCAATTTATGAAAAATGAACAATAATTACTACCTGACGTGCCTTGAATGCCGTGACAAACAATAGTAATAGCACTAACAACAACCAAATCAACCTCTAAAATATTTTTTCATTTTGGTAATTAAATTTTATGGAGTGCCTTTATATAGGCCTACAACTTATAAGACCAAAATAATGTTTTTGGTTGAATTTTATAAAACATTTGAGAAGAAGTTCTCTTTTTCTTTGCCTACTAGCTCGGAGTTCTTGTATACTAGGTTAGTAAAAAAAGATATTAATTTATCATACACACTTCTATGTTGTATAATTAGTCCCAAGTTTTTGGGATCTACTGGGAATTAACAAACTAATTAGAGTCATGTGTATTTATTATATTCGTTCCTAAGTCATATGCTATGATATCTCTTTAATTGGAACGGCCTTTTTATGCCTCCTACTAATGTTATTTAAAGTTTTTTTTTTTTTTTTTTAATCTGAAAAATCGATTCATTCTTCTTTGCTGGTACATTATTACTCTCATCTATACAGTGGCAAAATCAAGATTTTAGTTTAGGGGAGACACAATTAAAAGAAAAGATTGCCAACAAAAATAATCCAAATAATATTAGTTTGGGACATTAAAAAAATATTCATATTATAAGAAAGGAACAAATCAGTGGTGGCTCCAAGAATTTTTTTCAAGGTATTCCTCAATAAGCATAAATTACACAATCTAATAAAAAGAAAATTTTATATATTAACAACAACAATAATAAAAAAACATGCAAATACATAAAGTTTTACAACATAAAACTTGTGGAGTTTAGTTGTGGTTGTTATTAGTGTTGCTGAACTGGGATGGACAGCGATGGCTGGGGAGAGTAAGTGAGTTTCTTATTTTCTTTTAGCCTTTAGGTTTTGAAAGCTTGAATTTGTGTGAAAACATAAGAGCTATTTAGACCCCCAAATTAAAAATATGTTTTGGTTAATTTTATTCTAACTTAAACTAAGTGTGGAATAGAGTAAATGTGAGCAAACACACAATAGACTACTATAAGCCATATTCATCAAATATCAACAATAAAATGAAAGCTAAAAGAGTAGGGAAGAAGAATGCAAACACAGATAACACCGAGACGTGTTATCCAAGAGGAAACCGAAGTATTCGGCGAAAAACCTCTTCGCTGCCCTCCAAGCGGTAAATCGATCCACTAGAGAATAAGTTGTAGTACACGAATAACAAAAGACCCTCCAAGCCTAGTCTACCCTGTGTACTTAAGCCCTCAAAACTCCTACTACCAACTGACTTGAAGAAGCCTTGTCTTCTCTAACTCTCCAGATCATGCAATTCAGCTCGATTGCATCCACCAAACAAATGACTTCTTTCAATGCTTCCTAATAGCACCAAAACCTCACTTTACACTCAGAATGGGTGTGGTAAGTGTTTGGGCTACCAACCTCTCAAGGATTTGGATATGGAGAGATAAGAGTTAAGGAAAACTACAATGGATTGTGTAGAGAATTGTGGGTATGACAATTTCTAATTCTCAAGGGTTATGGCTAGGGTTTTCTCTCTGAAAGCACTCTTCTCAATATGTGGGTAATGTGGGTATATATAGTGTGGGTAGAGATATGGTGTATCAAATATGACAAAATAGCAAAACAGAATGTTTCGTAAGTATCTCACGAGAAGGCCTTACCTGTGAAATACTTGCGAAAACCAGCTATCACCATTTTTCATGACTCATTGCATTCCAGTCATGTGTTGAGCACATGCCTTCACTTCGCGGGACGGCTTCTCACGAGCGACCCGCGAAAACTCCTTTGATCTTCAATTTGTCTTGAGTCTTCACACACTCTCTCACACACAACTTATACAAAGAAATCCCACATAAAATACAAGGTACATAAGATTGAACAAAATTACAATCAAATTTGACACGGAGTTAAAGCCAACACAAAATAGTTGTAAATCACAAATTTACAGGTTTGATTTAATTTTTGTTTAAATTGTTTAATGACTTGTGAATCTGTGAGGCATTGAGGCAATGATGATTTTTTTTTTCTTTTATATTTGTTGAATTAAAAACGTAATCGTGTTGGTGTTCGGGTAGTGATAGTCTTAGTTTGAGATGAGATTGATCTTGTACTGGGCTTTTCTATTGGCATTTGGTTTAGGGCTTGTTAGTGATTTTATTATAATTTTTTTTTCTAGATTTTAGTTCAAGGTTTTTTTTTTTTTTATTATTATTATTTTTTTATAAACCAGTACAATGAAAGAACTAGAAAATGGACTGATTACTGGTTTTTTGGTCGGACGAGATCCGACCAATGGTCGAACCAGTGACATCATAAATAATATAATTAAAATATTTTAAATTATATAAATAAAAATATAATAAGTTTATTACTAATAATATGATAGAAAAATGTAAAAACATAATATTTAGTGACACTTTTCATGTAAATTTAATCAAATTTCCTTAGAATGGACAATCACATGTTTAATTATAATCATAAAAATAAAAAGTTTATTATATATATATATATATAATGAATTAATTGATGTTATATAAAAATTAAGTAACTTTTTAAGTTTATTTACTTAATTAACTAAAACTACTATTTTTTTTTTCTAATCAAAATTATCAGAAAAAGAAAAAAGAAAAGTAGTTGTACAATAAAAAAAAAAAAACCTAAATTTACGTGACTTTGACCAATTAATTGTATAATATATTTTATAATGTTTTTGAGAAAAAGTAGTCATACAATGACAGTGTGTCAGATAAAGCAAAAACTAAAAGTAAAGTCGTAATATAGACTTAAAAGAATATAAAAACATGTGATTCTTTTTGCTTGAAAGACCCTAATATATTGTTAAGTTGCTCAAATTATGGACCAAAATTTAATTTTATTGGCATAAAAAAAATTTAGGGTGTTCCCAAAATTTTTTTTTTTTAAAGTAGATAAAAATAAATTTTAAATTATTATGTATAAATTTTTTTTTTTTTTTTTTCAGGTCAAGGTGGTCCTGAGACCACCCTGGCCATAAGGTGGCGCCACCCTTGGAACAAATAATAAATTAATAACTGATAACAAAAAATTAAAGAGATTCATCTAATTATATAAGGTTTAAACGTGTTATTGGATTATTCAAAATAAATTGAGAAATAAATCAATATAAAAGTGTTAAAATTATAGCAATATACTTGAAAAGTTTTATACAACTTCACTCCATTGATTGTGTAAGGACACAAAGGTCTGGCGGCCCAAACTCACTTAGAATAGTAAAATTTGTGCTATTCAGCTAGGCCCAAACCAATAGATATTTGTAAAAAGAGTGGGGTAAAACAAGTTGGACTTAGCCCGAGGATTCAAACAGAGAAGGAATGAACGAAAGCCAAAGATTAAGTATAGAAATGGTTCTTTACAATCTTGCCTGAGGACGATGTTCTTGGGCAAGGATGTACACTCTTTTCTCTCTTTCTCTATCTTTATTCTTGTTCTAATCTCTTTTTCTTGATTTTCTAGAGGGGAGGGGGGGGGGGGGGGGGGTCCCTTCATCTGGAACGGCCTTTTTTATGCCTCCTACTAATGTTATTTATAGTTTTTTTATTTTTATTTTTATTTTTACCTGAAAAATCGATTCATTCTTCTTCACTGGTACATTATTACTCTCATCTATACAGTGGCAAAATCAAGATTTTAGTTCAGGGGAGACACAATTAAAAGAAAAGATTGCCAACAAAAATAATCCAAATAATATTAGTTTGTGACATTAAAAAAAAATTCATATTATAAAAAGGAACAAATAATAAATTGATAATTGATAACAAAAAATTAAAGAGATTAATCCAATTATATAAAGTTTAAACGTGTTATTGGATTATTCAAAATAAACTGAGAAATAAATCAATATAAAAGTGTTAAAATTATAGCAATATACTTGAAAAGTTTTATACAACTTCACTCCATTGATTGTGTAAGGACACAAAGGTCTGGCGGCCCAAACTCACTTAGAATAGTAAAATTTGTGCTATTCAGCTAGGCCCAAACCAATAGATATTTGTAAAAAGAGTGGGGTAAAACAAGTTGGACTTAGCCCGAGGATTCAAACAGAGAAGGAATGAACGAAAGCCAAAGATTAAGTATAGAAATGGTTCTTTACAATCTTGCCTGAGGACGATGTTCTTGGGCAAGGATGTACACTCTTTTCTCTCTTTCTCTATCTTTATTCTTGTTCTAATCTCTTTTTCTTGATTTTCTAGAGGGGAGGGGGGGGGGGGGGTCCCTTCATCTGGAACGGCCTTTTTTATGCCTCCTACTAATGTTATTTATAGTTTTTTTTATTTTTATTTTTATTTTTACCTGACAAATCGATTCATTCTTCTTCACTGGTACATTATTACTCTCATCTATATAGTGGCAAAATCAAGATTTTAGTTCAGGGGAGACACAATTAAAAGAAAAGATTGCCAACAAAAATAATCCAAATAATATTAGTTTGTGACATTAAAAAAAAATTCATATTATAAAAAGGAACAAATAATAAATTGATAATTGATAACAAAAAATTAAAGAGATTAATCCAATTATATAAAGTTTAAACGTGTTATTGGATTATTCAAAATAAACTGAGAAATAAATCAATATAAAAGTGTTAAAATTATAGTAATATACTTGAAAAGTTTTATACAACTTCACTCCATTGATTGTGTAAGGACACAAAGGTCTAGTGGCCCAAACTCACTTAGAATAGTGAAATTTGTGCTATCCAGCTAGGAATAAACCAATAAATATTTGTAAAGAGAGTGGGGTAAAACAAGTTAGGCTTAGATCGAGGATTCAAATAGAGAAGGAATGAACAAAAGCCAAAGATTAAGTATATAAATGGTTCTTTACAATCTCGCCCGAGGACGATGTTCTTGGGTAAGGATGTACACACACACACTCTCTCTCTCTCTCTCTCTCTATTCTTGTTCTAATCTCTTTTTCTTGATTTTCTTTTTGGGGGGGGGGGGGGTCCCTTCATCTAGAAGTCCTCTTTTTTTATGTACTCCTCAGCTTATTGCATCCTAGCCCTCCATCTACAATTCCCCAGGCTCTTCTTAGGACACATGTCCCTTTAAACTTCTGTTGAAGGTGGTAGAAGGAGATGCTTAGCTGTGAATTCTACTGTTCAGATTACTTCCTCATTAATGTAGCTGATAAAACTGTTGCCAGTCATTTAATGCGGAGGAAATAGGTGAGCTTTCACTGGAAACTTCCTTCACCTACCTTGACTCTCACTGAACACCATCCCTCATCAATGTAGCTGATAAAGCTGTTGCCAGTCATTTAATGCGGAGGCAATAGGTGAGCTTTCACTGTAAACTTCCTTCACCTACCTTGACTCTCACTGAACACCATCCTCTCCATTCAGCCTTCTAGGAAGTATTTTGTCCCCTCTCCTCCTATCCCTAGGCGAATCCCCTCCTTGGGCTTATAAGAATGCTTTTATAATGATAGTCACAACTTGTTATATCCTTCCTCGGTCCTCCGATCCCCACAGATTGTTTTTTTTAAAAATAATGTAAAATTCAAATTTCTTTTTTTATTCTTCTAATTAGTTAAAACTTGAGTTTATAGCAAAAACTCAAAGTTTAAAACTATGCAAAAGTCTAGAGATGAGAGGAAAAAAAATAGAGGAGGGATGAAGCGGTATTGAAGGTTTAGAATTGTAAGAAAACAAGGCATAAGTAAATTTTTTTTAAAAAATAAATTATTTTAACTTTAAAATTAATATGGACACATTGCTTTGAGTTGGATAGCCATGAGAAATTTTAAACTAGGTTTGGTAGATAGATTTGGTATATTATATATATGACACTTGGTCTTTTAAAATAACATAAATTCATATTCATATATATATATATATATGTGTGTGTGTGTGTGTGTGTGTGGTTGTTAAAATCCCGATCTGGATCCTACGATCCTACAATTTTACTATCCCACCTGTCCAAAACGATCCAGATCTTTGCGATTGTTCAGGATCGTACGATTCTAACGATCCCAAATGACCCTAGTTTCTTGTAAACATTTTTAACTTGATAGACAGTTCAATTGGACCAAAATAAAAAATAACATTACAATAGACCAAGTTTTGCTATTCTAATCTAGAGAGATAGAATGTCAATTGGACCCAAATGAAAAATAATATTCCAATAGAGTGTCACATTTTAGGTTTTTAGCTTCTTTAAATGGTGCTTACGAATGGATGTAGTGATGTATGGTAATTACATCAAATTGATGCAAATTTTTGGTTTTTTATGAATAAATGTATTATTTATGTAATTATTTAACATACCAATGTCTTTTTTTTTTTTTTTTTTTTTTTCCAAATAATGTAGGATCTTATAATCCACGATCCAATCTTTCGATTTACGATCCCACTTACCTCCCACGATTCTACATAGGATCCCGATTTTGACAGCCTATTATATATATTTTAATGGAATGTATAACATATATAATTATACCATGTCATATATATAGTTATTTTAAAAGACAAAGTGTCGCGAGTAATTTTTTTATGGAAGGTATAACATACATACATATATATATATATATATATATATATATATACACACACACCATGTTATATATATAGTTATTTTGAAAGATTAAGTGTTGCGAGTAATATTTTTAATGGAAGGCATAACATATATAATTATACTATATTATATATGGTTATTTTGAAAGACCAAGTGTAGTGAGTAATTTTTAAATTATCTCATGGTCTTTGTCATATATATGTATATATGTTATACATTTCATTAAAAATATGTAAGAAAACAAGAAGACATGTTACATCCCTTGTCTCTGCCTATGCCTCTTCACATGACTTTATTTCTTTGAAACCATTCTCAAATTATCTCAAGTACTCTAGTTAGAAATTAAGCCTAATCAGCCTGGATTGTAATTTAATGAGGACCTACCAAGGGTAATAATATTTGGTGATGGTAAAGATTGAATTAGTAAAAGTTGGTCAAAATGGGCATTTGCCCTTTTCGCCCAAAACAAGTAGCAATATGCCCATATTCTGAAACTATCTAGCAAAATACCATTGTTTTGAAACTCGATTTTTAAAAAATTGAATTTCAATGAAAAATTCGATTTAATGAAAATCGAGTTACTTGCAAAATGTTACATGGAACTCGAGTTCCATTTATTTATTTTTTTATAAAGTTTTTTGCCTATAACTTGATTTTCTAAAAATTGAGTTTTTCATTGAAACTTGATTTTTAGAAAATCAAGTTTAAAATAGGGGCATATGGCTAAATAGTTTCAAAACAGGGGTATTTTGTTACTTGTTTTCGGCGAAAGGGGCAAATGCCCATTTTGGCTGGTAAAAGTTAGTGATAGGGATATGACGTTTTTACATACATTTATATTCTTCATAACTACTGATATAGACCATTGAATGGAGTAACAACATCAACACTAAAATTATTATTATTATAGAAGACTTATTGATTTTAGTCATTTAATTGTTTTTCTTTTGTGGAAAAATACTAGTTTTTTATGTTTTTATTTCCCCCAATCCCAACCATAGTGTCAAAAAAAGAGAACGGCCGTTAACGTCCCAAAAAAAAAAAAAAAAAACCATGAGAAAAACAACAGCAACATTAAACTTTTACTATGACTATAATATATCTGTGGAGGAAGCTCGAATTCATTGTGTTTGACTCATTCACACCGCCATTAATCAACTTAAGAAAATCATATTTCCTTGCATCAAGTTTTGTGCTATCGACCTTTTCTTTGGCAACGTACCATTATGCTGACCTAAGATTTGATTTTGGGATTTGTATTTCCAAAATTCCAACTATCTTACGTTTTTGGGCACTCTTTATTTTATTTTATTTTTCATTGACTCTAGCCGACTTTACAGTTTACATTTCTACTTGATGATGTTTCGTTTAGAGAGAGAAAACAGATTGTGGAGCATGTTATATGATCTGCCAAGACTTAAGTCAGTTATGTTATTTGTGTAAGATAATTGATACCTAATCTCATATAATAGGTTTTAGTTACAACTTATGTGAATTTTTATTAGTTTTAAAACAGTTTGTATTCTTATTATGAGTGTGACTTAAAATAACATAAAAGAGTTTGTTGTTTTAATGATAAAAAAAAAAAAAAAATTTAATTTAAGATTGAATTTGAAAACAACCCAAATTATAGGAAAATTATGTAATTTAACCAACTCTTTAGTTAAGGAAACCACTTATTACAAAGAGAATATAGTCACTTGATATAACCACGACTTCACCCAATTTTATTTTATAGTATATTGTTTTAGGTTTGATTTTGTGAGAACAGTGCGGCTCCAAGATTTTTTTTCGCAAGGGACAAGGGGAGGGGGGGGGGGGGGGGTTATAAGAAACTTAAATTAAACAAAATTTAATAAATAAAAAGCTTGAATATATCCAATTATCGGGGAAAAAAAACGCTTGAAGTTTTACGATATGTTTCTACAAGCTTTTATATTTTGAAATCGTTACATGATAATTCATTATTAGCGATCATTATCTATCAAAGTGGGTAGATGTGACTATTTTATTATGTTAAGTTTGTATAACATTTTTTTTTTATTCACTTATCATTATCTATGATAGTTCACTTAGTATCTTTTTAGACAATCAAATGCTTGAACAATTATTAACTTTACAATACTATTTTTTTCTCAAAAAAAAAAAAAAAAAAAACACACTAAATTTACATTTTTTTTTTCATGAATCACTAACTTTATAACAAAAGTTATTATAACATGATAACAATACACACATATGTAAGTGTAACAAACCCTATATATTTCCTAATTATTAAATTCTATAAAATTATATTACATTTATACAACACACTCACACATTCACACACGCCACAATTCACACAAATCACATTATAACAAAAATATAAAAAAATATAGCACACATAGTCAATATCAAACATACACTCACAAACATATAATCTAAATTTATAATAAAGAGAAAGATACTCACGACTCAAAAACATTACTCTTTACTCTTAGTTTGAGATACCAAAATAATTAAATAGAGAAGAGAGGAGAGATGAGAGAATTAGATCATAGCAGAGAGAGAGAGATTTGTGATTTGTGTTATTGTTTAGTTTTGGGTTGGGTTGATATATGATTAGGGTGTGCAAAAATATTTTTAGGGGTAAATTAAACTAGTAAAAAAATATTTTATATATACAAAATTTGTTTTTCCGAGTGGGGGGCGGGAGTGAACAACATGTACAACTGCCCATGTGTGAGAGTGACCTTGTGCGAAGATCAAACCACATAAATTAGGTCTCATTTTTCTTTCTAGATTTTTTGTGAGATCCTTTTACAATTCCCTATTCATATTTACAATCAATCTTCTGAAAATATTATCCTCACAAATCTATCTAGAGGTCCTTTATTCTTCCCTTTGTTTTTTTATTTAAAAAAAAAATACTAAATACAGATATTTAATATCACACCATATCCATATTCTGAACAAGTGATTCTTATTTTATTTTCATTTTTAACAGATATTCAATAGGCTATAAACAATTTAGACCCGACCTTGTGCATCTCAATATCAAAGGAGACAAGGACGGTGTAATCTAATCACGCACGTATAATTGTGTCCCTTTTTTTATTTCTAAATTTCTTTGTTCCTATCTCTTGTTTGTTTGGCATCTTTTGCCAAATACATGGTAATGTTTATATTCAAACTCGTGTAAAAATAGTCAAAATAATATCCACATGAGACAATACTACTCAAAGGTTCCTTTAACACAACGCTAGGAACAAGTTAGGTGCACCATTGTCAACAAGTGATTTCATTTCCCAAATCTCAATATAGATTATAGACTATTCTATAAACAATAGAAAAATGTAACAAATGACTTTTCTAGTAATGAAACTAACTTCTAAGTTAATTTTTTGCTTTTTAAACTTTTATGTATAGCTTTTTAAAATCTCTTTTATTTTTAAACTTTTTCAAAGTAGTATACTTTCGGCAAAAAATCTTCAATATAAAATTAAAAAGCTATTTCCAAATGAACACAAATGCATTTCTCAAATCCCAATGTAGACTATTCTGCAAACAGCTTGCACCTAACACATTTGCAGCTCTATAAGCAATAACTATATATTCTAGTCACACTTTACAGAGCAATATGCCTATAGTCAGATTTAACCTCAGATTTCCATCAGCATGTTACATATTTCTCAACCATTTCGTATTCTATTTACATGTTGTTAAGGACATATTTTACGTAGTTGGCTAATTCTTTGATAAAACGCACTTTACTTGTATTTGGGTAAATCTAGGATGTGTTTAATACTTCAAGGAACATGTTGTTCAAGTCTAGTATTAAAGCCATGAAGATTGGACCAAGAAACAAGTGAAGAAAAGGTGTTCAATAAAGCTGGACAGATATCTCGACACCTGTGGATACATAGCTCGACAGCTTCTCGACACCTGGCTATCTATCGAAATCTTCAGCTGATTCTTATCGCAATCTCGATAGCTGGTTGATTGATCGAGAAAGTTTCTGACCCCTCAACACCTCTTCGATAGCTGCTATCTGTCAAGATTCATTAAATCTCGACATCTGCTCGACACCTCCTCGATAGCTGCTATTTGTCGAGGTTATGGGAATTCAGATTTCTGTTTTTGGGCCAGGCTTATGTATTTGTGTAGGGTTTCTTTTCTCACAACCCTAGACCTATATAAGACTTATTTTAGAGGACGTCACATAAGAGAATACAAGGAGAACATATGCAAAAGGTGATTAATGCCTTATTCTCTCTGAAAGAAGTTACTGCGTCTTTGTGCCTTAGGGTTTTGTAACCAAGTGCTTCTTGATCTTCATTCTTGATGAAGTGAAGAACTTTGCAGCCAACATCTTCTTCTAGTTGGTGATTGAAGTTGCGTACTGGGATCCGCGCAATTGGTTAGTCACGTATTGGGATTTGTGCAACAAAAAGGGTGGCATTCATATATTGAAGAGTTCAGAGGTTCTGAAGCGGTAGAAGGTTTTTGCTGTGAGTTCATTTACGGGGATTGTAGAGTCTAGGGACAAAGGTTTTGTACTAGATTTGAAACTTCTCTTTTCTATAGTGGATTGCTTTTCAGGAAGGTTTCCTCCCAGGTTTTTTACTGTGAAACTGGTTGGTTTCATTGGTTTTCCTGGGTCATCATATCTTGTTTTATTTACTTTTCTGCTGCATTCATTATTGACATGATATTGATGTTATTTGTTTTAACAAGTTTTATTGATAATAAATTTAATTAACAACTTGGATTTAAAACTTGTTAATTCTATCAACTGGGGTCTAAATTTCCAAACAAGTGGTATCAGAGCAGGTTCACTCTGATTGGATTGATTTCCTAAGTGTGATCCATTGACCCCTGTTGTCATGGATAGAGGACAATATTTATATATACCTCCTTTATTTTATGGAACTAATTATGTGTACTGGAAAGTTCGTATGAAAGTTTTTTTGCAGGCTTTAGGTGAACAGGTATGGCAAGCTGTTGAAGTTGGCTGGATTAAGCCAAAGGAAGCGCCTGTGGATTGGGATGATGCAACAATCGTAGCGGCAAATTTCAACAGTAGGGCCTTGAATGCTTTGTTTTGTGGGGTGACCAATGAGGAATTCAAGAAAATATCTTTCACTAAAGTTGCCAAAGAAGCATGGGCCATTCTTGAGACCACCTATGAAGTTACCAAGGCAGTAAAGACTGTGAAGTTTCAACAACTCACTAGTAGTTTTGAAGAAATAAGGATGGAGGAGGATGAGACCTTTGATGAGTTTTATGCCAAACTCAAGGATATTGTGAATTCTACCTTCAATCTTGGAGAATCTATTGTGGAATCCAAAATTGTTAGGAAAATTCTTAGGTCCTTACCTGAAAGATTCCATGCCAAGATCACTGCCATTGAAGAAGCAAAGGACATTGATCAAATTCCTTTGACTGAGTTTGTAGGGAACCTTCAAACCTATGAGATGGGATTAGGCTCAATGGAAAAAGTTGGAAAGAGTAAAAACTTGGTTCTCAAGGGTATAGAGGAAGAGATTGAGAACTCTGAAGATGAAGTTGAAAGTGAAGATGAGGGTGAGGATTTAACCTTCATAACTGATGAGATTATCAAGCTTCTTTAGTTTAGGAAAAAGGATAAGGGCAAACCTCCTAAGAAATCTCAATCTTCTAGGAAGTACAAGAATGAGAAACCCCTCATTCAATGCCATGAGTGCAAAGGTTTTGGTCATATGAGGATAGAGTGCCTAAACTACCTCATGAAGGAAAACACTAATGAGTCAAAAGATAAAGGGTTGGATGCTACTTGGAGTGATACTGAGGATGACTCTTCTGATGAGTTTGTGGATGAATGTCGTCACGTTATGGCCTTTGCTGCTTCAACCGATAAGGTGATTGTGGAGAGTGCTAGTGATAGTGAGGATTCTTCTGATGACGAAGTACCCAAGAAGATGACCCTTCAAGAAGCCTATGATAAGCTATGCACTGAATTCATAAAATCTGAAAAGACTTCTCATCTTGGTAGAAAAGAGCTCAATGAGGTAAAAATTGAAAAAGCTGATCTGTTAGTCAAGCTAGATGAGACTACAAGGTTAGTTGAGACTCTTGTTATGGAAAACACCTCATTAGAAGAGAATGTCAAGAATCTTGAGGTTGAGCTTAGTCAAGCTAGAACTCAAATAGAGAGGATGTCTAGTGCAAAGCTTGATGAGGTGTTGAGTGCTCAAAAGCCTAGTTCTGACAAGACTGGCTTAGGATATGCTGTTTCCTCTAGCCCCTCCTTTTCCACGGCTTCTGGATCAAAGACTGTCTTTGTGCCCCAATTTGAGAAAGGTAATAAAGGTATGAAATCCAAAACTGTTTTGGCTAATTCTAAATCCTTTGTTAGACCTCATGTTTGTCACCATTGTGGTGTTTCTGGACACATTCGTCCTAATTGCTTTAAGTTGTATCCTCAAAAGCAATTGTCTAAACGGTCACAGGTTTCCTCTCAAGGACCTGCACCTCTGTTTGGAGAGTTATTAAAAGATTTGAGCTTTTTAACTCAATTTCAGGAGAATTCTAATTCTTTTATGTCTTTTAGTAGACATACTAGGACACGTGCCTTTTCATCTTCACGGCCAAAGACTCGTGCTGTGTGGGTGAGAAAGGAGCCTAAGACTTAGTTGTCTTGTCTGTTTGTCCTCTGTTTTAATTCTTTCTATCTAAAGTAGGACTTTCTTTGTTTGATTTCTTATCTGTTTTTGGAATCATGCTTTCATGCATCTGCATCTTTCTATCATGCCTTCATGTATATGCATATTTCTTTCATGCTTTCATGTTGTCTGTCTGTTTTTATTTGGTTGTTTAGTTTTTATTTTATTTTTTTTCAAAAAAAAAAAAAAAACAAAAAAATACAAAAACATCTCTATGCACAACTAAGCAAGTGAGCTTTGTGGCTCTTGTTAGTGACGAGTAAGATTAAGTTATCTCTTAAAACTTAACACTTATATCACTCCTTTTGATGGGTAAGACTAGAAAATCCTAAGAGAAAGGCATAAATAACAATCTCACTACTGTTGCCCGCCAATCATTATTGACATCTGTATGTTTCGGCATAGCAAAAGTGTGATGTCAATGACATTTGTGTGCTTCGGCATAGCAAAATTGGAATGTCAAATATCAATGGGTATTTCTTTTCTCTCTTATAAGCCCATGCATGATATGCTTAAAAAGAAAATATGTAAAGAAAATAAAAAGCAAAAAGATTAAAAATGCTTTAAAAATGGTTGCAAGCGTGTATTCTAGGAGATGTGGGAGTTATAGGATGTACCTCGAAAGTGATAGTCCCCATCAAACAGTTATGATTGTGTGTGAGTTAAAGTTATTTTCTCATATCTCAGATCGTCATAACATGTATACACTTATGCAATCTTGCGATGTTTTTCACACAAAACACGCAATATTCTTTGCTACTCTTGATACATGTGCAGGTACAATATGATTTGGCCATCACAAGGTTTACATGTGTTAATGTATGCTCACTAAACTGTCTTGACTTATTTTTGAAATATAAAATTGGTTAGACTTGTTTAGTGTGTGTGTGTTTTGCATCTTTCTTTTGTTATCCATAACATCTTGTTTCATTACATTCATGCATTTATATGGATTTCTTGTAACCCCTTGATCATCTTGATCATCTTTATGTTTCTCGGGTGAAGCTTTATAGCTTCTTGTACCCTTTGTCAATCATGACAAAAGGGAGAGAAATTGTAGAGACTTTGTGGTTTCTTTCTTTAAGATTCTACAAGTTAGGGGGAGAAATACATGCCTCTGTAAGGGGAGTTGTGTTTCATCTTGTTAGGGGGAGTGTTTACCTTCTTCTTCTTGTACGGGGGAGTGTTTACCTTCTTCTTGTACCTTGGGTCTTGTGATCATTTTTACATACATTGAACTTATCTTCTTTATATGTTAATGTATGTTTCTTTCACTTATCTCTACATGTGTTGTTTCTTCTCTATCTTTATACGCATGTTCTTTATACTTGTATGAAATCTATTTATTTCTATTTCACACAAAGATGCATTGATGAGCTTTGTTTAAAGTGTTTCAGAAATATCGGTTGTCAAAGTCTACTTGCCATAAACTCTCTTCTTGCAAAGTTTTTCAAGAGTTTGTATTAGGATAGATTTTATTGTATGTAACAAGTGAGTATGAGTTGAGTGATTTATGACTTCTCTCATATCTTTATATGCATGTTCTTTATACTTGTATGCAATCTATTTATTTCTGTTTCACACAAAAATGCATTAATGAGTTTTGTTTAAAGTGTTTCAGAAATACAGCTTGTCAAAGTCTACTTGCCATAAACTCTCTTCTTGCAAAGTTTTTCAAGAATTTGTGTTAGGATAGATTTTATTGCATGTAACAAGTGAGTATGAGTTGAGTGATTTATGACTTCTCTCATATGTTCATTTGTTTGTTGTGGTTTTGTCAAGGATTGCCAAAGGGGGAGATTGTTAAGGACATATTTTATGTAGTTGGCTAATCTTTTGACAAAACGCACTTTACTTGTATTTGGGTAAATCTAGGATGTGTTTAATACTTCAAGGAACATGTTGTTCAAGTCTAGTATTAAAGCCATGAAGATTGGACCAAGAAAGAAGTGAAGAAAAGGTGTTCAATAAAGCTAGACAGATATCTTGACAACTGTGGATAGATAGCTCGACAGCTTCTCGACACCTGGCTATCTGTCGAGATCTTCAGCTGATTCTTATCGCAATCTCGATAGCTTATCGATAGCTGGTCGATCGATCGAGAAAGTTTTTGACCTCTCAATACCTTCTCGACACCTCCTCGATAGCTGCTATCTGTCGAGGTTATGGGAATTCAGATCTCTATTTTTGGGCCAGGCTTATATATTTGTGTAGGGTTTCTTTTCTCACAACCCTAGACCGATATAAGACTTATTTTAGAGGCCGTCATATAAGAGAATACAAGGAGAACATATACAAAAGGTGATTAATGCCTTATTCTCTCTGAAAGAAGTTATTGCGTCTTTGCGCCTTAGGGTTTTGTAACCAAGTGCTTCTTGATCTTCATTCTTGATGAAGTGAAGAACTTTGCTGCCAACATCTTCTTCTAGTTGGTGATTGAAGTCGCGTACTGGGATCCGCGCAATTAGTTAGTCACGTATTGGGATTCGTGCAACAAAAAGGGTGGTGTTCATATATTGAAGAGTTCAGAGGTTCTGAAGAGGTAAAAAGTTTCTGCTGTGAGTTCATCTACAGGGATTGTAGAGTCTAGGGACAAATGTTTTGTACTAGATCTGAAACTTCTCTTTTCTATAGTGGATTACTTTTCGGGAAGGTTTCCCCCAGGTTTTTTACTGTGAAACTGGTCGGTTTCATTGGTTTCCTGGGTGATCATATCTTGTCTTATTTACTTTTCCGCTGCATTCATTATTGACATGATATTGATGTTTATTTGTTTTAACAAGTTTTATTGATAATAAATCTAATTAACAACTTGGATTTAAAACTTGTTAATTCTATCAATTGAGGTCAAAATTTCCAAACACATGTTTCTCTGATTCAACCATCTCAATTCTCAAAATTCACCTCATGTGAATGAACTTATTGATATTTTTATGCATGATCAAATTAATGACGTTCACATTAAATTTTACTTCGAGTTAAGAGCTCATGCTTCATTTGGTCCCTCAGAACCCTTCTTAGTAACTTGTTAGAAGTCGTTTTGGGAAACTCGGGAACAATCTTAACATAATTCACCTGTTAATCATAAAGAGAGTTGGAGGAATTGTATCAATAACTTATAAAATAATTTAGACCAATTTGTGAAAACTACCATGGAATTGAAATCTATTCCATCTCTTCTACACATTAGTTGGAATGAATTGATGACACTTTTCAAAGCAATTGGTATGAGTGTATAATAATATATATGGATTCATTAGAACTCAAAAAGACACCAATTTGATTTGGAATATGCTAAAACTACAATCCATTTTACTACAAAGAGGTTAAATTGATGTGATAATGAATGTGGTTAATGTAACAGGAAAAAACAAAATAAAGTAAATTTTTGAATTACTCGTTATTTATATTGTCTTTGAGAGTTAGCACATAAGTTGTAAGCATTTATGTAGTTAACGCTCCATTTTTTTTGCTGTAAAATGTTGTCATTGAAAACATTTACAGTGTATAAACCACCAAAATCGATGGTCCGATTGTAGGAACCCGCCAGTCCAGTGGTTGGAGCCAGTGGTTCAACAGCCCAGACCACCAGAACAACGACCCAGCCACAAGATGGAGGGATAGATACTGTGTGTTTTTAAAACTTGGTAAATAGAGTTTCTGTTTTACCTAAAAGTGAACTATCACAATTTATGAGAATTTAACCAGTTTTTGCAAAGAGAAGATAACTATAGGCCCAGTTTTTATTTTATAGCATAGGGTGTTACAGTTAACTCCATACCATGTATAACACATTAGTCCATTATGATAATTCCAAATAATATCTTAATACTTATTATATGAGTTTTCTTTTTAATGATGCCATAAAGGATGAAGTTTAATAGAAGTCATTTAGATCATTTAGAATAGACTAAATAATCATTTACAATATGTGATCGTTTATGAAAAAAATAATCCAAAGTTGTTTCTATTGGTTTGGGCCTTGGATCATTTAGATCTCCCTGAAGAAATTAGTTTCAATAGGGAATAAACCTAAACATAAAATATGGGCATGCATATGAGTGTTCTTGAGAGAGCATATAAGATAACATTTGCCAAGGATAATGCTTCAACTAAGTGATCTAATGGAACTCACAGTGTGAGTAGTCCGATTTCTGGTTGATGTTAGGTAAGTAAAGCAGTGGGTTCACAACTACCATAAATAGTTTGCCTTTGGGAATGGTTTGTTACACCCAAAAAAAGAGAGAAGGGAGCATTGGGAGTGTAGGTGTTTATCATATTTCCTAGACATGGGCTTTGTTTTCTATCATATTTTCAATTTCCTCCATCTCTCCTCATGGTCATGGGGTTCAAAGTTGGTTTGATACCCAATTTTATTAATTAAAATAAAATCAATTAGACATAAGTGACCAACTATACCTTAGATTCCAAAGATTTTTGGTTGCGACTCCGAACTTTTGACAGAAGAAAGCCATATGAAACGCCCTTAAATTTGCCCTATTAACTCCTTAAAATATTCAGTTACTTTTACCATCTTTTTTCAGTACACTGCCCCTGTGCACAAAGGTCTTAACCAATTGACTTACATTACATGCCTAGCATCGAAACGGCATCGCTTTTGACTTCTTTGAGATGACCACAACATCAACAATAATAGTGTGACACCAACGAGATAAAATTTAGTGGAAAACAAAAACAAAAATGATAGAAAAATGAGATTGAAATTTTCAACTGGGCTTTGAATATATTAGCTACTTAAAAGCTGGGTCCAAATGAAACTAGTTCTGAAGTGGAAAAAGGGTATGAAAACGTGTCATTCATTTGCTACGATTACTGATTCTACTAAAATCTAAAGTCTTTGGGCCCTTTTTTATATCAACCTTAGCCCATTCCTTATTTAAAGTTGGGCTAGGACTACACATGTTCTATACCTTTAATAAAAAAATCATTTAGTTCCAAATAATCTAAATGATTATTTTTTTTAATCATAAAATAGACTCTATTTAAACTCTAAAAGAAATCGTTAGGAATGATCACATCATTGATACTATATCATGATGATTGCAAATAGTAATATTATTATTCATGATTGATAGATGAACAATGAAATTGTGAATTAACAATTTAACAATTAAATACCAAGTTTAAACTATAACAATACTTATACAAGACTCCAAATATTGGAACATAATTTTTCTGCCATTTTCATTATTCAATCAAAACCAAAATTTTAAAGGTAATTCCAATTCAATTAAACCCAATACATACATACACATGAACGTAAAGAATTCCAAAAATAGAAACAACAATCTCCAAAAGCCTATACCTAATACAGTCACTATTTTTATTTTATTTTTTCCAGATTTGTTTGTTCTTTAGTTCTTTTCCCTTTTATGTTTTATCAAACTTTTTCTAATTGACCAAAATATCTCTCATATATGTTAACATTAAACCTGATAAGAAAACTTTACATACCTTTTGTTTTGAAGGCACTCCACAAATCAATGCAAGAGACTATACAAATGAGTGGTGTTGGAAGAGTACTCCAAAAAAAAAAAAAAAAAAAACTATTTAAAATATAATATAGGAATAAAAAGCCAAGTTGAAATTGTAACAAACAATCCCTGAAAAAAAAAAAAAACTATTAATAATATAATATAGGGTTATGGATTCCTAATCAAATTTGGTTATATAATTTTTTTTTTTTTAAAATGTTAGTAGAGTCCATTTGATATAAAATTTAAATCCTATTGAAATTAAAAATGATATATATTTGTTGAGTCTCATTTGATATAATTATAGAGTTTAAATCTTATTAAAATTATAATTTCTAATCAATGTTAATATAAAAAAAAATGAAAAAAAGAAGAGAAAGAAAACGTGGTTGATAGATATAAGGAGATATGATAGTTTTTTTTTTTTTTTTTTATAAATGTCATCAACCTAGAAATTATTAAATTAATGGAGATATATTCCCTTTTTTTGGAATAGATTTATATTAATGGAGTTATTATATAGTTTGTTAAGATTATTTAAAAATTCCCTGATTAGGTGATAATTTAAGTCTTCTTTAAGTATAGTGGTTGTATGGCGCCAAACAACTAAAATTATTTTTTTTTAGAGAAATTTAATAAATTTTCTGCAATTTGGTGCTATAAAATCAAAAAAATTAAATCAAATTAATTCAAATTAAAAAATATAAATAAAAAATGCAAATGGAAAATTGTGGAGACGTCAACCAAAAGTCAAAGGCTTCAGTTATATACATAGAAAAATAGATTTAGTTACAAAAATAGGAGTTCCCCCCCCCCCCCCCCCCCCCCCAAAAAAAAAGACTTAGTTCAATAATGCTCTTATAAACAGAAGAATTTTGAGATCTATATCAAGAATAGGTAAAGAACAAAGAAGATTAGTAGGCCTAAGACGTGCAAGTTTCAACTTGAGAGGACAAGCATCATCAATGGAGAAATCACATGCTGAGATGAAATATATAAAAATGACACGCACTTTAAAAATACATACTGTAAATGTTTTCTTTATGTTGTTAGATTATAAACAATCATAATAAAATTTTAGGATCTTGAATTATCATGATTTCACAACTACACAAGTTAATAATAAAGCTTATCTTAATCCATTACTGAAATTTTCTTAAGATCAAGTCTTAATATAAAAGACACTTAATTCTTATAGAATTGGTTTTTCTTTCTTAACCCCTTTTCTCTTTAACTATTCAGTGTGTTTGATGAGGGTAATTGAATGTCTCTATTATAAGTAGAGAAATGACCAAATTAGTTCTACTATAACATACATGAAGTTATCAAATGAAACAATTTATTCTTATACAAACAAGTTATAGAATCTAGCGTGAAGTTTTGAATTTCGATATCCATATCAGGAATAGGTAGCTGAAAGTCTTTGACGAAGCTTTCAAGCTACGTGCAGTAATTTGACTAATTTCACCATAAGCTCACACAGACGTTTCTCAACGTCTTTTTCTTTAAAAAAAAAATATATATATATACATATATATATATTTTATATATGTATATATATAACTTGGACTTCCTAATTTTTAATAGTTAAATAATAATAAAGATCAATAACCAAAAAAAAGATCCTAGTTCATGGCAATACTACTATTTAGATTTAATAAGATATTTTTTTAAAATAATTAAAAAACTTAGTATAAGTATATTGAAGTGATTTTTTTTTACCTTGAACAGAAGATATCAATTAAAACTTCAAGAATAAGGAGATTAAGCAAATTTGGGGAAAAGAAAGAATGCAATTTAGGAATAAACATATATATTCTTGCTATGGCTAGAAAGGGAGTGGTATTTTGGCCGTGAAAATTGGTGGGGCTCCGCTAATGTTCACAACATTCAAAAGTAAAGTGTAAAGAAAAAACAAAGGTCATATAACCACTTTTGAGGTTTGGTTAATATCAGTACTACCAAGATTTTATTTTTTTTTTTAAATTCAATTTAATTTCTAAGCACAAATGGCAATTTAACATCGTTTGAAAATTCTTTGCATTATTGCAATTATATGTGTGAGTTGAGCATCTGGGTAGCCAATGATAGATAAATAATAAAGTAGGTAGAGAAATGAAAATTTTGAATTGTGTTAAGAAGTGACGTTAGGAGCAAATTTCAATATTTTTGAAAATAAAATTAGTAATACTTGTCATTTGCCCAAATCTCACAAATAGTTTTAATATTTAACCCCTAAAAATAAACTTACCGTCAAAATCTCAAGCAAATGGTAAAAGAAATATATAAATTTCTTTAACATCTTAATTGAAAAGTCAAAGTAAATCAAATCACATTAATCTTGTATGCAGCAACAAAATGAAGCAACAAGTGTCTAAAGGTTATGTGCAGTAATACACAGGGGCGGAGCGAAGGGGGGGGGGGGGGGGGTGAGGGGGGGCAACTGCCCCCCCTGACCCTCCCCCCAAACCCCTTTAGTATAGGATTTTTGGATTACTTTGCCCCCTAGTGGCGGAGCCACTTGAGGACTGAGGAGGCCTTGGCCCCCCGAAAATTTTGAAAAAAATTTAAAATAAATATTTTTTTGGAAATATCTTAAAAATTTAGAATGGGCTACCCAATAATCAGCCCACGTTCCTCCAAAACCCCTCATTCACCTTTTGTAAATTCCAAATTTGCAACATATATAAACTCAAAAAAAAAAAAAAAAAAAAAATTTAGGTTACCGTGTACTGTTCCAATTGCGCCGCTTGCCATGGCCAGTTAACCACACTGCCAGTGTTCTTGCTGGGAGTCTGTAACGCGCCACTCCTCGACGGCAACACTGGTACACCTCTTTCTCTCTCGCCGCTCTGTTGTTTGTTTGCTTAACATTGCTGTTATATTTGTTAATAACTGCTCAACACTATTGTGAAGCAGTACACTTTGAGTCTTTGACCGACTAGTAAACTTCTAGACTGAGTAGAAGTGTTGTATAGCTGTACAGCATTTCCCAAATAACACTTTTATCTTTCTTTATTTTTTTATTATAATAAGATATATTAGTTTTGTTTTGGTGATTTAATGTGCTTTACACAGTACACTACAATTAATAATAATAATAATAATATAATATATAATAATGTGGCTTATATTAGAATATTAGATTATCTATTTATATCTGATAATAGTAGGAGAACAAATAATTGTTTAATTGTTTGATTTGATCTAATTGCACTTAAATAGTAATTTGCACTTCATTGTTCACACTTCTTTTTTTAACAAAAATTATTGTATAAATCTTCAAAATTTCATACCTATTAATCAATTTTTTTATCCTAAATGCTGAAACATTAGATGTAACTACTTAGAAAAGCTCTAGAATGTAAAAAGGTAAGTTCAAACCTAAGTACAAATAATTTAGTACAGTGAAAAAAATGTAGGCATAAGTTTACTTAAAGTTAGTTTATGAAATAAAGTAAATTATTTTTTGCCACAATTTGGGCCAAATTAACTTGAGTTTTTTGCATTTTGAGCTAATGTAGGTAGAACTAATGTAGGCTTAACCCATTAACACAATATAGGCATAACTAATTTACCCCTCCTAAGAAAATTTCCTGGCTCCGCCACTGGTAATACATATGATTAAGTGGATCCTTAGACACTTATCATTTATTTTTTGTTGTTACCTAACCTTTTATGCAGCAATCGTTAAATATAGGTATGTATCAAATTCTCTCTCTATTTTATTTAAGATTTTAATTGGCTGAAATTTTAATTTTATTTATTAATTTGATAATTATAATTGTGGAAAAAAAACTTGAACCATAAATGCCATCGTTTAAAACACTTCAATGTCAATTCCTTCTAGAAGACTCTTTTTTCGACTTCGGGGGCCATGGATCTCTGACCGGTGAACACATTGAGTTAGTGAGGCATATATTAAATAAATAGAAATTAACCTTAAAATTCTTGAGACAGTGCTATATAAATAGGTGCGAATGGCATGCAAATTGCACCACCAACAACAACACCAAACATCTTAGTTTCAAGCCATTTGTTAAATACTAAGCTCTCTCTTTATTCCTTTCTTGTAAGAATGGATCCAACAGTTGCAACACCTATCAGTGAGTCCTCAAATATCACTGACTTTGTCGTAACAAATCGCAATGGAGTAAAGGGTCTCTCAGAAATGGGACTCAAAACCCTCCCTAAGCAATATATCCAACCTGTAGAAGAAAGGATCACTGTGAGCAACATCTTGCCTCAAGAGTCTATACCCATCATTGATATGTCAAACTGGGACGAACCAAAAGTCTCAGAATCAATCTGTGATGCTGCAGAAAAGTGGGGTTTCTTTCAGATTATCAACCACGGAGTGCCCATTGAAGTGCTGGAGAATGTGAAGGACGCAACACATAGGTTCTTCAATTTGCCAGCTGAGGAGAAGAGAAAGTTTTCAAAAGAGAACTCACCTTCCAACAGCGTGCGGTTTGGCACAAGCTTTAGTCCTGAAGCAGAGAAGGCTCTTGAATGGAAAGATTACCTGAGCATGTTTTATGTGTCCGAGGATGAGGCCTTTGCATTGTGGCCTTCCGCGTGCAAGTAACAGAGCTTAACTTTGCTCAATTTTGTTTACACATCAAATACTTACATATAATATAGACGCAATACTTGTGTACGTACATACATACATATATAATTCACTAAATGAGTTAACTTCTAGTTTCATATGGATTAACTCAATATGCGTTACAACAAGCCATAACTTTTAGTTACATCTCATTATATCCTCCATGTTTGATTGAAGATCAATAGTGATCTCATCATAATATATATATATATATATATATATATATATATATATATATATTTATATATATATATATATATTTCTATTGCTATTTTTATTATAAAAAAAAAATTGAGTATCATAAAACATAATTTTGTGGATCAAATAGTATATGCTTATGTATATATATAGTTTTTGGTGGACTAATTGTTGTTTGCTTTTAGGGATCAAGTTCTGGAATATATGAGGGGATCTGAACCTGTTATCCAAAGGCTATTAGAGGCACTAATGAATAGGATAAATGTGAAGGAAATTGATGAGACAAAAAAATCTCTCTTAATGGGTTCAAAGAGGATTAACCTTAACTACTATCCTGTATGTCCTAACCCTGAGCTCACCGTGGGAATAGGCCGTCATTCTGATGTGTCAACCCTTACTATCCTCCTTCAAGATGATATTGGTGGACTTTATGTGCGAGGAAACAATGATAGTTGGGTTCATGTTCCACCTATAAGCGGCTCCCTCGTGATCAATGTTGGCGATGCACTGCAAATAATGAGCAATGGTCGATACAAGAGCATTGAGCACCGTGTGGTTGCCAATGGGAGCAAGAATAGGATTTCGGTTCCTATTTTTGTTAATCCTAGGCCAGATGACATGATTGGTCCTTTTCCAGAAGTGCTTGCAGGGGGTGAGAAAGCATTATATAAGCAAGTTCTGTATTCAAATTATGTGAGACATTTCTTCAAGAAGGCTCACGATGGGAAGAAAACAATTGAATTTGCAAAAATATGATATGTATTCTGAGGTATGTTGTCACTACAACACCGATTAGTGATGTCACTACATGTATGTTATGTTCTATTGTAATGGAAATAATTTTTATGAAATAAAACACAATCTGAAATCTATTTGAAGATAATAGAAGTCAATCAATTCTTTATCCAATTATTTTACTTTTACAAAAAAGAGTTTACACTTTTTTTTTTAAACATGGCATTGACGTTGTTTGTATATATGTCTGTTTGAAGCCCTGGAATTCATGACAGGTTAAAAAGATTGATGAAATTAGAAAGATTTCTCTTATATTCTGGGTTCAATAAGGTTCAAAATAACTTATTTTGACCCTCATATTGTCCAAAAATTGCTAGAACACTGCGCCTTGTTTTAAGTGATAATCCTACAGTAATGGTATTATTTACGTTACTTCATGTTTGTGATTTCAACTACCATAACCTCTCCCACCATCTATGGGTCCGTTTGAATATAACTTATTTTTGCTGAAACTGAAAACTGAAAATACTATAACAAAATAATTTTTAAATGTGTAAATAGTACTGTGGGACCCATTTTTAATAATTTTTTTCTAAATAAAGTGGTTGTGGATCCCATGAACAGTAAAAATTGTCCCCTGCACAGTGAATTCATGTGCATGAACAGTGCGGTTACTGTTCATGGTCGCTGAAAAAAAAAAAAAAAAAGGGGGAAGGAAATGTGAAATAGAAAACGCAACGCACAAATAAGTCCTATTGTTTGGATAGGACTTATTTGTGCGTTGCGTTTTCTATTTCACGTTTCCTTCCCCCATTTTTTTTTTTTTTTTTTTTCAGCGTGCATGAACAGTAACTGCATTGTTCATGCACATGGATTCACTGTATAGGGGACAATTTTTAGTGTTCATGGGACCGACAACCACTTTATTCAGAAAAAAATATTAAAAATGGGTCTCACAGTATTATTTACATATTTAAAATTTATTTTGTTACAGTGTTTTCAGTTATCAGTTTCAGTAAAAATAAGTTGTATTCAAACGGATCCTATATATCTCAAAAAATAAAAACAAAAAAACACACTGCGCTTGTAAATGATTCCTACGGGTTCTATTTTGAGAAAATTATGAAATGCTTCGGGAGTACTATAAATGCATACTCCCACCTCTCACATGAATTGTAAGTCTCACCATAAATTTAATTAGTGAGACCCACAGTTATATGAGAGGAGAAAATACGCATTTATGATACTCTGAGAGTACCCAATAATTACCCTTCATTTTGGCCCAATTCATGAAAAATGATTTAATGATCATACAAGAAACAATATTTACTACCTGATGTGTCTTGAATGCCGTGACAAACAACAGTAATAGTACTAACAGCATCCAAATCTTTGTTGACGCAACGTCTAAAATATTTTTTATTTTTGTAATCAAGTTTTATGGAGTGCCTTTATATAGGCCTACAACCTACAAAACCAAAATAATGTTTTTGGTTGAATTTTATAAAAAAATTGAGAAGAAGCTCTCTTTTTCTTTGCCTACTAGCTTGAGTTCTTGTATACTAGGTTGGTAAAAAAAAAATATACATCAATTTATCATATACACTTCTATTTTGCATAATTAATCCTAAATTTTTGGGATCGACTATGAATTAACAAACTAATCAGGGTCATATGTACTTATTATATTCTTTCCTAAGTCATACTAGGATATCCCCTTAATTGGAACGGTCTTTACCCGAAAAATCGATTCATTCTTCTTCACTAGTAAATTATCACTCTCATCTATACAGTGGTAAAGCCAGGATTTTAGTTTGAGGGAGACACAATTAAAAGAAAAGACTGCCAACAAAAATAATCCAAACAATATTAGTTGACATTAAAAAAAATTCATATTATAAAATGAAGGAACAAATAATAAATTGATAACTAATAACAAAAAATTCGAGAGATTAATCTAATTACATAAAGTTTAAACGTGTAATTGGATTATTCAAAATCAATTGAGAAATAAATCAATATAAAAGTGTTAAAATTATATCAATATACTTAAAAGTTTCATGCAACTTCACTCCATTGATTGCTTTGAGAAAAATAATATAAAATTCAAATTTCCTTTTTTATTCTTCAAATTAGTTAAAACTTGAGTTTATAGCAAAAACTCAAAGTTTCAAACCATGCAAAAGTCTAGAGATGAGAGGAAAAAAAATTAGAGGAGGTATTGAAGATTTAGTATCATAAGAAAACAAGAAATAAGTATTTTTTTTTTGAAAAAAAAAACATATTTTAACTTTAAAATTAATATGGACACATATTGCTTTGAGTTGGATTGCCATGAGAAATTTTAATCTAGGTTTGGTAGATAGATTCGTTTTAAACTTAAAAAAGTGCAATGATATGAGAAAATTGAATTTAAGTTATTTTAAAAGACCAAGTGTCGTGGGTAATTTTTATATTATCTCTTGGTCTTTGTCAAATATATATTTTAATGGAATGTATAACATATATAATTATATCATGTCATATATATAGTTATTTTGAAAGACCAAGCGTCGCAAGTAATTTTTTTAATGGAAGCTATAGCATAAATAATTATAACATGTTATTTATACTATTATTTAAGGGGTTTTTCCGGATCCTCAATTTTGATGCCCAAAATACACTCAAATTTATCAGTTTGTAAAGCTTAAATAATATGGTTAAATATGTATAATTACTGATTTTAAAAACTCCTATATTTTAGCTAAGTAATATTTAGGAGTCAAGCATAATTCAACTTTTTTTTAATAAAAATAAAAATTGGTTTTTTTATTCTAATAACGTACTCTTTTCTTCTTCTTTTTTTTCCTAATTTACAAATGAAATTGCTGCAAGTCTTATATAAAAAGAAAAATAAGAAATAGCCTCAAGTTTTTCCATTCTACTATTTTTAAAAAATAGGAAAAAAAGACTTTTATCTTCATCCCATCATCCCATTTAGTTTTTATTTATTTATTTATTTTTATGAGATTATCTCTTGTACTTAAAAGAATATCCAATTATCTAATATTCTTTTTCACTTATCTAAGTAAACTTCTTAAGTTTTAAAATCCTAAATTTTAGACTACTTATAAAATCTTTCTTTTTTTTTTTATTATTTTTTATTTCTCTCTCATATTTTTTATGCACATTTAATTCTGTCAAAAATAAATCCAATTTGTCACGTTGAATTAAGAGTATTTAAAAAAAAAAAAAAACCCATTGTTATTATCCTTAGCAGTTATTTATTTATTTATTTATCCAAATCATCCATTTAGTTACAACTTAAATGAATAATCACCACTCTTCTTCAATTTTCCTTTGTTTCTAATACAAACTTTAGATTAAAAAAATCAAGGTTAAGGAACAAATGCATATCTTCACATGATTTCTTCCTCTCTCAATTTCTCCATGGAAAATTTTGAAGAATAAGATCTACACTATACAATAATTTTTTTAGGTATTTGTTTTCATATCATAAATAAAATCTCCACTCTTCATATTATTATCAATTTTAATTAAATACTTTAACCCTTGCTACATTTGTTATTATCTGTCTATTACTCATGACATTTAACTCTCGATTAATTCTTATTTTGCATGGTCCATTTGATTACTCATCACATAAAATCTCCACTCTTCATGGTCCATTTGAGCAAGCATGTGATCATCCTACCAACTAGCAAGTGCCGATGGCTTTATTTTACCTTTTTTTTTCATCTATTTTCATATTTTTATTTGCTTTGTATTTAGTTGGAAAACTTTAAATTTTAGTTTTGGTTTGCAATAAAGACTACTTTAAATTTATTCGAAACTATGTATTTCTTTTGGCATAATTAAGATGCTCTTTTAAAATTAGCACAAGCTTTTTCTCTTCTAATTAATTGTTTTTACATTCTATTTCCCCATAGTGAAAGTAATCTTTCCAATGGTATCCCTAAAAAATAAAAGAGCCTCTAAACACGTGCATGCTTAGAGGATAGTATATAGTGATTTTGTTAGGAATCTCTAGTGGTTCCTCATGGGATAAATATGAATTGTACGAGTAGTTCCTAATGGGGGTGAATAGGAATTTTAGGATAACCTTGAATTACATCATGTATTTATAGAATACTAGCTCTAGTCTCATTGGCCAACATGGCCTTATCCTTTTGGTTCTATTATTTCTCATGTGCATTAATAATTCCAACATGTGTTAAATGTGATTAACATACTTGGAATTGTAACTAACTAACTAACTAAACCCCAACACAACAATTATTATCTATATGCTTATAGCATTTCTAACATATTTTGAAACACCAAGTGTTGTGAGTAATTTTTATATTATCTCTTGCTCTTTGTCATATATATATACACACACACACACTAGTCTATACTACTATTCAAGGAACTTCTCCTATTTGGTATGGACATTTAGGTGATCCTAAAATACCCCTAAACCATTTTTTTAAGCAAAGAAAAAACTTAGGACCAATATGGTAAAAATATATCTTTAACTCACACCTAAAATAAAGCTTGGAAATGGGACCACTCTTACACTAGCCATATGTTTTTTTACATTTTATTGATATAAAAAATAATAATAATAATAACACTTACATTTTCATACATTCCTGTTGTTTTGTTCAAAATTCAAATATGAGTTCTATTTGAACTCAAATTACTTTTTTCTTTTAGCATTGATGGAAATTTAGACTCCTTAAACCAACCAGATTAACCTAGTTAATTAGCCAAGTGATTAACTTAGTCAATTTATGCAAATCTAGGTTATCACAATCACACAATCATATCAAGAATATATAAAGCAGCGGAAAATAAATAACACAAGATATGATTACCCAGGAAACTACACGGTAAAAACCTGGGGAGGATTTGACCTAGCTATCCTCAAGGTAAACCTGAATCCACTATGAAAGAATCGAAGTTCATACAAAAGGACTTACAAACTCCCCGCTTGACTTCCTAATGCTACCCACCAGTAGAACTTACTGATATGACCACGTGCAAGTTCCGAATCCACAGACTCCTTCTTTCTTGAATTCTTCAATCAGCTACAAGCTCCCCGCTTGTTTATCTTTAAGCTCCAATGGTAGCAACCGAGTTGATCATCAAGATGTTGAAGTAATCTCTACCTTGAAAACCCTAAGTTTTGTGTAAAGGAAAGCTCCTCAAAGATCTCACAAGAGATTCACACAAAACAGAAAAGTATGAGCAACAATACAACAGGAACAACTCTCAAAAACGTGGCTAGGGTTTTGTTTAAATACCTAGGGCAAAAACATAAAACCCTAAACATTTAATGAGATAGGGCTGAGTTGGAAAAAACAATCTGGCCGACTTTCGATCGATCGAGTCTATTCTTCGATCGATCGAGCCAGGCCGAAAGTCACAAAGACTTCTGCAGCCACTCGATTCCAACTTTACAATAATTAATCAACTTTGAGCAAGTCTAAATAAGACTAAACATATTGTTTTGATCATGGTTTGCCAACATTACACATTAGAGTTCTATATACATTAAATTCTAAGTCTTTAGAACCTAACAAGCATAAACTCAAATTGATTTTTTTTTTTTTTTTTTTTTTTAATTTAGTTGAACACTGACTTAGAGTTTAGGGAAAAAAAAAATCTTTTTTCTTTTTAGAGAAATTGATGTAGAATGCGGAAGCGTCAAGAAACAAAATATGTCTACCTTTAGAAAACAAGAAACAAAACACGTTTACTTCTAAAAATAACCTCAAATCCATGAGGGTTTCTTGAATCCACAAAGAGAAAGGGTATGGAATCTACCAGAAAATAAAAAGACAAAAATCTAAATTTTATTGATTGAATAATTGTTCAAAAAATGTGTATAGACTTCGGGGCCTATTTAAGGGCTCTGTAAAACATGACATACAAGAAAATATATTATAAAAGAACTCCTCATTAATATCTAACCATAACAAGAACCAAATTTGACCTAAAAAATATTAAAAGCACCTAAAATAATGAAAATTACAAATTAAAAACCAAAATTAAATAAATTACAATAATTAAATTGTAGATTATGTCATACATCAGACCCCTCCACTTGAAACAAACTTGTCCTTGAGTTCATCTTTGAAATTTGAAATCTTCCATACCAAGAGAACAAATACTTTAAATACTTCATCTTCCTTGTCTTCTTGCCAAACTTGAAAGTCATCAATTCAATAACTTGTACTTCTTGTCCCTTGATCTTCATGCAATTAACAATATTCACCAAATAAAAGTCAATAATCACATCAAATCTTTCCACCCCAATAAAATCAATAAACTTTGTTTCTGTGTCTCCCACCAAAGTAATAGACCTTAAATGTTGCAATCATCTAACTTGACTTCATCGAGATCGTTGACAACTTCTAGTATAATTTCTTCTTTTAATGGTTTACACTATCTTGTCCTCAAGATTTTTCTCTATAATAGGGTTTTCATTAATCTCCTCCACAATCTTGATTTCAGGTACTTCTTTTATAACAAGGCCTTCATTCATTTCCTCAAAAATGTCTATATTTTCT
Organism: Quercus glauca; assembly: GCA_023736055.1. NCBI lineage: Eukaryota > Viridiplantae > Streptophyta > Magnoliopsida > Fagales > Fagaceae > Quercus > Quercus glauca. The sequence continues at coordinate 53,344,500 of CM043315.1, read as the reverse complement.
TCTTTGACTTCTACATATTCTTCAAGAAAAGTATTTTTTTCAACATGTAATTCTTCTTTTAATAATGGAATATATGGCTCTTTAAAATAATTTTAATATGAACTTCTTAGCCAGTAATAATCTTGTTTTGTATACAACAAGATATCTTCACAATTCAAAGGATAAAAATTGATAGCAAGACTATCTCAATGTCATTATTCTCTACTCCGTCATCATCACATTTTTCTATTTGCTTCTACTCAGAGTATGACCGTTACCATCCAAAAAAAACCATGACAAAAACGACAGCAACATTAAACTTTTACTACGACTATATATCTGTGGAGGTAGCTTGAATACATTGTGTTTGACTCATTCAGGACACCATAAATCAACTCAAGAAATCATATTTTCTTGCTTTGAGTTTTGTGCTATCGACCTTTTCTTTGGCAACAATTATGCTGACTTAAGATTTGATTTTGGGATTTGTATTTTCAAAATTCCAACTCTCTTACGTTTTTGGCAGTTTTTATTTTATTTTATTTTTCATTGATTCAAGCGGACTTTACAGTTTACACACTTCTACTTGATGATGTTTCTTTTTTTTCTTTTTCTTTTTTTGAGAGAGTCGGTTAGAGAGAATAACTAGGAATGCATACGTGTCCAAGTTTTTATAAATAATTAAATAAATAAAACAAACTAAATTAGCACATCATAGTACTAATCAAATACTAAATAGTGAGCCACATACTAACTATTATTATTAAAAAAACATTATGTTTGATTATTAAAATAAAATTTAATAAAGGGAAAATCACATTTGAATGTCTGGAGTTGATACCTATTTATCTCATATAATAGGTGTGGGGGAGAATCCCACCGCAAGCTTGTTTGTCCGCTTTGGGGAGCCAAGCCCGCACGGTTTTGTTCTCAAGCGAAGTAGGAGGTCAGGGTTTTTACCTTACCAAGGGCTGACCTTGTAGTAGAAGACTTGACACCTTAGTCCCACATCAGCAAGAGATGCACCCCACTCATGCCTTATAAGCCCTTGGAGCAAGCATGAGTGTACCACTATCACACATGTGTGGTAGTAGTAGAGGCGTGCCCTTCAGGGTAATAAAACCGTGCGGGATATGTGGCGGGAAGTTGTATAAGCATGCCTCCCAAAAAGGGTCAGACGTTGCAAAAACATGTCCAAAGCCTACCTCAAAGTGGACAATACCTTTGATGGGCACTACCCTCGAAAGTGCCTTTTTGTGGGGGAGAATCCCGCCGCAAACATGTGTTGCAGTGGTACTCTCATGCTTACTCCAAGGGCTTATAAGACATAAGTGGGGCGCATCTCTTGCCGATGTAGGATTAAGGTGTCAAGCCTTCCACTACAAGGTCAGCCCTTGGTGAGGTGAAAATCCTGACCTCCCATGTCGCTTGAGAACAAAACCGTGCGGGCTTGACTCCCCAAAGCGGACAAACAAGCTTGTGGTGGGATTCTCCCCCACAATAGGTTTTAGTTACAACCTAAGTGATTTTTTATTAGTTTTATGCAATGATTTAAAACTTAAAAGAGTGTTTTAATTTAAAAAGTTTTTAAATTTAAGATTGAATTTGAACGCAACCCAAATTATAGGAATATTGTGTAATTTAACCAAATCTTTAATTAAGGACACCACTTATTACAAAGAGAATATGGCAAAATGACATAACCATGACTTAACCCAATTTTATTTTATAGCATATTGTTTCGGGTTTGATGTGAGAGTAGTGACAATTCCAAGATTTTTTTTCTCGAGGAGGGGTCATAAGAAATTTTAATTTAATTTAATTTAATAAAAAGAAAACTTGAATATATCCAATTATCGAAGAAAAAAAACACACATGAAGTTTTACGATTTGCTTCTACAAGATTTTATATTTTTAAATCGTTACACGATAGTTCATTATCAGTTATCATTATCTATTAGCAAAGTGAGTAGATGTGACTATTTTATTTTGTTAAGTTTGTAAAACATTTTTATTTTCATGCATTTATCATTATCTATGATAGTTCACTTAGTGTTTTTTTAAGCAATCAAATGCTTGAACAATCACTAACTTTACTATACTATTTTTTCCTCAAAAAAATAAACACTAACTTTACAATTTTTTTTTTCTTGAATCACTAACTTTGTAATAAAAAAGTTATTATGACATGATAACAATACACACACATGTAAGTGTAACAAACCCTCTATATTTCCTAAATATTGAATCATATTATATTTATACAATACACTCACATATTCACACATAGGCTTGTACACGGTGCTGTGCGGCCGGTTATGAGAGTGTTTTTTGCACCACACCTATAGGGTGCGGTTTTTTCTCATGCTTGACCGCACCTCACCAGTGGAGGGGTAAAACCGGTCTACACGAGGTGCGGTGCACAATATCGGTTTGGTGCAGTTAGTTCGATGAATTCCTTAATTTTCTCAGGATCCAAATACAACATAATCATGAAAGAAAACAAACACGAAAGAACCCAAATATTCCAAAAAAAAAAAAAAAACATGAAAGAAAACGAACATAATACAAACAAATTCACAATCTCTCTAAAATATATCCCACTTCAAATCACAAAAATAAAAAATAAATAAACTAAACCTGAGTCATAAAAGATGAAACAAAACTATCGAAAACAAAATAAACAAACCGGGCAGAAAGCATTGCAAGGAGGAGCATTAAAAGTCTAAACCTTCTCTAAATAGCTAGGACAAAAAAGGGGAGGGGAGAGGGTGAAACTCCAAGGACAATGGCATCAAGCGGCAGAGTACAGGGACAACAAGTGGCGGAGAGCTACAGGCTAATGAGTGAGGGGAGAGAGAGAGAGGAGAAGCGGAGATGCTTGGGCGAGAGAAATTAACGAGAAAAGAGAGAGAGAGAGACAGGTGGGGAACTGAACTGAACTGGGGATGGGGACTAATATATTTAGGGTTTGAATTGAAACGACATTGTTTCAAGTTTTTTTTTTTTTTTTTTTTAATCTGATACCAAAGTGACGTCATTTTGAGACTCATATTAAAATTAATTACAGGTTCAAACGACATCGTTTTGCTATTTTGTAGTTAACATTTTCAAACCCTACAACTTTTCTTATTACGCTCTTTTATTTCTCTCCAATCTCCAGCGCCGTTTCTCATTCTTCCTCTTTTTCCTTCTTCCTTCCTTGCCTCTCTCAAACTCTCACCTTCACACATTCTGTATATTGAAGCCTATAGTAACTATACATATAAATTATAGCATATAAATTATAGCATATAAATATAAATACATACTGGTGTAGTGCGGTTTCTCGTCGGAGTGCAAAATGGCCGTCGATCACCGCACCAGCCGCCTTAGGTATGCCCAGGTCGCTGCTGACCACCTCTCCGAACACCTGCGGTGGAGCTTTATATTGGTCGGATCGGTTCGGCGCTGGCCGGTTTCGTCAGTGTCGGTAGAATCTTGAACAGGCCTATTCACACACACCACAATTCACACAAATAACATTATAAGAAAAATATATAAAATAACGTACATAATCAATATTAGACATACACTCACAAACACATAATATAAATTTACGATAAAGAGAAAGATTCTCACAACTCACAAACACTCACTCTTTATTCTTAGAATTGGAGATACGAAGATAGTTAAAATAGAGAAGAGAGGTGAGATGAGAACCATGAGAATTAGATCATATCAGAGAGAGAGAGAGAGAGAGAGAGAGAGATTTGTGATTTGTGTTATTGTTTGGTTTTGGGTGAGGTTGATATATGATCAAGGTGTACAAAATTATTTTTAAGGGTAAATTAAACTAGTAAAATGTTTTTCATATATATAAAATTTGTTTTTCCAGGTAGGGGTAGGAGTGAACAACATGTACAGCTGCTCATGTGTGAGAGTGACCTTGTGCTTTTTTAAGTGAAAGTCTCTTCTCTTTATTGTCATGGACGTAGGCCGAAGATCAAACCACATAAATTCTTGATGTTATTTATCTTTCGTGTAATTGCGTCTCATTTTTCTTTCTAGATTTTTTGTCTTATTGCTTGTTTTTTGTGAGATCCTCTTAGAGTTCCCTATTCATATTTTCCCTTTTCATATTTACAATCAATCTTCTTAAAATACCATCCTCACAATTCTATCTAGAGGTCCTTTACTCTTCCCTTTGTTTTTTTCTTAAAAAAAAATACTAAATATAGATATTTAATACCACACCACATAAGTTATTTTTATTTTATTTTCATTTCTAACAGATATTCAATAGGCTATAAACAAGTTATACCTGACCATGTGCATCTCTATATCAAAGGAGACAAGGACGGTGTAATCTAATCACGCATGTGTAATTGTGTCCCTTTTTTTATTTTTAAATTTTTTTGTTCCTATCTCTTGTTTGTTTGGCATCTTTTGCCAAATACATGGTACTCTTTATATTCAAACTCGGGTGAAAATAGTCAAAATAATATCCACATGATACAATACAACGCAAAGGTTCCTTTAACACAACGCTAGCTAGGAACAGGTATCTAGTTTAATTTCGCCATTGTCAACAAGTGATTTCATTTCCCAAATCTCAATATAGATTATAGACTATTATATAAACAATAGAAAAATGTAACAAATGACTTTTCTAATAATGAAACTAACTTATAAATTAATTTTTTGCTTTTTAACTTTTGTATATAGCTTTTTAAAATCTCTTTTATTTTTAAAATTTTTAAAAGTTGTATACTTTTAACAAAAAATTTTTAATATAAAACTAAATAAGCAGTTTCCAAACAAACATGAATGCATTAATCTCAATGTAGACTATTCTGCAAACAACTTGCACCTAACACATCTGGAGCTCTATAAACAATGACTATATATTCTAGTCACACTTTACAGGGCAATATGCCTATAGTCAGATTTAACCTTGGATTTCCATCAGAATGTTACATATTTCTCAACCATTTCGTATTCTATTTACATGTTTTACTGATTCAACCATCTCAATTCTCAAAATTCACCTCACGTGAATGAACTTATTGATATTTTTATGCATGACCAAATCGATGATGTTCACATTAAATTTTACTCCAAGTTGAGAGCTCATGCTTCATTTGGTCCCTCAAAACCCTTCTCAGTAACTTGTTAGAAGCTGTTTTGGGAAACTCCGAACAATCTTAACATGATTCACCTGTTAATCATAAAGAGAGTTGGAGGAATTTTATCAATAACTTATAAAATAATTTAGACCAATGTGTGGAAACCACCATGGAAGTGAAATCTATTCCATCTCTTCTACACATCATTTGGAATGGATTGAATGACTCTTTTCAAAGCAATTGGTATGAGTGAATAATAATGTATATAGATTCATTAGAACTCAGAAAGACACCAATTTGATTTGGAATGTGCTAAAACTACTATCCATTTTGTTAGGACATATGTGAATCATGTTAGGAACATATGTTAATGTAGAATTGGCTAATTCTTTGATAAAACGCACTTTACTTGTAATTGGCTAGATTTAGGATGTGTTTAATATTTCAAGGAACAAGGTTTCAAGTCCAAGTGTCAAAGCCATGCAAATTTGTCCAAGAATCAAGTGAAGAAGTGCTGGATTTTAAAGCTCGACAGATAGTATTTATTAAGGTTTAAAAGACAGCTTTTGCCCGATGCTCGACAGATGCTCAATAGATAACCTATCTGTCAAGATTTAAGAAAATCATATTTTTAGATCTAATTTCACTCCAATTCGTGTATACATGTTTAGGATTTTTTTCTTACAACCCTAAACATATATAAGGATTATTTTAAGGGCCGCCATAGCTGATGCAAGTGAGTGCAACTTGATGCCAAGTTTTTTCACAAGCATATTGTGACTGGAGACAATTTGCCCTAGCTCATCTTCCTCTTCAAGAAGCTGCTACGTTTGTATGCTGTGGGGTTTTGTAACCAATGAGCTTCATGATCTTCATCATGTTGATAAACTGAAGAACTTTGCAACTAACATCCTTCTCAAGTTGATGGTTAGTCACGTACTTAGATCCATGCATCAATTGGTTAGTCACGTATTGGGAGCCGTGCATTAAAATGAGAGATTGTCACTATAGAACAAGTCCAATTGGGTATTGAGGTAAGGGTTCAACTAGAGGTTAGTATAAGGTACTGTGATTCCTTTACTTGTAACCTCTTGTTGTGATAATAGTGAATTCTCAAGAGTGGTGACCTTAAAATCACCCGGTGGGGTTTTTTTACCTTGGAGGTTTTCCACATTTGTAAAAAAATCACCGTGTCAACTTTATTTTCCGGTGCATATTAATTTAGTTGGTGATTTGTTTGTGCTACCACATGTATTGCATGTTAATCGGATTAATTAATTAACTTGACTAAATAATTGGTTAATTCATCACAAGGGGTCAATACATTCTTGACCTATCACATTCTACTATGAATGTTCAAAATGGATATGAAACACCCTTGAACGTTTAGACCCCAAATTACAAAATATCAATTCAAGCTTACTATCAAACAATTAATATGCGAAACATGAACATAAGCCAAATACAGAATTAATAAATAATCTAAGCCAAATATAAACACATCCACAGTAGTAAATAAATGGCAAAGATAAAGGAAAGGAAGATGCAAACACACGGACAACACACGATGTGTTATCGAAGAGGAAACCGAAACCCTCGGTGTAAAGCCTCTCCGCCGCCCTCTAAGCGGTCAATAATCCACTAGAAAATGTAGTTGGGATACATGAGCAGCAATAGACCCTCCAAGCCTAATCTACCCGATGTACCTAAGCCCTCCAAGCTTCTTGCTCCAACGAGGTTGTGCCGAACCTTTTTCTTCTCTAGCTTACCGGATTCCACTATAGCCCATAGCATCAACCAATGTGAATTGGTTCCTTCCTAACTGCTTTCTAAAAGTACCAAATATACCTTCTCACTGATATGGGTATGGTGAGAAAATAATTTGGCTAAGGACCTCTCAAGAATGTAACAATGGAGAGGAAGAGAGTAGAGGAATTTGAAGAGTCTCTAAGGTAACGATTGTGGATGAATCAATCTTGTTTTTCTCTAGGGTTTCTCTCACAAAATTCTCTCTGGAAGTTCTCTACAATTGGTGGGTATAAGGGTCTATATATAGTGGGGTGAGAAAGGAATGCGAAGAGTCAATTTTTCCCAAACAGGGTGGTTTGGCGGCTTGGCCTCGTGACTGGCCTGAGTCGCGAGTTCCAGCCGCGAGTTAATGTCCTGGCCAGCCTGGGACTTTTGTCCTATAGTGCGACAGTTGGCGTGACCCTTCACCTTCCCTGTGTGCTTCTTACGTGCCAGCAGTTGGCGACTCCCAGTCGCGAGTCACCGGCGAGTCCTAGCTTCGAAACTCTGCATCCTTGCACACTCTTGAGCATTTCTTAACATCTTCTCACACACTACCCTTACAAGAATCCCACCTAAATACAAGGTTACTAATTGCTAAAATACAAGCAAATTTAGCACGGAATAAAGCTAACAAGACGATTGATTAAATTCAACCTTACAATCTTCCCTTTTGGCTATTCCGTGACAAAACCCTACAACCGACTTTAGACTTAACGCGTGCGTTGGGAACAGTTGAACAAAACTCACTCACACCTAATTCTATGTTCTGATAAGCTCTTGAAACATATAAACAAGTATCTTCTGAAACACAACAACACAATAATATCATTGTATGCAGAAAACTTGAAATGCATATGGAGCAAGCATAAAATGATCAAGTAAAAAATTGAATAAAGTAGTAGACCATGGCTTGACCAAAACAGGCAATCACTATACAATAGTGATCACAAAGCACATTCACACAAAGAATAAACATCCGGACATGCAAGCTAATAAGCTTATACGCAAAGTATCATTTGCATGTCCAACACTCAACCAATGCATACAAACATATATGCATCTAGGAACAATCCTACAAGGGCACAAGAGTGATGTACTTAAGAAAATGCATAACATTAACAAGTACATAAGCCACAAAGCATAAAGGCTGTAACAGCATAGTACAAACCATAAAAGCCTACAAATTATACATGGAAACAAACCCTAAAAGCTCACAGAAGCAACATGGGTACAAAATAACCATAACAAAAACAACAAACAATATAACATCATAAGTTTTGAGACAGACTTAATATAACACAAAACATAACAACATATAAAGCTCCCCCTTTGATTGTGCTCTTTCTCCCCCTAACATTCAGATCTTTTCCCCCTTTTTGTCATGGAATAGCTATTTCTCATCTTCTTCTAGCTTTCATTGAATCTGATCCAATTGAGTTTGGAGAGAGGTGAACTTCATATCCCACCGAATGTTGTGATGGTGTAAAATAGATGTGAGTCCGGACACTTTGGTGCTCAATTTATAGACAGATGCCATAATGTTGTCTAGCTTCTCATCGAAGGAGGATGAGTTGGAGCGTGAACCACTGTGAGATGCTGAAACTTCAGTTTTGATACCCTTCTTACTATGGCCAATGCTCACGTTGAACGTACGCATGTTGATTGGACTGGGTTTTGTGCAGGGAGTTTCATCTTCAGAAGGATGGATCCCTTTGAGCTTCAAAATCCTAGAGATGAGACAACAGAATGGAATACATATCCGAGACTTAGTTCGTTGAACTGTTTTGCACAGAACATGAAAGATATGTGCACAAATGTCAATATCAACATCAGAGATCAGATTATGAAAAAACAAAGCGCGACCGAGGTTCATGTATCCGGTGCTGGATAGGGGGTACAAATTGTTAAACATGATGATTATGAGCACCCTCAATTTCAAAGGAAGAGAGGAAACACTGATTGAGTTCCCGTTTTGTCAAAATTCCAAGTCTTTGCCAAGGGCATCCCGAATTAGGTCCTCAACTGGACACAAAGATATGTAGAATCTCTGCCAGGTACATGAAAGAGACAGAGAAACTTTTTCTCCTAACCCAGCACTTATGTTCATCACCTTCAACAATTGCATTTGCATAAAATTCTTTGACCAAATTTTTATAAGCATCATCAAGGTCAGAGAGAAGGTAATTCCAATCTTTGTAAGCAAACCATTTAGGAATGTCAGTGGCAAACAAAGAAGGTTGATCAACAACCCTTTCAATCAATGGTGTAGCATCTCTAAAATAATTCTCATGAATCTGAAAGGCAGCATAGGATCTAAATTTGCATGGGTCGAAAGCACCTAATGGTGAATGGGTCCTCTTTGTGCGAGGTGAGGGATTATTGACATCAATGATAGGTTCCTTCCCTTTACTGTTGCCCTCTTTCACAGCTGCTCTCTTGAATGGAGACATATCCACTCTGCATCATGGAGTATCAAAGAAAAGGAAACACCCAACAAAAAAATACCAAAAAATATTAGCATAGGGTTATAATCAAAGCATGAGCATTTGGAGAAACCCTAAGAATTTGGGATTTCGGGTCCAAACATGACAATAGGTGTGTGTGGGTGTCAATAATAGCACAGTGAACTCACAAACAGGAGTAAAACAAAATAAACTCAAAGATCTTGATCAACATCATCACAGAAACTCATATTTGAAAAGAAGATAAACCAACAGCATAGATCCACTCAAAAACTTCAACACACCAACTCAGCACACAGAACCAAAAAAAATTAAGGTCAAATCATGAAAAATGAAGTGAAAATAGAAAAACCCATACATTTTTCTTGAGGATTGAAGAGAAAATGGTGCAGAGATGAAGGGTTTTGAAAGAAAAACTCGGTGAGTTTTAGAGAGTGAAATGGGGAAGACAATGAACAGTCATAAAAGTATGAGGGAAAAACTGAAAAGTTTTTAAAAACTGACCTTAAAACGCAAAATACGAATTTTTCGCGACTAAAGTAAGTCGCCAGGGTAAGCCGCGAAACACTTTGAAACTAAAAATTTTGAAAAATTTTCTTAGTGTTTTTCACGACTGGAAGGTCTACCCGCGAGAGAGTCGCGAGTTGAGTCGCGAAAATCTCTGTGTACCCCTCGTGACTGAACCTTCCACCCGCGAACAAGTCACCAAGGCAGACCCGCAAGCATGCGACTGGGGCATGCGACTGGATTGACTTGTGACTGAGTCGCCAAAACAGGGCAAAATAGTTTTTGAAATTTTTGACATTTTTGTAAAAATAAAATACTTTCCAAAAACAGCTAAAACACTCAAAAATCTTTTTGTGTTTGATCAAACAAAGATTGAGCATGTGAAAACACATTTAATCAAGTACAATCACACAAATGTATAGTGCAACAGGCTTTTACAGCTCTATATCTCTTTTCATTTGGAGATTTGACATTTGGAGAGCTCTTTTTAAACAAAATAAATAAATAAATAAATAAAGAGTGGGAAGATATATAGGCATGAGTCTATGCATGTCTCAAGATCAACAAAACCATTCACTAATCATTCATGACAATGTTGCAGATTTATTTACAACAGTCACATAAATTTCAGAATTTCTCCCACAATAATATGAGTGCATAGGGAACATGCTAAGCTCGTAGATGCACAAAGCCATTAGTACAAAGGTACAAGGCAAAACATGCTTTGAGACAAGACTCAACAAAGTCGGTCAAACTTTTTAGATTTTCTACTTTTTATGTGTTTTTGAATTTTCGACACAAAAAAATTAATTAGACACAACAAAAGAAATCATATGAAGGAGTGCTAAAAACAAACAAAATGCAGAACATACTACACAAAGCACATATGGAAGATAGAGTTTAGGGAATGATACCGACACCAATGGTCTTACGCAAGGATTCAAACCTCGGGCCATCAAGAGGTTTAGTGAATATGTCAGCCTTCTGATTTTCTGTATTGATGAATTCCAGACATATTATCTTGTCCTCTACCAAGTCTTGAATGAAGTGATACCAGATCTCAATATGCTTTGATTTGGAGTGCTGAACTGGATTCTTTGATAGATTTATTGCACTGGTGTTATCACAGAACACACACATGATGTCTTGAGAAATTCCATAGTCATGTAGTAGCTTTCTCATCCATAACAATTGTGCACAACAACTTCCTGCTGCAATATATTTAGCTTCAGCTGTTGAAAGGGAGACTGAATTTTGCTTTTTGCTCATCCATGAGACCAAGTTATTTCCAAGATAGAAGCAACCACCAGAAGTGCTTTTCCTATCATTAATGCACCTAGCCAAGTTTGCATCTGAATATCCCGCCAAACACTCATTCGAATCTTTTGAATACCAAATTCCATATTCAGACGTGCCATTAACATAACGAATGATTCGCTTAACTGCTGTTAAGTGGGACTCTTTAGGTGCAGCTTAAAATCGAGCACATACCCCAACACTGAATGCAATATCTGGCCTACTTGCTGTGAGATAAAGAAGACTGCCAATCATGCTTCGATAAAGTGTTGGATCAACGTCAATACCAGTTGCATCTATGCTCAGTTTCGATGAGGAACTCATGGGAGTAGAAGTGTGTTTCTTAGAATCCAGGCCAAATCTTTTGACAAGATTTTTGGCATATTTCTCTTGAGAGATAAATATTCCATCTCCCCGTTGTTTTACTTGAAACCCTAGGAAGTAGTTCAACTCTCCTACCATGCTCATTTCAAATTCCCGTTTCATTTCTTCCGAAAACTCATTGGCTAGTTGATCAATTGTAAATCCAAAAACAATATCATCCACGTACACTTGAGCGACAAGGAGAGATTTTTCATCTCTTTTAACAAACAAAGTTCGATCTGCTTGGCCTCTTTTAAACCCACGATCCAATAAGTAATTAGTGAGGCGGTCGTACCATGCTCTTGGTGCTTGTTTCAGCCCATACAAGGCTTTCTTCAATCTCAGCACATGATCCGGAAATTGAGGATCTTGAAACCCCTTTAGTTGTTCAACAAAGACTTCTTCATTTAGGAAACCATTTAAGAAGTCGCTTTTCACATCTATTTGGTACAACTTGAAATCCATAATGATGCTATGGACAATAGAATTCGAATGGACTCTAGTCTTGCTACCGGAGCAAACGATTCATCGAAATCTATGCCTTCCACTTGAGTATACCCCTGTGCCACCAATCTAGACTTATTTCGGATAACTTCACCATCTTCATCCGTTTTGTTCTTAAAAATCCACTTGGTGCCGATCATATGTGTATCTTTAGGCCTTGGGACCAACTCTCATACATCATTTCTCACAAATTGATGTAGCTCCTAATGCATAGACTCTATCCAATTCTCATCTTTAAGTGTTTCTTCTACCTTTTTGGGTTCAAATTGAGCAAGATAACAGTTGTCTGTCACATGGTTAGCAGTATACTTTGGTCCTTTTCTCAACCGAAGTCCCTCGTTTACATCCCCAATGATATTACTTGAAGGGTGATTAAGAGTTACTCTAGATGAAGGTTTCTTGGAAGTTGATGGTTCCTCATCACGAGAAATTGGGGGTTGAACCTCTAGTGGTATGAGTGGACTTGAGACTTCTTGTGTTGATCTAGTCTCTCTTCTCGATATAGGGGGTGTGAACTCCTTTCCTGGTGATTCTTTCTCAACATCATCACTTGGGGACATATCATCATCCTCATTCTTCTTAAGACTTAACCCCTTTCCATCATCGTCAATCTCCTTTTCTGATATAGTGTCGTCTATGACCACATTGATTGGCTCCATCTCCGTCTTAGTGCGTTTGTTGTACACTCTTAGCATCAAATTTTCCCGGATTTTCCCTGTCATTTAGAATGTAACACTTGCTTCCAAATATTCTGAAATACTTCACCTTGGGTTTCTTTTCTCTTCATATCTCATACGATGTCTTCTTTGTCCCTACTCAGAAATAGATTCTATTGCCAATGTGACATGCAGTATTCATAGCTTCAGCCCAAAAATTTTGTGGAATGTTTTTGTTGAGTAGCATGACTCTTGCCATCTCTTGGATCACCCGGTTCTTTCTTTCAATCACCCCATTTTGTTGTGGAGTCTTTGGACCTAAAATTCCTTCTTAATGCCATGCTCCTCACAAAAGGCTTCAAATTTAGCATTCTTAAATTCCTTTCCAGTATCACTTTTGATATTAACTATGGGAACTCCTTTTTCATTTTTTAGTCTCTTGCATAGCCTTTCCATTTTCTCACAAGCTTCCGACTTTTCCCTAAGGAATTCCACCCAAGAGTACCTTGAGAAATTATCAACTACCACCATAATATATTTCTTTCCCCCTAAACTTTCGGTTCTTGTGGGTCCCATTAAATCAACGTGAAGAAGTTCCAAACACTGTGAGGTAGCAATCACATTTACCTTGTGATGACTTGCCTTCGTTTGCTTTCCTATTTGGCATGCTCCACATATAGTCTTCTCCACCTTTCCAAACTTTGGAAGTCCCTCAACAGCTTCAAGTTTGGACACTTTTGCTACTTGTTTGAAATTTGCATGCCCAAATCTGTGATGCCAAAGTTCCAGCACATTTACACGAGCACTTCTACACGAAATAGGTGCCGTAGGTACTACTCTATAGCAATTGTCGGTAGTCCTATTTCCCTCCAAGACTTGAATCCCCTTTTTATCGATGATTATGCACCCCTTCTTTGAGAATTGGACAAGAAAATCCTCATCGCATATTTGAGTGATGCTTAAGAGATTCACCTTCAAACCTTTGATGTATAACACATCTTTCAACATAGGTAATCCAAGTATTTCAACAGTCCCTTTGCTGAGAACTTAGGCATGACTTCCATCAGCAAATGTCACATAGTCATAGACTTTCTCTTTAAGAGTCTTAAACATAGATTTATCTCCTGTCATATGACGAGAACATCCACTATCAAGATACCACAAGCATGAGTTAAAAACCTTCAATGAGATGTGCACAAATAGACACGCATGAGACAAACACTCTTGACCATCAAACATAAATTTATCTTCATTTTCCATGCTTTTGCCAGATTGAATTTTCTTTTTCATCTTATCAACCTTTTCACACAACATTTTATTTCTTCTTTTGTATTTTTCAATCAAAGAATTAGACTCACATAGACTATTGTGTAAGATGTGACTCTTATTTTCAAAGTATTTCAGCATGTGAACAAACATCCTAGCATATTTCTTTGATTTTAATAACTCTAAGAGTTCATTTTTAGGATACCCTTCAAACATACTCATAGAGTCATTCTCACAAGCATTTGAACCACAATTCAGCATGGCCTTTTTCATAGCTGTATCCATATCCAAGGGGTCTAGGATCACACTCAGGTAATCAAACCACAGCGAGTGCACCCGCTTTGATACCAATTGAATGTTCAAAATGGGTATGAAACACCTTTGAATGTTTAGACCCCAAATTACAAGTTATCAATTCAAGTTTATTATTAAACAATTAATGTGCGGAACATGAACATAAGCCAAATACAGAATTGATAAATGATCTAAGCCAAATATAAACACATCCACAGCAGTAAATAAATGGCAAAGATAAAGGAAAGGAAGATGCAAACACACGGACAACACACGATGTGTTAACGAAGAGGAAACCGAAGCCCTCGGCGTAAAACCTCTCCGCCACCCTCCAAGCGGTCAATAATCCACTAGAAAATGTAGTTGGGATACATGAATAGTAATAGACCCTCAAAGCCTAACCTACCCGATGTACCTAAGCCCTCCAAGCTTCTTGCTCCAACGAGGTTGCGCCGAACCTTTTTCTTCTCTAGTTTAGCAGATTCCGCTATAGCCCATCAACCAATGTGAATTGGTTCCTTCCTAGCTGCTTTCTAAAAGCACCAAATATACCTTTTCACTGATATGGGTATGGTGAGAAAATGATTTGGCTAAGGACCTCTCAAGAATGTAACAATGGAGAGGAAGAGAGTAGAGGAATTTGAAGAGTCTCTAAGGTAAAGATTGTGGATGAATCAATCTTGTTTTTCTTTAGGGTTTCTCTCACAAAATTCTCTTTGGAAGTTCTCTACAATTGGTGGGTATAAGGGTTTATATATAGTGGGGTGAGAAAGGAATGCGAAGAGTCAATTTTTCCCAAGTAGGGTGGTTTGGCAGCTTGGCCTTGCGACTGGTCTAAGTTGCAAGTTCCAGCCATGAGTTAACGGCCTGGCCAGCCGGGGACTTTTGTCCTGTAGTGCGACAGCTGGCGTGACCCTTCACCTTCCCCGTGTGCTTCTCACGTGCCAGCAGTTGGCGGCTCCCAGTCGCGAGTCCTAGCCGCGAAACTCTGCATCCTTGCACACTCTTGAGCATTTCTTCACATCTTCTCACACAATAAGAATCCCACCTAAATACAGGGTTACTAATTGCTAAAATACAAGCAAATTTGACAAGGAATAAAGCCAACAAGATGGTTGATTAAATTCAACCTTACATACTACGAAGAGGTTAAATTGATTTGACAATGAATGTGGTCAATGTCACATGAAAAAACACAACAAAGTGAATTTTTGAATTGCTTTTTATTTATATTGTCTTTGAGAGTTAGCACATAAGTTGTAAGCATTTATGTAGTTAATGCTCTATTTGTTTTGCTGTAAAATGTTGTCATTGAAAATATTTACAGTGCATAAACTACCAAAACCAATGGTCCAATTGCAGGAGCCCGCCAGTCCAATGGCTGGAACCAGTGGTCCAACAGCCTAGCCCACCAGAACGACGACCCAGCCACAAGATGGAGGGATAGGTACTGTGTGTTTTTGTAAAATGTTTTACCAAGTTTTTATGGTAAAACGGTTTACAACCTTTTACAAAGGATTTTATAGTCAACAACAGAAAACATTTTCAGGTTTGATCAAATTTTAATGAAACAAACATAGCAAAATGCTAAAAATATTTTTCAATGAAATAAACAGAGCAAAAATTTGTAACATCACTATATATTTGATTTTCCATTCAACATTATGTGGATGAAAAAAATTTCAAAGATGACTCTTCAATTTTGTGCAAGAATCTGATCTCTTAAGAATGGTCAGGTGATGGTAAAAGTAAAACAAATCGTAAGCCAAAGGAAGAAAAAAAAAACAGTTTTAGAGACAAACCTTAAACAACGGGTTGAGGTTTCTTTGAATTGTACTTGAGAAAAGGATTTTCAGCTTGTCTGGTTCAATAGAAGATCCTTTCTTTAAGACTACAAATATGAACAAATTTTCCGGACCACCATCTACGGGTGCAACACTGATTGCAGCAGTCTCCAAGATGCATTCATCAGCACGGTCACCTACACGCTCAATTTCAACAGAACTTGTCTGTTTATCAACAAATATTCGAAGTTTTCAATATTTCAGATGTTAGTCCAAGCATGCCTATTAAAGCACTCGGTCAGGTCAAGCTTATTCATATATATATATATATATATATATATATGAATAATAGAGGATTAGAAATTAATTTTGTTAATATGCTATATGTTTCCTTTATTTTTTTTAGTTCTTCGCCAAAAAAAACAATAAAAATTTTAGGCTCTTCTTCTTCTTCCCATTATTTACCACTTATCACTTTTTGTCCAACATTTCTCGGTCCTTTTTGGCCCTCATTCTCTCTATTATTTCTTGTCTTGCTGTTATTTTTCCTCCAACCTTTTCTAACTCTTCTTTTCTCCATTTTATTTTCAATAAATTTGTTATGAGTAGTGTTTATTATATATAAATTGTTTTACACTGTTTTACACACACTCCAAAAAACAACTGAAACTGTGACTTAAGGTCACGATTTCCGCTTATCGTGACTTGAAGTCAAGATTCAAGTCACAGTTTCAATTGTTTTTTAAGATTTGTGTAAAACTATTTGTGCACAACAACATTTTTCCCATTTGCTATTACTCCTTTTGTATCTCTCATTTTCTCATACATCCACACAAAAAAGGAGATTACTCTCTCTCTCTCTCTCTCTCTCTCTCTCTCTGTGTTTTTCTTTCTTTTGGTGAATATTTTAATCTTTCTTGTAGTTCTACTTTGGGATTAGGAGTTTTTGTGTTTTTTATAGCTCTACTTTAGATTGATGTGTTTTGATACTATTGTGTTGTGTTTCATAATTCCCCATCATAGGTCTTCTCTCTCCATCTAATGACGTTATTTTGATTTTAGTTTTAGTTATATTTAGTTGTTTTGAAAGTGGGAATTTGAGTTTATCAAAACAAATTTACTTCACTATGCATTTGCTGCCAATGCATATATATATATATATATATATATCATTAGTGGCGATGCCACGTACAAGTCAGGGTGTTCCCAGGAACACCCTGACCTAAAAAAAATTTAAAAAAAAATTATATTTAATATGTATTAGGAACACCCTCAAATTTTTTTTAAAAAAAAGCCTAAAAAAAATTTGAAATAAAATCTGAAAAAAAAAATTGTAATAGAGCCAAGCCCACGACGAGCCCAATAGATTACAGAGGTAGCCCACGGATTCTCAAAAAAAAAAAAAAAAAAAAAAAAAAAAAAAAAAAAAAACCAAAGAATCAGAAATCAAACCCACACCACGGTCACGTCACTGGCAGAGAAATCAGAAACCAAACCCCAATACAGTCAGTCCATGAGCAAAAGCAAAACAAAATTTAATATAGACAAAGGTGTTTTAGTGTTTATCTCAAAAAAAAAAAAAAAAAAAAAAAACCCCAATACAGAGCAAACCAAAACCAAACCCCAGCATACCAAACCCACGGTCATGTCGCCGTCGCTCGCAGATCGCTCGTTGTCGCCGTAGCTCGCTCATCGTCACTGTCGCTCGCTCGTCGTCGTTGCCGCTCGCCCTCATCGCAGATCGCAAATCGATGCTCACCACTCGGTGCTCGGTGCTCGTCGCTCGGATCTCAGTGCTCCCTCCTTCAAGGTATTTCTCTATCTTTTTCTCCCTGACTCTCTCTCAGTCTCTCTCTTTATCTCACTGAAATGCAAAAATGAAATGCAAGTAATGAATGGTTTATTCTCTCTCTTTATTCTTTAATATTCTAACCCAATAACTCTCTCTCTCTCTTTTGAATTCCTGAATTGCTTTATTTATATTTTCCTTTTGCCTTTTTTTTTTTTTTTTTTTTTTTTTGTCTTTTTGAATTTGGCCTTATCCTATTGGTCAGTGTGTTGGTGTTGGTCAGATTGGTTGGCCGAATTGCTTTATTTATATTTTGCTTTTGCCTGTTTTTTTTTTTTTTTTTTTTTTTGGGTCTTTTTGAATTTGGCCTTATCTTATCTGTTGCTGTTGGTCAATGTGTTGGTAATATATTGGTTGTCTTTTAGTGTGATGTGTATTGTCTATTGTGATTGTGAAATTTTTTGATTGGCAAGCTATTGTGATTGGGGCATCAGCATCAGGCATGTGCATGTGCTTGTCTGTTGAGTGGAAGGGGGTAGATGGGCTGATGGGCTGGGGCCAGATAAACAATAATTAAAGCAAACTAAGCAGTGTAATGTGCTACACATTACACTGCTTTAATTATTGTGATGCATATAGAATGTGTAATGTCCGACTCTTTTAGTGTAACGTGCATAAGGGGCTAAACAATATAACAAATTAAAGCAGTATAATTAATGACAAACAAATTAAAGCAATATAATTTATTGTTACGCTAAATAACAATAATTAAAGCTGAATAATTAAATTAACTGATACATTATAAAAGACAAATAAATTAAATTATGTTAGGCTAAATAACAATTAATAATTTTATAATTAATGAAACAACAATATAACAAATTATAATTTATAAAAGAAAAACAAATTAATGAAACAACTAAACAATAATAATTTATAATTTTATTAATATTTCAAATAAACTTATAGCTTATTGTTTATTCTTTTGCTAGAATTATGGACAAATATTTGATAAGAAAACCCCGTACCCAAGATTCATCTCTTGTGCAAGATTCATCTCCTGTGCAAGATTCATCTTCTGTGCAATATTCATTTCCTGTGCAAGATTCATCTTCATCTTCTAAGCGAATTCGTATTAACTTTAACTTAGAAAATCTTCTTTTAGATCCTAGGCTACGACAAAAGATATCATCTTATCATCCTAATAATCATGATGAAATAAGAAGATATTATTTATGTCAACCACCTGTTCATGATTACCCTGTATCATATTTTTCTGGAAAGTCCCGTCGATTTAGATCGGAATGGTATATAAATAGAAAGTGGTTGGAATATAGTATAGACAAGGATGCGGCATTTTGTTTTTATTGCTACCTATTTGGGCAAGATGTTGGTAAGCGAGGAAGAGGTGAGACTTTTGTAACGAAGGGATTCAAACTTTGGAATCAGGTTGCGAAGTTAGATTCCCATGTTGGAGGAGTTAATAGTGCTCATAACCAAGCTGTCAAGAAGAGTGAAGATCTACTGAAGGAAAAGCAATACATTCAAAGTGTTTTTGTTAAGCAATCAAAACAAGATAAAACTAAATATCGGATTCAATTAAATGCAATAGTTGATTGCGTTAAAATTCCTTTTATGCCAAGGATTAGCTTTTCGTGGTCACGATGAATCTCAAGGTTCAAGTGATAGAGGAAACTTCCTTGAGCTTTTACAATTTTTGGGGGATCACAATGAATCTATCAATGAAGTGTTGCAAAAATCTTGGAAAAATTGCATGCTTACCCACTCTGATATTCAAAAAGACATTGTGAATGCAATTGCACGTGAAACATCCAAAGTCGTTATCAAGGATCTTGACAATAGGTTCTTTTCAATATTAGTTGATGAGTCACGTGATATCTCAGTGAAAGAACAAATGACCCTCATTCTTCGTTATGTGAACAAAGAAGGAATTATTATAGAGTGGTTCCTTGGTATTGTACATGTGGCAAGTACCACTGCTTTGTCACTCAAACATGCTATTGAAGGTTTACTTTGTGAATATAATTTGAGTTTATCGAACCTACGTGAGCAAGGTTATGACGAGGCTAGTAATATGCAAGGTGATATCAATGGACTCAAAACTTTAATTTTGAAAGAGAACAAGTCAGCATTTTATGTCCATTGTTTTGCTGATCAACTTCAATTGACACTTGTTGCTGTTGCTAAAAATCACATTAACATTGCTGAATTTTTTTATGTGGTTAGTAATTTAGTAACTGTTGTTGGAGGCTCTTGTAAGAGACGAGATGCTCTTCAAGATACACAATCTGCCTAAATTAAAGAAGATTTAGAGAATGATGTACGTAGAAGTGGGCAAGGTTTGAATCAAGAGACAAATCTTAAACGTCCTGGTGATACACGTTGGGGATCATATTATGGGATTATTCTCAACTTGATTTTGATGTTTTCTGCTGTTGTTGATGTATTAGAGATTATTGAAGAAGATGATCTCTCCGACAAAAAAGTTGAAGCTCGATCTATTATGAGGTCAATTCTAACTTTTGAATTTGTCTTTGCTCTACACTTGATGAAAAATATTTTAGGGATCACAAATGAGTTGTCAATAGCATTACAAAAAAAAAAAAAAAAAATTAAGATATAGTAAATGCTATGGATCTTGTTAAAGTGTCTAAGCAACGGTTGCAAGTGATGAGAGATGATGGACGGGCATCTTTATTGGCTGAAGTATCTTTATTTTGCACCTCACATGATATTCCTATCTTGGACATGGAAGCGATGTTTGTAGTTAGTGGGAGGCCGCGACGCAACACCCAAAAAAATACAAATTTACATTATTATCATGTTGAGCTATTCTACACAGTCATAGATATGCAACTTCAAGAGCTTAACAATCACTTTTCTGAGGCGAATATCGATTTGCTACTTTGTGTGGCTTGCTTGGATCCAAGAAATTCATTTGTGGCTTTCGATAAGGAAAAATTGATACGTCTAGCTAAGTTCTATCCCTCTGATTTTCTTGGGACAGATATTTTGGCACTTGACTCTCAACTGCAGAATTACATTTTTGATATGCGCAGCAATGACTTCTTTTTAGAGCTTCAAGAAGTTAGTGAACTTGCTGAAAAGTTAGTGAGTACAAGGAAGCACGAGACTTATCCATTAGTCTATTTGCTTGTGAAGCTAGCTTTGACCCTTCCAGTTGCTACTGTAACAATAGAAAGAAGTTTTTCAGCAATGAAATATATAAAGAATGAACTGCGCAATCAAATGGGAGATCAGTTGATGAATGATTGCTTGGTTGTGTATATTGAAAAAGATGTAACTTGTAGCATTGATAATGAGACTATTATGCAACGATTTAAAAATATGAAAACTCGTAGAAGGCAATTGTAAATTTTATGTATTTGCGTATTTTTTTATTGTTGTTGTCAATATATAAAATTTTCTTTTTATTAGATTGTGTAATTTATGCTTGTTGAGGAACACCCTGAAATTTCCTGGAGTCGCCACTGTATATCATGTTATAATAGGATACAAGGCCAACAACCATCACATGTTTGTTATACTCCCCAAGAGAAATATTTTATAATACTAAAAGTGTTTTTCTGGACATAGACAGTTAGTGCTCTCAACCTAGCTGTGTGTGTACTGTAGAATTGGTCATCCCTTCTGTGAAGGGTTCTCTTTCAGGGGATTGGGGAAACACGAGGTTGGTTACAAACATGGACGACTTAGCACAATCTTGGAATAAACTAACACTTTCCGAGAGAGAAGGGCCAGGTTGTTGTTTGACCAATGAAGAAAGTGTAAAGGAATTCTCTATAGCAGCAGAGTTTCTTACAAGAAGAGCTTTCAATATTGATGCGATAGCTAGGACTTTTACACCACTTTGAAGAGCTCGAAATGTTGGTGCTCACAAAATTCTCTTCACTTTTGAGAATAAGGAGGATGTTGACAGAATTCTAAGTAGCGAACCATGGAGTTTCGACAAACATCTTGTAGTCGTACAACGCTGCGAGAATGATTTGCCATTACAAGATCTTAGTTTTAATAAGACTACTCTTTGGGTGCAGGTACATGGCCTTCCAGCCCGATTCATGAGCTTTGAAGCAGCTGGGAAAATCTGTGGGGTTGTGGGAGGGGTGTTGCAGCCTTCCAGAAATAAGGTGTATGATGGAGGAAGCTTTATGAGGGTCCGAGTGTCCTTTGACTTAAGTCTGCCTTTATGTCGAGGTTACCTTATCTCACTGAATGGAAATAGAGAGGTATGGGCATCTTTCAAATACTAAAGATTACCAAACATTTGTTACTGGTGTGGCCACCTTACACATGACGATAGGGATTGTGAATTATGGATAGAAAGTGAAGGGACATTGAGTATGGAGCAGAGAGAATTCAGTCCAAACATTTGAGCACCTCCATTTGTAGCCTCAAGGAAAATGGTAATCAAAGTCCCTAGTTTTTATGCCACAAGAAAGAAGACAAGTTCAAATCCGAGCACAGCTGGGCAACCTCAGGCCGACGATGACCAGGGAAAATCTCAGGAGTCAATGACTTCAACCGAGACGGAGCAGAGGCACAAAGAAGATGAACGTTACGATGGCTTCGTTAATGCGCCATCAATGCGTTCTTTAAAGGAGGGAGATATTTCCTTAACTGCAAAAGATTATGTCCCTATTAATCCGTCGGTTTCTGCAAATAATGAGGGAGTAATATTGCCTATCAATACCGAAATTGAAGAGGGTTTAAGGAGTCCTAACGGGTCTGAAACAGAAAAAGGAGAGATTGATGAGGAGTTAATCAGATTTGGGAAGTTTGGTTTGGCTGACCTGGACAAAAATAACACAAGGGCACGTGAGAATTTTAAGGAAGCAGAATTGAAACACACTTATTTGGCACGTGAGTAGCAACAACAACAATCTTCTAGAGTTTCTAACCCGACACAAAACAAACATGTCCTCCCTCAATGGACACGTATCAACAGGAGTAGCCATGGAAGAGTTGTGGTGCAATCTGAAAAAGTTACAGGGAAGAAAAGAAACATAATAAAATCTGAGGATCATTCGGGGTTGCCTTCAAAGCGCGAGCAGGCTTCTCAAAATGATGATACAAGACTTTTTAGATTGGTGGAGGCTGAAATTCAGCCCCGCCAACAACAATGAGTTGTTTAGCATGGAACTGTCATGGGCTTGGGAACCTGCGTACAGAGAGAGAGAGCTTGTTGAAATAGTACGAGCAAAAGATCCATCTGTGGTGTTCTTAGCCGAGAAACTTACAAATGAAGCAAGGCTAGAAGTTATTCAGAGAAGTATTGATTTTGACCATCGATGGGTGGTTCTAAAGGTGGGCAGAAGTGGAGGTTTGGTACTCTTTTGGAAGTCTTCAATCAATCTCAAGGTAGAGGGAAGTAGCAAAAACTATATTGATGCCATTATTGATAAAAATATGGAGTCAGAATGGAGGTTGACAGGTTTCTATGGTGAACCTGAGATAGCAAGAAGGTCAGAAGCTCGAGATACACTACGAAATTTAAAATCACGTTTTGATTCCCCGTGGTTGTGTTGTGGGGATTTCAATGAAATAATCAAACAGGATGAAAAGGTGGGAGGAGCAATTCGGTCTCATAATCAAATACAACTATTTAGGAATGTTATAGACGAGTGTGGATTTATGGATTTGGGGTTTGTGGGTCCTGAATTCACGTGGAGTAGGCACTACGAGAATGGAAGTTCAATTTGGGAAAGACTTGATAAAGGCTTGGTCACCAATACTTGGTTCTTGAAATTCCCAAGTTCGAAAGTTCATCATTTAAGGTGCAATTCATTGGATCATTGTCCATTATTGATTGTGCTCTCAGGTTTGGAATCACCTCCCCGAAAGAAAATATTTCGTTTTGAGGAGATGTGGTTATCAAATATGGGCTGTGGGGAAATAGTACAGGTAGTTTGGAGGAATAATGATGAAATCAGAGTTGGAATAAATGTCCTAGAAAAAATAGAGAAGTGTTGGAAAGATCTAAGCTGGTGGAATAAAAATGTGTTTGGGAATGTTCGAAAGGAGTTAGAACAGTTGAGGAAATTACTCCCAAAATCCGAGATTGCAGCTATGGCTAGCGGGAATAACGATCAGGTTAGAAAAATTAAGAAGGATATTGAGGAGTTGTTAGGGAGAGAAGAAATCATGTGGGCTCAAAGGTCCAAACTGCTTTAGGCAAGGCATGGGGATAGAAATACAAAGTATTTTCATAGTTGTGCTACAAAGAGACATCGAAAAAATTTGATTGAAAGAGTTAGAGATGAGGATGGGGTATGGAGAGACCTTCCTGAGGACATAAAAATGGTGATGATAAATTATTATAAGGACCTATTTTCTTCTACAAATCTGACAGGTTCCCAAGTTGTTCTAGACTGTGTTCCAAGTGTCATTACCGAGGAGATGAACTCCTTCCTAAGCCGATAGTTTGAAGAGGGTGAAGTGGCTACTGCACTGCAACAAATGGCTCCCCTTAAAGCGCCGGTCCAGATGGAATGCCCCCTCTGTTTTATCCGCACTTTTGGGGTACAATGAAACAGGATGTTACCTCATCTATTCTAGCATGGCTAAATTCAAGTACCTTGCCTTCACCCTTAAATCATTCCTTTATATCTCTCATTCCTAAGACAAACTTACCTGAACATGCTCACCAATATCGCCCAATTAGTCTCTGTAATGTGCAGTATAAAATATTTTCTAAGGTTTTAGCCAACCGATTAAAAAAATCACTCCCATCCATTATTACTGAACACCAGTCGGCTTTTACCAAAGATAGACTTATTTCTAATAACATTCTTGTGGCTTTTGAGACTTTACACAATCTACAAAGATATAAGTCTGATTCACATGGGTTCATGGCACTAAAATTAGATATGAGTAAAGCTTATGATCGAGTGGAATGGAATTTCCTTGAAGAAATTATGAGGAAAATGGGTTTTAATGAGAATTGGATAAACCTTGTCATGGTGTGTGTGAGGACGGTCACATACTCGATCTTGGTGAATGGGGAGCCGTGTGGTATGATTCATCCAAGATGCTTTCTCCCCCTTTCTTTTCCTTCTTTGTACGGGGGGCTAAAATGATATGATAAAAAATGCAGAAAGAATAGGGGAAATACATGGGTACTCTCTTTGCAGAAGGGGACCAAAACTAACACATTTGCTCTTTACAGATGATAGTCTTCTTTTTTGCAAGGCCACAATGGAGGAGTGTGGAAAAGTATTGGAGATTTTAGAGAGGTATAAAGGAGCCTCGGGACAAAAAGTGAATAGAAGCAAAACAACACTGTTTTTCAGCAAGCATACCTCAGTTGGTGTAAAGCATGACATTAAAGTAGCATTGGGTGTCCCGGAAATCATGTAGTATGAGAAATATTTGGGTCTCCCTTCCTTTGTGGGGAAGGGGAAAAAAGCTAGCTTCAACTACATCAAGGAGAGAATATGGAGGAAATTACAAGGTTGGGAAGGTAAATTGCTCTCTCAATCAGGTAAAGAAGTGTTGCTTAAATCTATATCCAAGCCATTCCCACGCACACAATGGGATGTTTTAAAATTCCTCTT
The DNA here is from genome assembly GCA_023736055.1 of Quercus glauca. Lineage (NCBI taxonomy): Eukaryota > Viridiplantae > Streptophyta > Magnoliopsida > Fagales > Fagaceae > Quercus > Quercus glauca. Next base: position 53,319,106 of record CM043315.1, on the reverse strand, counting down.
GGTTTGTGCAATGAAATCGAAAGTCTAATGAAGAAATTTTGGTGGGGACAAAGGGGTGACCAGAGTAAGATCCATTTGGTGAGATGGGAAGAGATGACGAAGCTTAAAACGTTGGGGGGAATGGGCTTTAGAGATCTTGCTTTGTACAATGACTCTCTATCAGCCAAGAAAGCATGGCGATTATTGCAAAATGAAACATCTCTCTTTTATAAGGTCTTCAAAGCTAGATACTTCCCAAACACTTCTATTTTGGAGGCACATGACTCAAGACTAGGCTCATATGCTTGGAGGAGTATTCTTAGAGGAAGGGATGTAATTCTAAGTGGAGCTAGGTGAAGAGTTGGGAATGGGCAGAAGATAAAGATCTGGCAGAGTAAATGGCTACCCAAGAAGTGTATAGCACCAATACTTGAATGTCCTATAGAGGATTTTGCAAATTCAAGTGTAGATTCTCTAATAGACCCCATTAAAAGAGAGTGGATTTCAGAGTTGGTGGATGGGTTGTTTGTTCCAAAGGTTGCAGAGAGTATAAAAAAAAAAAAAAAAAAAAAATTCCTTTCAGCCGTGTTGCCTCAGAGGACAAGCTGTACTGGCCTTAGACCAGCAATGGAGATTATACCAGCAAATCGGGGTATAAATATCTTAAAGAAGAAGTTGAACTTTTAGCCATCCCACAAGCCTCAACTGATAGTGACAAGCAGCTCTGGAAAAGGAAATGGTCAATGAAGGTGCCACCAAAAGTGAAGAATCTAATGTGAAGAGCTTGCCGCAAAGCCATGCCCACTAAAATAGCTCTACTAAGATGAACCATCATTGTCAGTCCATTAGGTGATCGATGCCATGTTGCCCATGAAGACCCACTTCATGCTTTGTGGGCTTGCTCAGAGCTAGACGTGGTTTGGAGTGATATGGAGTTGTGGAATTTCAGAAACTTAGTCGGGTTTATGGACTTCAAGGAGCTTTTGTCGTGGTTCATAGTAGAAGACAAAAATGTGGAGTCGTTTGCTATCACAACTTGGTCTGTTTGGAACCAACGGAACAAGGTGCAACTAAACCAACCTGTAACAGCACTTCATCAGGTAGCATTGGTCTCCAAAGCTTGGTGGCAAGAGTTCAGGGCACAGCAGGTGGAGCCACTTGAAGTCGTGAGACAAGGAGTTAGAGCTGAAGAAAAACGTTGGAGGTCGCCCTCTGTGGAGTTAGTAAAAATTAACTTTGATGGTGCGGTGTTTGCGAATGAAAATAAGTCTAGGATTGGGGTGGTATAAGGAACAATGGAGGCTTGGTTTTGGCATCCTGTGCAAAGAAAATTCCAATGGCATATAGTGGGTGTGAGATTGAAACCATGGCAACAGCTGCTGCTCTCTCTTTCGCTTCAGATTTCAGCATTAAATGAGCTATCCTAGAGGGTGACTCGTTAGTAGTGATAAAAGCTTTAAGGGAGGATGCTAGTAGCTTATCTCCTTTTGGTTTGTTGATAAATGATATCAAGTCTTTAGCTAATAGTTTTGATGAATTATCTTACTCTCACACTAAGAGAGAAGGTAATCAAGTAGCGCATGGTCTGGCTAAATATGCAAAAAGCATTCCAGATTTTGTAGTGTGGATGGAAGATGTCCCACCACAGTTACTTTCAATTTTACAAGCCGATTTGATAGGCATTCATTAATAAAATTTCAGATTTCCCCCTCAAAAAAAAAAAAAAAAAAAAAAAAAAAAAAAAAAGAAAGAGAGAGAGAGAAATATTTTATATAAATTTACTATCTTCTCAAGGTAACAAATATCAAACAATAATCAATATAATAATAATAATTCTATGGAACAAACTTGAAAAAGAAATATTTTTGGCTCCAAACATGTTTGGAATTATTTCTTTTCCAAACCACTATGTGGCGATTGAATAAAGCATCCATGTGTGATTTTGATTACATGAATTTGTTAATGAGTCATGTAACTTGTTTAAATAATACACATGGATAATCTTATAAACTGTCACGTAATGGATTGGAAAAAATATCTCCAATCCAAGCATGTTTGGAGCCTAACTTTGTCCTTTAAAAAATTGTAGATAAATGTTGGAATTGATACAAATTGGTGCTTTTGCAATTATGATAAAAGCATCTCCTGATGAAGACCAAGAAAAGAACTAGACAATTATTTGATCTGCCAAGAAGAGAATGTCATTACTGTAATTAATTCTTTGGACATTCTTTGCATGATGATACAAAGGTGGACCTTTATTTTCATTAAGTATTTTGTTGGACCAATTTGACACCATTGCTGTATACATACCTTGGATGGTGATTGGCACTAGACAGAAAATCTTTCCACGATAAATCCTGTTCTCTTAACTGAATGCCCACATCATTACCAATTAACATGCACAAAATCATCTACATCTTGGGTAAGTTCTTCGTGGTAGCTAACTTTCATGAAGTGCCTACGAGAACTACTTTAAAGGAAATTGGTGTTTGGCATTTTGCTTTTGCACAAAAACTATCATTTTATAAGGCTCAGGTAGGGTGAATCCATCATTCACACACGTGGCTTGTTGCTTTAGTTCTACCACCTGATAGAGAGAAGGAAGTTGCTCATCTATCTTAACTATACAATGGCAGTCTTTACCTGTAGTTCCGAAAAGAGTTTACATAACTAAATAATTTCGCTCTTGTGCTATCCACTTAAAATATTTCAAAAAACATACTGTTTAGCAAATTTTGCCGAGTTAAGTACATAGTAGAAGAGAAAATGTGGAGGAGATAATATGAAGATTTAAAAAATAAGAACAAAACCTAAGAATAAAGCAAGAGAGAATGAGTGGAAACCTAAAATAAAAAATTTGTTGTCAAATGTCCCACCACTGGACATGTATATTGTTTGGACATAAACTATTTGACATACATTATTTTTACATAAACCATAGCTGGACATACCTTATTACGTTGAACATGGGCCATAAACCACAACTGGATATGGACTATTTTGGACTCATTCTATCACTGGACATATGACACTTAATTAATTATTCTCTAATATTTAAAATAACTTAATATACATCATTAAGATCTTTAACTAATGACTGAATCAAAGCTATTATGCTGAACATATTATTTATTTATTTTAACCATTATCACGATTCTTAGACTTTGGGCTTATCTATTTTGTAGGCTTAAAAATACACCAGAAACCATTGGTCTATGTGACCCAATGTTAAGTTTTGGATTGAACTCCCCAAAACAAATCCGGGTCTAGCAAAGTCACTCTTCTAGTGGAAGACACGTGGCTACGCGCAAAAACGGCCTCCACCAGGGTGTCACCTCAATTTATTTAAAAATTGTGTCATTTCAATTAAATCATTTCAAAAAAAAAAAAAATCTTTTTTAGTAAAAAATATTGTTATTTTTTCTTCATTTTCTGTTTTTCATCTTTCTTTAGAGGCACCATGGACACCAAAAGCCACCACCATCCACAACCAGGGTACCGTATCCAAACCACCTCTGTTGGTCTTATTTCAAAACTAAGCCACTTTCATAGGGGCAGAGCCACAGCCATGGTTGGTAGTTCTATGACTTGACTTAAAAAAAATGTATAACTTGAAAATGAATGAAACTAAGTAATTTTTTTTTTCAATATAATAGTTTAGAAAAATTCATTTTCTTTCATATCATTGGTTCCACATAACACATCTCGGCGTGGGCAATTCTATGGTGATGACTTCACACAATACTCAACTGCAATTAAGTCTACTATCCACCACCAATCTAATTTATGTCATCTTGATAGTAGATCTACAATTTGCATTCTCATATCCTTCATCATTTTGAAGGTAACTGAAGTAATGATTGTATGTAATGTATAAATTTTTTTTTTTTTACAATATAAAATTATTAAAATAAAATCTAATGTCCTGGAAATTTTTTGAATGCGATTTTTAAATTTCTTAAAACTTAGTTAATAGAGTTTCTATTTTACCTAAAAGTGAACTATCACAATTAATGAGAATTTAACCATTTTTTGAAAAGAAAAGATAACTTTAGGCCCAATTTTTATTTTATAGTATAGGATGTTACAGTTAGATCTGTACCATGTGTAATACGTTAGTCCATTATGATAGTTTCAAATAATATCCTAATACCTATCTATATGAGTTTTCTTTTTAATGATGTCATAAAGGATGGAGTTTAATAGAAGTCATTTAAGGTCCAACATATCCAATAAATTTTTTTTTATATAAAAAATGTAATTTCAAAAGTCTTTTAATTGTAAATTTTTTTAATCATAAAATAGACTCTATCTAAACTCTAAAAGAAAGCATTCGAAAAGATGACATCATTGATACTATATCATGATGGTTGCAAATAGCAATATTATTATTCAAGATTAATAGATGAACAGTGAAACTGTGAATTAACAATTTAATAATTTAAATACCAAGTTTAAACTATAACAACACATATACAGAAGACTCCAAATATTGGAACATACTTCTTCTGCCATTTTCATTATTCAATCAAAACCAAAGTTTCAAAAATAATTCCAATTCAATTAAACCCAATACATACATACACATGAACGTAGAGAATTTCAAAAATAAAAACAACAATCTCCAAAAGCCTCTATCTTTTTTCTTTTTTCTTTTTCTTTTTTTTTTTTTTTTCTAGATTTGTTTGTTCTTTAGTTCTTTTTCCTTTTATGTTTCATCAAACTTTTTCTAATTGACCAAAATATCTCTCATATATGTTAACATTAAATCTAATAAGAAAACTTTACATACCTTTTGTTTTGAAGGCACTCCAAGAACCAAAATCAATGCAAGAGACTATATAGCATAGTGATGTTAGAAGAATAATCCAAAAAAAAAAAAAAAACTATTTAAAATATAATTTAGGGTTATGGATTCCTAATGAAATTTGGTTATAATTTTTTTTTTTAAAGGATGAATATGTTAGTAGAGTCCATTTGATATAAAATTTAAATCCTATTGAAATTAAAAATGATATATATTTTTTGAGTCTCATTTGATATAATTATAGAGTTTAAATCCTATTGAAATTATAATTTCTAATCAACGTTAATACCACCCAAAAAAAAAAAAAAAAAAAAAGAAGAGAAAGAAAACATGGTTGATAGATATAAGGAAATATGATAGAATTTTTTTAAAAAAAATGTCATCAATGTAGAAATTATCAAATTAATGGAGATATATTCCATTTTTTAGGATAGATTTATATTAATGGAGTTATTATATAGTTTTTTAGGATTATCTAAAAATTCCCTAATTAGATGATAATTTAGGTCTCCTTTAAGTATAGTGGTTGTATGGTACCAAACAACTAAATTTAATTTTTTTAAAAAGAAATTTAATAAATTTTTTGCAATTTGGTACTATAAAATCAAAAGAATTAAATCAAATTTTAAAATATAAATAAAAATGCTGATGTGGAAAGTTGTGGAGAGATCAACCAAAAGTCCAAAACTTCGGTTTTAAATATATTATGAAAAATAGATTTAGTTACAAAAATAGGAATTCCCCCCCCCCCCCTCCTCCCCCAAATATTTGACTTAGTCCAATAATGCTCTTATAAACAAAAGAACTTTGAGATCTATATCAAGAATATGTAAAGAACAAAGAAGATTAATAGGCCTAAGACATGCAAGTTTCAACTTGAGAGAACAAGCATCATCAATGGAGAAATCACATGCTAAGATGAAATATATAAAAATGACATGCACTTTAAAAATACAGACTATAAATGTATTCTTTATGTTGTTAGATTATAAACAATCATAATAAAATTTTAGGATCTTGAATTATCATGATTTCACAACTACACAAGTTAATAATAAAGCTTATCTTGATCCATTGCTAAAATTTTCATAAGATTAAGTCTTAGTATAAAAAGCACTTAATTCTTATAGAATTGGTTTCTCTCTCTTGACCCTCTTTTCTCTTTAACTATTCAGTGTTTGAATGTCTCTTTTATAGGTAGAGAAATGATTAAATTCGTTGTACCATAACATACATGAAGTTATGAAATTGAACAATTCATTCTTGACCCTCTTTTCTCTTTAACTATTTAGTGTTTGAATATGTCTCTTTTATAGGTAGGGAAATAATCAAATTTGTTGTACCATAACATACATGAAGTTATGAAATTGAACAATTCATTCTTAACAGACAAGTTATAGAATCTAGAGTGAAGTTTTGAATTTTGATATCTATATCAGGAATAGGTAGCTGAAAGTCTTTGATGAAGCTTTCAAGCTACGTGAGTAATTTGACTAATTTCACCCATAAGCTCACACAGACGTTTCTCAATATCTTTTTTCTTTTAAAAAACATTTATTATATATATATATATATATATAACTTGGCCTACCTAATTTTTAATAGTTAAATAATAATAAAGATCAATTACTAAAAAAATAAATCCTAGTTCATGGCAATACTACTAGTTAGATTTAATAAGATATTTTAAAAAAAATAAATAAATAACTTAGTATAAGTATATTGAAGTGATAGTATTTTTTTTTTTTTTACCTTGAACAGAAGATATCAATTAAAGCTTCAAGAATAAGGAGATTAAGCAAATTTGGGGAAAAGAACGAATGCAATTCAGGAAGAAACTTACATATTCTTGCTAAGGCTAGAAATGGAGAGGTATTTGGCCTTGAAAATTGGCGCGGCTCCGATAATGATCACAACATTCAAAAGTAAAGTGTAAAGAAAAAAAAAAGGTCATTCAACCACTTTTGAGGTTTGGTTAATATCAGTACTACCAAGAATTTTAAATAAAAAAAAAATTCAATTTAATTTCTAATAAGCACAAACTGCAATTTAACACTGTTAGAAAACTCTTTGCATTATTACAATTATATGCATGAGTTGAGCATCTAGGTAGCCAGTAATATAGAGATGTTACGTCCACAATATTTTTACAACAAATTATAAGTGGTTAGTTGTTATAGATTCAAATTTAAATCTGACACTAAGGCTGGGTTTGGATCTGCGTTTGCGGATCCACATTTGCGACTCTGTTTTTTTTTTTTTTACGCGTTTTTAGAGGTTTGCGGCTACTGTTCACGACTATTGTTCATGAACAGTAGCCACAAATGTTGACTTTCCCTGGGTGAACAGTGCATCCGTGCATTGTTCACGGACCCACAAATATCACTTTTTAACATTTTTTCATTAAAAATAGGTCACACGGTATTATTCACATATTTAAAAATTATTTTGCTACAGTGTTTTCAGTTCAGTTCAGCAAAATAAGTTGTATCCAAACGGACCCTAAGACTACTTTTTTGCCCCAACAATAACAACCTTCCACTTATAATTTGTTGTAAAAATGTTACAAAAATAATATAGACAAATCATTTCTCAAATAATAAAGCAAATAGAGAAATGAAAATTTTGAATTGTGTTAAGAAGTGACGTTAGGAGCAAGTTTCGATATTTTTGAACTTGTCATTTGCCCAAATCTCACAAATAGTTTTAATATTTTACCCCTAAAAATAAACTATTCTGTCAAAATCTCAAGCGAATGGTAAAAGAAATATGTAAATTTCTTTAACATCTTAATTGAAAAGTCAAAGTAAATCAAATCACATTATTCCTGTATGTAGCAGAATGAAGCAACACTCCAATATCAATTCCTTCTCAAAGGCTTTTTTTTCGACTTTGGGGGCCATGGCTCTTTGACTGGTAAACGCATTGAGTTAGCGAGGCATATATTAAATAAATAGAAATTAACCTTAAAATTCTTGAGACAGTACTATATAAATAGGTGCGAATGGCATGCAAATTGCACCACCAACACCACCACCAAACATCTTAGTTTCAAGCCATTTGCTAAATATTAAGCTCTCTCTTTATTCCTTTCTTGTAAGAATGGATCCAATAGTTGCAACACCTATCAGTGTGTCTTCAAATATCACTGACTTTGTCGTAACAAATCGCAATGGAGTAAAGGGTCTCTCAGAAATGGGACTCAAAACCCTCCCTAAGCAATATATCCAACCTGTAGAAGAAAGGATCACTGTGAGCAACATCTTGCCTCAAGAGTCTATACCCATCATTGATATGTCAAACTGGGACGAACCAAAAGTCTCAGAATCAATCTGTGATGCTGCAGAAAAGTGGGGTTTCTTTCAAATTATCAACCATGGAATGCCCATTGAAGTGCTGGAGAATGTGAAGGACGCAACACATAGGTTCTTCAATTTGCCAGCTGAGGAGAAGAGGAAGTTTTCAAAAGAGAACTCACCTTCCAACAGCGTGCGGTTTGGCACAAGCTTTAGTCCTGAAGCAGAGAAGGCTCTTGAATGGAAAGATTACCTGAGCATGTTTTATGTGTCCGAGGATGAGGCCTCTGCATTGTGGCCTTCTGCGTGCAAGTAACAGAGCTTAACTTTGCTCAATTTTGTTTACACAACAAATACTTGACATATAATATAGATGTAATACTTGTGTACGTACATACATACATATATAATTCACTAAATAAGTTAACTTCTAGTTTCATCTGGTTTAACTCAATATGACGTTATAACAAGCCGTAACTTTTAGTTACATCTCATTATATCTTCCATGTTTGATTGAAGATTAATAGTGATCTAATCATAATATATATTATATATATATATATATATAAATTTCTATTTTTATTATAAAAAAAAATTGAGTATCATAAAACATAATTTTGTGGATCAAATAGTATATGCTTATGTATATATATAGTTTTTGGTGGACTAATTGTTGTTTGCTTTTAGGGATCAAGTTCTAGAATATATGAGGGGGTCTGAACCAGTTATCCAAAGGCTATTAGAGGCACTAATGAAGAGAATAAATGTGAAGGAAATTGATGAGACAAAAGAATCTCTCTTAATGGGTTCAAAGAGGATTAACCTTAACTACTATCCTATATGTCCTAACCCTGAGCTCACCGTGGGAATAGGTCGTCATTCTGACGTGTCAACCCTTACTATCCTCCTTCAAGATGATATTGGTGGACTCTATGTGCGAGGAAACAACGATAGTTGGGTTCATGTTTCACCTATAAGCGGCTCCCTCGTGATCAACGTTGGCGATGCACTACAAATAATGAGCAATGGTCGGTACAAGAGCATTGAGCACCGTGTGGTTGCTAATGGAAGCAAGAATAGGATTTCAGTTCCTATTTTTGTTAATCCTAGGCCAGATGACATGATTGGTCCTTTTCCAGAAGTGCTTGCAGGGGGTGAGAAAGCATTATATAAACAAGTTCTGTATTCAAATTATGTGAGACATTTCTACAAAAAGGCTCATGATGGGAAGAAAACAATTGAATTTGCAAAAATATGACATGTATTCTGAGGTGTGTTGTCACTACAACACCGATCAGTGTTGTCACTACAAGTATGTTATGTTCTATTGTAATGGAAATAATTTTTATGAAATAAAACACAATATCTGAAATCTGTTTGAAGATAATAGAAGTCAATCAATTCTTTATCCAATTATTTTACTTTTTACAAAAAAGAGTTTACACTTTATTTTTAAACATGGCATTGACGTTGTTTGTATATATGTCTGTTTGAAGCACTGGAATTCATGACAGGTTAATAAAAAGATGGATGAAATTAAAAAGATTTCTCTTATATACTGGGTTCAATATAAGGTTCAAAATAACTTACTTAATTATACCCCCATATTGTCCAAAAATTGCTAGAACACTGCGCCTTGTTTTAAGTGATAATCCAACGGTAATGGTGTTATTTATGTTACTTCATATTTGTGATTTAAACTACCGTACCCTCTCCCACCATCTATATATCTCAAAATAAACAAAAAAAACACACTGCGCCTGTAAATGATCCTACAGGTTCCATTTTGACCCAATTCATGAAAATTGATTTCATGATCATATAAGAAACAATAATTACTACCTGATGTGTCTTGAATGCCATGACAAACAATAGTAATAGTACTAACAACATCCAAATCTTAGTTGACGCAACGTCTAAAATATTTTTTATTTTGTTAATCAAGTTTTATGGAGTGCCTTTATATAGGCCTACAACCTATATATAAGACCAAAATAATGTTTTTGGTTGAATTTTATAAAACATTTGAGAAGAAGCTCTCTTTTTCTTTGCCTACTAGCTTGGAGTTCTTGTATACTAGGCTGGTAAAAAAAGATATCAATTTATCATATACACTTCTATGTTGCATAATTAGTCCTAAATTTTTGGGATCGACTATGAATTACAAACTAATTAGGGTCATATGTACTTATTATATTCTTTCCTAAGTCATACTATGATATCTCCTTAATTGGAACGGCCTATTTTATGCCTCCTACTAATATTATTTAAAGTTTTTTACTTGAAAAATTGATTCATTCTTCTTCATTGGTATATTATCACTCTCATCTATACAATGGCAAAGTTAGGATTTAGGTTCAAGGGAGACACAATTAAAAGAAAAGATTGCCAACAAAAATAATCCAAACAATATTAGTTGACATTAAAAAAAAAAAAGTCATATTATAAAATAAAGGAACAAATAATAAATTGATAACTAATAACAAAAAATTCAAGAGATTAATCTAATTACATAAAGTTTAAACATGTTATTGGATTATTCAAAATAAATTGAGAAATAAATCAATATAAAAGTGTTAAAATTATATCAATATACTTAAAAAGTTGTATACAACTTCACTCCATTGATTGCTTTTAGAAAAATAATGTAAAATTCAAATTTCTTTTTTTATTCTTCTAATTAGTTAAAACTTGAGTTTATAGCAAAAACTCAAAGTTTGAAACTATGCAAAAGTCTAGAGATGAGAGGAAAAAAAAATTAGAGGAGGGATGAGGAGGTATTGAAGATTTAGTATCATAAGAAATAAGTAATTTTTTTGAAAAAAGAAAACTTATTTTAACTTTAAAATTAATATGGACACACATTGCTTTGAGTTGGATAGCCATGAGAAATTGTAAACTAGGTTTGGTAGATAGATTTGTTTTAAACTTAAAAAGTGTGATGATATGGGAAAATTGAATTTAAGTTATTTTAAAAGACCAAGTGTTGTGGGTAATTTTTACATTATCTCTTGGTCTTTCTCTATATTTTAATGAAATGTACAACATATATAATTATACCATGTCATATATATAGTTATTTTGAAAGACCAAGTGTCGCAATAATTTTTTTTTTATGGAAGGTATAACACACACACACACACACATATATATGAGTTGGGTTCAAGTTACACTTGGTGTAACTTCAAGCGATATTGCACCACTTTATAACTTATTAGATATGAATTTTGACAAATCTGCAATTAGATTACATTATATTCATATACTCTCCATACTTGCAAAACTTCACTGTGATCAAAGATTAATAGTCATGTTATCAATCAATTGTTTAAATTCAAGTTTTTGTAGTTTAAAATAATTCATAAAAGAAGAGTTTGTGGATCACATGGTAAATTACATCCGATTAGCATGAAAATTGGTATACATGTTAAGCACATATAAAACATGTAATTCAATGGTAGGATACTTAAAATCTGAATTTAATAATAAGTTATTGGGTAGTGTAACATTACTTAGAGTTATACCAGGTGTAACTTGAACCTAACTCTATATATATATACACACCATATTACTTTTTTTTTTTTTTTTTTTTTTTTTTATTTTTTTTTTTTTGTATAAGACCATGTTACCATGTTATATATATAGTTATTTTGAAAGACCAATTTCACAAGTAATATTTTTAATGGAAGGTATAGCATAAATAATTATACCATGTTATTTATACTATTATTTAAGGAATTTTTTTTCTCTCAATTTTGATACCCAAAATATCCTCAAATTTACTAATTTGTAAAGCTTAAATAATAGGGTTAAATATGATAGAGATTAGGACCGTCGAGTATCGGATTTGATTGACTGGAATACTCATGACTGGAATTGAAGTATTATTGCTGCAAAATTTCATCCGGAGGATATGGAAGCCATGGTTTGGATACCATTGAGTAGAAGGCATGTACCAGATGTGTGGACGTGGCTTTATAATAAAAGAGGTAATTTCTCTGTGAGGTCAGGATACTATATTGCTAGAATGATTGCTAAGGAGGGGTATGGCCTGATGGAGAGCTCAAACAGAGGAGGAAAAGTTGAGGTTTGGAAGAAATTATGGAGATGCCATATGCCCAATAAAATAAAGGTGTTTGTATGGAGGGTATGTCAAGATATTCTGCCAATGAAGGAGAACGTTTCCCGTCAAAAAATTGTTCAAGATCGATCCTATGAGCTGTGCAAGCAGGGAGATGAATCTGTGCTCATGTGTTGTGGGAGTGTGGAGTTGCACAGGACATGTGGGCTGGTAGCAAGGTGTGTATGCAGAAATGTACAACATTCAGAACGGATATTCTTCAGTTAATTGAGGATCTAATGGATCGGCTTCAGGAGGAGGATTTGGAGTTTTTATTTGTTCAATGCTGGGTTCTCTGGAATCAGAGAAATTCGGTGGTGCATGGAGGATGTATCCAGGATCCGACTAGGCTGGTGCAGCGTTCGAAAGACTTTCTCCAGGAATATCGAGATGCCCAGACTCAGCTCTCGGTTCCCACTCCATCCGGTTCGATGCAGCAACAGTTGCGATGGGTACCGCCTTCAGGTTCAGCCTATAAGCTTAACGTTGATGCAGCAGTGTTCAAAGGGATGAAGGCTTCAGGATTTGGTGCAGTGGTTCGGAATGAGAATGGTGAGGTTATGGCGGCGATGGCAGGGAAAGGACCTCAGGTACAGGACAGCGAGGAAGCTGAGTTGTTAGCCTGTAGACGAGCTGTGGAGTTCGCTTTAGAAGCTGGGTTCAGGGAGATTATCTTAGAGGGGGATAATTGTAATTCATGAAGTCTATTTTGGGTCCAAAGTCTGATAGGGATAGTTTGGGACGTGTATGAAGATATTAAAACTGTGGGAAGGGAATTAAAGAATTTTTTCTGTTTTATGTGTCAAGAGGGGTGCCAATTCAGTGGCACATTCATTGGCTAAATTTGCTAGACAAATAGACGGGGAAATAGTGTGGTTGGAAGAAAATCCCCCACCTGCTACTGAAGCATTGTATTTTGATAACAGCTATATTATGAATGAATGAGATTGTCTTTGATTTCAAAAATAATAATCTTAATAATAATAATAGGGTTAAATATGTATAATTACTGATTTTAAATACTCCTATATTTTAGCTAAAAGTTATATTTAGGAGTCAAGCATAATTCAACTATTTTTTAATAAAAAGAAAATTGGTTTTTTTTTCCTACTAACGTACTCTTTTCTTCTTCTTCTTTTCCTAATTTACAAATGAAATTGCTGCAAGTCTTATATATATATAAAAAAAAAAAAAAAAAAAAAAAAAAAAAAAAGAAAAAAAAAAAAAAGAAAAGAAATTGCCTCAAGTTTTTCCATACTACTATTTTTTTTTAAAGGAAAAAAAAGACTTTTATCTTCATCCAATCATCCCATTTAGTTTTTATTTATTTATTTATTTTTATGAGATTATCTCATGTATTTAAAAGAATATCCAATTATCTAATACTCTTTTTCACTTATCTAAGTAAACTTATTAAGTTTTAAAATCCTAAATTTTAGGCTACATATAAAATCTTTCTTTTTTATTTCTCTCTCATATTTTTTATGCACATTTAATTCTATAAAAAAATAAACCCAATTTGTAACGTTGAGTTAAAAGTATTTTAAAAAATACTCATTGTTATTATCCTTAGCAGTTTTTATTTATTTATCCAAGTCATCCATTTAGTTACAACTTAAATGAATAACCACCACTCTTCTTCCATTTTTTGTTTCCAATACAAACTTCAGATTCAGAAAATCAAGTTAAGGCACAGATGCATATCTTCACATTTCTTCCTCTCTCAATTTCTCCATGGAAAATTTTGAAGAACAAGATCTACACTATACAATAATTTTTTCAGGTTTTTTTTTTTTTTTTCATATCATAAATAAAATCTCCACTACTCTTCATTTATTTTTAATTTTAATTAAATACTTTAACCATTGATACTTTTGTTATTATTTGTCTATTACTCATCATATTTAACTCTCGATTAATTCTAATTTTGCCTTACTTTCATGGTCCATTTGAGCAAGCATGTGATCATCCTACCAACTAGCAAGTACCAATGGCTTTATTTTACCTTTTTGTCATCTATTTTCATACTTTTATTTGATTTATATTTAGTTGGAAACCTTTAAATTTTAGTTTTGGTTTGCAATAAATACTACTTTAAATTTATTCGAAACTATGTATTTCATTTGGCATAATTAAGATGCTCTTTTATATTTCTATCTATTTATTTTGTTTTTGTTTTATAATATTTTTCCCTTTGGGTTGTCACGTTTTGCTTCTTAGAAAAAAATAAAATAATAAAATTAGGACATGTTTTTTTCTCTTCTAATTAATTGTTTTTATATTCTATTTCCCCATAGCGGAAGTAATCTTTCCAGTGGTATCCAGTAATCTTCTCAATGGAATCCCTAAAAAATAGAAGTGTCTCTAAGCACATGCGTGTTTAGAGGATAGTATATAGTTATTTTGTTAGGAATCTAGTGGTTCCTAATGAGAGATGGATATGAATTGTACTAGTGGTTTCTAATGGGGATGAATAGGAATTGTAGGATAACCTTAATTACATCATGTATTTTTAGAATACTAGCTCTAATCTCATTGGCCAACACGACCTTATCCTTTTGGTTCTATTATTTCTTATGTGCGTTAATAATTCCAACATATGTTAAATGTGATTAACATACTTGGAATTGTAACTAACTAATTAACTAACTAAACCCTAGTACAACAATTATTATCCATATGCGTATAACATTCCTAACATATTTTGAAAGACCAAGTGTCGTGTGTAATTTTTATATTATCTCTTAGTCTTTGTCACACACACACACACACACACACACACATATTATATACTAGTTTATACTACTATTTAAGGGGTTTCCCCTATTTGGTATGAACATTTAAGTGGTCCTAAAATACCCCTAAACCATTTTTTTAAGCAAAGAAAAAACTTAGGGCAAATCTGGTAAAAATACATCTTTGACTCACACCTAAAATAATGCTTGCAAATGGGATCACTCTTACACTAACCACATTTTTTTTACATTTTATTTATATATATATAAAAAATAACACTCAAGTTTTCTTACATTCCTGTTGTTTGGTTAAAAATTCAAATATGAGTTCTATTTGAACTCAAATTACTTTTTTTTTTAGCATAAACTCAAATTGATATATTTTTTTTAAAAATAATTAGTTGAACGTTGACTTAGAGTTTTTTTTTCTTTTTAGAGAAATTGATGCGGGATGCAGAAGTGTTAAGAAGCAGCTTGAACATTACAATCATCTAACTTGACTTCATCGAGATCATTGACAACTTCCTCTATAATTTCTTCTTTGATGGTTTCTACTATCTCGACCTCAAGATTTTTCTCTATAATAGGGTCTTCGTTAATCTCCTCTACAACATTTTCACAACAAATTTTAAGTGACAGGCTGTTACCGGTGGTTATTGGTAGAGTAAAAAAGTAATTTTAACGATCGATAGATTCAAATAATTATCAATAATAACTAACCACCTATGATTTGTTATGAAAATATTGTAGACATAGCACTTTTCTATTCTTTTAATGTGATTTAGAGTCTGAAAAATAAAATTCTTTTAACTCCCACATAAAATATTGCCTACAAAATAGGATCACACACATGTTAGTTTTCAAACTCAACTTCAAATATATTTTATTTGCTTCTTCCTCCATTATCTCAATGTCATTAGTCTCTACACCGTCATCATCATGCTTTTCTATTTGCTTCAGCTCAATGGTATGTCAATGTACATGACTCTTTTCTATATTGATTTTTTTTTGCTTTTATAAAGAAATCAAATCAACTGTAGTTAGTTTCTGTTGAATTTGGGTACGTTTATTTCTACTATTCGTTTTTTTTTTTTTTTTTTTTGGTTTTTATTTGGTTTGGATCCGTGCGAACTCTTTACTATTATTATCAAAGACTTAAGTAATATTTATTCATTTAATTGTTTTGCTTTTGTGGAAAAATACTAGTTTTTTTTTTTTTTTTTTTTTTTTTTTTTCTGGTTTTGATTTTCCCCCACCCTCACTAGTGTCAAAATAAAAGTACGACCGCTACCGTTCAAAAAAAAAAAAAAAACCATGACAAAAACAACAGCAACATTAAACTTTTACTATGACTATATATCTGTGGAGGTAGCTTGAATACATTGTGTTTGACTCATTCAGAAACACCATAAATCAACTTAAGAAATCATATTTTCTTTCTTTGAGTTTTTATGCTATCGACCTTTTCTTTTGCAACAATTATGCTGACTTAAGATTTGATTTTGGGATTTGTATTTCCAAAATTCCAACTCTCTTACGCGTTTGGCACTTTTTATTTTATTTTATTTTTCATTGACGCAAGCCTACTTTACAGTTTACACACTTCTACTTGATGATGTTTCGGTTAAAGAGAACAACTTGGAATGCATACATGTCCAAGTTTTTATAATAATAAAAATACTAAAATAGCACATCATAGTACTAATCAACTACTAAATAGTGTTAAAAAAAAAACCGTCTCCCCTCTCCTTGTATGTGTATTAAAAATATTTAGTATTCTCAAAAGAAAAAATAGAGGGTTAATACCACATTGGAAAATGAGTGTGAGTAAAAGAGGTTTAAAGTTTGTGTTGTGTATCCAAGAGTTAGGTTCTTTTGGATATACATCACTGTAAGTTTCTTTAAAAAAAACCTTCTGCCCTCTAAGTTTCTTTAAAAATACCTTCTCCCCTCTCCCCGTGTGTGTGTGTTAAAAATACTTAGTATTCTCAACCCAAAAAAAAAAAACTATTAAATAGTGAGCCACATAGTAACTATTATTAGTAAAAAAAAACATTATGTTTGATTATTAAAATAAAATAAAGGGAAAATCACGTTTTATTTTCAAAGTTGTATACTTTCGGCAAAAATTTTTTAATATAAAATTAAATAAGCTGTTTCCAAACGAACACGAATGCATTTCTAAAATCCCAATGTAGACTGTTCAGCAAACAGCTTGCACCTAACACATCTGCTGCTCTACAAACAATGACTATATTCTAGTCACACTTTAAAGGGCAATATGTCTATAGTCAGATTTAACCGTAGATTTCCATCAACATGTAACATATTTCTCAACCATTTCATACTCTATTTACATGTTTCACTTATTCAACCATCTCAATTCTCAAAATTCACCTCACATGAATGAACTTATTGATATTTTTATGCATGACGAAATTGATGATGTTTACATTAAATTTTACTCCGAGTTGAGAGCTCATGCTTCATTTGGTCTCTCAAAACCCTTCTCAGTAACTTGTTAGAAGCCGTTCTAGGAAACTCCGGAACAATCTTAACATAATTCACCTGTTAATCCTAAAGAGAGTTGAAGGAATTGTATCAATAACTTATAAAATAATTTAGACTAATTTGTGGAAACCACTATGGAATTGAAATCTATTCCATCTCTTCTACACATCCTTTGGAATGAATTGAATGACTCTTTTCAAAGCAATTGGTATGAGTGTATAATAATATATATGGATTCATTAGAACTCAGAAAGACCCCAATTTGATTTGGAATATGCTAAAACTACTATCCATTCTACTACAAAGACGTTAAACTTATGTGACAATCAATGTGGTCAATGTCACATGAAAAAACACAACAAAGTGAGCAAAGCGCTTGAGTTTGCTAGAGAGGTGGGAATATCTGAAGCTGTCTTGGAGGGTGATTCTCTACTTGTGATGAAGGCTTTGAGCACTAAGAATACTAGTTTAGCCCCCTTTGGGTTGCTGTTACAGGACTCTGTTTCACTATCTTCAGCTTTTTCCAAATTGTCCTACTCTCATACAAAAAGAGAGGGCAACTTAGTTGCACACAGTTTGGCTCAGTTAGCAATTAATAGTTCAAATTGTGTAATTTGGATGGAAGATGTTCCATCGGATGTATTGTTTTCTTACCAAGCTGATTTAGCTGGTATTTCTTAATCAAATGCATCGCATCGTGGTTTCTCAAAAAAAAAAAAAAAAAAGTGAATTTTTGAATTACTTTTATTTATATTGTCTTTGAGAGTTAGCACATAAGTTGTAAGCATTTATGAAGTTAACACTCCGTATGCTTTGCTGTAAAATGTTGTCATTAAGAACATTTACAATGCATAAACCACCAAAACCAATGGTCCAATTGCAGGAGCCTACCAATCCAGTGGCTGGAGCCAATGGTCCAATGGCCTAGCCTACCAAAACGACGACCTAGCCACAAGATGGAGGTATAAGTACTGTGTGTTT
Organism: Quercus glauca; assembly: GCA_023736055.1. Classification (NCBI taxonomy): domain Eukaryota; kingdom Viridiplantae; phylum Streptophyta; class Magnoliopsida; order Fagales; family Fagaceae; genus Quercus; species Quercus glauca. The sequence continues at coordinate 53,300,674 of CM043315.1, read as the reverse complement.
TTGTAAAATGTTTTACCAAGTTTTTAAGGTAAAACGGTTTATAACCTTTTACAAAGGATTTTATAGTCAACAACAAAAAATATTTTCAGGTTTGATCAAATTTTAATGAGAAAAACATAGTAAAATGCTAAAAATATTTTTCATAAAATATTTTTCAACGAAACAAACAGAGCATAAATTTATAACAAGTTGTAACATCACTATATATTTGATTTTCCATTCAACATTATGTGGATGAAAAAATTTTCAAAGATGACTCTTCAATTTTGAGCAAGGAATCTGATCTCTTAAGAATGGTCAGATGATGGTAAAAGTAAAACAAATCGTAAGCCAAAGGAAGAAAAAAAACAGTTTTAGAGACAAACCTTAAACAACCGGTTGAGGTTGCTTTGAATTGTCCTTGAGAAAAGGATTTTCAGCGTGTCTGGTCCAATAGAAGATCCTTTATTTAAGACTACAAATATGATCAACTGTTCTGGACCACAATCTACGGGTGCAACACTAATTGCAGCAGTCTCCAAGATGCATTCATCACATCAGCACGGTCACATACACGCTCAATTTCAACAGAACTTGTCTGTTTATCAACAAATATTCGAAGTTTTCAATATTTCAGATGTTAGTCCAAGCATGCCTATTAAAGCACTCAGTCAGGTCAAGCTTATTCATATATATATATATATATATATATATATATATAATAGAGGATTAGAAATTAATTTTGTTAATATGCTATATGTTTCCTTTATTTTTTTTTTAGTTCTTCTCCAAAAAAAAACAATAAAAATTTTAGGCTCTTCTTCTTCCCATTATTTACCACTTTACCAATGGTGGCGCCACGTTCAGGCTAAGGTGTTCCTAGGAATACCCTGACCTGGAAAAAAAAAAAATTATATATAATAATTTTAAAAATTTTTATTTATCTACCCTTACAAAATAATTAGGAACACCCTAAAAAAAAATTAGGAATACCCTCAAAAAAATTTTATCCCAATAAAATTAAATTTTGGTGGATTATTTATTCTACTTTCAAGCAAAAAGAAAAGGCTTAAAAAAATAGTAACATAGAATCTGAAAAAATAAATAAATAAAATAAAAAATAATGTAACAGAGCAAGCCCACCAGGAGGGACGGACCCAAGTGGGGGCCTAGGCCTCCCTAACCTTTAGAAGAAGAAAAAAAATTAGTAGGAATATATGCATCAAGTTAGATACTCACATACAACTTCGGCCCCCCCTCTCTCTAAAATCTAGCCCCCCATCATCAAAATTTCATCAAATCAGCCCAAAGAGATTACAATAGTCAACAACCCGTAACAAGAAAAATCTTCAAATAGTACAAAATTTCGGTCTAAACAAAAAAAAAAAAAAAATACATAATATAATCATACCACAAATCTAAAATAACAAAACAGAAATCACAAATTTCCAATTTTACCCATTTAAGTTTCTCTCCCTCAATTTCACTCTCTCAACTCTTATTCTTCCTCCAACAACTGTCGTTTTTTACCTGAATCCTTTATGCTTCTTCAGTTCTTCTTGCTTGGACTGTCATACTGTTATGGTTGATGTTATCTGCTGTTTGATGGATCGAGGTAACTATCAAGCAGCTATCTAGAGGTCTCCAAAGCAAAGAAGCTCGATGGATCGAGGTAACTATCCAGAAGCTATGGAGCATCCAGAAGGTTTCTCGATGGTTCGAAGTAGCTATAAAGAGATATCAAGAATGCGATAAAAAGCCGCTAAAGGGTCTCGATAGATAGCCTAATTATCGAGAGGTATCGAGATAGCTGTCGAGATTTCTTAAAAATAGTTTTTCAAGAAGAGAAAAACATGGATTTGAATGCTATCAAGTATGCTACATAACCAAAAATCCAAACAACATTTTAAGCTCTCAAAAACATCTCTCAACAAGAAAAATGTCAAGCACATAGATCCAAAACGCACACACACAATAAACAAGTCTAACCAATTTTATATCTCAAAAATAAGTTAAGACAGTTTATTGAGCATACATTAACACATGTATTTCTTGTGATGGTCAAATCACATTGTACCTGCACATGTATCAAAAGTAGCAAATAATATTGCATGTTGTGTGTGAAAAACATCAATGTTTTGACGAAGGAATTCAAATGGTTTGCTATCAAAAGGTTTGGTAAACAAGTCAGCCTTCTGATCATTAGTGTGAATGAACTCAAAAGTAAGAGTGCCATCTTCGACAAGCTCCCAAATGAAGTGATGTCAAATCTCTATGTGCTTAGTCTGAAAATGTTGAACCAGATTCTTAGAGATGTTGATGGCACTGGTATTGTCACAGTAAATGGTAAGATGCTCTTGACAAATACCGTAATCATGGAGGAGTTTTTGCATCCATAGAAGTTGGGTGCAACAACTACTGGCAGCGATGTACTCAGCTTCTATAGTAGATAATGAGATGGAATTCTGCTTTTTGCTCATCCAGGAGACAAGATTATTACCCACATAAAAACAACCACCCGATGTACTCTTTCTATCATCAGCATTCCTAGCCCAATCAGCGTCAGAATACCCAATTAAGACATCATTTGTGTCCTTGCTGTACCACACACCAAAGTCAGCAATAGTTTTGACATACTTTATGATTCTTTTCAAAGCAATCATATGAGACTCTTTGGGATTAGCCTGATATCTAGCACACACTCCCGCACTGTAACTAATGTCAGGTCTATTAGCAGTAAGGTAAAAAAGACGACCTATCATGCTTCTATAAAGAGATGAATCTACACTTTTACCTAACAAGTCAACAGTAAGTTTAACATTTGGGCTCATAGGGGTTCTAACATAACTAATAGATTCCAAACCAAACTTTTTCACAAGATTTCTTACATAGTTAGATTGAGATAGGAATATACCTGAATCTTGTTGACGAATCTGCAAGCCAAGGAAGTGAGTCAGCTCTCCAATCATGCTCATCTCGAACTTGCCCTGCATGAGTTTTGAGAAACTATGAGCAATTTCATCCTTAGTCAACCTAAAAATGATATCATCAACATAGACTTGAGCAACTATCAACTTGCCGTCTTCTCTTTTAATGAAGAGAGTTTGATCGGCTATTCCTCTTGTGAACCCACGTGACACCAAGTATTGTGTGAGCCGATCATACCAAGCTCTTGGGGCTTGCTTTAAACCATAAAGTGCCTTCTTGAGGTACAATACATGATCTGAAAAGTGTGTGTAACGACTCAAGAAAAAGCGCTAGCCACATCTATGCTATACCTTAAAAAGACTAGTCACAATTGAGGTTCCTTGTAGTTGTTAATAAAACCCAGATCTACCCAGTAAATACCTTATGTAAGACTCATCACACACCCACATACATCACACAATCAATCAAATTGGGGCATCACAATCTCCCCTACTTAAATTTGTAACGTCCTCGTTAGGGCCCACTTTGTAGGGTAATATCTCTGAGCCCACACGGGGTTACCAGGCCGATTCTGATACCATATGTAACGACCCAAGGAAAAGCGCTAGCCACATTTGCGCTATACCTCAAAAGGACTAGTTACAATTGAGGTTCCTTATAATTGTTAATAAAGCCCAGATCTACCCAGTAAATACTCGATGTGAGACTCATCACACAATCAATCAAATTAGGGCATCACAATGCTCTGATACCATATGTAACAACCCAAGGAAAAATGTTAGCCACATCTGCGCTATACCTCAAAAAGACTAGTCACAATTGAGGTTCCTTGTAGTTATTAATAAAGCTTAGATTTACCCAGTAAATACCCGATGTAGAACTCATCACACACCCACACACATTACACAATCAATCAAATTGGAGCATCACAGTGTGGATCAATGAATCATTTTGGTTGAGCCACATAGACATCTTCTTTAAGGAACCCATTCAAAAAAGCAGTCTTTACGTCCATTTGGTATAACTTAAACTTCAAGTGACATGCTAGGGTTAGGAGAATCCTGATGGACTCCATGCGGGCTACTAGAGCAAATGTCACATCATAGTCTACTCCTTCCATTTGAGAATATCCTTGAGCTACAAGACGAGCCTTGTTGCGAATCACATTACCCTCCTCATCGGCCTTATTACGGAATATCCACTTTGTGCCGATGATGTGCTCACTTGTCGGTCTAGGTACTAAAGTCCAGACATCATTCCTCTGAAACTAAAACAGTTCATCATGCATAGCTTCAACCCAGCTTTCATCCTGAAGAGCTTCCTCAACTGTAGTGGGTTCAACCTGCGACAAGTAACAAGAATAAGACATAAAGTTAGCAACACATTTATCAACTATACGCTTCCTTAGTGTAAGTTCATTCATGTTTACCATAATAACTTTAGGAGGATGATTCAATTTGATCCTGGAGGAAGGTCATTTCTCTTCATGGATTTCAGAATCAGGTGCAATAGATATGTCTACTGAATCTTCTACAACACTTGGAGTATCGGGAGTACTAGGAGATGCAGCCTCTTAGTCAACAGTTTCTTGAACTTTCCTGGGCTTGGGAGGAAGAATTTCTTTAGGGATTTCCTCACTAAATTTCTCAAAACCAAAATCTGAAGATTCATCAATAACCACATTTACTGCTTCCATTACCTTCATGGTTTGTTTGTTGTATACCCGATAAGTCTTGCTTGTAGAGGAGTATCCCAGAAATATTCCTTCATCGCTTTGGGAGTCAAATTTTCCCACATTCTCTCTATCCTTGAGAATGAAACAAGTACTTCCAAAAATTATGAAATACTTCACATTTGGCTTTCTTACTTTCCATAACTCAGATGGAGTCTTCTTGGTACCGGGTCTAAAGTACACTTTATTAACCATATAACATGTAGTGTTAATGACTTCACCCCATAAGTTTCTAGCCACGTCCTTGTTAAGCAACATGGCTCTAGTCATCTCTTGAATAATCATGTTCTTCCTTTCTACTACACCATTCTGTTGAGGAGTAATAGGAGCAGAGTGATAGGCCAAGAATGTATTGACCCCTTATGATAAATTAATTGATTAATTAGCCAAATTTATTAATTAATCAAATTAACATGCAAAGCGCATGGTAGCACAAACAAATCACCAATTAAACTAATTATGCAGCGGAAAATAAATTAGCACGGTGATTTGTTTACGAATGGGAAAAACTTTCACGGCAAAAATTCCACTGGGTGATTTTAAGGTCACCACTCCCAAGAATCCACTATTATCACAACAAGTAGTTACAAGTAACGGAATCTCAGTACCATATACCAACCTACAGTTGAACCCTTACCCTAATACCCAATTGGACTTGTTTTGTAGTGACAATCTCTCATTTTCAATGCACGGCTCGCAGTGCGTGACTAACCAATTGCACGGAATCCAGTACGCAACTTAATCACCAACTTGAAAACGATGTTGGCTACAAAGTTCTTCAGTTTATCTAGACAATGAAGATCATGAAGTTGCTTGGTCACAAAACCCTATGGTGTACAAACATAGCAGCTTCTTGAAGAGAAAGAAGAACTATGACAAACTAGGTTTTTGGTTACACTTTTCTTCACACTTATGGAATTGTGCTCTTGTGCAACTTGTGTCACTTTTTTCAGCCCTTAAAATAATCCTTATATATGTTTAGAGTTGTGAGAAAAGAAAGTATAAACATATACCCACGGATTGGATGAAAAACAGTCCTGAAAAACTAATTTTCATAAACCTTGATAGATAGCCATCTATTGAGCTAGCTGTAGAGCCACGGGCTTCAGCAGCTTTTAAACCTCGATAGATGCTAGCTGTCGAGCCAGATGTCGAGCTTTAAAATCTGGCACTTCATTACTTAATTCTTGGACAGACTTGCATGGTTTTAACACTTGAACTTGAAACCTTATTTCTTGAAGCATTAAACACATCCTAGATCTACCCAATTACAAGTAAAGTACGTTTTGTCAAAGGATTAGCTAATTACATAAAATGTTGACATATGTTCCTAACATGAATCACATATGTCCTAATACAGAGAATTCTTGAAATATACCTAATCTCGTGCAAAAGGACTCCATATATGAGTTCTCGAATTCCTTACCATGATCACTTCGAATTCAATCAATCTTCAGGCTCTTTTCATTTTGCAATCTTGTGCACAAGGCTTCAATATGCTCAAGAGCATCAAACTTGGATCGTAGGAGTATGACCTAAGTGTACCTAGTGAAGTCGTCTACCACAACCATGATGTATCTCATTCTGCCAAGACTCTGTTTTAATTGGACCCATAAGATCCAGATGTAATAGCTCCAGTAGTTTGGATGTAGCTGATTTCTGAGTGCCCGGGTGTTTAGCTTTCGTCTGTTTCCCAAGCTAACATGGTCCACACACCACATTACTCACTTTACTGAGTTTTGGTATCCCTAAAACTAACTCATGCTTAGATACAATTGAAAGATGTTTGTAACTAGCATGTCCCATCCTTTTGTGCCATAGATCTTCATTTGGTAAACGAATGCTATTGAACAAAATATCAATATTAGGAACCAAGCCATAGCAATTATTTAGAGTGCGAACACCACTTATGAGTTTCTTTCCAGACTCATCCATGACAAGGCATTTTCTCTTTGAAAATAGTACCATGAAGTCTTGATCACATATCTGACTTATGCTCAACAGGTTTACTCTCAGACCTTCTACATATAGAACATTTACAATGTTTAGCAGTCCAAGTAGAGATATGATTCCCTTTCCTTTAATCTGTGATTTGCTCCCATCACCAAAAGTGACATTACTACCTTTCTTAGACTCGAAAACCTTGAAAAGAGATCGGTCTCTAATCATGTGTCTTGAGAAACCTCTGTCAAGGTACCATAAACACGTGTCCATAACCTTAAATGCGGACTTCATCATGAAGCACACTTCGTGCTTAGATGACAGATTAGTGGGAATGGTTTTTTCTCTCTTCTGCCTTTTATGAACTAAACCTTTAACTTTCACTCTTCTCAGACGAACTCCTTTGCACATTTTCATTCTGAGATAGTCTAGTTTCTTGTTTGTCAAGCTGAGATCTTTTCCAATAGTCATCATAATAGAATTCAAATAACTTTTAGACTTGCATTTTCTGATACACTCAAACAAGTAGAGATTAGAAAAACAAGATGTATTTGAAAACAAAGATCTCTTCAAGCCGGTTGTAGCCATGACAACAGGGGTCAATAGATCACACAGCAAAGATTAACACCTAATCAGAGTGTGTCTGCTCTAATACCACTTGACAGACCAAGAATGTATTGACCCCTGTGATAAATTAACCAATTGATTTAGCCAAGTTAATTAATTAATTCAATTAACTTGCAAAATACATGGTCGCACAAACAAATCACCAATTAACTAATATGTAACGAAAAATAAATTAACATGGTGATTTGTTTACGAATGGGGAAAACCTACACGAAAAAAACCCAACCAGGTGATTTTAAGGTCACCACTCCTGAGAATTCACTATTATCAAAACAAGCGGTTATAAGTAAAGAAATCTCAATACCTTATACCAACCTACAGTTGAACCCTTACCTCAATACCCAATTGGACTTCTTCTGTAGTGACAATCTCTCATTTTCAATGCACAACTCCCAGTACGTGACTAACCAATAGATGCGCCGATCCCAGTACGCGACTTGATCACCAACTTTGTTAGGTTCTAAGACTTTAGGAACTAATGTATTAGAAGTTCAATTTGTATTATATTGGCAAACCATGATCAAAACATAGAGTCTAGGTTTAGGCTTGCTCAAAGTATGTTTATTTGTAAAATTGGAATCGAGTGATTGCAAAATTTATTGGACTAAATCTGCAAGGCTCGATCGATCAAACCATGTGCAGATTTATTTTTCTGCAGAATTCTAATTCAGTCCAAACTCTACTTAAACGTATTGAGTTTCAAGTAAAACACTCCTAGTATATAAAGGAAACCCTAAGAACGTTTTTATAACTTTTTAGAGAGATTATAGTGCATTTTGTGCCTCTTTTGTTGATCTAGGTTTTTAAACCCAAAAGCTCTCTAAAGTTGTTGTTTATGTTGTGTGTATGAATCTCTTGTGAGATCTAGAGGTGTTTGCCTTCATACATACTTAGGGTTTCCAATCTCAAGATTGATGTTGAGAGCTTAGTGATTGTTTCAGTTGCTGTATAAAGAGCTTAAAGAAAACATAAGTGGGAGTACTTGTGATTGCTGTGAATCCAAGAAAGAAGTAGTCCGTGGACTCAGAGCTATTGCGTGGTCATGATAGTAAGTTTCTTACTTGAGGTAGCAATAGGATGTTAGTGGTCTAAGTTGCTATTATGTAAATTTCAATTCTTTCATAGTGGATCTGTTTTACCTTGAGGATAGTTAGGTTAAATCCTCCCCAGGTTTTTTACCGATTTGGTTTTCCTGGGTTATCATATTGTTGTGTTATTTATTTTTCCGCACTGTTTCAATGATATGATTTACTTGTGTTAACCTAGATCTGAATAATTTACCTAAGTTAATCATTTGGCTAAATAACTAGGTTAATCTGTTTGTGTTTAAGGGGTCTAAAAATGTACAAGTGGTATCAGAGTGGGTTAGCTCTATTGTTTAGATCTTTTGATCTAAGAGTTGATCCTTGATCCCTGTTATCATTGATAATTTTAAATGTCTTACTGTTTTTTATTATGATGATTTGAATAGAAAGGACTTTGTTGTTTCTGTTGATCTTATTGATGCCTGTGAAACTCTCCGTAAGGAATTATTGAAATCTATGAAAATTGCTAAGAAATTCAAGGAAGAGTTAAAATTGGCTAATCTTGAAAAAGATGAATTTGTTATTAAATTAGATGAATCTAATAAAAAGAATGAATTTTTGAGAAATCAAATTTCCTCTCAAGATGAGAAGATGAAAAGCTTGGAATAAGAGTTAGTTGAATCTAAAGTTAAAATTGAAAATTTGATTAGTACCAAGCCTATTATTGATAACAGAAGTGTTTCTGTTTCTCTTAAGCCTAAAACTGAGAAAGTTTATATCCCTCATTTCAAGAGGAATAATAAAGAAAAGGCTTATTTTGCTAGGTTAGACAAAGGTAAAAGTTCTGATATAGATGCTGAAGTTTCTAAACTTATGTCTAAACCTACTACTAGTGTGCAAAATAAATATGTTTTTATGCATACCTGTCGCCTTTGTGGTGTTGTTGGTCATATTAGACCAAATTGTTTTTTTTTTTTTAGAAAAAAAACTGAAATTTAAGACTAGATTTGCTGTTAAGAATACTGATATTCCTAATTTTGTTCTTGTTTGTCATTTTTGTGGTGTCTCTGGTCACATTCGTCCTAATTTTCATAAATTGAAATTTAAGCATTCTGTGTTTCAGTCTAGGATATGTGATGATATTTCTCCTACCATAAGTCCATACAAATTGTTTCATATTCTTTTGAAAAATTTGAGCTTGTTGGCTTGTGAAAGGATTTTGTAGGATTTCAGTCTTTCTCAAAAGATTGGTATAATCCCTCAAATGCACTCTACTTCTCATGGATTTTCACCTACAAAACCGAAAGACTCGTGCTATATGGGTGAGAAAAGATTCTCTAAGGTGAGTGTTGCTGACTTGTCCCTAATTTAATTCTTTCAATTGTTTGTGGACATGTTTTGTTTTTGTTTTTGGTTGTTTTTTATTAAAAAAAAAATCCAAAAACATTGAAAATTTTTCAAAAAGACAAAAATATTTTATTTTGTGTCTTGTTTTATTTGTTTTGAGAATTACATGAATTATAATATCTCTCTCTTGATTTAGAACATGCTTGACATAGTAAAGAAACTTGAATAGTATGTGTTATATAAGTACTAAGCTATTTCTGATTTTGTGTGAGTATGTACTAGTTTGTACATGTACTCAAGGATTAATTAAGAAATTGATATTTCTTGTTTGTGTACCCTTTATAGCTTAGTTAAGCACTGTCATGCATTACATTTTTAATCATTTAGCATAATGTGTGCTTTTAGTTTTAGTCATAAATTTTTTTTTAAACCAAAAAGATTTTTGTGTTTTGTTTTACATATCATGGATTTGTAATCAAGGTTGGCCTATTATCTTTACATAACATGTTGTGTACCTTGTTTAGTTTGAATGAGCTTATTTTATTGCACTTTACTAGTTTGTGCTTTGTAGTGCATATTGTGTTGGAGTTGTTTATGGTTTTTGATCACATGATCTTGATCTTGAAGTCACATACTTTTGATTATAAGGACTAAAAAATCCTAAGAGAAAGGCATAAATAACCATCTCACCACTATTTACTAGCCAATCATAAACACCTTAGTGCATATCATAAGATTTTGTACTCGAGAAAGTGTAGCACATGCACAAAAAGAACATAAGGTGTAGCCTCAGTTTAAATAATTAAATTGGTGTGTACATTATTGGGCTATAATAAATTCAAATTGAAATAAAATTGGTATGTACATTATGAGGTAAATCAAGAAACTTACATGATTGCAAGCTTGGTTTCTAGGAGATGTGAGAGTTATATGATGTAACTTTTTAGGTGATAGTCACTTTCAAACTTATGTGATGAATTTTGTAGAAATTGTGATTGATTACTATCTACATATCACCTCACATGTATCTCAAGCTATTGTTAGTTGCACACACTACACAAGTTATTCTTTGCTAAACTTGGTACATGATATTGTGTGTGATTTTTTTTTTTTTTTTTGGCCATCCAAGATTATATGTTCCTTAATTTTGATGCAAAATTTGTTTAATGTTTGAGTTTTTGAGGACAAATTGATTGAAAAATGTGTTTTAGGAAGATCTGAGTTGAATTCATGTGTTTTTGGAAAACTTTTAAACTCATACTCATACATTTCATTCATGAAATATGGTGTTTTGAGTTGTTTCTGCATTAACTTGCTCTGTTTTTCAAAAAATTCACTTTTCTAGATTTCGATTGATCGAAACTATTTCTCGACCAATCGAAATTGCAATAAAAATTGTTTTGTTTGAATCTGCCTGACTCAATTGGTATTCAATCGATTCTCAATCAATCGAAACAGAAAAATTTTCAGTTTTTAAGTGTTTGATCAAAATTTTTTTCATGCGTCATTTATGTTTATGATTCACATGCATTGCATTGTTTTTTGTATCCATCTTGCAATTTTCCAGTCATATCTCTCATTATTTTCACACATAACATGCATACACTTTGCTAAATTGGGCACTCAACTTGATTTAAAAATTGATTGATTAATTTTTAAGTTATGTACTTTTTAGTATATGCTATTTTTAAAAATTGATTGACTACAAAAAATATTTTTCTTAAGAGATATTATGGATAATCAATGGGCAAATATTTTCTCTACTCATGCAACTGTTTATGAGTCACATAGTGTCAAGTTTGCATATATTGAAAGAGAGAATATTTTTCTTCAAGTGAATCCTCATTTTTTTAGTTTGGTTTGTGTCTTTCTATTTATCCCCGCCTCTTAAATTTTCCTTTAAATTGTTTTTTCCAAAACTTGTTTTGTTTTTCCTATTTTTATAGGGGGAGAAAGATGTTTTTAAAACTTATGTTGATCATAGGGGGAGTTGTTTCCTTGATTCTCTATTTCCTCTTATCCTTTGCTGTGTATGTTTACTGTTTACTCTTTGAATGGGTTGTCCTTGTCAATACGAGATAAAAAGGGGGAGAAATAGATGAAATGTGGGAATCCTGTTTGTTTATGGGGAGTTGAAATTGTTTTTGAAATGGAGAGAAAATAAAATTTTTAATGTATCTAAATTAGGGGGAGAGTTAGTTTGCATATTTGTTATTTGCTTTAGTTTGTTTATTTTTGATTTACTTGTATTTTCCACACATGCGTTTATATGTTTGTTGAGTGCTTCAGGAATATGCAGGTTAATTCAGTCATGGCTACTATCTACACTAGCAACTGATAGATAGTAGTTAGGTTGAATTGTATTTGGGCTATTTGTAACTTTGAGCATTTCATGTTTGTGATGTGTTTTGTCACGGATTGCCAAAGGGGGAGTTTGTTATGTTCTAAGACTTTAGGCACTAATGTATTAGAACTTCAATTTGTATTATGTTGGCAAACCATGATAAAAACATAGAGTCTAGGTTTAGGCTTACTCAAAGTATGTTTATTTGTAAAATTGGAATCGAGTGATTACAAAATTTATTAGACTAAATCTGCAAGGCTTAATCGATCGAAAATTAAACTCGATCAATCAAACTACGTGCAAATTTTTTTTCCTGCAGAATTCCAATTCAGCCCAAACTCCACTTAAACGTATTGGGTTTCAACTAAAACACTCCTAGTATATAAAAGAACCCTAAGAATATTTTTATAACTTTTTAGAGAGATTAGAGTGCATCGTGTGCCTTTTTTGTAGATCTAGGGTTTTGTACCCAAAAGCTCTCTAAAATTGTTGTTTATGTTGTGTGTATGAATCTCTTGTGAGATCTAGAGATGTTTGCTTTCATACATACTTAGGGTTATCAATATCAAGATTGATGTCGAGAGCCTGGTAATCGTTTCAGTTGCTGTATAAAGAGCTTAAAGAAAAACACAAGTGGGAGTACTTGTGGTTGCTGGGAATCCGAGAAAGAAGTAGTCCGTGGACTCGGAGCTGTGTGGTAGTAAGTTTTATACTCGAGGTAACAATAAGATGTTAGTGGTCTAAGTCGCTATTGTGTAAACTTCAATTCTTTCATAGTGAATCTGTTTTACCTTGAGGATAGCTAGGTTAAATCATCTCCAAGTTTTTTACCCGTTTGGTTTTCCTAGGTTATCATATCGTTGTATTATTTATTTTTCCACAATGTTTCAATGATATGATTTACTTGTGTTAACCTAGATCTGAATAATTTACCTAAGTTAATCACTTGGCTAAATAACTAGGTTAATCTGTTTGTGTTTAAGTGGTCTAAAGACGTACAAACTTGAGAAAGATGTTGGCTACAAAGTTCTTCAGTTCATTCAAACGATGAAGATCAAGAAGCTCCTTGGTCACAAAACCCTAAGGTCTACAAACACAACAGCTTCTTCAAGAGAAAGATGAAATAGGGAAAATTCTGTCTCCGGTCACAATTTGCATGAACACAACTTTACTTCACACTTGTGCAACTGTGCAACCTTTGACGGCCCTTAAAATAATCCTTATATATGTTTGGGGTTGTGAGAAAAGAAAGCCTAAACACATACTCACAGATTGGAGTGAAATAAGCTCTGAAAAACTGAATTTCATAAACCGCGGTAGACAGGGTGTCTATCGAGCTAGCTGTCGAGCTTTAGAATTCAGCAGCTTTTTAAACCTCAATAGATGCTAGCTGTCGAGTTTTAAAATCCAGCACTTTCTTCACTTGTTTCTTGGACAAACTTGCATGGCTTTAACACTTGAACTTGAAACCTTGTTCCTTCAAGTATTAAACACATCCTAGATTTACCCAATTACAAGAAAAGTGTGCTTTGTCAAAGGATTAGCCAATTACATAAAAATATTGACATATGTTCCTAACATGATTCACATATGTCCTAACACATCTTCTCTCTCCCTCTAATGGCATGAATTTGATTTTAGTTTTAGTTATATTTAGTTGTTTTGAAAGTAGGAATTTTATTTTATCAAAACAAATTTACTTGACTATGCATTTGCTGCCAATGCATATATATATATATATATATATATCATGTTATAATAGGATACAAGGCCAACAACCTTCACATGTTTGTTATACTCCCCAAGAGAAATATTTTATATAAATTTACTATCTTCTCTGGGTAACAAATATAAAACAATAATCAATATAGTAATAATAATTATGTGGAACAAACTTGAAAAAGAAATTTTTTTTTGCTCCAAACATGTTTGGAGTTATTTTTTTTCCAAACCACTATGTGGCGATTGAAGAGAGTATCCATGTGTGATTTTAATTACATGAATTTGTTAATGAGTCATGTAACTTGTTTAAATAATACAGATGAATAATCTTATAAACTGTCACGTAATGGGTTGGAAAAAATATCTCCAATCCAAGCATGTTTGGAGCCTAACTTTGTCCTTTAAAAAATTGTAGACAAATGTTGGAATTGATACAAATTGGTGCTTTTGCAATTATGATAAAAGCATCTCCTAATGAAGGCCAAGAAAGGAACTAGACAATTATTTGATCTGCCAAGAAGAGAATGTCATTACTGTAATTAATTCTTTGGACATTCTTTGCATGATGATACAAAGGTGGACCTTTATTTTCATTAAGTATTTTGTTGGACCAATTTGACACCATTTCTGTATGCATACCTTGGATGGTGATTGGCACTAGAAAGAAAATCTTTCCACGATAAATCCTGTTCTCTTAACTAAATGCCCACATCATTACCAATTAACATGCACAAAATCATTTCCATCTTGGGTAAGTGCTTCATGGTAGCAACTTTCATGAAGTGCCTACGAGAACTACTTTAAAGGAAATTGGTGCTTGGCATTTCGCTTTTGCACAAAAACTATCATTTTATAAGGCTCAGGTAGGGTGAATTAATCCATCATTCACACCGTGGCTTGTTGCTTTAGTTCTACCACCTGACAGAGAGAAAGAAGTTGCTCATCTATCTTAACTATACAATGGCAGTCTTTACCTGTAGTTCCAAAAAGAGTTTACATAACTAAATATTTTCGCCCTTGTGCTATCCACTTAAAATATTCCTAAAAACATACTATTTAGCAAATTTTGCCGAGTTAAGTACATAGTGGAAGAGAAAATGCAGAGGAGATAATATGAAGATTAAAAAAAATAAGAACAAAACCTAAGAATAAAGCAAGAGAGAATGAGTGGAAACCTAAAATAAAAAATTTGTTGTCAAATGTCAATGTGAGGTACTTCGATACTTGAGACGAGATATGTGTAACAAAAATATTGTTAAAGATTTTTTTTATGAAAAAAATAAAAAAGTTATCAACTTTTTTGACAGTTTTTTCAATTGTCAATAAAAACCTTCCCAAAAATAATTATTAATATGTGCCTTAAGGGCATACATTACCTAGATCCAAATTACAAATTTTACTATATTATTGGGTGTCTCTAATCACAAAAATAATAGTTTTATCTTTATTTATAGCTATTGGGTGTCTCTAATCACAAAAATAATAGTTTTATCTTTATTTATTATTAATATTTACCAATTACATTAATTTTGTATTAATTTGTAAATAATAATTTTATTTATTATTTACATTAATTTGTAAATAATAATATTTAACAATTACATTAATTTTTGTATTAAGATGATAGTACGTTCTCATATTTGAGATATATTGGTTTGTTGTGTTGATTTAACCAATGATTTTGCTTAATAAGTTTGTTGAGAGGTTTAGGTTAATGTTATAAGAAGATGAAGCTTCAGTTGCTGTAATAGATGGGGATAGCAAGGCTTTGGGAGAAAAAAATAATTAGGATTCTACAAACCGACTAAGCAATAGGAGCAAATATATTATGAAAAGAAGGATAGAGACCTTAATTTTCATGGAAGAAAGGATGTCAATGGTAATAGATGTGGGATGCCAACCAGCTGTGAAAATGAGATATCTATAGATTTATCCCAAGATGACAATTGAGTAAAGCAAAGATTGACAAATGTTACAATTGAGATGCCAAAGAGAATGAAGATCAAGATTGACGTGATATCATTCCTGCAATTTAAGTGTTGAATCTTAATAACCAAATTCCACTTTGATGAGTTGTTTGGACAAGAAATTTTTTTTCTTTATTTTGATGGTTAGAGTTTATTCTCAAATGACATTTTGAGATGAATGTTTTATAGTTGATCAATCTTTTTCTGTCTATTATCAACCTTCGTTTTGTATTGAAATTATAATTATTTTTCATTTTCAAGTGATTGTACCTTTAAGTAAACTGAAATATAACTTTTATCAAACTATCTCATGCATCACACGGGTTAGCGACTAGTTATAATTTAAAATGCTATATAAATAGCTACAAAGGTCATGCAAATTGCACCACCAAAAATCTTTGGTATCTTCTAATTTCAAGCCATTTTACAAATACTAAGCTCTCTTTTATTCTAATGGCTCCAACAGTCGCAACACCAATTAGTGAGCCTCAAATATCACTGACTTTGTCGTAACCAAAGGCAATGGAGTAAAGGGTCTCTCAGAAATGGGGCCTAAAACCTTACCTAGGCAATATATCCAACCCCTAGAAGAAAGGATCAGTGTGAACAACATCATGACTCTTGAGTCTATACCAATCATTGATATGTCAAACTAGGACGAACCAAAAGTCTTAGAATCAATCTACAATGCAGCAGAAAAGTGGGGTTTCTTTCAGGTTATCAACCATGGAGTGCCCATTGAAGTGCTAGAGAATGTGAAGGATGCAACACATAGGTTCTTCAATTTGCCAGCTGAGGAGAAGAGGAAGTTTTCAAAAGAAAACTCACCTTCCAACAATGTGCGGTTTGGCACAAGCTTTAGACCTGAAGCAGAGAATTCTCTTGAATGGAAAGATTACTGTTAGGTTCTAAGACTTTAAGAACTAAATGTATTAGAACTACAATTTGTAATGTATTGGCAAACCATGATCAAAACATTAGAGTCTAGGTTTAGGCTGCTCAAAGTATGTTTATTTGTAAAATTGGAATCGAGTAATTGCAGAATTTATTGGACTAAATCTGCAAAGCTCGATCGATTGAAAATTAGACTTGATCAATCGAATCTCATGTAGATTTATATTTCTACAGAATTTCCAATTCAGCCTAAGCCCATATGATGTGTAGGGTTTTATGTTTTAATCTAAGTATAAAATGAAAAACCCTAGTTACATTTTAGATGTCTTTTTGATGTGATGTTTGTCGAATTTCTTATGAGATCTAGAGGTGTTTACCTTCATACACACTTAGGGTTATCAAGATCAAGATTCATGTCAAGAACTTGGTGATCGCTTCAGTTGCTGCATAAAGAACTTAAAGAAGATCTATAACCTTTAAGTGGAGTCTCACAGTCATAAGTGAGAGTACCTGTGGTTGCAGTGGATCAAGGAAAGAAGTAGTCCGTGAACTTAGTGATAGGCCACAAACTGAATGACCCCTTGTGATTAAACCAATTAATTAATTAGCCAAGTTGTTAATTAATCAATTTATCATGCAATTGCGTGACAGCACAAACAAATCACCAAATAACTAAATATGCAGCGGAAATTAAATGACACAGTGATTTGTTCACGAATGGGGAAAACCCTAACGGCAAAAACCCCACCGGGTGATTTTCAGGTCACCACTTCCGAAACTCCACTATTATCAAATCAAGCAATTACAAGTAAAGGAATCCCAAGAACCTTACCAACCTACAGTTGAACCCTTACTCCAATACCCAATTGGACTTGATCTGTAGTGACAATTCCCCCTTTTGATGCACAGCTCCCAAGTACGTGACTAACCAATTTGATGCGCGGATCCCAGTACGCGGCTCACTCCTTTGCACGAATCCAAGTACGTGACTAACTCCACAGCAACCCTTGTTGTAGTTGATTTGCAACAGCTTCACATAGAAACACCAATAAGATCTTCAATGTTGGTGCAAGAGACTTTACTTGGTTACAGAACCCAAAGGCGTACAAGAAATGCAGCAAGAACTCTTTCTTCAGTAGAAGGAGGCTAGGGTTTTAAAAAGAAAACCTTATGAAGCTCTCTAGGGTTAGGTTTTTCTTTTTCCACCTCCTTTAAATAGGAGCTTAATGGGCTCTCCTATTCCAAATAGGTTTACACAAACCTTGGGCTTTCCTAGTCCAATAAGGATTATACAAACTCATAAACAAATAGCCTTTTAGAATTAAAACATTGTGGCTATAATCTGAAAATCCGTAATCTCGATCGATCGAGGCATCTGTCAAGATTTAATGAATCTCGACAGATCAAGCTTCTATCGAGCAGGTATTGAGATCTGCAGATTTGCACTTTTCTTGAGCAGTTCTTGAGTAATCTTCATGTCTTCAATTTAACCACTTGTAATGATCATCTTGAACCTACTTAGATTTACCCAAATACAAGTAAAGTGCGTTTTGTTAAAGGATATGCCAATTACATAAAAATATGTCCCCAACAATCTCCCCCTTTGGCAATCCGTGACAAAACCACAAGAGTACATTGAATGTCCTAGAATACATTCTACTCAAGATTACAGAATAAATAAGCTTAGTCTAAAAGATTTGAACCTTGGAAGTTACTGCAAGAAGAAGGTTCGGAATCTTGACTTGGCTTTAACTTGTTTTTCCTAAAAGGCACTAAACAAAACATATCAAGGTACCATGTGGAAAATAATGACAAGTTAAATAAACAAGAAACATGTGTATAAAGAGAGAAAAGAAACAACACATGTGAGATAAAGAGTGAAACACATACATCATCATCAAATATAGAAGCAACACATGATGTATGTAAATGGTTACAAAACCAAGAGATACACAACCCAAAATATATATCAATATCAAAGTGTATCAAACTAACTCTCCCCCTCAATTAGTTACATCAAAAACATTCTTCCCTTTAACATGAAGTTCTCCCCCTAAATCTATTACTCCCCTTGCGGAATGACATTCAATTCTCAAATTTCTCCCCCTTTTTGACACGATTGTCAAAGGGCATAAAATGCCAAAAGACATGACAAGAGACAGACAGAAAATTGACAAAGAGGGAACGAAGAGAACAAGGAACCATAGACCTACAAGAAAAAAGAAAAACAAGATGCTATGGACACAAAGGAAAAAAATGCAAAACAAAAAAAAAAGAAATGCATGCAAGGGGATCTCGATGAATCGAGAGGTGTCGAGACAGGTGTCGAGAAAAATAGACGTCGACAAATGAAGGTATCGAAGAAGAGACACCAAAACTCAGAACATAAGCTCGATCGATCGACAAGGTATCGAGAAGCTATTGAGGAGACAGGAACTTTCTCGATCGATCCACCAGGTGTCGAGGATGTGTCGAGATTACGATAAGAAAAGGCTTGAGAAGCTCGACAGATAACAAGGTATCGAGGAGGTGTCGAGCCAGCTTTTAAAAGCAGTTTTTCGAGAAGTGAAAAACATAGACATGAATGCAATCAAAGCATGCACCTCAACCATGATCCAACCAACATAAAAAGCTTTCAAAAATCATCTCTCAATGAAAATTTAAGCACATGGATCTCCCAAAAACACACACACACACTAAACAAGTCTAACTGATTTTATATTTCAAAACAAGTCATGACAGTTTAGTGAGCATACATAAGCACATGTAAAACCTTTGTGATGGCCAAATCACATTGTACCTGTACATGTATCAAGAGTAGCAAAGAATATTGCGTGTTGTATGTGAAAAACATCGCAAGATTGCATATGTATATACATGTTATGATGATTTGAGATATGAGAAAATAACTTTAACTCACACACAATCATAACTGTTTGATCAGGACCATCACCTTCGAGGTACATCCTATAACTCCCACATCTCCTAGAATACATGCTTGCAACCATATTTAAAGCATTTTTAATCTCTTTGCTTTTTATTTCTTTGCATATTTTCTTTTTAAGCATATCATACATGGGCATATAATAAGAGAGAGAAAAGAAATATCCATTGATATTTGACATTCCAATTTTGCTATGCCAAAGCACACAAATGTCTTTGACATCACACTTTTGCTATGCCGAAACATACAGATGTCATTAATGATTGGCGGGCAACAGTGGTGAGATGGTTATTTATGCCTTTCTCTTACGAGTTTCTAGTCCAACCCGTCAAAAAGAGTGATATGAGTGTTAAGTCTAAGAGATAACTTAATCTTACTCATCACAAACAAGAGCCACAAAGCTCACTTGCTTAATTGTGCATAGAGATGCTCATCTAAGCTACAAAAGATACAAAGTTTAGAAAACTCTGTTTCATTGGCCATCCAAGGTACACAAGTACCAAAGTACACAAAACACACACTGTTTTTATATTTTTCTGATTTATTAATTTTTTTTATTTTATATGAAAAACAAAATAAAACAAAACTGAAAACTAATCAAACAAAAACAGACAAACACATGAAAGCATGAAAGAAAGATGCATATGCATGAAAGCAGGATAGAAAGATGCAGATGCATGAAAACATGATTCCAAAAACAGATAAGAAATCAAGCAACGAAAGTCCCACTTTATATAGAAAGAATTAAAGCAGAGGACAAACAGAAAAGACAATTAAGTCTTAGGATCCTTTATCACCCACACAGCACGAGTCTTTGGCCGTGAAGATGAAAAAGCACGTGTCCTAGTATGACTACTAAAGGACATAGAGGAATTAGAATTCCCCTGAAATTGAGTCAAAAAGCTCAAAGCTTTTAATAACTCACCAAGAATAGATACAGAGTCTTTAGACAAAGGATGAGACCTATTGGACACTCGCTTATGAGGAAACAATTTGAAACAATTAGGACGAGTGTGACCTGAAGCACCACAATGGTGACAAACATGAGTAGTTTTAGAATTACTCAGTTTCCTAGAAGGAGGTCTAACCTTGGAGGTTGACAGAGACCTTAACTTAGGACAATTTGTCCTAATATGACTAACAATATGACAATGATAACAAGTGGGGACAAATTCAGAATTTTTGTTCTTCCTAGGAGGAGTTTTAGACATAGGTTTAGAAACTTCAGCGTTAACATCATAATTTTTACCTTTGTCTATCCTAGCAATATTAGCCTTCAACTCTTCATTATTCCTTTTAAATGGGGGAATATAAAAATCTTTTTCTTTTGAGTTAGGCTTAAAAACAAGTTTGGTACTATTTAATTTTTCAACTTCAGTTTTAGATTCAACTAGTTGCTCTTCCAAACTTTTAATTTTATCCACCTGAGATGAAATTTGATTTTTAAAATTCTCATTCAAATTATTGGCTTCATCCAATTTTGCAATCAAATCATCTTTTTCAAGCTTGACCTTTTTAAATTTAGCTTTTAATTTTGTAGAACATTCAAGAGATTTCATACAAAAATTATAAAGCTTGCAATAGGCATCTTGAATATCATCATCATCATTCAACATAAGATCATGCAAATCAAAACAATCAAGAGTTTCCATGACAACAGGGGTCAATGGATCACACAGCAAAGATTAAAACCTAATCAGAGTGTGCCTGCTCTGATACCACTTGATAGGCCACAAACTAAATGACCCCTTGTGATTAAACCAATTAATTAATTAGCCAAGTTGTTAATTAATCAATTTATCATGCAACTGCGTGACAGCACAAACAAATCACTAAATAACTAAATATGCAGCGGAAATTAAATGACACGGTGATTTGTTCACAAATGGGGAAAACCCTAACGGCAAAAACTCCACCGGGTGATTTTCAGGTCACCACTCCCGAAACTCCACTATTATCAAATCAAGCGGTTACAAGTAAAGGAATCCTAAGTACCTTACCAACCTACAGTTGAACCCTTACCCCAATACCCAATTGGACTTGATCTGTAGTGACAATTCCCCCTTTTGATGCACGGTTCCCAAGTACGTGACTAACCAATTTGATGCGTGGATCCTAGTACGTGGCTTACTCCTTTGCATGAATCCAAGTACGTGACTAACTCCACAGCAACTCCTTGATTGTTGTAGTTGATTTGCAGCAGCTTCACATAGAAACACCAATAAGATCTTCAATGTTGGTGCAAGAGGCTTTGCTTGGTTACAGAACCCAAAGGCGTACAAGAAATACAGTAAGAACTCTTTCTTCAGTAGAAGAAGGCTAGGGTTTCAAAAAGAAAACCTTATGAAGCTCTCTAGGGTTAGGTTTTTCTTTTTCCACCTCCTTTAAATAGGAGCTTAATGGGCTCTCCTATTCCAAATAGGTTTACACAAACCTTGGGCTTTCCTAGTCCAATAAGGATTATACAAACCCATAAACAAGTAGCCTTTTAGAATTAAAACATTGTGGCTATAATCTGAAAATCCGTAATCTCGATCAATCGAGGCATCTGTCGAGATTTAATGAATATCGACAGATCGAGCTTCTATCGAGCAGGTATCGAGATCTACAGATTTGCACTTTTCTTGAGCAGTTCTTGAGTAGTCTTCATGTCTTCAATTTAACCACTTGTAATGATCATCTTGAACCTACTTAGATTTACCCAAATACAAGTAAAGTGCGTTTTGTCAAAGAATATGCCAATTACATAAAAATATGTCCCCAACACTCAGAGCTATCACGTGGTCGTGGTAGTAAGTTTTCTACTCGATGTAGCAATAGGATGTTAGTGGTCTAAGTTCTATTGTACAAATTTCAATTCTTTCATAGTGGATCTATTTTACCTTGAGGATAGCTAGGTTAAATCTACCCTAGGTTTTTTACCGATTTAGTTTTCCTAGGTTATCATATCGTGTGTTCTTTATATTTCCGTATTATTTACATGATATGATTTTCTTGTGTTAACCTAGATCTGAATACTTTATCTAAGTAATCACTTGACTAAATAACTAGGTTAAAAAACTTGTATTTTAAGGGGTCTAAAAATGTACAATTTCCTTAGCCTCTTTTATGTGTCAAAGGATGATGCCTCTACATTGTGGCCTCGTGTGCAAGTAAAAAAGCTTAACTTAGCTAAATTTAGTTTTACACATCAAATACATGACGCATACATACATACATACCTAAACAAAACACTCATATTCATATATGAACATCTGTATAGATACTTGTACTTACATAGTTACATTTTAGGTTTAATTGTAAATTGCTATCTGATCGTTTTGATTTTGTTCTTTAAAATTTAAAAGTTTGGATTGTAACCCCCTAAAGTTATATAATACTTTAATCTGAGTCATTTTAATTCTACTCACTATTGAGTGTAAGGTGTGTTGAGGACAAAATTTTCACGCCACAATTGCTTTATTTCATTGGTAGCCCGCACCACATCAACATATTATGAATTTTGGGAAAATCTATTTTAATGCCCAAAAGAGCCCATATTTACACAAAATGACGCCAAAGCCCACAGTCCAAAACCCATGGCAATATTATCTCATCAAAGCCCATGGTTCAAGCTCATGGCACAACATCTCATTTATGGCTCATGACCCAAGCTCATGAGTCTCATCGAGCGAATTTTGGGAATCATGGTTTAGAGGGCCAAGAAGTATGCTCCAACGGTTCAAAGTTATTAAAAGAAACATGTTATTTGGCATGTCTTCTCCAATTCCCTGAACTCTAAACAAGTCAGTGCCCAATAGGTAACATCTGGTAAGCCTTTCATATCACATAATACTTAAAATGATAAAACTCCCCATTACTCTTTACCTAAAACTTAATGTTCATTATATAATCTGAATTACATTATCTCAATAAATTATATTATTATTTTCATCTAAATCAATATCAAACACATGCCTAAATCTTATTGGCTATCTCTATTTAATATCTCATCCAACATTAAATGTCTTCCTTGCTCTCTAAGATTTGGTCAAAACATAAAGAGACCATAATTACATCTCTTAAACTCCATCAAATATCAACCAAATAGTTTATTACATACTAAAAATGTATTGTATGAAACCATAGGCTAAACATATATTTTTCCAAAAGAGGAAACTTAGCCAAAAGTACCAGCAGCAACTGCAATAAAAGGACTCATAATATCATACTATACCGCTGAACTCATTTTTTTATGCTGCTAAAATGTGATAAGTCCACTGATGTTATACAACTAGAGCCACAAACCACAAGTTATGAAGATAAGTCATTATATCTTTAGCTCCAAGTTTACATTGTTAAGCATATTTTACTTTATTATCATTGTACTGCTGGACTCATGTTATTATACCGCTGGAATGTTATCAGCTCACTAATGCTATACGGCTGAAGTCATAAGCCATATAAAGTGATGCTATAGCTGGGACCACAAACCATATCAAGATAAGTTATTATGTCTCAATCCATAAACTTACATTATTGAGTACATATTGTTTCATTATCACTATACTGCAAAATGCAACTTACACTAATAATATCTTACTATTTAACACAATGGATTTGTTAGGTTCTAAGGTCTTAGGATTTTATGTATTTAGAACTCTAATTTGTAATGTTGGCAAACCATGATCAAAACAATGTGTTTAGTCTTGTTTAGGCTTGCTCAAAGTTGATTAATTATTGTAAAGTTGGAATCGAGTGGCCGCAGAAGTATTTGGTACTTTCGGCCTAGCTCGATCGATCGAAGAATAGACTCGATCGATCGAAAGTCGGCCAGAATGTTTTTTCTGCAGAATTTCCAACTCAACCCTACTTCATTAAACGTTTAGGGTTTTATGTTTTTGTCCTAGGTATTTAAACAAAACCCTAGCCACGTTTTTGGAGGTTGTTCATATTGTATTGTTGCTCATACTTTGCTGTTTTGTGTGAATCTCTTGTGAGATCTTTGAGGAGCTTTCCTTTACACAAAACTTAGGGTTTTCAAGGTAGAGATTATTTCAACATCTTGATGATCAACGTAGTTGTAACCATCGGAGCTTAAAGAAAAACAAGTGGGGAGCTTGTACTTGATTGAAGAATTCAAGAAAGAAGGAGTCCGTGGATTCGGAGCTTGCACATGGTCGTGTCAGTAAATTCTGCTGGTGGATAGCATTAGGAAGTCAAGCGGGGAGCTTGTAAGTCCTTTTGTATAAACTTCGATTCTTTTATAGTGAATTCAAGTTTACCTTGATGATAGTTAGGTCAAATCCTCCCCAGGTTTTTACCGTGTGGTTTCCTAGGTCATCATATCTTGTGTTATTTATTTTCCGCTGCTTTATATCTTGATATGATTATTTAATTGTGTTAACTTAGATTTGCATGAAATTGGACTAAGTAAATCACTTGGCTAATTAACTAGATTAATCCAATTGTTTGTTTTTAAGGGGTCTAAAACCTAACAAGTGGTATCAGAGCGGGTAGCTCTTTTGTTTTAGATCTTTTGATCTTTGAGCTGATCCTTGACCCCTGTTGTCATGGAACACGGACACTCTCTTGTTGTTCCTCCTCACTTTGACAAGAATAACTATGCCTATTGGAAAGTAAGGATGAAAGCATTCCTAAAATCCATTGATGAGAGAGTTTGGAACTCCGTTGAGTACGGATGGGAGAAGCCCACTACTCTTGTGAGTAAGTGGCAAACTTCTCAAAAAGAAGCAGCTGCATTTAATAGCAAAGTTATGAATGCCATCTTTAATCCTATTTCTATGAAAGAATTTAAGAGAATCTCAAATGTTGAGGTTGCTCATACTGCTTGGAAAATCCTCCAAACTGTGCATGAAGGCACAAAGGCTGTCAAAATAAATAAGCTACAGCAATTAACTTCTAGGTTTGAAAGCATTAGGATGTCTAATGATGAATCCTTTGATGAATTTTATGCCAAATTGAATGATATTGTTAATTCTGCTTTTAATTTGGGTGAAGTCTATGATCAACCTAAAATTGTTAGGAAGATACTTAGATCCTTAACTGAAGACTTTAGACCCAAAGTGACTGCCATTACTGAGAGTAAGGATGTGGACTCTATCCCTGTGGATGAGCTTGTAGGATCTCTTCAGTCCTATGAGTTAGACCTACCCAAAACAAACAAATCCAAATCAATGGCTCTTAAGTCTGTTGATGATATTGATGCTGGTGGATTTGATGATAAGCTCTCTGGTACAGAGATAGCTTACCTTGCCAAGAATTTTAGAAACTTTCTTAGGAATACTAATAGGAGGGCAAGGAATACAAACACTACTAAACCTAGAAATTTTAGGAAGAATGATCCCATTAAGGTTACAACATTGAAAAACCTAGAGAAAGAGTAGGTCAATCTTCCAACAATTCCTTGGGTACTCAATGTTTTGGTTGTCAAGGGTATGGTCATGTTAAATCTGAATGTCCAACATTCTTGAGGTCTAAGGGCAAAGCTATGGCTGTAACCCTTAGTGATAATGAGGTTTCTGATGATGAGTCTGGTTGTGACGAGAATGGAAACTTCATTGCTTTCACTGCTACTGTTGTAGTCAATGAAAGCATATCTGCTGAGGAGAACCCTTCTGATGGAGAACTCTCTGAAGATGCAGATCTTCAAGAGGCCTATAACAAACTTTGCAAAGTTGCTGCAAAGGATGCTATGAATGTTGAACTTGGCCTAAAGAAAATTGAATCTCTTGAGCTTGAAAAGAAGAATTTGCTTGTTAAATTGTTTGATGTTAATGATCTTTTGAACAATATGAAATCTGAGAATATGCTCTTGCTTGATAAAGTTAAAACTTTGGAACATGATTTATCTATCGCTAGATCTGCTAGTTCTAAACTTGATCAAATGTTGAGCGTTCAAAAATATCCTTCTGACAAATCTGGTTTAGGTTTTGTTGAAAGCATCTCTGTGTCTGCACCCCATTCCACTGTCTTTGTTCCTTCATCTTCTTCTGAACCTTCTATGAGTGAGGTTGTCAAATCTGTAGAAGTTTCACCACCTAAGAAGATTAGGATAGATTTGAGAGAATCTAAACCTAAGGAGCCTACCAAATCTAAAGACAAGATGCATGGTAAACCTGTTTGGATTTGTCATTAATGTGGAAAGTCTGGACACATTCGTCCTAACTGTTACAAGCTTCAAGCTGCTAAGAGAGCAAACAAACCAAAAGTGTCTGTGCCTCAAGCACAAGATCCTATAACACTAATTGGTGAATTGGTAAAGGCGTTAAACCTTTATTCCAATCCTGGAGTTGAGAATCACTCGAATGTGAATAAGAACTCCAATACTCGTGGTGCATCTAAAAAGTTTTGGATGCAAAAGACTCGATCTAACTGAGTCTTTCTGACATGGTCTTTGTACTTCATTGCTCTATTCATTTATGACCATTGTTCTTTGGTTTTTGTGTTTTTTTTTTTTTTTTTTTTTTGTTCTAGGACTTGCATTGCATTACATTCATGCATTTCATTCTAGAATTTATTTGTTTTCTCTTATAATAATAATAATAATAATAATAATAATAAAAAGGAGGAAGCAAAAACTATGTTTGACACTATTTTTCTTGATTTTTGAAAAACAAGGTTGGTCAATCTATCTATACATATCATGTCCTGTGTACCTTGTTTAACTTTGATGAGCTTATTCACTGCACTTTACTAGTTAAAGCTTTGTAGTGCATGTTGTGTGGGAAAGATGTGTGTGGTTATTAATCACCTTGTCTTAATCTTGAAGTCACATGTTCTTTGACTGTCGGACTTGATCTTTTTGAGAAAGGCATAAATAACCATCTCATCACTGTTCACTAGCCAATCATGAATACCTTAGTGCATATCATAAGATTGTGTGCTCGAGAAAGTGTAGCACATGCACAAAAAGAACATAAGGTGTAGCCTTAATTATTTCATTTAATTAAAACTGGCGTGTACTATTAGGCTTGATGCCAATTCACTCAATTAAAACCGGTGTGTACTATTAGGCTTGATGCCAATTCACATAATTAAGAGGCAAAAATTCAAGAAACTTACATGATTGCAAGCTTTTGTTCTAGGAGATGTGAGAGTTATAGGATGTAACTCTTTAGGTGATAGTCTCTTTTAAATTCTATGTGATGAATTGTGTAGACTTTGTGTTTGATTGCTATTCACATATCACCTCACATGTATCTCAAGTTTTTGCTAGTATCACACACTACACAAGTTACTCTTTGTTAAACACTGTACATGTTATTGTGTGTGTTTTTGGTCTGACCAACTAAGTTTGAAAATATCTTGAGAATTATGCACAACATATTTGTTGCTTGAGAAATTTCAATGGAAGAATGATTGAAACTTGTTTTTGGAAAATTTGGGTTTAAAATTTAGGTTTTTGAAAAAGCATTCCATTACATCTCATACTCATGCATTTTGTTTCTTCAATTTTAATGCTTTGAGGAGTTGTTTTCAAAAAGTGGTTGTTGTTTTTCAAAACTTGTGTTTTTCTCAAAATTTAGTGAGCCTCTGCCTGATTCGATCGATCCAAACTGTTTTTCGATCGATCGAAAATAAGCTTCATATTTTTTTTAAGTCTCGGATTGATTCGATCGATCGAATGTAATTCTCAATCGATCGAAGATCGCGAAAAAGTTTTTTTTAAAACTCAGATCTGACTTTTTCAAAGTCACTTTTCAAACGTTTTCTTCTCTCTCTCCGACTTGGCAAGGCTCCACAACGATTTTTTGTCGTTTTCTTCCAAAAATTTTGTGTAGTTTCTCTCTCCTCAAGCCGGTAAGTCCTTTATTCCCTTCCTTTTGATTTTATTTTCATGTTTACATGCATAAATCTATGCATTTTTGGGTAATTTTCGGACTATGCATTATTGGGATTTTCTGTTGATTCAAGTCCTATTTTGTGCAATTGATCATTGGGTTTTTGTGGGGACACATTATAAACATGATCCTTGCTTGTTAATTTGATCAATTTTGAGTTTTGTGAAAAATTGAAATTCTAGGGTTTGTAATTGATCCGAATTGGGGCTTTTGTTCAATTGGGTTGAATTTGATGAAATTGGCTTGTTGTTTTGATGAAATTAGGCATTATAATCTATGTGCTGTGTTTTGTAATGCTCAATTCATCAATTTGTTTAAAAATTTTTAACAAGTGGTTTTCAATTTTGGGATTTTTGATAGAAATTCCTTGCTCAAGCCAATTTTGTCAATTTGATTTCAATTGAACTTAATTTTTACTGCATTTTTACTGCATTAGTACATGCATCATGGCATTGTAATTGTTCATGCATCATATAGATTTTTATTCTATTATTTTTTTGTGCTAATTTGCAGTCTGCCCTTAGTTTTGTTTTTGTTGTTCTTTTGGTTCTCCTTGTGTCTCTGTCCTTTCCTTAGCATTATGCCTAGGAAGACTAGAGCCCGTAAGTCTGTTCCCTCTCCTTCACCTCCCCCACCTTCCTTTGACCGTGAGAGGTTTTTGAGTGAGAAAAACCAAGAGACTTTTGAGAAGCTGAACCTTAAGAGAAAAGTTTGGGCTGAGCATTCTGTCACCTTAGATGAGGTTGATCCTGCCATTAGGGCAAACTTTGAGCGTCGGGGCTGGTTACCTCTGCTGGATGTTTCTGATCCTCCTCCTCCGACTACCCTGATTAGAGAGTTCTTTTCGAACATCTCTATCTGCGTCTATGATTCCAACACTTTAGTTAAGAGTTGGATACGAGGTGTAGAGTTCACCATTGATCCTGATGTCGTGGCTGATGCTCTAGGGGTACCTTTGGTACAGCACCCTGTATACCCTTATGATGAGTCACCTTTGTTGAGTGATGTCATGTCTTACATCACTGGGTCTTCTATCCAGTAGGGTTCTGATCCTCAGATCACCACTGCTGAGCTTCCTGAGACTATCTATCTATTCTTTAGGATAGCGTGTCATTCTCTTTGGCCCATTTCTCATCTTCACACTATTCCTCTCGAGCAGTGTGTATTTTTGTACGCTCTTGTCACTGATACTCCTATCAGTTTTCCTCACTTGTTTCTTCGTTCTTTAAACGAAGTTTATAGGAGTTCCTCTACCGCTCATGCTCTTGTTCATCCTATCTTCATTCATAGGATTCTGCTTCATCTTGGTTTAGATGGTTTCCCTTCTTCTGAGCCCGTCCATGTCATTGCTCCCATAGGTGCTTCTTTCCTTAGACAAAGGGTTGCTTATCTTCGAGCTGGCTCTAAACACTCTAAGTCTGAGCCTTCTGGTCCTGCACCCCCTTCTTCTTCTACAGGTCCTGCTCATGAGGCTGTTCCTGATCCTGTTGGTGCTGCTGCTGCTGCTGTTCCTCCACCTCCTTCGGATGACTTCGATGTACGTCGTACCTTGGAAACTGTCATGACCGTTCAGGCGGCTCATGGTCAGATTTTGGTGGACTTGCTTGATGAGATTCATGCTCTGAGAGCTGACTTGGCGCATCTTTGTTCACCCTCGCCACCTCCTATTGATGATGGATTGTGATCTTTTGGCATTCCGTCACAAAAAGGGGGAGTAGAGTTTGGAGCTTGTAGAGGAGTTTTTGTAGTTAGGGGGAGTTTTTATTTCTTTTTGCGGAGCTAGTGGAGTTTTTGAGATTAGATTGTATCTAGGTGCTTCACCATGTATACTTTCTTTTGGGCTATTCTTGTTGGGAAATACATTTTTTATATATGATTCTTGATTCTGTGTTCACTGCTTATTGATTTATATTTATGAGTTATTCATTGATATATGTCTCTATTATATGTTGTGTGAATTTTCGAGAATGTGTTTAATTTTTTGTGTATCTAACTTAGGGGGAGAGTTAGTTTACATATCTGTTGATTTACTGTCTTTCTGTCACACATGCGTTTATGCGTTTGTTGAGTGTTTCAGGAATATACAGGTTGATTCGATTTGGCTGCTGTCTACACTTGCAACTGATGGATAGTAGTTAGGATTGAATTGTGTTTTATGAGCATTACTTTTGTAAAGGGCTTTTTATTGTAAACTTTGAGCTTATATTGTGTGTTTTGTCATGGATTGCCAAAGGGGGAGTTTGTTAGGTTCTAAGGTCTTAGGATTTTATGTATTTAGAACTCTAATTTGTAATGTTGGCAAACTATAATCAAAACAATGTGTTTAGTCTTTTTTAGGCTTGCTCAAAGTTGATTAATTATTGTAAAGTTGGAATCGAGTGGCTGTAGAAGTATTTGGTACTTTTGGCCTGGCTCAATCGATCGAAGAATAGACTCGATCGATCGAAAGTCGGCCAGAATGTTTTTTCTGCAGAATTTCCAACTCAGCCCTACTTCATTAAACGTTTAGGGTTTTATGTTTTTGCCCTAGGTATTTAAACAAAACCCTAGCCACGTTTTTGGAGGTTGTTCATATTGTATTGTTGCTCATACTTTGCTATTTTGTGTGAATCTCTTGTGAGATCTTTGAAGAGCTTTCCTTTACACAAAACTTAGGGTTTTCAAGGTAGAGATTATTTCAACATCTTGATGATCAATGCAGTTGCAACCATTGGAGCTTAAAGAAAAACAAGCGGGGAGCTTGTACTTGATTGAAGAATTCAAGAAAGAAGGAGTCCGTGGATTCGGAGCTTGCACGTGGTCGTATCAGTAAGTTCTACTGGTGGGTAGCATTAGGAAGTCAAGCGGGGAGCTTGTAAGTCCTTTTGTATGAACTTCGATTCTTTCATAGTGGATTCAAGTTTACCTTGAGGATAGCTAGGTCAAATCCTCCCCAGGTTTTTACCGTGTGGTTTCCTGGGTCATCATATCTTGTGTTATTTATTTTTCACTGCTTTATATCTTGATATGATTATTTAATTGTGTTAACTTAGATTTGCATGAAATTGGACTAAGTAAATCACTTGACTAATTAACTAGGTTAATCCAATTGTTTGTTTTTAAGGGGTCTAAAACCTAACAGGATTCACTAATATTTCACTAATGAATACAAAAATATTGACAAGTTGAACCTACCAACTACTGGACATATATTATTTAGACATTAACCACCACTGGACATATAATATCTGAACATGAACCACCGCTGGACATATATTATCTGAACATGAACCACCGTTGAACATAAATTACTTGGACATAGACCACCGTTGGACATGTATATTATTTGGACATAAACTATTTGACATACATTATTTTTACATAGACCATAGCTGGACATACCTTATTATGTTGAACATGGGCCATAAACCGCAACTGGATATGGACTATTTTGCACTCATTCTATCACTGGACATATGACAAGTAATTATTCTCTAATATTTAAAATCACTTAATATACATCATTAAGATCTTTAACTAATGACTTGATCAAAGCTATTACGCTAAACATATTATTTATTTATTTTAACCTTTATCACAATTCTTAAACTTTGGACTTATCTATTTTGTAGGCTTAAAAATTCACCGGAAGCCATTGATCTATGTGACCCAATATTTAGTTTTGGATTGAACTCCCCAAAACAAATCCAGGTCTAGCAAAGTCACTCTTCCAGCGGAAGACACGTGGCTACACACAAAAAGGGTCTCTATCAGGGTGTCACC
The DNA here is from genome assembly GCA_023736055.1 of Quercus glauca. NCBI lineage: Eukaryota > Viridiplantae > Streptophyta > Magnoliopsida > Fagales > Fagaceae > Quercus > Quercus glauca. Next base: position 53,268,619 of record CM043315.1, on the reverse strand, counting down.
TCAATTTATTTAAAAATTGTTTCATTTCAATTAAATCATTTCAAAAAAAATCTTTTTTAGTAAAAAATATTGTTATTTTTCTTCATTTTTTGTTTTTCATTTTTCTTTAGAGGCACCATGGACATCAAAAGCCACCACCATCCACAACCAGGGTACCCTATCCAAATTACCTCTGTTGGTCTTATTTCAAAACTAAACCACTTTCATAGGGGCGGAGCCATAGCCATGGTTGGTGCCTTTAAAAATATTTTATAGTTTGTATAACTAGTCGCTAACCCGTGCAATGCACAGTATAGTTAAATTAAAATTAAAAGTATTTATTTTGCTTAAAAGTCTATGACTTGACTTAAAAAAATGTATAACTTGAAAATGAATGAAAATAAGTAATTTTTTGTTCAATATAATACTTTAGAAAAATTCATTTTCTTTCATATCATTGGTTCCACATAACACATCCTGACATGGGCAATTCTATGGTAATAACTTCACACAATATTCAACTACAATTAAATCTACTATCCACCACCAATCTAATTTATGTTATCTTGATAGTAGATCTACAATTTGTATTCTCATATCCTCCATTATTTAGGAGGTAACTGAAGTAATGATTGTATGTAATGTATAATTTTTTTTCTTTTACAATATAAAATTATTAAAATAATTAAAATAAAATCTAATGTTCTGGAAATTTTTTGAAAGAGATTTTTAAATTTCTTAAAACTTTGTTAATAGAGTTTCTATTTTACCTAAAAGTGAACTATCACAATTAATGAGAATTTAACCATTTTTTGCAAAGAGAAGATAACCATAGGCCCAATTTTTATTTTATAGTATAAGATGTTACAGTTAGATCTGTACCATGTGTAATACGTTAATCCATTATGATAGTTCCAAATAATATCCTAATACCTATCTATATGAGTTTTATTTTTAATGATGTCATAAAGGATGGAGTTTAATAGAAGTCATTTAAGGTCCTACATATCCAATAATTTTTTTTTATAAAAAATGTAATTTCAAAAGTCTTTTAATTGTAAATTTTTTTAATCATAAAATAGACTCTATCTTTTTTTTTTTTTTTTTTTTGAGAAATAATTACAACATACTGCTAATCCCGCAGCTCGAACCCTTTCCCCCCTAGACCCCCAAACACTTTATGCATGGGGAAGTGCCAAAGAAAGCATTCGAAATGATCACATCATTGATACTATATCATGATAGTTGCAAATAGCAATATTATTATTCATGATTAATAGATGAACAATGAAACTGTGAATTAACAATTTAACAATTCAAATACCAAGTTTAAATTATAACAACACATATATAGAAGACTCCAAATATTGGAACATACTTCTTCTGCCATTTTCATTATTCAATCAAAACCAAAGTTTCAAAGATAATTCCAATTCAATTAAACCCAATACATATATACACATGAACGTAGAGAATTCCAAAAATAAAAACAACAATCTCCAAAAGCCTCTATCTTTTTTCTTTTTCTTTTTTCTAGATTTGTTTGTTCTTTAGTTCTTTTTCCTTTTATGTTTCATCAAACTTTTTCTAATTGACCAAAAAATCTCTCATATATGTTAACATTAAATCTGATAAGAAAACTTTACATACCTTTTGTTTTGAAGGCACTCCAAGAACCAAAATCAATGCAAGAGACTGTACAGCAGAGTGATGTTAGAAGAATAATCCAAAAAAAAAAAAAAAAACTATTTAAAATATAATATAGGAATGAAAAGCTGAGTTGAAATTGTAACAAACAATTAGTGAAAAAAAACAAAAACAAAAAAACAAACTATTTATAATATAATATAGGGTTATGGATTCCTAATCAAATTTGGTTAGGGTTATGGATTCCTAATCAAATTTTTTATATAATTTTTTTTTATTAAGGATGAATATGTTAGTAGAGTCCATTTGATTAAAAATGATATATATTTTTTGAGTCTCATTTGATATAATTATAGAGTTTAAATCCTATTGAAATTATAATTTCTATTCAACGTTAATACACACACAAAAAAAAAAAAAAAAAAAAAAAAAAAAAAAAAAAAAGAAAGAAAGAAAGAGAGAGAAAGAAAACATGGTTGATAGATATAAGGAAATATGATAGATTTTTTTTATAAATGTAATCAACGTAGAAATTATCAAATTAATGGAGATATATTTCATTTTTTAGGATAGATTTTATATTAATGGAGTTATTATATAGTTTGTTAGGATTATCTAAAAATTCCCTAATTAGATGATAATTTAGGTCTCCTTTAAGTATAGGGGTTGTATGGTACCAAACAACTAAAATTAATTTTTTTTAAAGAAATTTAATAAATTTTCTGCAATTTAGTGCTATAAAATCGAAAGAATTAAATCAAATTAAATCAAATTTAAAAATATAAATAAAAAATGCTGATGTGGAAAATTGTGAAGAGGTCAACCAAAAGTCCAAGGCTTCGATTTTAAATATATTATGAAAAATAGATTTAGTCACAAAAATAGGGTCCAAGGCTTCGATTTTAAATATATTATGAAAAATAGATTTAGTCACAAAAATAGGAGCCACCCCCCCCCCCCCCCCCCTCCTCCTCCTCCTCCTCCTCTCTCCCAAATATTTGACTTAGTCCAATAATGCTCTTATAAACAAAAGAATTTTGAGATCTATATCAGGAATAGGTAAAGAACAAAGAAGATCAGTAGGCCTAAGACATGCAAGTTTCAACTTGAGAGGACAAGCATCATCAATGGAAAAATCACATGCTAAGATGAAATATATAAAAATGACATGCACTTTAAAAAGACAGACGGTAAATGTATTCTTTATGTTGTTAGATTATATAAACAATCATAATAAAATTTTAGGATCTTGAATTATCGTGATTTCACAACTACACAAGTTAATAATAAAGCTTATCTTGGAATTTTCTTAAGATCAAGTTTTAATATAAAAGGCACTTAATTCTTATAGAATTGGTTTCTCTCTCATGACCCTCTTTTCTCTTTAACTATTCAGTGTTTGAATGTCTCTTTTATGGGTAGAGAAATAACCAAATTCGTTGTACCATAACATACATGAAGTTATGAAATTGCACAAGTCATTCTTAACAGACAAGTTATAGAATCTAGAGTGAAGTTTTGAATTTTGATATCTATATCAGGAATAGGTAGCTGAAAGTCTTTGATGAAGCTTTCAAGCTACGTGAGTAATTTGAATAATTTCACCCATAAGCTCACACATACGTTTCTCAACATCTTTTTCTTTTAAAAAATATTTATTATATATATATAAAACTTGGCCTACCTAATTTTTAATAGTTAAATAATAACAAAGATCAATTACCAAAAAAAAAATCCTAGTTCATGCCAATACTACTAGTTAGATTTAATAAGATATTTAAAAAATAAAAAAATAACTTAGTATAAGTATATTGAAGTGATAGTATTTTTCTTTTTCTTTTTTGGGAATAGAATTAAATGAATGAGAATTCAGTTTTTTTTTTTTTTTTTTTTTTTTTTTTGAACAGAGGATATCAATTAAAACTTCAAGAATAAGGAGATTAAGCAAATTTGGGGAAAAGAAAGAATGCAATTCAGGAAGAAACTTAAATATTCTTGCTATGGCTAGAAACGGAGTGGTATTTTGGCCTTGAAAATTGGCGCGGCTCCGCTAATGATCACAACATTCAAAAGCAAAGTGTAAAGAAAAAAAAGGTCATATAACCACTTTTGAGGTTTGGTTAATATCAGTACTACCAAGAATTTTTTTTTAAAATTTCAATTTAATTTCTAAGCACAAACTGCAATTTAACACTGTTTGAAAATTCTTTGCATTATTGCAATTATATGCGTGAGTTGAGCGTCTGGGTAGCCAATAATAGAGAGATATTAAGTCCACAATATTTTCACAATATTTTCATAATATTTTTACAAAAAATTATAGGTGATTAGTTGTTATTGGTTCAAATTTGAATATAACACTAAGATTACTTTTTTGTCCTAATAGTAACAACCTACCACTTAAAATTTGTTGTAAAAATGTTGTAAAAATAATGTAGACATATCATTTCTCAAATAATAAAGCAAGTGGAGAAATGAAAATTTTGAATTGTGTTAAGAAGTGACGTTAGGAGCAAGTTTCGATATTTTTGAACTTCTCATTTGCCCAAATCTCACAAATAGTTTTAATATTTTACCCTTAAAAATAAACTTACTGACAAAATCTCAAGCGAATGGTAAAAGAGATATATAAATTTCTTTAACATCTTAATTGAAAAGTCAAAGTAAATCAAATCACATTAATCCTGTGTGTAGCAGAATGAAGCAACACTCCAATATCAATTCCTTCAAGAAGACTCTTTTTTTTTTACTTTGGGGGCCATGGCTATCTGACCGGTAAACACATTGAGTTAGTGAGGCATATATTAAATAAATACAAATTAACCTTAAAATTCTTGAGACAGTGCTATATAAATAGGTGCGAATGGCATGCAGATTGCACCACCAATAACACCAACCATCTTAGTTTCAAGCCATTTGCTAAATACTAAGCTCTCTCTTTATTCCTTTCTTGTAAGAATGGATCCAATAGTTGCAACACCTATCAGTGAGCCCTCAAATATCACTGACTTTGTCGTAACAAATCGCAATGGAGTAAAGGGTCTCTCAGAAATGGGACTCAAAACCCTCCCTAAGCAATATATCCAACCTGTAGAAGAAAGGATCACTGTGAGCAACATCTTGCCTCAAGAGTCTATACCCATCATTGATATGTCAAACTGGGACGAACCAAAAGTCTCAGAATCAATCTGTGATGCTGCAGAAAAGTGGGGTTTCTTTCAGATTATCAACCATGGAGTGCCCATTGAAGTGCTGGAGAATGTGAAGGACGCAACACATAGGTTCTTCAATTTGCCAGCTGAGGAGAAGAGGAAGTTTTCGAAAGAGAACTCACCTTCCAACAGCGTGCGGTTTGGCACAAGCTTTAGTCCTGAAGCAGAGAAGGCTCTTGAATGGAAAGATTACCTGAGCATGTTTTATGTGTCCGAGGATGAGGCCTCTGCATTGTGGCCTTCTGCGTGCAAGTAACAGAGCTAAACTTTGCTCAATTTTGTTTACACAACAAACACATGGCATATAATATAGATGCAATACTTGTGTACGTACGTACATGCATATATAATTCGCTAAATGGGTTAAGTTCTAGTTTTATTTGGTTTAACTCAATATGACGTTATAACAACCCATAACTTTTAGTTACATCTCATTATATCCACCATGTTTGATTGAAGATCAATAGTGATCTCATCATAATATATATATATATATATATATATATATATATATATATATATATATATATATTTCTATTTTTATTATAATAATAAAAAATTGAGTATCATAAAACATAATTTTGTGGATCAAATAATATATGCTTATGTATATATATAGTTTTTGGTGGACTAATTGTTGTTTGCTTTTAGGGATCAAGTTCTGGAATATATGAGGGGGTCTGAACTAGTTATTAAAAGGCTATTAGAGGCACTAATGAAGAGGATAAATGTGAAGGAAATTGATGAGACAAAAGAATCTCTCTTAATGGGTTCACAGAGGATTAACCTTAACTACTATCCTATATGTCCTAACCCTGAGCTCACCGTGGGAATAGGTCGTCATTCTGACGTGTCAACCCTTACTATCCTCCTTCAAGATGATGTTGGTGGACTCTATGTGCGAGGAAACAATGATAGTTGGGTTCATGTTCCACCTATAAGCGGCTCCCTCGTGATCAATGTTGGCGATGCACTACAAATAATGAGCAATGGTCGGTACAAGAGCATTGAGCACCGTGTGGTTGCCAATGGAAGCAAGAATAGGATTTCGGTTCCTATTTTTGTTAATCCTAGGCCAGATGACATGATCGGTCCTTTTCCAGAAGTACTTGCAGGGGGTGAGAAAGCATTATATAAGCAAGTTATGTATTCAAATTATGTGAGACATTTCTTCAAGAAGGCTCATGATGGGAAGAAAACAATTGAATTTGCAAAAATATGATATGTATTCTAAGGTGTGTTGTCACTACAACACTGATCAGTGTTGTCACTACAAGTATGTTATGTTCTATTGTAATGGAAATAATTTTAATGAAATAAAACACAATCTGAAATCTGTTTGAAGATAATAGAAGTCAGTCAATTCTTTATCCTATTATTTTACTTTTTACAAAAAAGAGTTTACACTTTATTTTTAAACGTGGCAGTGACATTGTTTGTATATATGTCTGTTTGAAGCACTGGAATTCATGACAGGTTAAAAAGATTGATGAAATTAAAAAGATTTCTCTTGTATATTGGGTTCAATAAGCTTCAAAATAACTTACTTGTTCCCTCATATTGTCCAAAAATTGCTAGAAAACATCGCCTTGTTTTAAGTGATAATTCAACGGTAATGGTATTATATATTTATGTTACTTCATATTTGTGATTTAAACTACCGTATCCTCTCCCACCATCTATACATCTCAAAAAACAAAAACAAAAAAACACACTGCGCCTGAAAATAATCCTACAGGTTCCATTTTGACCCAATTCATGAAAAATGATTTAATGATCATACAAGAAACAATAATTAGTTAATTACTACCTGATGTGTCTTGAATGCCGTGACAAACAATAGTAATAGTACTAACAACATCCAAATCTTAGTTGATGCAACGTCAAAAATATTTTTTATTTTGGTAATCAAGTTTTATGGAGTGCCTTTATATAGGCCTACAACCTATAAGACCAAAATAATGTTTTTGGTTGAATTTTATAAAACATTTGAGAAGAAGCTCTCTTTTTCTTTGCCTACTAGCTTGGAGTTCTTGTATACTATGCTGGTAAAAAAAGATACCAATTTATCATATACACTTCTATGTTGCATAATTAGTCCTAAATTTTTGGGATTGACTATGAATTAACAAACTAATTAGGGTCATATGTACTTATTATATTCTTTCCTAAGTCATACTATGATATCTCCTTAATTGGAACAGCCTTTTTTATGCCTCCTACTAATATTATTTACAGTTTTTTACTTGTAAAATCAATTCATTCTTCTTCATTGGTATATTATCACTCTCATCTATACATTGGCAAAATCAGGATTTTAGTTCAGGGGAGACACAATTAAAAGAAAAGATTGCCAACAAAAATAATCCAAACAATATTAGTTGACATTAAAAAAAATTCATATTATAAAATAAAGGAACAAATAATAAATTGATAACTAATAACAAAAAAATCAAGAGATTAATCTAAATACATAAAGTTTAAACATGTTATTGGATTATTCAAAATAAATTGAGAAATAAATCAATATAAAAGTGTTAAAATTATATCAATATACTTAAAAAGTTGTATACAACTTCACTCCATTGATTGCTTTTAGAAAAATAATGTAAAATTCAAATTTCTTTTTTTATTCTTCTAATTAGTTAAAACTTGAGTTTATAGCAAAAAATCAAAGTTTAAAAACTCAAAGTTTGAAACTATGCAAAAGTCTAGAGATGAGAGGAAAAAAAATAGAGGGATGAGGAGGTATTGAAGATTTTGTATCATAGGAAAACAAGAAATAAGTAATTTTTTTTGAAAAAATAAAATTTATTTTAACTTTAAAATTAATATGGACACATTGCTTTGAGTTGGATAGCCATGAGAAATTGTAAACTAGGTTTGGTAGATAGATTTGTTTTAAACTTAAAAAGTGCAATGATAAGGGAAAATTGAATTTAAGTTATTTTAAAAGACCAAGTGTTGTGGGTAATTTTTATATTATCTCTTGGTCTTTGTCAAATATATATTTTAATGAAATGTATAATATATATAATTATACCATGTCATGTATATAGTTATTTTGAAAGACCAAGTGTCGCAATAATTTTTTTTTTTATGGAAGGTATAACATATATATATATATATATACCATATTACCATTTTTTTTTTTTTTTTTTTTTTGTATACGACCATATTACCATGTTATATATATAGTTATTTTGAAAGATCAGGTTCACAAGTAATATTTTAATGGAAGGTATAGCATAAATAATTATACCATATTATTTATACTATTATTTAAGGAGTTTTTCTTGTTTGGGATTCTCAATTTTTATGCCCAAAATGCCCTCAAATTTACCAGTTTGTAAAACTTAAATAATATGGTTAAATATGTATAATTACTAATTTTAAAAACTCCTATATTTTAGATAAGTAATATTTAGGAGTCAAGCGTAATTCAACTATTTTTTAAGAAAAATAAAATTGTTTTTTTTTTCTACTAACGTACTCTTTTCTTCTTCTTTTTTCCTAATTTACAAATGAAATTGCTGCAAGTCTTAAAAAAATAAATAAAAATAAATAAATAAAAAACAAGAAATTGCCTCAAGTTTTTCCATACTACTATTTTTAAAAAAATAGGAAAAAAAAAACTTTTATCTTCATCCCATCGTCCCATTTAGTTTTTTTTATTATTATTTATTTTTATGAGATTATCTCATGTATTTAAAAGAATATCCAATTGTCTAATACTCTTTTTCACTTATCTAAGTAAACTCACTAAGTTTTAAAATCCTAAATTTTAGGCTACTTATAAAATCTTTCTTTTTTATTTCTCTCTCATATTCTTTATGCACATTTAATTCTATCAAAAATAAACCCAATTTGTAACGTTGAGTTAAGAGTATTTTAAAAAATACTCATTGTTATTATCCTTAGCAGTTTTTTTATTTAGTTATCCAAGTCATCCATATAGTTACAACTTAAATGAATAACAACCACTCTTCTTCAATTTTCTTTTGTTTCCAATACAAACTTCAGATTCAGAAAATCAAGGTTAAGGTACAAATGCATATCTTCACATTTCTTCCTCTCTCAATTTCTCCATGGAAAATTTTGAAGAACAAGATCTACACTATACAATAATTTTTTCAGGTTTTTTTTTTTCATATCATAAATAAAATCTCCACTCTTCATTTTTTTTTAATTAAATACTTTAACCATTGATACTTTTGTTATTATCTGTCTATTACTCATCACATTTAACTCTCGATTAATTCTTATTTTGCCTTACTTTCATGGTCCATTTGAGCAAGCATGTGATCATCCTACCAACTAGCAAGTACCAATGGCTTTATTTTACCTTTTTTTTTCATCTATTTTCATATTTTTATTTCTTTGTATTTAGTTGGAAAACTTTAAATTTTAGTTTTGGTTTGCAATAAAGACTACTTTAAATTTATTCGAAACTATGTATTTCTTTTGGCATAATTAAGATGCTCTTTTATATTTCTTTCTATTTATTTTGTTTTTTTTTTTTTTTTAAATATTTTTCCCTTTGGGTTATCACGTTTTGCTTCTTAGAAAAAAATAAAATAATAAAATTAGCACAAGCTTTTCCTCTTCTAATTAATTGTTTTTACATTCCATTTCCCCACAGTGGAAGTAATCTTTCCAGTGGTATCCAGTAATCTTTCCAATGGAATCCCTAAAAAATAGAAGAGCTTCTAAGCACGTGCATGCTTAGAGGATAGTATATAGCTATTCTATTAGAAATCTAATGGTTCCTAATGAGGGATGGATATGAATTGTACTAGTGGTTCCTAATGGGGATGAATAGGAATTGTAGGATAACCTTAATTGCATCATGTATTTATAGAATACTAGCTCTAATCTTATTGGCCAACACGGCCTTATCTTTTTGGTTCTATTATTTCTCATGTGCATTAATAATTCCAACATGTGTTAAATGTGATTAACATACTTGGAATTGTAACTAACTAACTAAACCCCAATACAACAATTATTATCCATATGCTTATAACATTCCTAACATATTTTGAAAGACCAAGTGTCATGAGTAATTTTTATATTATCTCTTGGTCTTTGTCACACACATGGTTTTCAAACCCGGACCGGACCGTACGGTCCGACCGGAAAAACCTTGAACCGCTCACTTTTGCGGTTCTTTTAGCCTCAAGAACCGTTCTATGTGGAAAAAGCACGGACCCGCACGAACCGCGGTTGGACCTCACGGTTCTGAGAACCGTGAACGGTTCTTACGTTTCTCATAAGTGCCTTTAAAAAAAAAAAATAGAGCCTTACCATACCGGAATATTAACTATTTTTGGTCGGAAAAAAAAAAATCCACCAGTAAAGAATTTGAATAAAAGTAAAAAGAAATCAAAAAAGAAAAATAAAATAAAATAGAGCTACATTACCACCCGCTATTTTATTATCTCATCAACCAAACAATAACTTAGTTCCACTTCAGTCATTAAAACAAAATCCAAAAGTAAAATCAGAACACAATTTTCTGAGCAAGCAAACAAAGATTATAAGAGAGAGAGAGATAAAGACCGTGGAGAAGGTCATAAATGCGATCGGAGATTTGGAGGAAGGAAGGGGTGGAAGTGACGGCGTCGGAGTGATACCATTGCAGCGTAGAGACAAAGTGGAGATGAGAGAGAGATCAGCTGGTCTGATCACCAAGGTGGAGACTAGAGAGTAGAGACTTCTAGATCTAGAGCCGTTTCTGACTTCTGCTTTCTTCCTTTAGTTTCATTTGCTTTCATGTGTGTTGCTTTTTTTTTTATTATCTCTTCCTTTAATGTCATTTACTTTTGATTTTAGTGCTTTTTTGGGTTTGTGGATGTGAGCTGGTCACGTGGCATTGGAAGGTGGAGTTGGAACTTGGAAAGACTGTCTGAGCTTTGTTTTGTTTCTTACAAAACCTTGAGCCCCACAGCCCACAGGACATGATTATCATCTTTTTTGTCCACTTGCCGGTACACATGATGCTTTTAATTTTTTTTAATAAAAAAATAGTTATTATAATTATTGGATAGATATTTTATATTTGGGCTTGAGGTGGATATATTAGACATAGTTAAAATATGAATTTATAGTTTTAATTGAACTATTTTAGTTAATTTTTTTATTTTTTACTAATTTAATATATTTATTTATATTAAAATAATTATTAAATTAATTATGACGTCATCACGGTTCGACCCCGGTTCGACCTCGGTTCGACCTCAAAAACCTTAAACCTCTCCCTTTTACGGTTCAATGAACGGTCTGGGTCTGAAAACCATGGTCACACACACACACACACACACACACACACATATATATATATATATATATATATTATATACTAGTCTATACTACTATTTAAGGGCTTCTCCTATTATGAACATTTAAGTGATCCTAAAATACCCCTAAACCATTTTTTTTAAGCAAAGAAAAAACTTAGGGCCAATCTGGTAAAAAAACATCTTTAACTCACACCTAAAATAATGCCTGCAAATGGGACCACTCTTGCAATAATCACATGTTTTTTACATTTTATTTATATAAAAATAAAAAATAACACTCACGTTTTCTTACATTCCTATTGTTTTGTTCAAAATTCAAATATGAGTTCTATTCAAACTCAAATTACTTCTTTTTTTTTTTTTAGCATAAACTCAAATTGAAATATTTAAAAAAAAAAATTAGTTGAACACTGACTTAGAGTTTAGAAAAAAAAAATTTCTTTTTAGAGAAATTGATGCGGGATGCAAAAGCGTCAAGAAACAGAACACGTCTACCTCTAGAAAACAAGAAACAAAACACGTTTGCTTCTTAAAATAACCTCGAATCCATGAGGGTCCTATTTAAAAGCTCTATAAAACTTGACAAACAAGAAAATATATTCTAAAATAACTCATAATTAATACCTAACTATAACAGGAACCAAATTTGACCTAAAAAACATTAAAAGCACCTAAAATAAGAAAATAATAACCCTAAACCTAAAATAACCAAAATTGATAAATTACAATAATTAAATTGTAGATTCTATCCTACATCAGACCCCTCCACTTGAAACAAACTCGTCCTCGAGTTCATTTTTGAAATTTGAAATCTTCCATGCCAAGAGAACAAATACTTTGAATATACTTCATCTATTGAGCAACTTAAAGTTCTTGTCCCTTGATTTTCATGCAATTAATAATATTCACCAAATAAGAGTCAATAATCACATCAAATCTTTCCACCCTAATAAAATCAATAAACTTTGTTTTGGTGTCTCTCACCAAAGTAATAGGAGCTTGAATGTTGCAATCATCTAACTTGACTTCATCGAGATCATTGACAACTTCCTCTATAATTTCTTCTTTGATGGTTTCTACTATCTCGACCTCAAGATTTTTCTCTATAATAGGGTCTTCATTAATCTCCTCTACAACATTTTCACAATAAATTTTAAGTGATAAGCTGTTACTGGTTATTATTGGTGGAGTAAAAAAATCATTTTAACTATAGATTCAAATAATAACCAATAATAACTAACCACTTATGATTTATTGTAAAAATATTATAGACATAGTAGCACTTCTCTATTCTTTTAATGTGATTTAGAGTCTAAAAAATAAAATTCTTTTAACTCCCACATAAAATATTGCCTGCAAAATAGGGTCACACCCATGTTGGTTTTCAAACTCAACTTCAAATATATTTTATTTGCTTCTTCCTCCATTATCTCAATGTCATTAGTCTCTACACCGTCATCATCACGTTTTTCTATTTGCTTCGCTTAATGGTATATATGTCAATGTACATGACTCTTTTCTATATTGATTTTTTTGTTTTTTTTAAGAAATCAAATCAACTGTAGTTAGTTTCTGTTGAATTTGAGTACGTTTATTTCTACTATTCGTTTCTTTTTGGTATTTATTTGGTTTGGATCCGTGCAAACTCTTCACTATTATTATCAAAGACTAAAGTAATATTTTAGTCATTTAATTGTTTTGCTTTTGTGGAAAAATACCAGTTTTTTTTTTTTTTTTTTGGTTTTGATTTTTCCCCACCCACCCCCACCCCCACCAGTGTCAAAATAAGAGTACGACCGTTACCGTACCCAAAAAAAAACATGACATAAACAACAGCAACATTAAACTTTTACTATGACTATATATCAGTGGAGGTAGCTTGAATACGTTGTGTTTGACTCATTCAGAAACACCATAAATCAACTTAAGAAATCATATTTTCTTGCTTTGAGTTTTGTGCTATCGGCCTTTTCTTTGGCAACAATTATGCTGACTTAAGATTTGATTTTGGGATTTGTATTTCCAAAATTCCAACTCTCTTACATGTTTGGCACTTTTTATTTTATTTTATTTTTCATTGACGCAAGCCTACTTTACAGTTTACACACTTCTACTTGATGATGTTTCGATTTGAGAGAACAACTTGGAATGCATACATGTCCAAGTTTTTATAATAAAAAAAATACTAAAATAGCACATCATAGTACTAATCAACTACTAATAGTGTTATAAAAAAACATTCTCCCATTCCCCTCCATGTGTATATTAAAAATATTATTCTCAAAAGAAAAAATAGTGAGTTAATGTCACGTTAAAAAATGGGTGTGAGTAAAAAATGTTTAAAACATGTGCTGTGTATACAAGAGTTATGCAATTTTGGATATACACCACTATAAGTTTCTTTGAAAAAAACATTATCCCCTCTCTCCGCGTGTGTGTTAAAAATACTTAGTATTCTAAAAAAAAAAAAAAAAAACTACTAAATAGTGAGCCACATAGTAACTATTATTATTAAAAAAAAATTATGTTTGATTATTAAAATAAAGGGAAAATCACATTTTATTTTTAAACTTTTTCAAAGTAGTATACTTTCGGCAAAAAAAAAATTTAATATAAAATTAAATAAAATGTTTCCAAACAAACACAAATGCATTTTTCAAATCCCAATGTAGACTATTTTAACAAACAGCTTGTACCTAACACATATGCTGCTCTCTACAAACAATGACTATATTCTAGTCAAACTTTATAGGGCAATATGCCTATAGTCAGATTTAACAGCAGATTTCCATCAACATGTAACGTATTTCTCAACCATGTCATATTCTATTTACATGTTTCACTAATTCAACCATCTCAATTCTCAAAATTCACCTCACATAAATGAACTTATTGATATTTTTATGCATGATGAAATTTATGATGTTCACGTTAAATTTTACTCCGAGTTGAGAGCTCATGCTTTATTTGGTCTCTCAGAACCCTTCTCAATAACTTGTTAGAAGCCGTTCTAGGAAACTCCGGAACAATCTTAACATAATTCACCTGTTAATCATAAAGAGAGTTGGAGGAATTGTATCAATAACTTATAAAATAATTTAGACCAATTTGTGGAAACCACCATGGAATTGAAATCTATTCCATCTCTTCTACACATCCTTTGGAATGTATTGAATGACTCTTTTCAAAGCAATTGGTATGAGTGTATAATAATATATATGGATTCATTAGAACTCAGAAAGACACCAATTTGTTTTGGAATATGCTAAAACTACCATCCATTCTACTACAAAGAGGTTAAACTTATGTGACAATGAATGTGGTCAATGTCACATGAAAAAACACAACAAAGTGAATTTTTGAATTACTTTTTATTTATATTGTCTATGAGAGTTAGCACATAAGTTGTAAGCATTTATGTAGTTAACGCTCCATTTGTTTTGCTGTAAAATGTTGTCATTGAGAACATTTACAGTGCATAAACCACCAAAACCAATGGTCCGATTGCAGGAGCCTGCCAATCCAGTGGCTGGAGCCAATGGTCCAATGGCCTAGCCTACCAAAACAACGACCTAGCCACAAGATAGAGGTATAGGTACTGTGTGTTTTTGTAAAATGTTTTACCAAGTTTTTAAGGTAAAATGGTTTACAACCTTTTACAAAGGATTTTATAGTCAACAACAAAAAACATTTTCAGGTATGATCAAATTTTAATGAGACAAACATAGTAAAATGCTAAAAATATTTTTCATAAAATATTTTTCAACGAAACAAATAGAGCATAAATTTATAACAAGTTGTAACATCAGTATATATTTGACTTTCCATTCAACATTATGTGGATGAAAAAAATTTCAAAGATGACTCTTCAATTTTGAGCAAGGACTCTGATCTCTTAAGAATGGTCAGATGATGGTAAAAGTAAAACAAATCGTAAGCCAAAGGAAGAAAAAAAACAGTTTTTGAGACAAACCTTAAACAACGGGTTGAGGTTGCTTTGAATTGTCCTTGAGAAAAGGATTTTCAGCTTGTCTGGTCCAATAGAAGATCCTTTCTTTAAGACTACAAATATGAACAACTGTTCTGGACCACCATCTACGGGTGCAACACTGATTGCAGCAGTCTCCAAGATGCATTCATCAGCACGGTCACATACACGCTCAATTTCAACAGAACTTGTCTGTTTATCAACAAATATTCGAAGTTTTCAATATTTCAGATGTTAGTCCAAGCATGCCTATTAAAGCACTCAGTCAGGTCAAGCTTATTGCAAGTTTCAAAAATCAATTGCTTCCTTTCCAGTTGTACTTTATGCAACTCATTTTTATCTATACAAAATATATATATATATATATATATATATATATATATATATATATATATATGAATAATAGAGGATTAGAAATTAATTTTGTTAATGTGCTATATATTTCCTTCATTTTTTTTAGTTCTTCTCAAAAAAAAAAAAAAATTGGACCATTCTTCTTCTTCCCATTATTTACCACTTTACTGTCACTCTTTGTCCAACATTTCTCGGTCCTTTTCGGCCCTCTTCCTCCCTATTATTTTCTATTTTACTGTTATTTTTCCTCCAACCTTTTTTTACCTTTTCTAACTCTTCTTTTCTCCATTTTCTTTTCGATAAATTTGCTAGGAGTAGTATTTATTACATATAAATTGTTTTACATTGTTCTACACACTCCAAAAAACAACTAAAATCGTGACTTGAAGTCATGATTTCCACTTATCTTGACTTCTAGTCACAGTTTCAATTGTTTTTTAGGATTTGTGTAAAACAGTTTGTGCGCAACATTTTCCCATTTGCTATTACTCCTTTTGTATCTCTCTCTTTCCCATTCAGTTCACATTCATCCACAAAAAAAAAAAAAAAAAAAGGAGATTACTCTCTCTCTCTCTCTCTCTCTTTGTTTTTCTTTCTTTTGGTGAATATTTTAATCTTTCTTGTTTGGGTTTAGGAGTTTTTGTGTTTTTTATAGCTCTACTTTAGATTGATGTGTTTTGATGCTTTTGTGTTGTGTTTCATAATTCCCCATCATAGGTCTTCTCTTTCCATCTAATGGCTTTAATTTGATTTTAGTTTTAGTTATAATTAGTTGTTTTGAAAGTGTGAATTTGAGTTTATCAAAACAAATCTACTTGACTATGCATTTGAATGTGCCGTCCCAACTATTTGAGTAAATGATTATTACAAATCTATCTTTTTTGTCTTTGATAGCACCTAAGTAAAGTTCAGTTGTACAGAAGAAACTCTAAGAAAATATTACCCATTATGACACAAGTTAGAAGAACATGGACCATCTTTAAAAAGAACAAAATTAACCAAACACATCCAAATGCAAATAAAAGAGTAATTGAAATAGGAGGAGTAAATAGAAAAGGCTAATCCTAGAAGCGCACAAAATATTTATTTTAATTTAGTCTTGTTTCATTTTGGAGTCCATTGTAATATTCATTAGCCAATTGTATATTTTTAGGTCTTAGTAGTTAACTAGGTTATTTTTAAAATTCAATGATTGGGATTTCCTAAGTCATTTAGAATGAGGTTTCCTAGGTTAATTAGAACCAAGGTTTCCTATGAGAATTAGGATTAGGATTCAGTAGATTATATAACTAATATAAGCACAATAATGTAATCCTATGAAGGGGAATTATTTTTATGATATATAAATTTCTCTTGAAATTGTCCTGATGGTTTGGTACTGACTGCAACCAACCCTGGGTGCTGACTTCTAGAGCATTTTTGCAACTTGGTGCTGCTGACTCCTAGGTTCTCTATCTTTATTTTTCATGTTCTTTAATTTTCCTGATGAGTGGTTTTTGTTTGTCCTGCGTCGGATACATTTGTAGAGATAGGGAGACAGAGAAAATACTAGCAGAAATTGTTGCATTTGGAGAGAGAAAGAGAGGGCCAATGAATATAGATGGGTGACACTTACATGCAATCGAGAAAGAGAAAAAATGGAGAAATTTAGAAGAGAAAATTGTTTGAGTGTAAGAATACCTCTTTGATTACATGAGTCTACCTCTAAAGGCAACTAATCCTAGTTTTAAAATCCTAATTTAGTATCTTCAGCAAATTTCATAAAATAAATTATAATTATGTCACATTACAAAATAATTACATATTTTCCCACATCGTGCAAGTCCACATCTAGTCTGATGTAATGTTTATACCTTTGGTTTCTTCCACGGGTTAGTCCACAACAAATATTAGGGTAATTCTCAAATGATCAAATCACAGGAAGAGCAATATGTGGTACCTTAATGCCTCCAATGTTCATAGTGTCATCAGCCCTACCCTGAACAGTGAAATATCCTCCAACAGTTCTCTTAATGATATCTCCATGTCTCCTAAGGTGCTGCCAATGCATATATATATATATATATATATATCATGTTATAATAGGATACAAGTCCAACAACCATCACATGTTTGTTATATTCACCAAGAGAAATATTTTATATAAATTTACTACTTCTCTAGGTAACAAATATAAAACAATAATCAATATAGTAATAATAATTCTGTGGAACAAACTTGAAAAAGAAATTTTTTTGGCTCCAAACATGTTTGGAGTTATTTTTTTCCAAACCAGTATGTGGCGATTGAAGAGAGCATCCATGTGTGATTTTAATTACTTGAATTTGTTAATGAGTCATGTGACTTGTTTAAATAATACACACCGATAATCTTATAAACCACCATGCAATGGGTTGGAAAAGATAGCTCCAATCCAAGCATGTTTGGAGCCTAACTTTGTCCTTTAAAAAATTGTAGATAAATGTTGGAATTGATACAAATTGGTGCTTTTGCAATTAATTTACAGTCCTCAATGCATCAGAAGAACTAGAAGATAACAATGCCTATGTGGTTCAGCAATTGCCTATCCTATGGGTGAGATAAACACACATGATACTATCAAAAAAATCAGGGTCACTATCACAATCTAAAGAACACCAATCAGGCTGCTTTTTAAGTAGGAGACAACCGAAATTCTCAAATAGATATCCCATTCTAAATGTCCATATAAGAATGTACAACCTAAATGATATAAAAACTAGGCATACAAAGAGCTGAGTATGCAAGTATTATTTTGAGATAGGTAGATTGTGGGGGAGGGGGAGGTGGGGTTTGAACCATAGACGTAGGACACCACAAATGATGTCATTGCTCACGGACAATCACTTGAACTAACATGCAAGTATTCTGAAGAAAAAGGAGGGGGGGGGAGAGGGGAGGTTTATGCATACCATTCCTTTGTACATTGGCATTCCCTTGAAATAAACTTCATCATGATCGGCATTAAGCAATCTCTCGGTTGCTCCCATGTATAGGGGGAATAAACCAACTTCACCAACAAAAGCTTGATCATGCTGTCATATAGGTCAAAGACATAAAATATATCCATTTATCAGTCATTTGGCTTGGCTTCTCCACATCCATTTTCTTTCATAATCGGACATTGTTGCATTTGTTCAGCAATTATCCATCACCAGTTACTTAAATAACATAATACACAGAAGAAAAGGAAAATTAACTTTCAACTAGAAACCATCTAATAAATATTCTTACATATGGTATCCCATGTTCATCAAGGATGACAAAGCCTGTTGTCATTGATGCTGTGCTAAAGGTTCCAAAAGCTTGCGGCTGCAGTGGACATCCTTGGATATAAGATGACGCAAGTTCTGTGCCACCACAACATTCTATAATGGGGTTGTAATAAGATCGTGAAGAAAGCCAAAGGTCATCATCAACATTGGATGCTTCCCCTGTGGATCCAAATGATCTGCACATATCCATTTCTAAGTTCTTTTTCCTTGGATTTATATGCAAACATAGTTTTTTAAAGTGCAAAGAGATATTACTTTATCCTTGTCCAATCTAAGCCTTTCATACATTCTGTATTCTTCCAAGCTTTTACTATGCTGGGAACTGTACCCAAAATAGTCACTCCTGCATCCTGAACAAAATTAAAATCAAAATTAAGTTGGAATTTGGGCAGAGGGTGCTAACCCTTATAATTCAAAAAATATTACCTGAATTTTTTAATTGGTAAGTCACACAAGCACACGCTCAGTGGCTTTTGAACTAATGACCTCACCGTTCAACTCATTCTTACGGTAGGAAGGACGTGTCATTTGAGCTTAGATCTCTTGGTATGCTGCTATACTTGTATATAGAAGTTCGGTAATCCTGGAGTTCCTTATTGTTCATACTACAACTCATCTAAATAATGTTTTCTTTTCAAAAAAGTTCGGGGGAATATTTGCCTTTGTTCCACCACTAACCAAAAACTCATAAAAAAATAAATAAACCTAAGCAACCACAACTTTGATGGTATTTTATAAGATCTTTAGAGGACTACATAAGTCCGTCTTTTCCAAAGCCAATTACCCTGGGTTGGATTTCCATTCTCCAGCTGGCTTCCATTGTTTGCCTCATAATAATTCTTTCCGATTGATTTAAGTAAAGTCAAATACTCAGAAAGTATAATAATCTATTATCCTTCAGGCCGAGAAAAATGTTGGAGGTGTTACCTGAACAAATTTTCCAAAGCCATGGCCAAGAGGTGATCTATGATAGAGTGCAAGAGTTGCACCAGATAGAAAGCAAGAGTAGAGTAAGATCGGTCCCATCACCCATCCCAAGTTTGTGGGCCAGCAGAAAACATCTCCAACTTGAACATCAATGTGAGCCCATGAATCAGCAGCACATCGAATTGGTGAAAGCTGTGTCCATGGAATAGCTTTTGGTTCTCCTGATTGATGAAGGCCAAGAAAGGAAATAGACAATTATGATAAAAGCATTTCATATCCAAGCTAAGAAATAGATATGTGCTGGAACAACTTATATACGTGTGGTTCCAGATGAAAAAAGTATATTAATCACGGATTCCACTGGTTGATAGACTGGAATATAATGATCTGATCTGCCAAGAAGAGAATGGCATTACTGTAATTAATTCTTTGGACATTTTTTGCATGATGATACAAAGGTGGAACTTTATTTTCATTAAGTATTTTCTTGAACTAATTTGACACCATTGCTGTATGCATACCTTGGATGGTGATTGGCACTAGAAAGAAATTCTTTCCACGACAAATCCTGTTCTCTTAACTGAATGCCCACATCATTACCTGTTGGGTTCTAAGAAATTAGGAATTAATGTATTAGAACTTCAATTTGTATTTTGTTGGCAAACCATGATCAAAACATTTAGTCTAGGTTTAGGCTTGCTCAAAGTATGTTTATTTGTAAAATTGGAATCGAGTGATTGTAGAATTTATTGGACTAAATCTGTAAGTCTCGATCGATCGAAAATTAGACTCGATCGATCGAACCACGTACAGATTTATTTTTCTGCAGAGTTCCAGTTCAGCCCAAACTCTATTTAAACGTCTTGGGGTTCAAGTAAAACTCTTATATATATAAGGGAAACCCTAGAACGTTTTTGGGACTTTTAGAGAGAGATTAGAGTGCCTCTTGTGCCTCCTTTTATTAGAGTTTTGTACCCAAACCTCTCTAAGTCTTTGTTGCTCATATTTGCTGTTTATATGAATCTCTTGTGAGATCTTTGAGGAGCTTTCCTTCACATAAATTTAGGGTTTTCAAGGTAGAGATTATTTCAACATCTTGATGATCAACAAAGTTGCAACCATTGAAGCTTAAAGAAAAACAAGTGAGGAGCTTGTAGCTGATTGAAGGGATTCAAAGAAAGAAGTAGTCCGTGGACTCGGAGCCTGCGCGTGGTCGTGTCAGGAAGTTACTACTGGTGGGTAGCATTAGGAAGTCAAGCGGGGAGCTTGTAAGTCCTTTTGTAAGAACTTCAATTCTTTCTTAGTGGATTCCGTTTTGCCTTGAGGATCGGTGGGTAAAATCCTCCCCAGGTTTTTTACCGGTTTGGTTTTCCTAGGTGATCATATCTTGTGTTATTTATTATTCCGCTGCTTTATATGCTTGATATGATTATTTGATTGTTTTAACCTAGAATTGTTTAATTTGACTAAGTAACAACTTGGCTAATTAATCTAGGCTACGCAATCTAATTGTAGTTTAAGGGGTCTAAATAAACCAACAAGTGGTATCAGAGCGGGTAGCTCTTCTGTTTTAGATCTTTTGATCTAAGAGCTGATCCTTGACCCCTGTTGTCATGGATAATTTGAAGTGTCTTTCTGATCATGTTTCTGCTCATGCTTCTGCTGATTTTGTTGATACCTGTGATGTTTTGAATAAAAAGGACACTATTGTTTCTGCTGATTTTTTTGATGCTTTTGAAACTCTTCGTAAGGAATTATCTAAATCCTTGAAAATTGTTAAGAAATTTAAAGAAGAGTTAAAATTGGCTAATCTTGAAAAAGATGAATTGCTTGTTAGATTAGTTGAATCTAATAAAAAGAATGAATTTTTGAGAAATCAAATTTCCTCTCAAGATGAGAAGATGAAAAGCTTGGAACAAGAGTTAGCTGAGTCTAAAGCTAAACTTGAAAATTTGATTAGTACCAAGCGTGTTGATGATAACAGAATTGTTTCTGTTTCTCTTAAGCCTAAAACTGAAAAAGTTTGTATCCCTCCTTTTAAGAGGAATAATAAAGAAAATGCTTATTGTGCTAGGTTAGACAAAGGTAAAAGTTTTGATGTAGACACTAAAGTTTCTAAACCTAAGTCTAATCCTACTGTTAGAAAGCATAATAAATCTGTTTTTGTGCCTACTTGTCACCATTGTGGTGTTGTTGGTCATATTAGACCAAATTGTTGTTTGTTGAGGCAAAAACTGAAATTTGAGACTAGACTTACTGTTAGGAATACTGATGTTCCTAAATTTGTTCCTGTTTGTCACTTTTGTGGTGTCTCCGGTCACATTCGTCCTAATTGTCATAAATTGAAATTTAAGCATTCTGTATGTCAATCTAGGATATGTGATGATGTTTCTCCTGCCATAAGTCCATATAAATTGTTTCATATGCTTTTGAAAAATTTGAGCTTGTTGGCTTGTGAAAGGAATTTGCAGGATTTTAGTCTGTCTCAGAAGATTGGTGTAATCCCTCAAATACACTCTGCTTCTCATGGATTTTCACCTACAAAGCCGAAGACTCGTGCTATATGGGTGAGAAAAGAGCATTTAAGGTGAGTGTTGCTGACTTGTCCCTGTTTTAATTCTTTCTATTGTTTGTGGACATGTCTTGTTTCTGTTTTTGGTTGCTTTGTTTTTTCTAAGTTTTTTTTATTTTTAAAAAAAAAATCCAAAAACATTGAAAAATTTCAAAAAGACAAAAATATTTTATTTTGTGTCTTGTTTTATTTTTCTTGAGGATTACATGAGTTTTGATATCTCTCTTGATTTAGAACATGCTTGACATTGTGGAGAAACTTGAATAGTTTGTGCTAAGCTATTTTTTATTTTGTGTGAGGATGTACTAGTTTGTACATGTACTCATAGGTTAATTAAGAAATTGATATTTCTTATTTGTGTACCCTCTATAGCTTAGTTAAGCACTGTCATGCATTGCATTTGCATTGATCATTTAGCACAATGTGTGTTTTTGTTTTTGGTCATAAATTTTTTTCAAAATCTCAACAAGTGGTTATAACATTTGTTAAAACCAAAAAGATTTTTGTGTTTTGTATTATAGATCTTGGATTGATAATCAAGGATTGGCCATATTATTTTTACATAACATGTTTATGTACCTTATTTAGCTTGGATGAGCTTATTTTATTGCACTTTACTAGTTTGAGCTGTGTAGTGCATGTTGTGTGGGAAAGATGTGTGTGGTTCTTAATCACTTTGCCTTAATCATGAAGTCACTTGTTTTTGACTGTCGGACTTGATCCTTTTGAGAAAGGCATAAATAACTATCTCACCACTGTTCACTAGCCAATCATGAACACCTTAGTGCATATCATAAGATTTAGTACTCGAAAAAGTGTAGCACATGCACAAAAAGAACATAAGGTGTAGCCTCAAATTAAATTAAAAACTGGTGTGTACTATTAGGCTTGATGCCAATTCACTTAATTCAAACCGGTGTGTACTATTAGGCTGAATGCCATTCCACATAAATAAGAGGCAAAAATGAAAGAAACTTACATGATTGCAAGCTTTTGTTCTAGGAGATGTGGGAGTTATAGGATGTAACTCTTTAGGTGATAGTCTCTTTTAAATTCTATGTGATGAATTGTGTAGACTTTGTGTTTGATTACTACTCACATATCACCTCACATGTATTTCAAGCTTTTGCTAGTTGCACACACTACACAAGTTACTCTTTGTTAAACTTGGTACATTTTATTGTGTGTGATTTTGTTGTGGCCATCCAAGATTAAAAGTTCCTTGATTTTAATGCAAAATGTGTTTCAAGTTTGAAAATTTTGAAAATATCTTGAGATTTGTGCACAACATATTTGTTGCTTAAGAAAATTCAATAGGAACTAGTTTTTGAGAAAATTGGGTTTAAAATTTGGGTTTTTGAAAAAGCATTTCATTCAATTTCATACTCATGCATTTGTTTCTTCTATTTCAATGCTTTGAGGAGTGTTTTCAAAATGTGCTTGTTGATTTTCAAAACCTGTGTTTTTCTCAAAATTTAGTGAGCCTCTGCCCATTTCGATCGATCCAACCTAATTTTCGATTGATCGAAAAAGTGCTCTCAATTGTCTCAAAATGACTGTGTCATTCGATCGATCGAATGTAATTTTCGATCGATCGAAGATCGTGGAGAAGCTTTTTTAAAAAGGGTTTGTTCTTGATCCGAATTGGGGCTTTTGTGAAATTGAGTTGAATTTGATGAAATTGGCTTGTTGTTTTGATGAAATTAGGCATTATACTCTATGTGCTGTGTTTAGTAATGCTCAATTCATCAATTTGTTTAAAAATTTCAACAAGTGGTTTTCAATTTTTGGGGTTTTTGGTAAAAATTCCCTGCTCGAGCCAATTTTGTCAATTTGATCTCAATTGAACTTAGTTTTACTGCATTAGAGCATGCATCATGACATATTTTGTCTTGCATCTTTTATGGTTAGGATTCACATGCATTGCATTGATTTCTGTATCCATTTTGCAGTTTTGCAGTCATATCTCTCATTATTTTCATACATAGCATGCATACACTTTGCTACATTGGGTACTCAACTTGATAAAAAAATTGATTGATTAATTTTTGAGTTTTGTACATTCTAGTATATGCTATTTCTTATGTGTGAACTGTAGAAAATATTTTTCTTAAGAGATATGATGGATAATCAATGTGCACATATTTTCTCTACTCATGCAACTGTTTATGGGTTACATAATGCCATGTTTGCATTCTATTGAAAGAGAGAATATTTTTTTCTTCATGTGTATCCTCACCTTAGTTTTTTACTATGGTTTGTGTGTTTTTAACTTTGGTCCTGCTAGTGAGGATGTTCCTGATCCTGCTGCTGCTGCTGTTCGCCACCCCCTTTATTTTTCCCCAAAACTGTTTTTCCCACAACTTGTTTTGTTTTTTCCTATTTTTATAGGGGGAGAAAAGTTTTTTTTAACCTGTGTTGTTCATAGGGGGAGTTGTCTCTATTTTCTATAGAGTTGAATTGTTTTGTGTTCCCCTTGATTCTCTATTTTTTTTATCCTTTGTTGCGTGTGTTGACTGTTTACTCTTTGTATGAGTTGTCTTTGTCAATACGTGATGAAAGCTCGAAAATGTGTTAAAAACACACGAGCGGTTTAGACCCCCAAATTCAAATTACGGCTTGGTTGATTTTACACTAACTTACTAACAAGTGCGGACTAGTGCAAACACAAGCGTATAAACAAACAACTACTCTAATCCATAAATTAAAGCAACACAGCAGTAAAAATGAAATGAACAAGAGTAGGGAAGAAGGATGCAAACACAAATAACACCGAGACGTGTTATCGAAGAGGAAACCGAAGAACTCGGCGAAAAACCTCTCCGCCGCCCTCCAAGCGGAAATCGATCCACTAGACAATCAGTTGGGATACATGGATTAGCAAAAGACCCTCCAAGCCTAGTCTACCCGATGTACCTAAGCCCTCCAAGCTCCTACTCCAACAAGGCTTCTCGGAACCGTGTCTTGTCCTAGTTATCCGGATCCCGCAACAAGCTCCATGTTGCATCTGCCATTAAAGGCTCCTTCCTATGCTTCCCAGCAGCACCAAAACATCACTCAGCACTCTCTAAGGTGTGTCAAGTGTTTGGGCTATCAACCTCTCAAAGATATGGACAATGGAGAGGGAAGGGTTGAGGAGATACCACAAGCAAAAATGTTTAGAGAAGGTGGGGAAGACAATCTCTAATTACCAATGTGTTTGGCTAGGGTTTTTCTCTCTGAAGCATTCCTCAACAATTGTGGGTAAGGGTGATATATATAGGAGGGGTGCAAAAGGTGTGACTCAAAAAGTACAGGCTGGCAGAACAGCTAGTCTCGCGGGTGTCTCGCGGGAAGGCCTTACCCGCGAGATACTCGCGAGACACAGTTGTCTCCACCTGGCATGACTCTTCGCATTCCATCATGTGCCTGGCACATGCTTCACTTCGCGGGAAGCTTGGTCGCGACATACCCGCGAGATACCCGCGAGAATCCTTTTCTTCTTCAAATGCTTGAGTCTTCAACACTCTTTCTCTCACACACCCCTTACATCAAGTCCCACAACAAATACAGGGTATTAAACGATTGAACATGATTACAATCAAATTTGGCACGGAATAAAAGCCAACAAATACACAGTTGTAAATTACAACTTTACAATCTCCCCCTTTGGCTATTCCGTGACAAAACCCTAAAACAGACTCTAGACTTAAACGTGAGTTTGGGAACAAAGGCAAAACTCACTCACACCTAATTCTAGATTCTGAAAAGCTCTTGAACATATGAACCAGTATCTCCTGAAATACAACAACACACTAATATCATTGCATGTAGAAAACTTGAAATGCATATGGAGCAATAAAGAAAACAGGATCAAGCTATATGAAATAGAAACACTAGATCATGGCAAGATCAAACAAGTAATCACTATACACAAGCAATTACTATGCTCATTTACACATGAAATGAACATCCGGATATGCAAGATGATAAGCTCATTTGAAGAGAATCATTTGCAACTCCAACACTCAACCAATGCGAAATACACGAAGTATTTGCATCTAGGAACAATCCTACTAGGGCACAAGAGTGATGTACTTGAAGAAACAATGCATGACATTGAACTACAAGCAAACATGCATCAAGGTTGCATAAGCATGGTATAGCAAATGCATGGCACAAACCACAAAGACCTACAAATTTTATGCATGGAACAAACCCTTAAAGCTTACATAAGCAACATGGGTACAAGAAAATGCCACATAGCACATATGCCACAAAGCATAGAACAAAAAAAAACACAAACTACTGAAAATATACTGAAATTAATACTAAAGTTAAAACCATAAGTGTCAGAAGTATAAACTTAAAAACAGTAAGACATTAACTATAAACCAAGTAAAAACTTAGTAAACCCGTCTGTAAAAACCAATAACCAATAACCAATATCTAAGCTATGCTCCCCCTAAGGCTGTGCAAGCTCTTGTTCATCAGCTCCCCCTCAAAATTTTCTCCCCCTTTTTGACCGGAATGGCCAAAGGACTAGAATTGGTCGGAGTCGGAGTCTGAACCCTGTGTAGGGGATAAGCTCTGAATCTGAGTGGATAGAGTGGTGATCTGCTCCTGAAGGTAAGCAAACTGATCGGCTGTGTGCTGTACATGAGTGTCAAGCACTGTGGACATGAGATCCATCTTTGCTAGGATCTGATCAAGCTTGCTGAGACCCTGTGGTTGTGCTGGAGCAGAAGATGAAGGCTGATCAGTCTCTGGGGCAGAAGTGAACCTGTCAATCTCCTCCTCAGTATCTCCACCCTCCTCTGGGATATCCTGAGGGGCACCCCTAGGCGGTGGAATGAGATGAGGACCAGTCTTCGGGCCTTTGATGTGTGCTGTGCTCCGAGTCAGAGTGTTTGCACCAATGGGGTAATCCCTCTGAACAACAGTGAGGCCACTAGGAAACGTCAGCTTTGTCTTGGCAATAAGACCCATGATCAGTGAGGGAAAGGGCATTATTGTTCTGGAATTCTGCTTCTTGATGCTCTTCTTCAGAATGTGAAAGATGTGGCTGCAGATATCAATTTCCTTGTGAGTAAAGAGGTCATAGAGAAACCTCGTCCTTGGAGCCGAGAGAGTAGTGAGGTTGGTGACCGGATACAGGTTATGGATCATGACATAGCTGAGAGTTCTCATTTCTGGAGAGAACTTGAGAGTGTCCATTGATGATTTCTTTGGAACTCCACCAAGTGCTGATATCATCTCCGTGATATGCCCCAATTTCTCATCATATTGAGTTGTCATTGGCTGTGAGGGAGGACGAATCTCCAAGAAGTCTTGAATGCTGTCCCTTGTGATCTCAAATTCCTTGCGCCTCACCCAGCAAAGAATCTTATTCTCTTCCACCTCAGCATTGGAGAAGAATTCTCTGATTATCTCTGAGTACACAGTTCCAATAGGATTCAGCAGTTTGGTCCAAGTCCGTTCTTTGAATGCATCTGGAATGCACGTGTTCTCAAGCTCTTCCAACTGCACCACCCTTTCCATGACAATGGTTGCTCTCTTGTAGCAATCATTGTACTTCATATCTGCCTCTGCGGATTTGAAGTTATCGGAGTCAGTACGAGCACGCTTGGGACCCTTCTTCTTGGTACCGGCATGCTTGGTGGGAGACATCTGTACAAGAGGACATAACACAAAAAAAAACACAAGTGCACACAACACAAGAACAAAACTTGATTAGATTCAAGTTAGTTTAAATCAAAATGTGATACTACCAAAAACAGAGTAGCATTCAAAACAGGGCATGACCAATTCATATACGCATGCTACACAACATACATCCTTAAACTAAAACACAAATGCATGAACAAAAAGACAATTTGCATGAAATTAAATTATTGTGCAAGTGTGTGTTTGTGTGTATGCATATGTGTGTGTAACATGAAATGCATGAGTGTGTGTCTAGAGGGTACCTAGGTGTTTGCCAAGTGAGTGCAACATGTGCAAGGTGTAATACACACATGATCAAAGATCAATTTTAGACCAAAACACGGTAAGGTATATGGAAACCTTGAAATTGGGACTCACTTGAGACCAATTAGGCACAACAATGTCATTTAGACATTCAATCAAACACCTAATGTGCATAACAACACTTTAAGTATGAACAATGCATGAACATGGTGAAAATATGCCTAAATACACTTTAAAATGCCACAAGGGGCCAACACAGATGCAATAAGATCAAAAGAAACAAAACCCAATCAAAGATTTAACACAAACATTGCCCAATTTAGAAAACCAACCCAAAAATTCGAAAATCCCCAATCATCATAACCCTAACTAAAAATTTCTGCATAATCTAAGTAAAAACTTAAAAAGAAGTGAATGATCAACATACCTTGAAGAAGAAAATGCAGAAAAAGGCTTGATTTGGAGAGGGATTTTGATGAAATAGTGTTTTTGGGTAGAGAGAGTTTCGAAGAAAAGAGAAGAGGGAAGTTTTATGTTTTGAAAAACTGTCACATCAGCCCTTTAAAAACTGAAAACACGCGTTTTTCGCGGGATAGGGAGCCGCGAGACAGTCGCGAGACAACCGCGAAAAGTGCCACTGAAGCACAAAATTTTCGCGAGAAGCTCTAAGTCGCGAGACAGTCGCGACACAGTCGCGAGATTCTCTGTCTGATTTTGAGAAAAACACAGTTTTAGCCAAACAGTTTTTCGCGGGAAGCTTCTTAGTCGCGAGCTTCTCGCGAGAAAGCCACTGAACCAGTTTTTTTTTTTTGATTAAAAACACAAAATTCATTTTGACCAAAAAGAAACACAAGAAAGACTAAAAATACTTTCAAAAACAAATAAAACTCACAAAAATCTTTTTGGATTTGATCAACAAAGATTGAGCATGTGAAACACATTTAATCAAGTACAATCACACAAATGATTATGACATTCATAGAACATAGACTTGTGTGTTGTGTGTGGATATCACAAATGAAATAGTCCTTAGTCCAATGAGAGGCTTCAATGATCAATTCAATCAAGGCATACACAACTAGCACTAGATTATGTGACCTATCTCAATTATGGAAACATGCATATATGACCTCCCACACGAACTTGATAACAATTCATTGAAGCTTTTCATTTGGCTCCATTCTTAACACTTCATTTGCAACTTTTGAGCAAAGAGAATCTCATTTAGAGAGAGAGATGCCTGAAATTTTTGATATTTCAATTGGTGAGTTAGCCTTTGGCTTTTTGGGCATCATACATTTTATTTTGGTCGCTTTCCCTTTTTCCTAGTCGAATACTAGTTTGTGCGACAGGCTTTTGCAGCTCTATATCTCTTTTCATTTGGAGATTTACATTTAGAGAGCTCTTTTAAGCAAGAAAAAAAATAAAAATGGGAAGATATATAGGCATGAGTCTATGCTTGTATCAAGACCAACACAACCATTCACTAATCATTTATGACAAGGTTGAAGATCTATTTACAACCGTCACATAGAATTCAGAATTTCTTCCACTATGATATGAGTGCATGAGGGACAAGCTACGCTCGTTAAATGCACAAAGCCATAAGTACAGAGGTACAAGGCAAAACATGATATGAGACAAAACTCAACAAAGTGATCAAACTTTTTAGATTTTATAATTTTTATGGGTTTTTGAAATTTTTTTTTTTTTGGAAACTCACCCAAAACAGAACAGGAAAGGAAAGATCAACAATAACAGGTGCAAACCATGAAAGTAATGCATGATGCAATGCAACAACAAATGTCCCTAAAAATGGAAAGAATTAATGCATGGACATGTTATAGTGCTTATGCATGAGTACCCCTTTTCACCCACACGTCACGTGCGTTTGGGGTGATATCCTTGACGGATTGGGTACGGGAGTTGGGACTTTCAAACCTCCTGGTGAAACTCTCCAAGCAAGTGGTGAAGGCACCGATCATCTTCATCACGTCTGTCACTCCGGCATCACGAGTTTGGCTTCTTGAGTTCTCACCACCCCAAGCTCTATTGTCATTCCTTCTTCCACGTGATCGAGGAATGCTTGCATTATTGTCTGCTCTCAATTTTTGACAGTTGGGTCTGGTGTGTCCTTGCAATCCGCAATAGTGACACACATAATCCGTTCTAGGACCCCGTTGAGGTCTTGAGAGAGATCTTGCTCTGGTTTCGTGTCTACCTCCAGCTTGATTTCGAGGCTTATTCATCATCCGTTGCTCATTTACATTCTTCTTTTCAACCTTAACATTCTCAGGAACGGCCTCCTCTACAATAGGCTCTACGGCCTTCACAAATTTCACTTCTTTGGTAGCTTTGACTGATGAGCTACTTCCTCCGGTATATCCCAATCCGGACTTGTCTGAAGAATGTTTTTGGGATGAAATAACATCATCCAACTTTCTGGAGGAGACCCTCTCTATCTTGGCTTGCGCTTGCACCACCTCTTGCTCAAGAAATCTGATCTTCAAGTATGCTTCTGACAGCTCACCATTCAGCCCCTCTATTTCGCATTTGGCCTCCTTATGTCTGATCATGAGACTTCGATAGTCTTCCTCTGCTTTCTTCATTTTTCTCACAGCTGCCTTGGCTATTCTTGCATATTCCCCTGACTTCTCAAGAAGTGAGGAGTAATTCTCTTGAAGATTAGCTATATTCTCTTCCTCTTCAGCGTCTGATTCTTCCACAACTCCAGCAGATTCTGAATCAGAATGTTCACCAAGTTCCTTCTCAAGTGCACCCAAGTCATCCGAGGAATCTTCATGAGCAATAGTCATGAAAGCGGAGTAGTTTCCCTCACCATCACAGCCCTCTTCCGAATCAGAATCAGAGGATTCAGAGTCACTGAGCGTTGTAGCATATGCTTTTCCTTTTCCCCTCAAAAAATTCGGACACTCCTTCTTGAGATGTCCATGACCATTGCACTCATAGCACATAATGTCTGGAGAAGGTTGATAGTCCTTTCCTTCTTTTCTCTTAAATTCTTTCTTATCACCTCTTGAGGGAGAGAACTTTTCTCTATTGAACGGTTTCCCACTGTTCTTCATTTTCAGAAACTTGCGGAAGTTCTTTGCAAGATATGCTACTTCTTTCTCCACTCCATCTTCTTCGGAGGAATCATTCATTCTTTCGTTTATGGTTTTAAGTGCAAGCGATTTGCTCGTCCTATGGGAAGGCAGTCCCAGCTCATAGGTTTGGAGAGACCCGATCAGCTCTTGAATTTTAATCTCATCCAAGTCTTTGCTTTCTTCTATGGCCGTAACCTTTGCTCTAAAACTTTCAGGCAAGGACCTCAATATTTTTCTCACCACCTTAGTGTCTTCAATCTTTTCCCCAAGATTGAGTTTAGCGATGACAATTTCATTGAGCTTCCCATAGAATGAGTCAAATGGTTCATCATCACTCATCTTGAGTTCTTCAAATTTGGTGGTGAGCATTTGGAGCTTTGTGTCCTTGACTTTCTTTGTACCCTCATAGGTAGTCTCCAAAATCTCCCAAGCTTCCTTGGCTACTGTCATATGAGATATCCTGTGGAATTCATCAGGGGACACACCACAAAAAATAGCATTTAAAGCTTTACAGTTAGCATTTGCTGCCGCAAGGGCTGCCTTATCCCAAGTGGACTTAGGAGCCACCGGCTTGGTCCATCCTATCTCAACCGCATCCCAAACG
The DNA here is from genome assembly GCA_023736055.1 of Quercus glauca. Lineage (NCBI taxonomy): Eukaryota > Viridiplantae > Streptophyta > Magnoliopsida > Fagales > Fagaceae > Quercus > Quercus glauca. The sequence continues at coordinate 53,236,685 of CM043315.1, read as the reverse complement.
GTATCATCGATAGAGCATAAGAATGCTCTCATTCTAACTTTCCAGAATGCATAATTGTTCCCATCAAAAAATGGTGGAACATTGAGCGATTGAGACCGGTCCATCTCAAGAAGGGTCAAGGATCACACTTAGGTAATTAAACCTCAGCAAGTGTACCCGCTCTGATACCAATTGAAAGCTCGAAAATGTGTTAAAAACACACGAGCGGTTTAGACCCCCAAATTCAAATTACGGCTTGGTTGATTTTACACTAACTTACTAACAAGTGCGGACTAGTGCAAACACAAGCGTATAAACAAACAACTACTCTAATCCATAAATTAAAGCAACACAGCAGTAAAAATGAAATGAACAAGAGTAGGGAAGAAGGATGCAAACACAAATAACACCGAGACGTGTTATCGAAGAGGAAACCGAAGAACTCGGCGAAAAACCTCTCCGCCGCCCTCCAAGCGGAAATCGATCCACTAGACAATCAGTTGGGATACATGGATTAGCAAAAGACCCTCCAAGCCTAGTCTACCCGATGTACCTAAGCCCTCCAAGCTCCTACTCCAACAAGGCTTCTCGGAACCGTGTCTTGTCCTAGTTATCCGGATCCCGCAACAAGCTCCATGTTGCATCTGCCATTAAAGGCTCCTTCCTATGCTTCCCAGCAGCACCAAAACATCACTCAGCACTCTCTAAGGTGTGTCAAGTGTTTGGGCTATCAACCTCTCAAAGATATGGACAATGGAGAGGGAAGGGTTGAGGAGATACCACAAGCAAAAATGTTTAGAGAAGGTGGGGAAGACAATCTCTAATTACCAATGTGTTTGGCTAGGGTTTTTCTCTCTGAAGCATTCCTCAACAATTGTGGGTAAGGGTGATATATATAGGAGGGGTGCAAAAGGTGTGACTCAAAAAGTACAGGCTGGCAGAACAGCTAGTCTCGCGGGTGTCTCGCGGGAAGGCCTTACCCGCGAGATACTCGCGAGACACAGTTGTCTCCACCTGGCATGACTCTTCGCATTCCATCATGTGCCTGGCACATGCTTCACTTCGCGGGAAGCTTGGTCGCGACATACCCGCGAGATACCCGCGAGAATCCTTTTCTTCTTCAAATGCTTGAGTCTTCAACACTCTTTCTCTCACACACCCCTTACATCAAGTCCCACAACAAGTACAGGGTATTAAACGATTGAACATGATTACAATCAAATTTGGCACGGAATAAAAGCCAACAAATACACAGTTGTAAATTACAACTTTACACGTGACAAAAAGGGGGAGAAATTATTGATTTATGGGAATCTTGTTTGTCTTGTTTAGGGGGAGTTGAAATTATTTTTGAAAGGGAAGAAAATAAAAACTTTTTGTTGTATCTAACTTAGGGGGAGAGTTAGTTTACTTCTGTTTTTATTTATGTTTCTTGTTTCACTTCTTATTGATTTATACTTATGAGTTCTTCATTGGTATATGTCTTTATTTTGTGTTTTGTGAAGTCAAGAATTTATTTGTTGATTTACTGTTTTTCTGTCACACATACGTTTATGCGTTTGTTGAGTGTTTCAGGAATATACAGGTGCATTCGATTTGGCTGCTGTCTACACTTGCAACTGATGGATAGTATTTAAGATTGGATTTGTTGTTATGAGCATTATCTTTGTATTGGGCTATTTGTAACTTTGAGCATTTCATGTTTGAGATGTGTTTTGTCACAGATTGCCAAAGGGGGAGATTGTTGGGTTCTAAGAAATTAGGAATTAATGTATTAGAACTTCAATTTGTATTTTGTTGGCAAACCATGATCAAAACATTTAGTCTAGGTTTAGGCTTGCTCAAAGTATGTTTATTTGTAAAATTGGAATCGAGTGATTGCAGAATTTATTGGACTAAATCTGTAAGTCTCGATCGATCGAAAATTAGACTCGATCGATCGAACCACGTACAGATTTATTTTTCTGCAGAGTTCCAGTTCAGCCCAAACTCTATTTAAACGTCTTGGGGTTCAAGTAAAACTCTTATATATATAAGGGAAACCCTAGAACGTTTTTGGGACTTTTAGAGAGAGATTAGAGTGCCTCTTGTGCCTCCTTTTATTAGGGTTTTGTACCCAAACCTCTCTAAGTCTTTGTTGCTCATATTTGCTGTTTATGTGAATCTCTTGTGAGATCTTTGAGGAGCTTTCCTTCACATAAATTTAGGGTTTTCAAGGTAGAGATTATTTCAACATCTTGATGATCAACAAAGTTGCAACCATTGAAGCTTAAAGAAAAACAAGTGAGGAGCTTGTAGCTGATTGAAGGGATTCAAAGAAAGAAGTAGTCCGTGGACTCGGAGCCTGCGCGTGGTCGTGTCAGGAAGTTACTACTGGTGGGTAGCATTAGGAAGTCAAGCGGGGAGCTTGTAAGTCCTTTTGTAAGAACTTCAATTCTTTCTTAGTGGATTCCGTTTTGCCTTGAGGATCGGTGGGTAAAATCCTCCCCAGGGTTTTTACCGGTTTGGTTTTCCTGGGTGATCATATCTTGTGTTATTTATTATTCCTCTGCTTTATATGCTTGATATGATTATTTGATTGTTTTAACCTAGAATTGTTTAATTTGACTAAATAACAACTTGGCTAATTAATCTAGGCTACGCAATCTAATTGTGGTTTAAGGGGTCTAAATAAACCAACATTACCAATAACAGGGAGCACTATAGCTTTATAAGGAGCAGCTTCTACAACTCGACTGCAAGGAGAAAGAAGAATAGCCATGATGATACAAAAAGTGTACTATTAACCTGTCCAGTCTCCAATCAACATGGTAAAAAAATTTCAGATAAGAAAAAGGAATTAACATGCACAAATTCATTTCCATCTTGGGTAAGTGCTTCATTGTAGCTAACTTTTATGAAGTGCCTACGAGAACTACATAAAAGGAAATTGGTGCTTGGCATTTGGCATTTGGCTTTTGGCTTTTGCACAAAAACTAGCATTTTGTAAGGCTCAGGTAGGGTGAATCCATCATTCACACACATGGCTTGTTACTTTAGTTCTACCACCTGACACAGAGAAGGAAGTTGCTCATCTATCTTAACTATACAATGGCAGTCTTTACCTGTACAAAGGAAACTTCCTGCCTCCTCTTAATATAAAATCCTGAATTCAAATTGAGAACAGGAATCAATTTTCTAAACAAGGAACTATGTAAACTGAAACATATTAAAATTAGTTCAAAATTGATATATTACTTTAGCTTATTTGTGGGCTTGTACAAGCCTAAACCCCTGAGGGACAGAATTTGTGGTACACTCACATGCATATGAACATAGAAATGAACTAAAAAATGTAAATATGAACCACCTCAATGAATATTCATGGTACATCCACATGTATATGAACATAGAAAAGGGAGAGAACTCAAATACAGGTTGCATTAACAATTCTGAAAAGCAACAGTAAGTTGTTCCATGATAGAAACTAATAGAGCTCCACAACTTTCTTTGACCTTAAAGTCCAAAGCCTCATCCAATATACTAAAATAGTAGTAAGCTTATAAAAGCCTCTCCAAGAATTAACTACTTGTGAAAGACACAATTTTCCTTGCTTTTCAAACTAAACTACCTTGCTTATAGGTACCAGCTTGGAGAGGGAAAAACCAAACTGAGATGTAAGCAGAATTAGACAGTTTAACATCATAAATGTATGAACTTGACATTTAAAAATTACCACAAAATAGTTTGAAACATGCAGGAACATAGGAAGAACCATTAAAAGATTCTATCTAATTATTTCAAAAAGTGGAAATTAATTTTTCAGTAAGATTGCCAGTAGGGAATTATGGGTGGATGGCTTAGAAATGTGCTTCTGGAAACTATTGATTAATGTACTGCTAACACCATAAGGAAGATACATATTAACTATGCAACTGGTAACAGCTGGATTTGTTCATACTCAAAAGTGGACAGAGATCACAGCATAAGATGAAACTATTTCGACAACTAGGCAAAGAGAGAAATAGGAAAGGAGGAAGGAGCAGAAATAAATGATAAATACTTATAAAAGTAAAATTTGGTAATCCACTCATGCTGATATGATATGAGCCAGGCAGAATGCAGAAATCTAAACAACCAAAAATACCATTGATACAATGCAGCATTATATGGATGATTGTATGAAGTACAATCAACTTGTATGATGAGCCAATCTTATGGTCAGACCATTTTTGCAAAAGACTGAATGGTCAGGCCATTACTTTTGCAGCTTTGAGCACTTATTTATTTACGGGGTTAACTAGACAAGGAACAAAATCAAACAAACAAATACCTTGCTAATTACTTATTCTAACATCTGATGACACAAGTACAATTGCTATCACTTCACATATCATAACAGATTGGGCCAAATTGATTTGAGTACTAAGGTAATCCCACATTTTTAATCTGACAGATAGTTTATGAAATTGAATGATCACCTGAGTGAAGATACCCTTTGCTTTTGACACACGCAAACGAGTTGCAATTTCCTTTGCTGCAAAACTGTCAGCTATTGATACAACAATAAATCCTGCTAGTATAATTGCCAAATATATGATAACTGCATTGATTGTCATTGGCATATCAATTGCAATTGCATCACCCCTTGAAAATACTGCATCCAGTGCATTTGCCACCAACCTGTAAATCATTTCAAAATCCTCTTAATATATGCATCTGTCTTAGGTTGAAGAATTGAAAAATAAAGAGCCAAGTACACTTTATAACTCAACCTTGCATTTCAATGTGGAGGGCTACCATTCTTTAAAGACCCAAAAAAAAAAAAAAAAAAAGAAAACACAAACACAACCACAACACCATTAAATTCCCGAAAAGTGCATAGTTGCAAAGAATCACAATCTATGAGATCAGGGCAGTTTCCCTAATATATCCCATTTTCATTGACCCAGTTAGAGAGAGTAGTTATAATGTTCACTCAGACATCACTCAGACACAGTAGTTATAATGTGCACCACACTTTAACAGATAACACACTCAATTGGGGATAAGCATAATCAAGTGAGAGCATACATTACTCGTTCTCGAAGTTCTTTCAGTGTCATGTGATAAATATTGGAATCATCACAGCCTTCATCCCTCCACACAACAGCCACACTGTCATCTTCTTTTCTTGGATGAGTTCTAGGTAGCAAACAACACTCAGCAATATTCAAAACTGAACCTGGAAACCATGTTTCCCCTTGTTTCGATTTGTTGGAAGTATCTAAAATGTACTTTGGGGCCTCATGAAATGAAACTGAAAGCTCTTTTAGAACAATAGACCAGTAAGCCTGAAATTCATTGACATTTACATAACTAAGTTGAAATACTACTTTCCATCAAAACTAGCATTTACCTAGCAAATGAAGGCACAAAAAGCATAATATACCTCAGGATGCTGAACAGAGAAGTTCTGAAAGTGGCTGAAACTTGTAATAGGATCCTTGTATGATGTTTCTAATAGCTTTGAACCATACTTTTCCATCAAACGTCCCAAGTTTGTATGCTTAGACTGATCTCTAACAAACAGAGCGAGAAAAGATCAGTTAGGAGTAAAAATCTGAACATTTACTCTTTGAATATATCAAAAATGCAACCTCAAAGTCATTACAACACAATAAAATTGAGCTAATAATTGGAATGCACACACTAGTAATTTTCTGCAACAAAGTGTATATAAGTTTCTACAACTAATGATACAACCATCAATTATAGATAATTGTATTAAGTTTAGTTAAGAGTACAGCAGCAGTGCAATGTTAATGCTGGTTACATTTGTTAACAATTGCAGCTAACCGTAGAATAAACATTACTAATGCCTATAACATTGATCCAGAAAACATGGAAAGAAACATGGTCGAATAAGCTTAACTCCTAACAGAATCATTGAAAGAGAGATTGGATTAGTCAAGTTCATTGATTTCTTTTTAAACCCTGTGATCAAATAGTAGCAAGGTACTTTACTTTGTACTCCCAGTTTAACTGATATCATATTCCATATCTCCACAATTCCACTCATCTAGAGACTTGAAGTGATTACATCTTAGATCATTGGCCAAGCATGTTTTCATGCAAGCAGAGTTTGAAAAGAATCATCCAATAAAAACTACTTCTCCAAATTACACACACCCGCCAAGTTACTCATTACTAGCAGCATATAAGTGGTAGTAAATTGACAACTCCACTTCAATAACATCTTGGAGCTGTAGAATTCCTTTTTTTCTTTTTCTTCTTTTCTTTTGGCAAAGTATACGTGTCCTTGATCATTGCACGCAAAAACCACCAAAATCTGTAGGGCCACCTAAACTTCACATTCACATATATAAACAAAAAAAATCATTTTCAACTACACTCGCTGTTTTACTATTTTAATGGTTCTCCCTGTTTTACTGCATGATTTTAACCATTTGTTTGTATTAGAATAATGGTTAAACTTTTGGGTATAATGGTAGTTTATTATGATATGAGAGAATGCGGTTTTGAATTAGAACAATGTTTCCCCTCTACCTCTATTTAAAAAATTAATAAAATCTCAAATGTTGATAGTACCCCACATATTAAGGGGGGCTCTGAGAGTGTTTCAATAATAATTGAATGATTTAATTTACTGTTTCTTGACAGTTACTTTTTGGATAAGTGATAGTTTATTTCTCAAAAAAAAAAAAAAAGTGATATTTGTCGTTACTACCAAATCAAATACATTATTGGGACCTGTTAGATGAAGGGTCTCAATCAGTTTTTCACAAAGACGTGGCAAACAACTACCAAAAAGGAAAATCTCTTTATAACTAGGCAGATAAATAGAAAAGACAAAAACTGCGGGTCCAACTGTAAGAATATGCAGAACTATAAGGACTAAATAACAGGGAGAAAACAATGCAATGAATCAGTGAAAGTAGTAGGTAATTGCTAATTAGAGAGGGATAGAACTGAGGGAAAGAAATCAAAGGCAAAGAGCAAAACCATACAGAGAAGGGAACCAGTAGAGAGGAGGACCATTGGTGAGGGAGTCCCAACTGGCATAGACCGAGTAGTAGACTAGCTGATGCAGCGCATGTGGGTGCCATGGCTTTAGCACCCTTTGAGCCACCAGTGATCGCCAAACCTCTCTTGGGTCAGACCCTTTGGCTCCAAAAACTGCTTCTTTGAGTACCCTTTGGAATTCTTTGGCCTCCTCTATGGTTAGCCCTGCCTTCACAAAGTCCTCCACTCCAACTTCGCTTATGCTCTTCCTCATCTTTGTCTCTCTATCTCTCTCTTGATCTGTGGTAACTGGTAAGGGATAACGTTGTTGTAGACTAGTAGTAAAATAGTTGTAACGTAAGAAGAATTGTTTAGGTGAGGTTGGTCCACGTGTTATATATGGCAGCGAACCTTCCAAATTTCCTTATACACCAACTACTCTCTAAAACTCAATCGTGTTGGTGGAGTACTCAAGAAGTTGGGCCTTTTTATTTTTGTTTGGTTTGGGGGAGAGTTGTGTCAGTGTAAACACCATGTTAAATAAAAAGTAAGATTTTTTATAGAAAGAAAGCTCCCATGACTGGGACAGAATCACTGTGTCCATATCCAAGCCAAACGAGAAGTGGGTCTATCATCTATGTCTCTATAATTCACATGGCAATGCCCACCTAACATTTTTTTAATGATTGGAAGACATCTTTTTCACTACTTTTTTTTTTTCTTGGCCTACTCCTCTCCTAGGTATATTATACCCCATTAAGTGCCACTGTTGTTGTTGTAGTTTGTGACTTTGTATATCCAAAATAACCTATCAAATTATATTTGGAGTTCTTATATACCCAAATAATAAACATGGACTCAAGGCATGCTCGCATAACACACTCAACAACCAAAAGGATTCGCACAATTTGGAGTATCACAATCTTACCAATTTAAATAATAATAAAGAGTAAAAAAAATTCTCCAATGATTGACTAATTACACAGATAACAATTTAAACAGGTAATTACTTATAACATATCAAGAACAGTCTATCCTACGTTGCAATTGATTGTGGCATACACAACGCACTCCAGGCAATTCGACAGGTGGAAAGATGAGTGTTTGAATTAGATTTTGTTTTCAATGTAAAGAACAGTATATAGTAGTTCTCTAAATTCAGCAAGAGGCCAAGATATCAGATAGGAAATTACGCATTCTCAAATACTGTAGATATTACTGGAATAAGAAGGGGGAGGGGGATTGTACAGAGAGAGAAAGAGATCATAAAATACTTGTGATGTCAATATTCCATGAAAGTGAAAATCGAAGGATCAGAACCCAATGTAGCAACGCTATTTTTGTCCAGTACCATGTCAGAGTATTGGACTGAGGCCAGGTCCCTTCAAACTTGAATAATTCTTGTGCCACATAAAGTGTCGCACAACAAATGCCAAAACTCGCCATATTGGCGAGTTGTGGTTGGTGGAGGAGAGTCTCCACATGGACTCACCACCACCCCTCCACCAACCACAACTTGCCACATGGATGAATTGTGGCATTTGTTGTGCCACTTTATGTGACACAAGACTTATTTTTCAAACTTCCATGCCCATGTGACAAAATAATTCTTTATGAGTATGTAGGACCACATAAAATGTCACGACTTTTACCACAATTATTTTACATGTTAGACAATGATTGGCTGCCTATCACTTTCACATGGACCCATCATTTTTTCTCCACTACTTACAATCTATCACGTGAACAGTTGTGGCAAATTATGTGGTCTTTGAATTTTTTAATTCTTTACACAATTGTCCAATGTCCAAGTTTCTCTCAGTGAGTCTAGAGATAGCAATTTAAACTCGCACCTGTCGGTACCCACCTCACCCATCTTAGATGGACGGGTTTTACCTGCCCTGCATAACAAATGGGCCGGGGATGGAGTTTAAAATTTTCTCCCACACCCGCTCCGTTTATATTTAAATAATTAAAAAAATGTTTTTATGGGTTTTTTTATAAGAAATACATGTGTTTTTAACCTACTAACTTTAAATTTATGCCCCCTCAAAAAAAATTTTTTAATTTATGATTTTTTTTTATTGTATTATTGAATTTAAACTTTTATGTTTTAATATTTACGTTGTTTATATTTTTTAATTGTTATATTGTTATACTTTGAGAAGGTTTTATAATGTTAAAACTTGTTTTTTGTTTTTTAATGTTTTATGAGTTTGGGCGTTGCATGATGGGCTCATGCTGTGCATCAATAGAAATTTTCCAGCTATTGAAGTTAAGCTGGATGCAAAAGCTGTTATATGTTCTTTCTAATCCAAATAAAGATAATAATAATATTCTTTCTATTTTGGATATTTTTTCTATTTTGGATGATTGCAGGCAACTGACTTTCCAGATTTCCCGGATCAAATTTAGCCATTGTTATAGAGAAGCTAATAGATGTGCTGACCTGCTTGCAAGAAGGGGAACTCAACAAACTGAAGACTTTTGTTTATTTGATAGTCCCCCTGTGGACATTGCTAGCTGTTTAGATTTCGATTATTCTGGCTTGTATTTGAATAGGCGCGCTGTCCTGCTAACTCTATTCCTCCTTTCTGGTTTTGATATTAAAGCCCTCTTACCAAAAATAATAATAAATAAATAAAATTGTTTTATGGGTTTTACTTTATTGCGTTCAAAATAAACTTTTAATAAATTATATATATAAAAAATTTGGGCATGACAAGATGGGTACCTGCTAGAGAGAGAGAGAGAGAGAGAGAGAGAGAAAAAAAAAAAAAAAAAAAAAAAACCCACCCTGAAGTGGAAATGGGGTAGGGAATAGGAAACCTGCCCCGTTGCCATTCCTTACATAAAGTTATCTTTATCCCATTTACGACACCTATATATGAGACCTACTAGGTTATTCTTAAATGAGAGGAAAAGTGTAGCACACTGAATGCAATATATAATTTCAAGAAAGTGCAACATGCAAGTCTTGATAATGGGCCGACACTTTCAATGAAAGAAACTGAAGAATTAGGTAACTTAATAATAACATGACAAAATGGCTTGCATATTTTGTTGTCAAGGTAAGTCCAAGATGTTGGGTTACACGTGTGAGTGAAGTCTCACATTGAATAAAAATAAGAAGAATGAGTAGTTAATATAACATAATTGAGCACATACCCATTGGATTTAGGCCTTTTGGGTTAAAGTGTGTCTCTATATGTTATATTAATTACTCAAGGAAGCTCTCCAATGTGTTTATCTCTCCAACAAGTGGTATCAGAGCCTATGGTGGTGTGCAACGAAGGTGATGAGGTGTTCATAGTTCCTACTTAGCGGGGACAGAAAAAGCCTAAACGGCCCACACACAAAGATCCTAGAATATTGCTAATGGTGTTAAATAATGGCGCAAGTGAGTAGGACTTGTTCATAACCCACAGAGAAGTCTCAAAACCCATAGAGAGGCAGACTCATACGTGAGGGGGAGATTGTTGGATTACGCGTGTGAGTGAAGTCCCACATTGAATAAAGATAAGAAAAATGAGTAGTTAATATAACATAATTGAGCACATACCTATTGAACTTAGGCCTTTTGGGTTAAAATGTGTCTCTATATGTTATATTAATTACTCAAATTAGCTCTCCAAGGTGTTTATCTCCCCCAACACAAGACAGTTCAAACAACTCAAAAAGTAGAGCTTTGCCCACAATTTTGATAATAGTATAGGCACTTAAGAAAAACACTAGTTTATGTAGAATTCTTGAATATGTAACTTCACAAAAATGTTTTCTTTTGCACTATAATGTATCATGTAGTACACATCATATGATACTTTTGACGCATCAATGTCATTCAGCTTGCTAGTCCACAACTCCGACGACTAATTGGTTGGTACATGCCACCAGACAGAGTCTTCTATAGTTACAGCTGCTTTTCCCCAGTAAACAACAATAATAACCACCAATTAATTAACCAAACATTCTGAGATTTCTCATTGGTCATAAGGTTAGCAAGATACTGTGAAAATTTTACAAACAGCTTTTCCTTTGTGTTCACCTGGATTTTATGACCTATCCATGAATCAAAATGATGGAACATCTGCAATTCGAATGGCACTTGTGTCAGATTCACCCAAGTCACTTGGCAAATCGCCTTGTCCACTCTGCAGCTAGTTCATCATGTTTTTCTCTATCTGCCAAGTACAATCGGGCAATGCCAGGGATAAGCGGGTTATCTGCTGCGACAAGAATATTCATACATTCAGTACTAGAGAGAGACATCCAGTTCAAGTGTTATTTTTGCTGATATCTTAGTTCCAACTCAAGCTATAAAGGTCCGCATGCATTGCCTCAATTTGAGAAGTGAAAATCCCAATTTTAATTCGTTTAATATTGTAAGCACAAATTGGCATTGGCTACTGCTGTTGGTGACATGTGTAAGGGATGCATCCCAGCATGATCCAACACCCTCAAATCCCCTTCCCAACATACAAACACAAATTTTGATCTGATTCCAAGTAGCACCTAAGTGATTATTAGAGCTGGACTCCAACTATCGTTAAGATGTCTATAATCAAATTGCCAGCAGTATCAACATTGCAGTGGTAAATTCGAGTTTTGAACACTACCTGCAAGCCTAACGTTATAATGGGAGGAAGAAACAATGGACACTAAGCATGATAAGCAGTGATAATTCCTACATACAAGACTACAACACATTTGCGTTTAAATTACATAAATTATTTTTCTCAGCTGAAATACAATATTGATAGAAAAAACCTTTTACGTTCTGTGGATTGTTGGAGTGAAAACCTTAGATCTCTGAATCATAAGATTGTAGCTTCAAAGTTCAAACAGTACCCTAAACTGCCTATTTGTATGCTATAATATGGTATAATAAATTAGAAAATCTTTGCGAATATATCAGTCTTTTGTTTATTATATAGTTATGCTCACACACATATATTAACACAGAGTAGTACCCACCAAAGGCAGAATCATTATGGAAAAAAACCCCTAAAAACATGAAACGTCAAAGCACAAAATGCTCCCCATTTTAAAGTGGACTTTTTCCATAGACGACTCTCATCTGCCAAGACTTCATAATTTTGTTATTTGTGTAAGATAATTTTATTTTATATTGTATATTTTTGTGTTAAGCACATGCAAAGGGCTTAAAATAATAGCTCAATTGGTAAATTCTTGGTGGTTGAATAAGAGATCTAGGGTTTAATTCTCACTTAAACCAAAAACCGATTGATATCTTGGTCTGATGATAAAGAGCTATCATTAAGAGCGGACCACATAGATTGAAACTCTCTCCAAAAAAAAAAAAAAAAACTACTAATAGTGAGTCACATAGTAACTATTATTATTAGAAAAGTACAACTTATGTGAATTTTTATTAGTTTAAGGCAATGTATTCTTATTATGAGTGTGACTTAAAATAATTTAAAATATTTTGTTGTTTTAATAAATAAAAAAATTAATTTAAGATTGAATTTGAAAGCAACCCAAATTATAGGAAAATTATGTAATTTAACCAAATCTTTAATTAAGGACACCACTTATTACAAAAAGAATATAGCAACTTGATATAACCATAACTTGACCCAATTTTATTTTATAGTATATTGTTTCAGGTTTGAGTTTGTGAGAGCAATGCGGCTCCAAGATTTTTTTTCACAAGGGGGGTCATAAGAAACTTAAATTAAACAAAATTTAATAAAAAGAGAGGTTGAATATATCCAATTTTCGAGGAAAAAAAAATGAAGTTTTACGATATGCTTCTATAGTTCTACAAGTTTTTATATTTTGAAATCATTATATGATAGTTCGTTATCACTTGTCATTATCTATTATCAAAGTGAGTAGATGTGACTATTTTATTTTGTTAAGTTTGTATAACATTTTTGTTTTTATGCACTTATCATTATCTATGATAGTTCACTTAGTGTCTTTTTAAATAATCAAATGCTTGAACAATTATTAACTTTTCAAAAAAATAAACACTAACTTTATAATTTTTTTTCTTGAATCACTAGCTTTATAACAAAAAGTTATTATAACATGATAACAATACACACACATGTAAATGTAACAAACCTTTTGTATTTCCTAATTATTAAATTATATTATATTCATACAATACACTCACAGATTCACACACACCACAATTCACACAAATAACATTATAACAAAAATATGAAAATTAATGCACACATTCAATATCATACATACACTCACAAACATATAGTATAAATTTATAATAAATAAAAAGATACTCACGACTCACAAACACTCATTTTTTACTCTTAGAGTCGGAGATACCAAGATAGTTAAATAGAGAAGAGAGGTGAGATGAGAATCATGAGAATTAGATCATATGAGAGAGAGAGAGAGATCTGTGATTTGTTTTATTGTTTGGTTTTGGGTTGGGTTGATATATGATCAGGGTGTGCAAAAATATTTTTAAAGGTAAATTAAACCGGTAATAAAATATTTTATATATATATATATATATAATCCGTTTTTCCAATTGAGCGGAGGGGGGGGGGGGGTGGTGAACAACATGTACAGCCGCCCATGTGTGAGAGTGACTCTATGTTTTTTTAAGTGAAATTCTCTCCTCTTTATTGTGACGTAGGCCGAAGATCAAACCACATAAATTCTTGTTGTTTATTATATGTGTAATTGTGTCTCATTTTTCTGGTTAGATTTTTTGTCTTATTGTTTTTTTTTTTTTTTTTTGAGATCCTTTTACAATTCCCTATTCATATTTACAATCAATCTTCTGAAAATACTATCCTCACAATTCTATATAGAGGTCCTTTCTTCTTCCCTTTGTTTTATATTTTTTAAATACCAAATATAGATTTTTTTTCATTTTCTTTTTTTGAGAAACAATAATATTTAATAGAACACACACGAAAGTATATATACCAGTGATTTAAACCGGTTTTTAAGACATTACATAACCAGAGTATCACTACAAAATGACCTAACTCTTGTAGTGTTTTAAACCGCTGTTTAAGGTTAATACCACACTATATCCATATTCTTAACAAGTGATTTTTTATATTTTTTATTTATTTTTTTACAAATATTCAATAGGGTTTTTTTTTTTTTTTTTAGAGAGAGTTTCAATAGGCTATACTGCAAACAATTTACACCTGACCATTTTTATATCAAGGAGACAAGGACGGTGTAATCAAATCATGCATGTGTAATTGTGTCCCTTTTTCATTTCTAGGTTTCTTTGTTCCTATCTCTTGTTTGTTTGGCTGGCTAAAATGGTCAAATATCACTGTTTTTGAAAATATTTTGCAATCTATCACTGTTTCTGAAATATGTAAAGATCTACCGCTAATTGGGATCTCTAGTTTTCCATGTACTCAAGTTCCATGGAAAATTTTTGAAAATTTTTTATGGAACTCAAGTTCCATAAAAAATAGCATGGCAAATTAAAAAGCTATTTTTTCAAAGAACTCGAGATTTTGGAACTTGAGTTACATGACAAACTCGAGTTTCAAAAATGTTATAGGTTGCTAAATATTTTGCAAACAGTGGTAGATCAATACATATTTTCCCAAACAGTAATATATGGCCATTTTGGCCTTGTTTGGCATCTTTCGCCAAATACATGGTACTGTTTATATATATTCAAACTTGTGTGAAAATAGTCAAAATACTATCACATGACACATTACCACTCAAAGGTCCCTTTAACACAACGCTAGGAACAGGTATCTAGTTGCACCATTGTCAACAAGTGATTTCATTTCCCAAATCTCAATATAGATTATAGACTATTCTGCAAACAATAGAAAAATGTAACAAATGACTCTTTTAATAATGAAACTAACTTATAAGTTAATTTTTTGTTTTAGTTATAACTTTCTAAAATCTCAATTTTTCAAAACGTTTTTCAAAGTACAAATATATTTTAGTATATTTTCAGCAAAAAAAATTTCCAATAAAAACTTAAATAAATTGTTTCCAAATGAACACAAATGCATCTCCCAAATCCCAATATAGACTATTCTACAACCGGCCTACACCTAATACATCTGCAGCTCTAACTAGATTCTAGTCAGACTTTACAGGGCAATATGCCTATAGTCAGATTTTACCGCAGATTTCCATCAGCATACATATTCCTAACCATTTCATACCCTATTTACATATTTCACTTATTCAACCATCTCAATTCTCAAAATTCACCTCATGTGAATGAACTTATTGATATTTTTATGCATGACCAAATTGATGATGTTCACATTAAATTTTACTCCAAGTTGAGAGCTCATGCTTTATTTGGTCCCTCAGAACCCTTCTTAGTAACTTGTTAGAAGCCGTTCTAGGAAACTCCGGAACAATCTTAACGTAATTCACCTGTTAATCATAAAGAGAGTTGGAGGAATTGTATCAATAACTTATAAAATAATTTAGACCAATTTGTGAAAACCATCATGGAATTGAAATCTATTCCAGCTTTTCTACCCATCATTTGGAATGTATTGATGACACTTTTCAAAGCAATTGGTATGAGTGTATAATAATATATATGGATTCATTAGAACTCAAAAAGATATCAATTTGATTTGGAATATGCTAAAACTACTATCCATTCTAGTACAAAGAGGTTAAACTGATGTGACAATGAATGTGGTTAATGTCACATGAAAAAGCATAATAACGTGAATTTTTGAATTACTTTTTATTTATATTGTCTTTGAGAGTTAGCACATAAGATGTAAGCATTTATGTAGTTAATGCACCATTTGTTGTGCTATAAAATGTTGTCATTGAAAACATTTACAGTGCATAAACCACTAAAACCGATGGTCCAATTGCAGGAGCCTGCCAGTCCAATGGCTGGAGCCGGTGGTCCAACGGCTCAGCCCACTAGAACAATGACCCAACCACAAGATGGAGGGATAGGCACTGTGAGTTTTTGTAAAATGTTTTACCAAGTTTTTAAGGTAAAATGGTTTACAACCTTTTACGAAGGATTTTATAGTCAACAACAGAAAACATTTTTCAGGTTTGACCAAATTTTAACGAAACAAACATAGCAAAATGCTAAAAATATTTTTCAACGAAACAAGTAGAGCATAAATTTGCAACGGTTGTAACATCGCTATATTTGATTTTCCAGTCACCATTATTTGGATGGAAAAAATTTCAAAGATGACTGTTCAATTTTAAGCAAGAATCTGATCTCTTAAGAATGGTCAGATGATGGTAAAAGTTAAAGTTAAAGTAAAAGTAAAACTAATCATAAGCCAAAGGAAGAAAAAAAAAATAGTCTTAGAGTCAAACCTTATACAACGGATTGAGGTTGCTTTGAATAGTCCTTGAGAAAAGAATTTTCAGCTTGTCTGGTTGAATAGAAGATCCTTTCTTTAAGACTACAAATATGGCCAATTGTTCTAGACCACCATCCACGGGTGCAACACTGATTGCAGCAGTCTCCAAGATGCATTCATCAGCACGGTCACATACACGCTCATTTTCAACAGGACTTGTCTGTGTATCACCAAATATTCAAAGTTATTATAGAGCGGTTCCTTGGTATTGTACATGTAACAAGTACCACTGCTTTGTCACTCAAACATGCTATTGAAGGTTTACTTTGTGAACATAATTTGAGTTTATCGAACCTACGTGGGCAAGGTTATGATGAGGCTAGTAATATACAAGATGATATCAATGGACTCAAAACTTTAATTTTGAAAGAGAACAAGTCAGCATTTTATGTCCATTGTTTTGCTCATCAACTTCAATTGACACTTGTTGCAGTTGCTAAAAATCACATTAACATTGCTGAATTTTTTTATGTGGTTAGTAATTTAGTAAGTGTTGTTGAAGGCTCTAGTAAGAGACGAGATGCTCTTTGAGATACACAATTTGCCAAAATTAAATAAGATTTAGAGAATGGTGTACGTAGAAGTGGGCAAGGTTTGAATCAAGAGACAAATCTTAAACGTCCTGGTGATACACGTTGGGGATCGTATTATGGGACTATTCTCAACTTGATTTTGATGTTCTCTGCTGTTGTTGATGTATTAGAGATTATTGAAGAAGATGGCCTCTCCGACCAAAAAGTTGAAGCTCGATCTATTATGAGGTCAATTCTAACTTTTGAATTTGTCTTTGCTCTACACTCGATGAAAAATATTTTAGGGATCACAAATGAGTTGTCAATAGCATTGCAAAAAAAAAAAAAAAATCAAGATATAGTAAATGCTATGGATCTTGTTAAAGTGTCTAAGCAACGGTTGCAAGTGATGAGAGATGATGGATGAGCATCTTTATTGGCTGAAGTATCTTTATTTTGTACCTCACATGATATTCCTATCTTGGACATGGAAGCGATGTTTGTAGTTAGTGGGAGGCCGGGACGCAACACCCAAAAAAATACAAATTTACATCATTATCGTGTTGAGCTATTCTACACAATCATAGATATGCAACTTCAAGTCAAGAGCTTAACAACTGCTTGTCTGAGGCAAATACTGATTTGCTACTTTGTATGGCTTGCTTGGATCCAAGAAATTCATTTGTGGCTTTCGATAAGGAAAAATTGATACGTCTAGCTAAGTTCTATCCCTCTGATTTTCTTGGGACAGATATTTTGTCACTTGACTCTCAACTGCAGAATTACATTTTTGATATGCGCCACAATGACTTCTTTTTAGAGTTTCAAGGAGTTAGTGAACTTGCTGAAAAGTTAGTGAGCATAAGGAAGCACGAGACTTATCCATTAGTCTATTTGCTTGTGAAGCTAGCTTTGACCCTTCCAGTTGCTACTGCAAGAGTAGAAAGAAGTTTTTCAGCAATGAAATATATAAAGAATGAACTGCGCAATCGAATGGGAGATCAATTGATGAATAATTGTTTGGTTGTGTATATTGAAAAAGATGTAGCTTGTAACATTGATAATGAGATTATTATACAACGATTTCAAAATATGAAAACTCGTAGAAGGCAATTGTAAATTTTATGTATTTGCGTATTTTTTTATTGTTGTTGTCAATATATAAAATTTTCTTTTTATTAGATTGTGTAATTTATGCTTGTTGAGGAATACCCTGAAAAAATTTCTAGAGTCACCATTGTATATCATGTTATAATAGGATACAAGGCCAACGACCATCACATGTTTGTTATACTCCCCAAGAGAAATATCTTATAATACTAAAGTGTTTCTCTGGACATAGATAGTTAGTGCTCTCAACCTAGCTGTGTGTGTACTGTAGAA
The DNA here is from genome assembly GCA_023736055.1 of Quercus glauca. Lineage (NCBI taxonomy): Eukaryota > Viridiplantae > Streptophyta > Magnoliopsida > Fagales > Fagaceae > Quercus > Quercus glauca. Next base: position 53,218,468 of record CM043315.1, on the reverse strand, counting down.
TTGGTCATCCCTTCTGTGAAGGGTTCTCTTTCAGGGGATTGGGGAAACACGAGGTTGGTTACAAACATGGACGACTTAGCACAATCTTGGAATAAACTAACACTTTCCGAGAGAGAAGGGCCAGGTTGTTGTTTAACCAATGAAGAAAGTGTAAAGGAATTCTCTATAGCAGCAAAGTTTCTTACAAGAAGAGCTCTCAATATTGATGCGATAGCTAGGACTTTTACACCACTTTGGAGAGCTCGAAATGGGTTCAAAATTCAAACTTTTGGTGATCACAAAATTCTCTTCACTTTTGAGAATAAGGAGGATGTTGACAGAATTCTAAGTAGCGAACCATGGAGTTTCGACAAACTTCTTGTAGTCATGCAACGCTACGAGAATGATTTGCCATTACAAGATCTTAGTTTTAATAAGACTACTCTTTGGGTGCAGGTACATGGACTTCCAGCCCGATTCATAAGCTTTGAAGCAGCTGGGAAAATCTATGGGGTTGTGGGAGGGGTGTTGCAGCCTTCCAGAAATAAGGTGTATGATGTAGGAAGCTTTATGAGGGTCTAAGTGTCCATTGACTTAAGTCTGCCTTTATGTCGAGGTTGCCTTATCTCACTGAATGGAAATAGAGAGGTATGGGCATCTTTCAAATACTAAAGATTACCAAACATTTGTTATTGGTGTGGCCACCTTACACTTGACGATAGGGATTGTGAATTATGCATAGAAAGTGAAGGGACATTGAGTATGGAGCAGAGAGAATTCGGTCCAAACATTTGAGCACCTCCATTTGTAGCCTCAAGGAAAATGGTAATCAAAGTCCCTAGTTTTTATGCCACGAGAAAGAAGACAAGTTCAAATCCGAGCACAGCTGGGCAACCTCAGGTCGACGGTGACTAGGGAAAATCTCAGGAGTCAATGACTTCAACCGAGACGGAGCAGAGGCACAAAGAAGATGAACGTTACGATGGCTTCGTTAATGCGCCATCAATGCGTTTTTTAAAGGAGGGAGATATTTCCTTAACTGCAAAAGATTATGTCCCTATTAATCCGTCGGTTTCTGCAAATAATGAGGGAGTAATATTGCCTATCAATACCGAAATTGAAGAGGGTTTAAGGAGTCCTAACGGGTCTGAAACAGAAAAAGGAGAGATTGATGAGGAGTTAATCAGATTTGGGAAGTTTGGTTTGGCTGACCTGGACAAAAATAACACAAGGGCACGTGAGAATTTTAAGGAAGCAGAATTGAAACACACTTACTTGGCACGTGAGTAGCAACAACAACAATCTTCTAGGGTTTCTAACCCGACACAAAACAAACATGTCCTCCCTCAGTGGACACGTATCAACAGGAGTAGCCATGGAAGAGTTGTGGTGCAATCTAAAAAAGTTACAGGGAAGAAAAGAAACATAGTAGAATCTGAGGATCATTCGGGGTTGCCTTCAAAGCGCGAGCGGGCTTCTCAAAATGATGATACAAGACTTTTTAGATTGGTGGAGGTTGATATTCAGCCTCACCAACAACAATAAGTTGTTTAGTATGGAATTGTTGTGGGCTTAGGAACCTGTGTACAAAGAGAGAGCTGGTTGAAATAGTACGCGCAAAAGATCCCTCTGTGGTGTTCTTAGCCGAGACACCTACAGATGAAGCAAGGCTAGAGGTTATTCAGAGAAGTATTGATTTTGACCATCGATGGGTGGTTCTAAAGGTGGGCAGAAGTGGAGGTTTGGCACTCTTTTGGAAGTCTTCAATCAATCTCAAGGTAGAGGGAAGTAGCAAAAACTATATCGATGCCATTATTGATAAAAATATGGAGTCGAAATGGAGGTTGACAGGTTTCTATGGTGAACCCGAGACAGCAAGAAGGTCAAAAGCTTGGGATACACTACGAAATTTAAAATCACATTTTGATTCCCCGTGGTTGTGTTGTGGGGATTTCAATGAAATAATCAAACAGGATGAAAAGGTGGGAGGAGCAGTTCGGTCTCATAATCAAATACAACTATTTAGGAATGTTATAGACGAGTGTGGATTTATGGATTTGGGGTTTGTGGGTCCTAAATTCACGTGGAGTAGGCACTACGAGAATGGAAGTTCAATTTAGGAAAGACTTGATAGAGGCTTGGTCACCAATACTTGGTTCTTGAAATTCCCAGGTTCGAAAGTTCATCATTTGAGGTGCAATTCATTGGATCATTGTCCATTATTGATTGTGCTCTCCGGTTTGGAATCACCTCCCTGAAAGAAAATATTTCGTTTCGAGGAGATGTGGTTATCAAATCTGGGTTGTGGGGAAATAGTACAGGTAGTTTGGAGGAATACTAATGAAATCGGAGTTGGAATAAATGTCCTAGAAAAAATAGAGACGTGTGGGAAAGATCTAAGCTGGTGGAATAAAAATGTGTTTGGGAATGTTCGAAAGGAGTTAGAACGGTTGAGGAAATTACTCCGAAAAGCCGAGATTGCAGCTATGGCTAGCAGGAATAATGATCAGGTTAGAAAAATTAAGAAGGATATTGAGGAGTTGTTAGGGAGAGAAGAAATCATGTGGGCTCAAAGGTCCAAACTGCTTTAGGCAAGGCATGGGGATAGAAATACAAAGTATTTTCATAGTTGTGCTACAAAGAGACATCGAAAAAATTTGATTGAAAGAGTTAAAGATGAGGATGGGGTATGGACAGACCTTCCTGAGGACATAAAAATGGTGATGATAAATTATTATAAGGACCTGTTTTCTTCTACAAATCTGACAGGCTCTCAAGTTGTTCTAGACTGTGTTCCAAGTGTCATTACCGAGGAGATGAACTCCTTCCTAAGCTGATAGTTTGAAAAGAGTGAAGTGGCTACTGCACTGCAACAAATGGCTCCCCTCAAAGCGCTAGTCCAGATGGAATGCCTCCTCTGTTTTATCAGCACTTTTGAGGTACAGTGAAACAGGATGTTACCTCATCTATTCTAGCATGGCTAAATTCAGGTACCTTGCCTTCACCCTTAAATCATTTCTTTATAGCTCTCATTCCTAAAACAAACTTACCTAAACATGCTCACCAATACTGCCTAATTAGTCTCTGTAATGTGCTGTATAAAATATTTTCTAAGGTTTTAGCCAACCAATTAAAAAAATCACTCCCATCCATTATTACTGAACACCAGTCAACTTTTACCAAAGATAGACCTATTTCTGATAACATTCTTGTGGCTTTTAAGACTTTACACAATCTACAAAGATATAAGCCTGATTCACATGGGTTCATGGCGCTAAAATTAGATATGAGTAAAGCTTATGATCGAGTGGAATGGAATTTCCTTGAAGAAATTATGAGAAAAATGGGTTTTAATGAGAATTGGATAAACCTTGTCATGGTGTGTGTGAGGATGGTCACATACTCGATCTTGGTGAATGGGGAGCCGTGTGGTATGATTCATCCAAGATCCTTTCTCCCCCTTTCTTTTCCTTTTTTGTACGGAGGGCTTAAATGGTATGATAAAAAATGCAGAAAGAATAGGGGAAATACATGGGTACTCTCTTTGCAGAAGGGACCAAAACTAACACATTTGCTCTTTGCAAACAATAGTCTTCTTTTTTGCAAGGCCACAATGGAGAAGTGTGGAAAAGTATTGGAGATTTTAGAGAGGTATAAAGTAGCCTCGGGACAAAAAGTGAATAGAAGCAAAACAACACTGTTTTTCAACAAGCATACCTCAGTTGGTGTAAAGCATGACATTAAAGTAGCATTGGGTGTCCTGGAAATCATGCAGTATGAGAAATATTTGGGTCTCCCTTCCTTTGTGAGGAAGGAGAAAAAGCTAGCTTCAATTACATCAAGGAGAGAATATGGAGGAAATTACAAGATTGGGAAGGTAAATTACTCTCTCAATCGGGTAGAGAAGTGTTGCTTAAATCTATATCCAAGCCATTCCCACGCACACAATGGGATGTTTTAAAATTCCTCTTGGTTTGTGCAATGAAATCGAAAGTCTAATGAAGAAATTTTGGTGGGGACAAAGGGGTGACCAGAGGAAGATCCATTTGGTGAGATGGGAAGAGATGACGAAGCTTAAAACGTTGGGGGGAATGGGCTTTAGAGATCTTGCTTTGTACAATGACTCTCTATCAGCCAAGCAAGCATGGTGATTATTGCAAATGACTCCCTTCCTTTGTGGGGAAGGAGAAAAAAGCTAGCTTCAATTACATCAAGGAGAGAATATGGAGGAAATTACAAGATTGGGAAGGTAAATTACTCTCTCAATCGGGTAGAGAAGTGTTGCTTAAATCTATATCCAAGCCATTCCCACGCACACAATGGGATGTTTTAAAATTCCTCTTGGTTTGTGCAATGAAATCGAAAGTCTAATGAAGAAATTTTGGTGGGGACAAAGGGGTGACCAGAGGAAGATCCATTTGGTGAGATGGGAAGAGATGACGAAGCTTAAAACGTTGGGGGGAATGGGCTTTAGAGATCTTGCTTTGTACAATGACTCTCTATCAGCCAAGCAAGCATGGTGATTACTGCAAATGACTCCCTTCCTTTGTGGGGAAGGAGAAAAAAGCTAGCTTCAATTACATCAAGGAGAGAATATGGAGGAAATTACAAGATTGGGAAGGTAAATTACTCTCTCAATCGGGTAGAGAAGTGTTGCTTAAATCTATATCCAAGCCATTCCCACGCACACAATGGGATGTTTTAAAATTCCTCTTGGTTTGTGCAATGAAATCGAAAGTCTAATGAAGAAATTTTGGTGGGGACAAAGGGGTGACCAGAGGAAGATCCATTTGGTGAGATGGGAAGAGATGACGAAGCTTAAAACGTTGGGGGGAATGGGCTTTAGAGATCTTGCTTTGTACAATGACTCTCTATCAGCCAAGCAAGCATGGTGATTATTGCAAAATGAAACATCTCTCTTTTATAAGGTCTTCAAAGCTAGATACTTCCCAAACACTTCTATTTTGGAGGCACATGACTCAAGACTAGGCTCATATGCTTGGAGGAGTATTCTTAGAGGAAGGGATATAATTCTAAGTGGAGCTAGGTGAAGAGTTGGGAATGGGCAGATGATAAAGATCTGGCAAAGTAAATGGCTACCCAAGAAGTGTACAGCACCAATACTTGAATGTCCTATAGAGGATTTTGCAAATTCAAGTGTAGATTCTCTAATAGACCCCTTTAAAAGAGAGTGGATTTCAGAGTTGGTGGATGGGTTGTTTGTTCCAAAGGTTGCAAAGAGTATAAAAAAAAAAAATTCCTTTGAGCCGTGTTGCCTCAGAGGACAAGCTGTACTGGCCTTACACCAGCAATGGAGATTATACCAGCAAATCGGGGTATAAATATCTTAAAGAAGAAGCTGAACTTTTAGCCATCCCACAAGCCTCAACTGATAGTGACAAGCAACTTTGGAAAAGGATATGGTCAATGAAGGTGCCACCAAAAGTGAAGAATATAATGTGGAGAGCTTGCCGCAAAGCCATGCCCACTAAAACAGCTCTACTAAGATGAACCATCACTGTCAGTCCTTTAGGTGATCGATGCAATGTTGCCCATGAAGACCCACTTCATGCTTTATGGGCTTGCTCAGAGCTAGACGTGGTTTGGAGTGATATGGAGTTGTGGAATTTCAGAAACTCAGTCGGGTTTATGGACTTCAAGGAGCTTTTGTCGTGGTTCATAATAGAAGACAAAAATGTGGAGTTGTTTGCTGTCACAACTTGGTCTGTTTGGAACCAACGGAACAAGGTACAACTAAACCAACCTGTAACAGCACTTCATCAGGTAGCATCGGTCTCTAAAGCTTGGTGGCAAGAGTTCAGGGCACAGCAGGTAGAGCCACTTGAAGTCGTGAGACAAGGAGTTAGAGCTGAAGAAAAACGTTGGAGGTCGCCCTCTGTGGAGTTAGTAAAAATTAACTTTGATGGTGCGGTGTTTGTGAATGAAAATAAGTCTAGGATTGGGGTGATATAAGGAACAATGGAGGCTTGGTTCTAGCATCCTGTGCAAAGAAAATTCCAGTGGCATATAGTGGGTGTGAGATTGAAACCATGGCAACAGCTGCTCTCTCTTTCGCTTTAGATATCAGCATTAAACGAGCTATCCTAGAGGGTGACTCGTTAGCAGTGATAAAAGCTTTAAGGGAGGATGCTAGTAGCTTATCTCCTTTTGGTTTGTTGATAAATGATGTCAAGTCTTTAGCTAATAGTTTTAATGAATTATCTTACTCTCACACTGAGAAGGTAATCAAGTAGCGCATGGTCTAGCTAAATATGCAAAAAGCATTCCGGATTTTGTAGTGTGGATGGAAGATGTCCCACCACAGTTACTTTCAGTTTTACAAGCCGATTTGATAGACGTTCATTAATAAAATTTCAGATTTCCCCCTCAAAAAAAAAAAAAAAAAAAAAAAGAGAGAGAGAAATATTTTATATAAATTTACTATCTTCTCAAGGTAACAAATATTAAACAATAATCAATATAATAATAATAATTCTATGGAACAAACTTGAAAAAGAAATATTTTTGGCTCCAAACATGTTTGGAGTAATTTTTTTTCCAAACCACTATGTGGCAATTGAAGAGAGCATGCATGTGTGATTTTAATTACATGAATTTGTTAATGAGTCATGTAACTTGTTTAAATAATACACATGGATAATCTTATAAACTGTCACATAATGGGTTGGAAAAAATATCTCCAATCCAAGCATGTTTGGAGCCTAACTTTGTCCTTTAAAAAATTGTAGATAAATGTTGGAATTGATACAAATTGGTGCTTTTGCAATTATGATAAAAGCATCTCCTGATGAAGACCAAGAAAAGAACTAGACAATTATTTGATCTGCCAAGAAGAGAATGTCATTACTGTAATTAATTCTTTGGACATTCTTTGCATGATGATACAAAGGTGGACCTTTATTTTCATTAAGTATTTTGTTGGACCAATTTGACACCATTGCTGTATGCATACCTTGGATGGTGATTGGCACTAGAAAGAAAATCTTTCCACGATAAATCCTGTTCTCTTAACTGAATGCCCACATCATTACCAATTAACATGCACAAAATCATTTCCATCTTGGGTAAGTGCTTCATGGTAGCTAACTTTCATGAAGTGCCTACGAGAACTACTTTAAAGGAAATTGGTGTTTGGCATTTTGCTTTTGCACAAAAACTATCATTTCATAAGGCTCAGGTAGGGTGAATCCATCATTCACACACGTGGCTTGTTGCTTTAGTTCTACCAACTGACAGAGAGAAGGAAGTTGCTCATCTATCTTAACTATACAATGGCAGTCTTTACCTGTACTTCCGAAAAGAGTTTACATAACTAAATAATTTCGCTCTTGTGCTATCCACTTAAAATATTCTTAAAAACATACTATCTAGCAAATTTTGCCAAGTTAAGTACATAGTAGAAGAGAACATGTGGAGGAGATAATATGAAGATTTAAAAAATAAGAACAAAACCTAAGAATAAAGCAAGAGAGAATGAGTGGAAACCTAAAATAAAAAATTTGTTGTCAAATGTCAATGTCAGGTACTTCGATACTTGAGATGAGATATGTGTAACAAATATATTGTTAGTGATATTTTTTTTTTTATGAAAAAAATAAAAAAGTTATCAACTTTTTTGACAACTTTTTCAATTGTCAATAAAAAGCTTCCCAAAAATAATTATTAATACATGCCCTAAAGGGATACATTAACCAGATCCAAATTACAATTTTTACTATATAGCTATTGGGTGTCACTAATCACAAAAATAATAGTGTTATCTTTATTTATTATTAATATTTACCAATTACATTAATTTTGTATTAATTTGTAAATAATAATTTTATTTATTATTTACATTAATTTGTAAATAATAATATTTACCAATTACATTAATTTTCTTATTAAGATGATAGTACGTTCTCAGATTTGAGATATATTGGTTTGTTGTGTTGATTTTACCAATGATTTTGCTTAATAAGTTTGTTGAGAGGTTTAGGTTAATGTTATAAGAAGATGAAGCTTCAGTTGCTGTAATAGATGGGAATAGCAAGGCTTTGGGAGAAAAAAATAATTAGGATTCTACAAACCGACTAAGCAATAGGAGCAAATATATTATGAAAAGAAGGATAGAGACCTTAATTTTCATGGAAGAAAGGATGTCAATGGTAATAGACGTTGGATGCCTACCAGCTATGAAAATTAGATATCTATAGATTTATCCCAAGATGACAATTGAGTAGGGCAAAGATTGACAAATGTTATAATTGAGATGCCAAAGAGAATGAAGATCAAGATTGACGTGATATCTTTCCAGCAATTTAAGTGTTGAATCTTAATAACCAAATTCCACTTTGATGAGTTGTTTGGACAAGAAATTTTTTCTTTATTTTGATGGTTAGAGTTTATTCTCAAATGACATTTTGAGATGAATGGTGTATATTTGATCAACCTTTTTGGGTCTATTTTCAACCTTCATTTTGTATTGAAATTATAATTATTTTTCATTTTCAAGTGATTGTACCTTTAAGTAAAGTGAAATATAACTTTTGTTAAACTATCTCATGCATCACACAAGTTAGCGACTAGTTATAATTTAAAATGCTATATAAATAGCTACAATGGTCATGCAAATTGCACCACCAAAAATCTTCGGTATCTTCTAATTTCAAACCATTTTCCAAATACTAAGCTCTCTTTTATTCTAATGGCTCCAACTATCGTAACATCAATCAGTGAGTCCTCAGATATCATTGACTTTGTCATAACCAAAGGCAATGGAGTAAAGGATCTCTCAGAAATGGGGCCTAAAACCTTACCTAGGCATTATATCCAACCCCTAGAAGAAAGGATCAGTGTGAACAACATCATGGCTCTTGAGTCTATACCAATCATTGATAGGTCAAACTGGGACGAACCAAAAGTCTCAGAATCAATCTGCGATGCAGCAGAAAAGTGGGGTTTCTTTTAGGTTATCAACCATGGAGTGCCCATTGAAGTGCCGGAGAATGTGAAGGATGCAACACATAGGTTCTTCAATTTGCCAACTGAGGAGAAGAGGAAGTTTTCTAAAGAAAACTCACCTTCCAACAATGTGCGGTTTGGCACAAGCTTTAGACCTGAAGCAGAGAATTCTCTTGAATGGAAAGATTACCTTAGCCTCTTTTATGTGTCAGAGGATGAGGCCTCTGCATTGTGGCCTCGTGTGCAAGTAAAAAAAGCTTAACTTAGCTAAATTTATTTTTACACAACAAATACATGACGCATAGATACATACATACCTAAACAAAACACTCATATTCATATATGAATATCTGCATAAATACTAGTACTTACATAGTTACATTTTAGGTTTAATTGTAAATTGCTATCTGATTGTTTTGATTTTGTTCTTTAAAATTTAAAAGTTTGGATTGTGACCCCCCTAAAGTTATATAATACTTTAATTTGAGTCATTTTAATTCTACTCACTATTGAGTGTAAGGTGTGTTGAGGACAAAATTTTCATGCTACATGGTTTTATTTCATTGACAACCCGCACCACATCAACATATTATGAATTTTGGGAAAATCTATTTTAAAGCCCAAAAGAGCCCATATCTACACAAAATGACATCAAAGCCCACAGTCCAAAACCCATGGCAATATTATCTCATCAAAGCCCATGGTTCAAGCTCATGGCACAACATCTCATTTATGGCTCATGATCCAAGCTCATGAGTCTCATCGGGGGAATTTTGGGAATTGTGGTTTAGAGGGCCAAGAAGTATGCTCAGTAAAGCTCCAGCAGTTCAAAGTTATTAAAAGAAACATGTTGCTTGGTATGTCTTCTCCAATTTCCTGAATTCTAATGAGTCAATGTCCAATAGGTAACATCTGGTAAGCATTTCATATCACATAACACTTAAAATGATAAAACTCTCAATTGCTCTTTACCTAAACCTTAATGTTCATCATATAAGCTAAATTGAGATTAAATTCTATAACGATGCGGTGTAAAACTCATGTTTTACCCCTCCAATCTCAACATGCCACATCATCTTGTCACATATTTAAGAATAAACACAATCACACTCAATCAATTCTAATAACTATATATAAATCCAACCAAATTGGGAATCTATCGAGATGTTATTGAGTGTGATAGAATGTATTGAATTTTAAGTAAAATGCTGATGTGGCAATCACTTATTGGATAGTGTAAAATATGGGTTTTACACCCCATCCTTATAGAATTTAATCTCAATCTAAATTATATTATCTCATATAAATTATATTATTATTTTCATTTAAAATCAATATCAAACACATGCCTAAATCTTATTGGCTGTCTCTATTTAATATCTCATCCAACATTAAATGCCTTCCTTGCTCTCTAAGATTTGATCAAACACAAAGAGATCAAAATTATATCTCTAAAACTTCATCAAATATCAACCAACTAGTTTATTACATACTAAAAATGTATTGTATGAAACCATAGACTAAACATATATTTTTCCAAAAGAGGAAACTTAGCCAAAAGTACCAACAACAAGCTGAAATGTTGTAAGTCCATTGATGTTATACAACTAGAGCCACAAACCATAGGTCCACAAGCTATGAAGATAAGTCATTATATCTTTAGCTCCAAGTTTAAATTATTAAGTATATTTTACTTTATTATCATTGTACAACTGGACTCATGTTATTATACCGCTGGAATGTTATCAGCTCACTAATGCTATATGGCGAGCCATAAGCTATATAAAGCGATGCTATAGCTAGAACCACAAACCATATCAAGATAAGTTATTATGTCTCAATCTATAAACTTAAATTATTGAGTACATATTGTTTCATTATCACTATAACGCAAAATGCAACTTACACTAATAATATCTTACTATTTAACAAAATGGATTCATTAATATTTCACTAATGAATACAAAAATATTGACAAGTTGAACCTACCCACTACTAGACATATATTATTTAGACATTAACCACCGCTAGACATATAATATCTGAACATGAATTACCGCTGGACATATATTATCTGGACATAGACCACCACTGGACATGTATATTATTTGGACATAAACTATTTGACATACATTATTTTTACATAAACCATAGCTGGACATACCTTATTACGTTGAACATGCGCCATAAACCACAACTGGATATGGACTATTTTGCACTCATTCTATCACTGGACATATGACACTTAATTAATTATTCTCTAATATTTAAAATCACTTAATATACATCATTAAGATCTTTAACTAATGACTTAATCAAAGCTATTATGCTGAACATATTATTTATTTATTTTAACCATTATCACGATTCTTAGACTTTGCGCTTATATATTTTGTAGGCTTAAAAATACACCGGAAACCACTGGTCTATGTGACCCAATGTTAAGTTTTGGATTGAACTCCCCAAAACAAATCCGGGTCTAGCAAAGTCACTCTTCTAGTGGAAGACACGTGGCTACGCGCAAAAAGGGCCTCCATCAGGGTGTCACCTCAATTTATTTAAAAAGTTGTGTTGTTTCAATTAAATCATTTCAAAAAAAAAAATCTTTTTAGTAAAAAATATTATTATTTTTTCTTCATTTTCTGTTTTTCATTTTTCTTTAGAGGCACCATGGACACCAAAAGCCACCACCATCCACAACCAAGGTACCATATCCAAACCACCTCTATTGGTCTTATTTCAAAACTAAACCACTTTCATAGGGGCAGAGCCACAGCCATGGTTGGTGCCTTTAAAAATATTCTATAGTATGTACAACTAGTTGCTAACCCATGCAATGCATGGTATAGTAAAATAAAAATTAAAAGTATTTATTTTGCTTAAAGTTCTATGACTTGACTTAAAAAAATGTATAACTTGAAAATGAATGAAAATAAGTAATTTTTTTTTTTCAATATAATAGTTTAGAAAAATTCATTTTCTTTCATATCATTGGTGCCACATAACACATCCCAACGTGGGCAATTCTATGGTGATGACTTCACACAATACTCAACTGCAATTAAGTCTACTATCCACCACCAATCTAATTTATGTTATCTTGATAGTAGATCTACAATTTGCAATTTCATATCCTCCATCATTTAGAAGGTAACTAAAGTAATGATTGTATGTAATGTATAAATTTTTTTTTATAATATAAAATTATTAAAATAAAATCTAATGTTCTGGAAATTTTTTGAAAGAGATTTTTAAATTTCTTAAAACTTAGTTAATAGAGTTTCTATTTTACCTAAAAGTGAACTATCACAATTAATGAGAATTTAACCATTTTTTGCAAAGAAAAGATAACTATAGGCCCAATTTTTATTTTATAATATAGGATGTTACAGTTAGATCTGTACCATGTGTAATACGTTAGTCCATTATGATAGTTCCAAATAATATCCTAATACCTATCTATATGAGTTTTCTTTTTAATGATATCATAAAAGATGGAGTTTAATAGAAGTCATTTAAGGTCCAACATATCCAATAATTTTTTTTTTTTATAAAAAATGTAATTTCAAAAGTCTTTTAATTGTAAATTTTTTTAATCATAAAATAGACTCTATCTAAACTCTAAAAGAAAGCATTCGAAAAGATCACATCATTGATACTAGATCATGATGGTTGCAAATAGCAATATTATTATTCAAGATTAATAGATGAACAGTGAAGCTGTGAATTAACAATTTAATAATTTAAATACCAAGTTTAAACTATAACAACACATATATAGAAGACTCCAAATATTGGAAAATACTTCTGAAAGTTCAAAATGGATATAAAACACCCTTGAACGTTTAGACCCCAAATACAAAATTACCAATTCAAGCTTTATACCAAACAGTTAGTGTGCGGAATATGATAACAAGCATATAATAGAATTGATAAACAATCTAAGCTAAATATAATCACATCCACAGCAGAAAATAAAAGGCAAAGATAAAGGAAGAGAGATGCAAACACAAGGACAACACGCGATATGTTATCGAAAAGGAAACCGAAGCCCTCAGCGTAAAACCTCTCCGCCGCCCTCCAAGTGGTCAATAATCCACTAGAAAATGTAGTTGGGATACATGAACAGCAATAGACCCTCCAAGACTAATCTACCCAGGTACCTAAGCCCTCCAAGCTTCTTGCTCCAACGAGGTTGCGCCGAACCTTTTTCTTTTCTAGCTTACCGGATTCCGCTACTAGACCATAGCATCAACCAATGTAGATTGGTTCCTTCCTAACTGCTTCCCAACAGTGCAGTACCAAATAAGCCTTCTCACAGACGTGGGTGTGGTGAGATAAGGATTTGGCTAAAGGCCTTTCAAAGATATAACAATTGAGAGAAAGAGAGTAGAGGAATTTGTAAAGTCTCTAAGGTTAAGATTATGGATGAATCAATCTTGTATTTCTCTAGGGTTTCTCTCACGAAATTCCCTCTGGAATCTCTCACAATATGGTGGGTATAAAGGTATATATATAGTAAGGTGAGAAAGGAATGCAAAACGTCAGTTTTTGCCAAACAGGGCATTTTGGCAACTTGACCTCGCGACTGGGTTAAGTCGCGAGTTCAAGCCGTGAGCTAACAGCCTGGCCAGCCTGAGACTTTTGTCCTATAGTGCAACAGCTGGCGCAACTCTTCAGCTTCTGACATGCTTGGCACGTGTGCAAACTTTTGGCGACTTGCAAGCTGCGAGTCACCCGCGAGTCACCCACGAGATCCAGTCGCGAGACTCTGTTTCCTTGCACACTATTGAGCACATCTTCACACTCTCTCACTCACTACCCTTACAAGTTTCCCATCTAAATACAGGGTTACTAAGTGCTAAATTACAAGCAAATTGGCACGGAATAAAGCCAACAAGATGGTTAATTAAATTCAACCTTACAACTTCTTCTGCCATTTTCATTATTCAATCAAAACCAAAGTTTCAAAAATAATTCCAATTCAATTAAACCCAATACATACATACACATGAACGTAGAGAATTTCAAAAATAAAAACAACAATCTCCAAAAGCTCTATCTATTATTTTTTTCTAGATTTGTTTGTTCTTTAGTTCTTTTTCCTTTTATGTTTCATCAAATTTTTTCTAATTGACCAAAATATCTCTCATATATGTTAACATTAAATCTAATAAGAAAACTTTACATACCTTTTGTTTTGAAGGCACTCCAAGAACCAAAATCAATGCAAGAGACTATATAGCAGAGTGATGTTAGAAGAATAATCCAAAAAAAAAAATAAAAAACTATTTAAAATATAATTTAGGAATGAAAAGCTGAGTTGAAATTGTAACAAACAATCCCTAAATATATATAAATAAATATATATATATATATATATATATATATAATATAATATAATATAATATAATATAGGTTTATGGATTCCTAATGAAATTTGTTTATAATTTTTTTTTAAAGGATGAATATGTTAGTAGAGTCCATTTGATATAAAATTTAAGTCCTATTGAAATTAAAAATGATATATATTTGTTGAGTCTCATTTGATATAATTATAGAGTTTAAATCCTATTGAAATTATAATTTCTAATCAACGTTAATACAAAAAAAAAATGAAAAAAAGAAGAGAAAAAAAACGTGGTTGATAGATATAAGGAAATATGATAGAATTTTTTTTTTTTTTAAATATCATCAACGTAGAAATTATCAAATTAATGGAGATATATTCCATTTTTTAGGATAGATTTATATTAATGGAGTTATTATATAGTTTTTTAGGATTATCTAAAAATTCCCTAATTAGATGATAATTTAGGTCTCCTTTAAGTATAGTGGTTGTATGGTACCAAACAACTAAATTTAATTTTTTTAAAAAAAAAATTAATAAATTTTCTGCAATTTGGTACTATAAAATTGAAAGAATTAAATCAAATTTAAAAATAAAAATAAAAATGCTAATGTGGAAAGTTGTGGAGAGGTCAACCAAAAGTCCAAGGCTTCGGTTTTAAATATATTATAAAAAATAGATTTAGTTACAAAAATAGGAATTCCCGTCCTCCCCCAAATATTTGACTTAGTCCAATAATGCTCTTATAAACAAAAGAATTTTGAGATCTATATTAGGAATATGTAAAGAACAAAGAAGATTAATAGGCCTAAGACATGCAAGTTTCAGCTTGAGAGAACAAGCATCATCAATGGAGAAATCACATGCTGAGATGAAATATATAAAAATGACATGCACTTTAAAAATACAGACTATAAATGTATTCTTTATGTTGTTAGATTATAAACAATCATAATAAAATTTTAGGATCTTGAATTATCATGATTTCACAACTACACAAGTTAATAATAAAGCTTATCTTGATCCATTGCTAAAATTTTCATAAGATTAAGTCTTAATATAAAAAGCACTTAATTCTTATAGAATTGGTTTCTCTCTCTTGACCCTCTTTTCTCTTTAACTATTCAGTGTTTGAATGTCTCTTTTATAAGTAGAGAAATGATTAAATTTGTTGTACCATAACATACATGAAGTTATGAAATTGAACAATTCATTCTTGACCCTCTTTTCTCTTTAACTATTCAGTGTTTGAATGTCTCTTTTATAGGTAGAGAAATAATCAAATTCGTTGTACCATAACATACATGAAGTTATGAAATTGAACAATTCATTCTTAACAGACAAGTTATAGAATCTAGAGTGAAGTTTTGAATTTTGATATCTATATCAGGAATAGGTAGCTGAAAGTCTTTGATGAAGCTTTCAAGCTACGTGAGTAATTTGACTAATTTCACCCATAAGCTCACACAGACGTTTCTCAATATCTTTTTCTTTTAAAAAACATTTATTATATATATATATATATATATATATATATATATAACTTGGCCTACCTAATTTTTAATAGTTAAATAATAATAAAGATCAATTACCAAAAAAAATAAATCCTAGTTCATGGAAATACTACTAGTTAGATTTAATAAGATATTTTTTTAAAAAATAAATAAATAACTTAGTATAAGTATATTGAAGTGATAGTATTTTTTTTTTTTTTTTTTTTTTTTTTTTACCTTGAACAGAAGATATCAATTAAAGCTTCAAGAATAAGGAGATTAAGCAAATTTGGGGAAAAGAAAGAATTCAATTCAGGAAGAAACTTACATATATTCTTGCTATGGCTAGAAAGGGAGAGGTATTTGGCCTTGAAAATTGGTGCGGCTCCGATAATGATCACAACATTCAAAAGTAAAGTGTAAAGAAAAAAAAAAGGTCATACAACCACTTTTGAGGTTTGGTTAATATCAGTACTACCAAGAATTTTAAATTAAAAAAAATTCAATTTAATTTCTAATAAGCACAAACTGCAATTTAACACTGTTAGAAAATTCTTTGCATTATTACAATTATATGCATGAGTTGAGCGTCTAGGTAGCTAGTAATATAGAGATGTTACGTCCACAACATTTTTACAACAAATTATAGGTGATTAGTTGTTATTTGTTCAAATTTAAATCTAACACTAAGATTACTTTTTTGCCTAACAATAACAATCTCCCACTTATAATTTGTTGTAAAAATGTTATAAAAATAATATAGACATATCATTTCTCAAATAATAAAGCAAGTAGAGAAATGAAAATTTTGAATTGTGTTAAGAAGTGACGTTAGGAGCAAGTTTCGATATTTTTGAACTTGTCATTTGCCCAAATCTCACAAATAGTTTTAATATTTTACCCCTAAAAATAAACTATTCTGTCAAAATCTCAAGCGAATGGTAAAAGAAATATGTAAATTTCTTTAACATCTTAATTGAAAAGTCAAAGTAAATCAAATCACATTATTCCTGTATGTAGCAGAATGAAGCAACACTCCAATATCAATTCCTTCTCAAAGGCTCTTTTTTTCGACTTTGGGGGCCATGGCTCTTTGACTGGTAAACGCATTGAGTTAGCGAGGCATATATTAAATAAATAGAAATTAACCTTAAAATTCTTGAGACAGTACTATATAAATAGGTGCGAATGGCATGCAGATTGCACCACCAACAACACCACCAAACATCTTAGTTTCAAGCCATTTGCTAAATACTAAGCTATCTCTTTATTCCTTTCTTGTAAGAATGGATCCAATAGTTGCAACACCTATCAGTGAGTCCTCAAATATCACTGACTTTGTCGTAACAAATCGCAATGGAGTAAAGGGTCTCTCAGAAATGGGACTCAAAACCCTCCCTAAGCAATATATCCAACCTGTAGAAGAAAGGATCACTGTGAGCAACATCTTGCCTCAAGAGTCTATACCCATCATTGATATGTCAAACTGGGACGAACCAAAAGTCTCAGAATCAATCTGTGATGCTGCAGAAAAGTGGGGTTTTTTTCAGATTATCAACCATGGAGTGCCCATTGAAGTGCTGGAGAATGTGAAGGACGCAACACATAGGTTCTTCAATTTGCCAGCTGAGGAGAAGAGGAAGTTTTCAAAAGAGAACTCACCTTCCAACAGCGTGCGGTTTGGCACAAGCTTTAGTCCTGAAGCAGAGAAGGCTCTTGAATGGAAAGATTACCTGAGCATGTTTTATGTGTCCGAGGATGAGGCCTCTGCATTGTGGCCTTCTGCGTGCAAGTAACAGAGCTTAACTTTGCTCAATTTTGTTTACACAACAAATACTTGACATATAATATAGATGCAATACTTGTGTACGTACATACATACATATATAATTCACTAAATAAGTTAACTTCTAGTTTCATCTGGTTTAACTCAATATGAAGTTATAACAAGCCGTAACTTTTAGTTATATCTCATTATATCCTCCATGTTTGATTGAAGATCAATAGTGATCTCATCATAATATATATTTTATATATATATATATATATATATATATATATATATATTTCTATTTTTATTATAAAAAAAAAAATTTTGAGTATCATAAAACATAATTTTGTGGATCAAATAGTATATGCTTATGTATATATATAGTTTTTGGTGGACTAATTGTTGTTTGCTTTTAGGGATCAAGTTCTAGAATATATGAGGGGGTCTGAACCAGTTATCCAAAGGCTATTAGAGGCACTAATGAAGAGAATAAATGTGAAGGAAATTGATGAGACAAAAGAATCTCTCTTAATGGGTTCAAAGAGGATTAACCTTAACTACTATCCTATATGTCCTAACCCTGAGCTCACCGTGGGAATAGGTCCTCATTCTGACGTGTCAACCCTTACTATCCTCCTTCAAGATGATATTGGTGGACTCTATGTGCGAGGAAACAATGATAGTTGGGTTCATGTTCCACCTATAAACGGCTCCCTCGTGATCAATGTTGGCGATGCACTACAAATAATGAGCAATGGTCGGTACAAGAGCATTGAGCACCGTGTGGTTGCTAGCGGAAGCAAGAATAGGATTTCGGTTCCTATTTTTGTTAATCCTAGGCCAGATGACATGATTGGTCCTTTTCCAGAAGTGCTTGCAGGGGGTGAGAAAGCATTATATAAGCAAGTTCTGTATTCAAATTATGTGAGACATTTCTACAAAAAGGCTCATGATGGGAAGAAAACAATTGAATTTGCAAAAATATGAAATGTATTCTGACGTGTGTTGTCACTACAACACCGATCAGTGTTGTCACTACAAGTATGTTATGTTCTATTGTAATGGAAATAATTTTTATGAAATAAAACACAATATCTAAAATCTGTTTGAAGATAATAGAAGTCAATCAATTCTTTATCCAATTATTTTACTTTTTACAAAAAAGAGTTTACACTTTATTTTTAAACATGGCATTGACGTTGTTTGTATATATGTCTGTTTGAAGCACTGGAATTCATGACAGGTTAATAAAAAGATTGATGAAATTAAAAAGATTTCTCTTATATACTGGGTTCAATAAGGTTCAAAATAACTTACTTATACCCCCATATTGTCCAAAAATTGCTAGAACACTGCGCCTTGTTTTAAGTGGTAATCCAACGGTAATGGTATTATTTATGTTACTTCATATTTGTGATTTAAACTACCGTACCCTCTCCCACCATCTATATATCTCAAAATACAAAAACAAAAAAACACACTGCACCTGTAAATGATCCTACAGGTTCCATTTTGACCCAATTCATGAAAATTCATTTCATGATCATATAAGAAACAATAATTACTACCTGATGTGTCTTGAATGCCATGACAAACAATAGTAATAGTACTAACAACATCCAAATCTTAGTTGACGCAACATCTAAGATATTTTTTATTTTGGTAATCAAGTTTTATGGAGTGCCTTTATATAGGCCTACAACCTATATATAAGACCAAAATAATGTTTTTGGTTGAATTTTATAAAACATTTGAGAAGAAGCTCTCTTTTTCTTTGCCTACTAACTTGGAGTTCTTGTATACTAGGCTGGTAAAAAAAGATATCAATTTATCATATACACTTCTATGTTGCATAATTAGTCCTAAACTTTTGGGATCGACTATGAATTAACAAACTAATTAGGGTCATATGTACTTATTATATTCTTTCCTAAGTCATACTATGATATCTCCTTAATTGGAACGGCCTATTTCATGACTCCTACTAATATTATTTAAAGTTTTTTTTTTTTTTGAAAAATTGATTCATTCTTCTTCATTGGTATATTATCACTCTCATCTATACAGTGGCAAAGTCAGGATTTAGGTTCAAGGGAGACACAATTAAAAGAAAAGATTGCCAACAAAAATAATCCAAACAATATTAGTTGACATTAAAATTAAAAAAAAAAAAAAAGTCATATTATAAAATAAAGGAACAAATAATAAATTGATAACTAATAACAAAAAATTCAAGAGATTAATCTAATTACATAAAGTTTAAACATGTTATTGGATTATTCAAAATAAATTGAGAGATAAATCAATATAAAAGTGTTAAAATTATATCAATATACTTAAAAAGTTGTATACAACTTCACTCCATTGATTGCTTTTAGAAAAATAATGTAAAATTCAAATTTCTTTTTTCATTCTTCTAATTAGTTAAAACTTGAGTTTATAGCAAAAACTCAAAGTTTGAAACTATGCAAAAGTCTAGAGATGAGAGGAAAAAAAATTAGAGGAGGGATGAGGAGGTATTGAAGATTTAGTATCATAAGAAATAAGTAATTTTTTTGAAAAAAGAAAACTTATTTTAACTTTAAAATTAATATGGACACATTGCTTTGAGTTGGATAGCCATGAGAAATTGTAAACTAGGTTTGGTAGATAGATTTGTTTTAAACTTAAAAAGTGGGATGATATGGGAAAATTGAATTTAAGTTATTTTAAAAGACCAAGTGTTGTGGGTAATTTTTATATTATCTCTTGGTCTTTGTCTATATTTTAATGAAATGCATAACATATATAATTATACCATGTCATATATATATAGTTATTTTGAAAGACAAAGTGTCACAATAATTTTTTTTTTATGGAAGGTATAACACACACACACACACACATATATATATATATATATGAGTTGAGTTCAAGTTACACCTGGTGTAACTTCAAGCGATATTACACCACTTAATAACTTATTAGATATGAATTTTGACAAATCTGCCATTAGATTACATTATATTCATATACTCTCCATACTTGCAAAATTTCACTGTGATCAAAAATTAATAGTCATGTTATCAATCAATTGTTTAAATTCAAGTGTTTGTAGTTTAAAATAATTCATAAAAGATGAGTTTGTGAATCACATGGTAAATAACATCCAATTAGCATGAAAATTAGCATACATATTAAGCACATATAGAACATGTAATTTAACGGTAGGATACTTAAAATCTGAATTTAATAATAAGTTATTGGATAGTATAACATTACTTAAAATTACACCAGGTATAACTTGAACCTAACTCTATATATATATGCACCATATTACTTTTTTTTTTTTTTTTTTTTTTTTTGTATAAGACCATATTACCATGTTATATATATAGTTATTTTGAAAGACCAAGTTCACAAGTAATATTTTTAATGGAAGGTATAGCATAAATAATTATACCATGTTATTTATACTATTATTTAAGCAGTTTTTTTTTTTTTTCTCAATTTTAATACCCAAAATATCCTCAAATTTACCAATTTGTAAAACTTAAATAATAAGGTTAAATATGATGGAGATTGGGACCGTCGAGTATCGGATTTGATTGACTGGAATACTCATGACTGGAATCAAAGTATTATTGCTGCAAAATTTCATCCAGAGGGTATGGAAGCCACGGTTTGGATACCATTGAGTAGAAGGCATGTACCAGATGTGTGGATGTGGCTTTATAATAAAAGAGGTAATTTCTCTGTGAGGTCAGGATACTATATTGCTAGAATGATTGCTAAGGAGGGGTATGGCCTGATGGAGAGCTCAAACAGAGGAGGAAAAGGTGAGGTTTGGAAGAAATTATGGAGATGCCATATGCCCAATAAAATAAAGGTGTTTGTATGGAGGGTATGTCAAGATATTCTGCCAACGAAGGAGAACGTTTCCCGTCAAAAAATTGTTGAAGATCGATCCTATGAGCTGTGCAAGCAGGGAGATGAATCTGTGCTTCATGTGTTGTGGGAGTGTAGAGCTGCACAGGACATGTGGGCTGGTAGCAAGGTGTGTATGCAGAAATGTACAACATTCAGAACGGATATTCTTCAGTTAATTGAGGATCTGATGGACCGGCTTCAGGAGGAGGATTTGGAGTTTTTATTTGTTCAATGCTGGGTTCTCTGGAATCAGAGAAATTCGGTGGTGCATGGAGGATGTATCCAGGATCCGACTAGGCTGGTGCAGCGTTCGAAAGACTTTCTCCAGGAATATCGAGATGCCCAGACTCAGCTCTCGGTTCCCACTCCATCCGGTTCGATGCAGCAACAGTTGCGATGGGTACCGCCTTCAGGTTCAGCCTATAAGCTTAACGTTGATGCAGCAGTGTTCAAAGGGATGAAGGCTTCAGGATTTGGTGCAGTGGTTCGGAATGAGAATGATGAGGTTATGGCAGCGATGGTGGGGAAAGGACCTCGGGTACAGGACAGCGAGGAAGCTGAGGTGTTAGCCTGTAGACGAGCTGTGGAGTTCGCTTTAGAAGCTGGGTTCAGGGAGATTATCTTAGAGGGGGATAATTGTAATTCATGAAGTCTATTTTGGGTCCAAAGTCTGATAGGAATAGGTTGGGACGTGTATGAAGACATTAATGGGAAGGGAGTTAAAAGAATTTTTTCTGTTTTATGTGTTAAGAGGGGTGCCAATTCAGTGGCACATTCATTGGCTAAATTTGCTAGACAAATAGACGGGAAAATAGTGTGGTTGGAAGAAAATCCCCCACCTGCCACTGAAGCATTGTATTTTGATAACAGCTATATTATGAATGAATGAGATTCTTTGATTTCAAAAAAAAAAAATAATAATAATAATAATAGGGTTAAATATGTATAATTACTGATTTTAAATACTCCTATATTTTAGCTAAAAGTAATATTTAGGAGTCAAGCATAATTCAACTATTTTTTAATAAAAAGAAAATTGGTTTTTTTTTCTACTAACGTACTCTTTTCTTCTTCTTCTTTTCCTAATTTACAAATGAAATTGCTGCAAGTCTTATATAAAAATAAAAAATAAAAAAGAAAAAGAAAAATAAGAAATTGCCTCAAGTTTTTCCATACTACTATTTTTTTTTTTAAAGGAAAAAAAAAAGACTTTTATCTTTATCCCATCATCCCATTTAGTTTTTATTTATTTATTTATTTTTATGAGATTATCTCATGTATTTAAAAGAATATCCAATTATCTAATACTCTTTTTCACTTATCTAAGTAAACTTATTAAGTTTTAAAATCCTAAATTTTAGGCTACATATAAAATCTTTCTTTTTTATTTCTCTCTCATATTTTTTATGCACATTTAATTCTATAAAAAAAAAAAAAAAAAAAAACCAATTTGTAACGTTGAGTTAAAAGTATTTTAAAAAATACTCATTGTTATTATCCTTAGCAGTTTTTTATTTATTTATCCAAGTCATCCATTTAGTTACAACTTAAATGAATAACCAGCACTCTTCTTCAATTTTTTGTTTCCAATACAAATTTCAGATTCAGAAAATCAAGTTAAGGCACAAATGCATATCTTCACATTTCTTCCTCTCTCAATTTCTCCATGCAAAATTTTGAAGAACAAGATCTACACTATACAATAATTTTTTTAAGTTTTTTTTTTTTTTCATATCATAAATAAAATCTCCACTCTTCATTTATTTTTAATTTTAATTAAATACTTTAAGCATTGATTCTTTTGTTATTATCTGTCTATTACTCATCACATTTAACTCTCGATTAATTCTTATTTTGCCTTACTTTCATGGTCCATTTGAGCAAGCATGTGATCATCCTACCAACTAGCAAGTACCAATGGCTTTATTTTACCTTTTTTTCATCTATTTTCATATTTTTATTTGATTTGTATTTAGTTGGAAAACTTTAAATTTTAGTTTTGGTTTGCAATAAATACTACTTTAAATTTATTCGAAACTATGTATTTCTTTTGGCATAATTAAGATGCTCATTTATATTTCTTTCTATTTATTTTATTTTTGTTTTAAAATATTTTTCCCTTTGGGTTATCACGTTTTGCTTCTTAGAAAAAAATAAAATAATAAAATTAGCACAAGCTTTTTCTCTTCTAATTAATTGTTTTTACATTCTATTTCCCCATAGTGGAAGTAATCTTTCCAGTGGTATCTAGTAATCTTCCTAATGGAATCCCTAAAAAATAGAAGAGCCTCTAAGCACGTACATGCTTAGAGGATAGTATATAGTTATTTTGTTAGGAATCTAGTGGTTCCTAATGAGGGATGGATATGAATTGTACTAGTGGTTTCTAATGGGGATGAATAGGAATTGTAGGATAACCTTAATTACATCATGTATTTTTAGAATACTAGCTTTAATCTCATTGGCCAACACGGCCTTATCCTTTTGGTTCTATTATTTCTTATATGCATTAATAATTCCAACATATGTTAAATGTGATTAACATGCTTGGAATTATAATTAATTAACTAACTAACTAACTAAACCCCAATACAAAAATTATTATCCATATGCATATAACATTCCTAACATATTTTGAAAGACCAAGTGTCGTGAGTAATTTTTATATTATCTCTTAGTCTTTGTCTCACACACACACACACATATATTATATACTAGTCTATACTACTATTTAAGGGGTTTCCCCTATTTGGTATGAACATTTAAGTGATCCTAAAATACCCCTAAACCATTTTTTTAAGCAAAGAAAAAACTTAGAGCAAATCTGGTAAAAATACATCTTTAACTCACACCTAAAATAATGCCTGCAAATGGGCCCACTCTTACACTAACCACATGTTTTTTACATTTTATTTATATAAAAATAAATAAAAATAAAATAACACTCACGTTTTCTTACATTCCTATTGTTTTGTTGAAAATTCAAATATGAGTTCTATTTGAACTCAAATTACTTTTTCTTTTTTAGCATAAACTCAAATTAATATATTATTAAAAAAATAATTAGTTGAACGCTAACTTAGAGTTTAGAAAAAAAAAATTCTTTTTAGAGAAATTGATGCGAGATGCAAAAGCGTCAAGAAGCAGCTTGAACGTTGCAATCATCTAACTTGACTTCATCGAGATCATTGATAACTTCCTCTATAATTTCTTCTTTGATGGTTTCTACTATCTCGACCTCAAGATTTTTCTCTATAATAGGGTCTTCATTAATCTCTTCTACAACATTTTCACAACAAATCTTAAGTGACAGGCTGTTACCGGTTATTATTAGTAGAGTAAAAAAGTAATTTTAATGATAGATTCAAATAATTACCAATAATAACTAACCACCTATGATTTGTTGTGAAAATATTGTAGATGTAGCACTTTTCTATTCTTTTAATGTGATTTAAAGTCTGAAAAATAAAATTCTTTTAACTCCCACATAAAATATTGCCTATAAAATAGGGTCACACCCATGTTGGTTTTCAAACTCAACTTCAAATATATTTTATTTGCTTCTTCCTCCATTATCTCAATGTCATTAGTCTCTACACCATCATCATCATGTTTTTCTATTTGCTTCTACTCAATGGTATGTCAACCTACATGACTCTTTTCTATATTGATTTTTTTGTATTTTTAAAGAAATCAAATCAACTGTAGTTAGTTTCTGTTGAATTTGGGTACGTTTATTTCTACTATTCGTTTTTTTTTTTTTTTTTTTTTGGTTTTTATTTGGTTTGGATCCGTGCAAACTCTTTACTATTATTATCAAAGACTTAAGTAATATTTTAGTCATTTAATTGTTTTGCTTTTGTGGAAAAGTACTAGTTTTTTTTTTTTTCCTGGTTTTGATTTTCCCCCACCCTCACTAGTGTCAAAATAAGAGTACGACCGTTACCGTTCAAAGAAAAAAAAAAAAAAAAACCATGACAAAAACAACAGCAACATTAAACTTTTACTACGACTATATATCTGTGGAGGTAGCTTGAATACATTGTGTTTGACTCATTCAGAAACACCATAAATCAACTTAAGTAATCGTATTTTCTTGCTTTGAGTTTTGTGCTATCGACCTTTTCTTTGGCAACAATTATGCTGACTTAAGATTTGATTTTGGGATTTGTATTTCCAAAATTCCAACTCTCTTACGCGTTTGGCACTTTTTATTTTATTTTATTTTTCATTGACGCAAGCCTACTTTACAGTTTACACACTTCTACTTGATGATGTTTCGGTTTGAGAGAACAACTTGGAATGCATACATGTCCAAGTTTTTATAATAATAAAAATACTAAAATAGCACATCATAGTACTTAAACTTTTATTGTGGTATCCTTGGATGGACAGATCTTTGGGCCAAGGGCTTTTTGCCTTGTAGCCTCTTACACCGCATCCTCGGTGTCCCACATCGAAAGAATCTCCTCATACTTTCTGCCTTATAAGCTTATGAAGCAAGGAATAGTGTACCATCAATGATCCGTCCATCCAAGGATACCACATTTACCAATTACATTAATTTTGTATTAATTTGTAAATAATAATTTTATTTATTATTTACATTAATTTGTAAATAATAATATTTACCAATTACATTAATTTTCGTATTAAGATGATAGTACGTTCTCAGATTTGAGATATATTGGTTTGTTGTGTTGATTTAACCAATGATTTTGCTTAATAAGTTTGTGGAGAGGTCATTAGGTTAATGTTATAAGAAGATGAAGCTTCAGTTGCTGTAATAGATGGGAATAGCAAGGCTTTGGGAGAAAAAAATAATTAGGTGTTCCACAAACCGACTAAGCAATAGGAGCAAATATATTATGAAAAGAAGGATAAAGACCTTAATTTCATGGAAGAAAGGATGTCAATGGTAATAGACGTGGGATGCCAACCAGCTGTGAAAATGAGATATCTATAGATTTATCCGAAGATGACAATTGAGCAAACCAAAGATTGACAAATGTTATAATTGAGATGCCAAAGAGAATGAAGATCAAGATTGATGTGATATCTTTCCGGCAATTTAAGTGTTGAATCTTAATAACCAAATTCTACTTTGATGAGTTGTTTGGACAAGAAATTTTTTCTTTATTTTGATGGTTAGAGTTTATTCTCAAATGACATTTTGAGATGAATGTTTTATATTTGATCAATCTTTTTCTGTCTATTATCAACCTTCATTTTGTATTGAAATTATAATTATTTTTCATTTTCAAGTGATTGTACCTTTTAAGTAAACTGAAATATAACTTTTGTTAAACTATCTCATGCATCACACGGGTTAGCGACTAGTTATAATTTAAAATTCTATATAAATAGCTACAAAGGTCATGCAAATTGCACCACCAAAAATCTTCGGTATCTTCTAATTTCAAGCCATTTTCCAAATACTAAGCTCTCTTTTATTCTAATGACTCCAATTGTCGCAACACCAATCAGTGAGTCCTCAGATATCACTGACTTTGTCGTAACCAAAGGCAATGGAGTAAAGGGTCTCTCAGAAATGGGGCCTAAAACCTTACCTAGGCAATATATCCAACCCCTAGAAGAAAGGATCAGTGTGAACAACATCATGACTCTTGAGTTTATACCAATCATTGATATGTCAAACTGGGACGAACCAAAAGTCTTAGAATCAATCTGCGATGCAACAGAAAAGTGGGGTTTCTTTCAGATTATCAACCATGGAGTTCCCATTGAAGTGCTGGAGAATGTGAAGGATGCAACACATAGGTTCTTCAATTTGCCTGCTGAGGAGAAGAGGAAGTTTTCAAAAAAAAACTCACCTTCCAACAATGTGCGGTTTGGCACAAGCTTTAGACCTGAAGTAGAGAATTTTCTTGAATGGAAAGATTACTGTTAGGTTCTAAGACTTTAGGAACTAAATGTATTAGAACTACAATTTGTAATGTGTTGGCAAACCATGATCAAAACATTAGAGTCTAGGTTTAGGTTGCTCAAAGTATGTTTATTTGTAAAATTGGAATCGAGTGATTGCAACATTTATTGGACTAAATCTGCAAGGCTCGATCGATCAAAAATTAAACTCGATCGATCGAATCTCATGCATATTTATTTTTCTGCAAAATTTCCAATTCAGCCCAAGCCCATATGACGTGTAAAGTTTTATGTTTTACTCTAAGTATAAAAGGAAAAACCCTAGTTACGTTTTAGATGTCTTTTTGATGTGTTGTGTGTTGAATTTCTTATGAGATCTAGAGGTATTTACCTTCATACACACTTAGGGTTATCAAGATCAATATTCATGTCAAGAACTTGGTGATCGTTTCAGTTGCTACATAAAGAACTTAAAGATCTATAACTTTTGAGTGGAGTCTCAAAGTCACAAGTGGAAGTACTTGTGGTTGCAGTTGATCAAGGAAAGAAGTAATCCGTGAACTCGGAGCTGTCATGTGGTCGTAGCAGCAAGTTTTCTACTCGATGTAGCAATAGGATGTTAGTGGTCTAAGTTCTATTGTACAAATTTCAATTCTTTCATAGTGGATCTGTTTTACCTTGAGGATAGCTAGGTTAAATCCTCCCCAAGTTTTTTACCAGTTTGGTTTTCCTGAATTATCATATCGTGTGTTCTTTATATTTCCGCATCATTTACATGATATGATTTTCTTGTGTTAACCAAGATCTGAATATTTTATCTAAGTAATCACTTGACTAAATAACTAGGTTAGACAACTTGTGTTTTAAGGGGTCTAAAAATGTACAATTACCTTAGCCTCCTTTATGTGTCAGAGGATGAGGCCTCTGCATTGTGGCCTTGTGTGCAAGTAAAAAAGCTTAACTTAGCTAAATTTTGTTTTACACAACAAATACATGATGCATAGATACATACATACCTAAACAAAACACTCATATTCATATATGAACATCTATATAAATACTTGTACTTACATAGTTACATTTTAGGTTTAATTGTAAATTGCTGTCTGATCGTTTTGATTTTGTTCTTTAAAATTTAAAAGTTTGGATTGTGACCCCCTAAAGTTATATAATACTTTAATCTGAATCATTTTAATTCTACTCACTATTGAGTGTAAGGTGTGTTGAGGACAAAATTTTCACACCACATGGCTTTATTTCATTGGCAGCCCGCACCACATCAACATATTATGAATTTTGGGAAAATCTATTTTAAAGCCCAAAAGAGCCCATATTTACACAAAATGACGCCAAAGCCCACAGTCCAAAACCCATGGCAATATTATCTCATCAAAGCCCATGGTTCAAGCTCATGGCACAACATCTCATTTATGGCTCATGACCCAAGCTCATGAGTCTCATCGGGGGAATTTTGGGAATCGTGGTTTAGAAGGCCAAGAAGTATGTTTAGTAAAGCTCCAGCGATTCGAAGTTATTAAAAGAAACTTGTTGTTTGGCATGTCTTCTCCAATTCTCTGAACTAAAACAAGTCAGTGTCCAATAGGTAACATCTGGTAAGACTTTCATATCACATAATACTTAAAATGATAAAACTACCCATTTCTCTTTACCTAAAACTTAACGTTCATCATATAATCTAAATTACATTATCTCATATAAATTATATTATTATTTTCATTTAAATCAATATCAAACACATGCCTAAATCTTATTGGCTATCTCTATTTAATATCTCATCCAACTTTAAATACCTTCCTTGCTCTCTAAGATTTGGTCAAAACATAAAGAGACCATAATTACATCTCTTAAACTTCATCAAATATCAACCAAATAGTTTATTACATACTAAAAATGTATCATATGTGTTAGGTTCTAAAGACTTGGGATTTTATGTATTTAAAACTCTAATGTGTATTGTTGGCAAACCATGATCAAAACAAGTTTTTAGCCTTATTTAGACTTGCACAAAGTTGTGCCATTTTATGTAAAGTTGGATTTAAGCTGATGCAGAAATTACTGTGCATTTCGGCCTGGCTCGATCGATCAAAGTTTAGGCTCGATCAATCGAAGCTTAGGCTCAATCAATCAAACCTCGGGCAGAATGCGTTTTCTGCAGATTTCCAACTTAGCCCTAGTTCATTAAAAACGTTTAGGGTTTTATGTTTTTGCCCTATGTATATAAGGCAAACCCTAGCCACGTTGTTATGTTGCTTATATTGCTGTTTGTGTGAATCTCTTGTGAGATCTTTGAGGAGCTTTCCTTTACATAGACTTAGGGTTATCAAGAAGGAGATTACTTCAAGACCTTGATGATTATTCAGTTGCTGCCATAAGAGCTTAAAGAAACACAAGCGGGTGTGCTTGTACTTACTGGAGAATCCAAGAAAGAAGGAGTCCGTGGATTCAGGGCTTGCACATGGTCGTGTCAGTAAGTTTTACTAGTGGGTAGCAATAGGATGTTAGTGGTCTAAGTCCTATTGTATGAACTTCGGTTCTTTCATATAGTGGATTCAAGTTTACCTTGAGGATAGCTAGATTAAATCCTCCCCAAGTTTTTACCGGTGTTGTTTCCTAGGTCATCATATCTTTGTGTTATTTATCTTTCCGCTGCTAATACATGATATGATTGTTTAATTGTAATAACTTAGATTTGCATAATTTGACTAAGTTAATCACTTGGCTAATTAACTATGTTTATCCAATTGTTGTTTAAGGGGTCTAAAAACCTATCAAGCGGTATCAAAGCGGATAGCTCTTTTGTTGTAGATCTTTTGATCTCTGAGATGATCCTTGACCCCTGTTGTCATGGAACACGAATACTCTCTAGTTATTCCTCCTCATTTTGATGGGAATATTGCTTATTAGAAAGTAAAGATGAAAGCATTCCTGAAATCCATCGATGAGAGAGTTTGGAATTCCATTGAGTACGGATGGGAGAAGCCCACTACTCCTGTGAGTGAGTGGCAAACTTCTCAAAAAGAAGCAGCTGCGTTCAATAGCAAAGTTATGAATACTATCTTTAACACTGTTTCTATGGAGGAATTTAAGAGAATCTCTAATATTGAGGTTTTTCACACTGTTTAGAATATCCTCCAAACTGTGCATGAAGGCACAAAGGCAGTTAAGATTAATAAATTGCAGCAATTAACATCTAGATTTGAAAGCATTAGGATGTCTGATGATGAAACTTTTGTTGAATTTTATGCTAAGCTTAATGACATTGTTAATTCTGCATATAATCTAGGTGAAATCTATGATCAACCTAAAATTATTAAGAAGATTCTTAGATCTTTAACTGAAGATTTTAGATCCAAAATGACTGTCATCACTGAAAGCAAGGATGTGGACTCCATCCCTGTTGATGAACTTGTAGGATCTCTTCAGTCCTATGAGTTGGACCTACCCAAAGCTAGCAAATCCAAGTCAATGGCTCTTAAGTCAATTGATGATGTTGAGGTTAGTGGATTTGATGATGAGCTCTCTGCTACAGAGATAGCTTACTTTGCCAAGAACTTTAGAAACTTTCTTAGAAATAGTAACAAAAGGGCAAGAAGTACAAACACTGCTAAACCTAGAAACTTTAGGAAGAATGATCCTACTAAGGTTAGCTACAGTGAAAAACCTAAAGAAAAAGTAGTTCAATCTCCTAATAATTCTATGGGTCCTCAATGTTTTGGATGTCAAGGGTATGGTCATATGAAATCTTAATGTCCAACATTCTTGAGGTCTAAGGGTAAGGTTATGGTCGTAACCCTTAGTGATAATGAAGTTTATGATGATGAGTCTAGGTATGACGAGGATGGAAACTTCATTGCTTTCACTGCTACTGTTGTAGTCAATGAAAGCATGTCTATTGAAGAGAACCCTTCTGATGGGAAACTCTCTGAGGATGCAGATCTTCGAAAGGCCTACAATAAACTTTGCAAAGTTGCTGCAAAAAATGTTATGAATGTTGAACTTGGCCTAAAGAAAATTGAAAATCTTGAGCTTGATAAGAAGAATTTGCTTGTTAAACTGTTTGATGCTAATGAACTTTTGAACAATGTGAAAACTAAGAATATGCTTTTGCTTGATAAGTTTAAAAAATTAAAACTTGATTTATCTGTTGCTAGATCTACCAGTTCTAAACTTGATCAAATGCTGAGTGTTCAAAAGTCTCCTTCTGACAAATCTGGTTTAGATTTTGTTGATAGCATCTCTGTGTCTGCACCCCATTCCACAAACTTTGTTCCTTCATCTTCTTCTGAACCTTATGTGAGTAAGGTTGTGAGTGAAACTGTCAAACCTTCTGTGAGTGAGGTTGTCAAACCTATAGAAGTTTCACCATCTAGGAAGATTAGAGTTGATCTGAAAGAGTCTAAACCTAAGGAGTCTACCATTTCTAAGGACAAGATGCATGGTAAACCTGCTTGGGTTTGTCATTTTTGTGAAAAGTCTGGACACATTCGTCCAAACTATTTCAAGCTACAAGCTGCTAAACGAGCAAATAAGCCAAAAATGCATGTGCTTCAAGCACATGATCCTATGGTACTTATTGGTGAATTGGTAAAGGCTCTCAACCTTTATTCCAATCCTGGAGTTAGAAATCATTCTAATGTGAATAAGAACTCCAATACTCGAGATGCATCTAAAAAGTTTTGGATACAAAAGGCTCAATCTAATTGAGTCTTTCTGACATGGTCCTTGTGCTTCACTGCTCTACTCTTTGTGACCATTGTTATTTGGTTTTTTTTTTTTTCTAGGATTTGCATTGCATAATATTCATGCATTTCATTCTAGGACTGTTTTTATTTCTTCTTTTTAGATAAAATAAAAAAAATAAAAAAGTAGAAAAAGGGAAGCAAATTGTGTTTTGCATTATTTTCTTGGTTTTGAGAACAAGGTTGGTCAATTTATTTTCACATAACAAATCTTGTGTACCTTGTTTAGTTTTGATGAGCTTATTTATTGCACTTTACTAGTTAAAACCTTGAAGTGCATGTTATGTGGGAAAGATGTTTGTGGTTTTTGATCACTTTGTCTTGATCTTAAAGTCACATGTCTTTGACTATCGGACTTGAATCTTTTGAGAAAGACATAAATAACCATCTCACTACTATTCACTAGCCAATCATGAACACCTTAGTGTATATCGTAAGATTGTGTGCTCGAGAAAGTGTAGCACATGCACAAAAACAACATAAGGTGTAGCCTCAGTTTAAATGCTTAAAATTGGTGTGTACATTATTGGGCTTAATGCTAAATTAAATAAATAAAATTAGTGTGTACATTATCCCGGCTTTTAATAGTTTCTAAACAATTAAAACTGGTGTGTATATTATGAGGCAAAAATCAAGAAACTTACATGATTGCAAGCTTATAATCTAGTAGATGTGAGAGTTATAGGATGTAACTCTTTTGGTGATAGTCTCTTTCAAATTCTATGTGATGAATTTTGTAGACTTTGTGGTTGATTTCTATTCACATATCACCTCACATGTATCTCAAGTTTTTGCTAGTTGCACACACTACAAAAATTACTCTTTGCTAAACACTGTACATGTTATTGTGTGTGTTTTTGGTCTAACCAACCAAGTTTGAAAATACTTTGAATTTTATGCAAAACAGATTTATTGCTTGAGAATTTAAAGGAAGAATGTTTGAAAAGCTTCATCTTGAGAAAACTGGGTTTAAAGCTTGTGTTTTTTAAAGACATTGCATCTCATACTCATGCATTTTATTTTGAAAATTCAATGCTTTGAGGAGTTTTTCGTGCAAAATTTCCTTGTGTTTCAAAATTTTGATTTTTTTTTTTTTTTGAATTTTGATCGATCGAACCTGTTTTTCGATCAATCAAAATTGTGATTAAAATTTGATGTGAGCCTCTGTCTATTTCGATCGATCGAACCTAATGTTTCGATCAATCGAAAATCGTGAATCAGGTTTTTAAAAAATTAGCTCTTGACTTTTTCAACTTACCTTTTGAAAAAGTTTTCAAGTTTTCTCTCTTTCTCCGATTCGGACTAGGCTCCACATCTATTTTTTTTTGTTATTTTCCTCCGAATTTTTTGCAAGGTTTTCCTCTCCCAACACCGGTAAGTCCATTTTACCCTACCTTTTGCATTTTATTTCATGTTTTCATGCATAAATTCATGCATTTGTTTGGGATTTTCAGACCTTTTAAAAATTGGGATTTTTGTTGATTCAAGCAATATTTTATGAAATTGATCAATGGGTTTTTGTTCTAGGATGTTATAACCTTGATCTTGATGGTTTAAT
Source organism: Quercus glauca (assembly GCA_023736055.1). NCBI lineage: Eukaryota > Viridiplantae > Streptophyta > Magnoliopsida > Fagales > Fagaceae > Quercus > Quercus glauca. The sequence continues at coordinate 53,184,798 of CM043315.1, read as the reverse complement.
TTGATCAATTCTGTGATTTGTGAGAAATTGAAATTTCTAGGGCTTGTCTTAATCCGAATTGGGGATTTTGTTCAAATTGGGTTAAATTGATGAAATTGGCTTGTTGGATTGATGTATTTGATCATTCTAAACTGTATTGTATCTTGTGTGATGATCAATTGGTCAATTTTAAAAATAAAAAAAAAAAACAAACAAACAAGTGGTTTTTCAAATTTTGGGATTTTTGTTAGAAACTCTATGCTCAAGCCAATTTTGTGAATTTGAACTCTAATTGAACTTAGTTTCACTGCATTAGAGCATGCATCATGACATTTAACTGTTCATGCATCATATAGATTTTTATTCTATATTTTTTCTTGTGCAAACTTGCAGTCTGCCCTGGGTTTTCTTTTTATTTTTTTTGGACCCTGTTTTATGTCTTTGTCTTCTCCGTAGCATCATACCTAGGAAAACTAGAGCCCATAGGACACCCTCCACCTCTTCTGAGTCTCCCTCTAGGAGTGAGGTGTTTCGGAGTGACTAATGCAGAGAGGCCTATGAGAAGCTGAACATTAAGAGAAAAATTTGGGCTGAGCAGAAGGTGTTGTTAGATGAGTTAGATCCTGCCATTAGGGCAAATTTTGAGAGTCGAGGTTGGTTGTCTTTGTTGGAGATAGATCATCCACCCCCGTCTGCCCTGATTAGAGAGTTCTATTTGAATCTCTCTTGCCACGTCTATGATTCCAACACCCTTGTTAGGAGTTAGATACGAGGTGCAGAGTTCACCATTACCCCTAGGGTAGTGGCTGAAGCTCTTAGGGTTCCAGTTGTTAGGCAGCCCGACTATCCTTATGAGGAGTCTCCACCTCTTGACGATGTTATGTCATACATCACTAGGTCTTCTATCTAGTGGGGTTCTGATCCTCGGATCACGTCCGCTGAGCTTCCTGAGACTACCTATCTTTTTCTTAAGATAGCGTGTCATTCTTTATGGCTTATTTCTCATCTCCACACCATCCCTCTTAAGCGATGTGTGTTTTTGGTTACGCTTGTTTCTGGTGCTTCTATTTCTTTCCCCCATTTGTTTCTTCGTTCTTTGAACGAGATTCATAGGAGTAGCACTGTTGGTCATGCTCTTGTTTATCCTATTTTCACTCATAGGATTTTGCTGTTTTTAGGTTTAGATAGTTTCTCTACTTCTGAGCCTGTACATATTACTAGTCCCATAGATGCCTCTTTCCTTCGGCAGAGGGCTGCTCATCTTAGAGCTAGAGTTGAGCCCTCTGGTGTTGTACCCCCTCCTCCCACTTCTACAAGTGATGCACAGGCTGAGGCGACTAGTGGTGCTGCTGCTGATGCTGATGTTCCTCCATCGACTACTTCGGATGATTCTGACATTCGACATACGTTGGATCATGTCTTGGCCGTTCAAGCGGCTCATGGACAGATTTTGGTGGACTTGCTCGATGAGGTTCGTGCTTTGCGTGCAGAGCTAGCACATTTTAGACGACCACCTTCGCCACCTCCTTTTGTTGATGGATTCTGATTGCCCTTTGGCATTCCATCACAAAAAGAGGGAGTAGCATTTTGAGTAGCTTGTAGAGTTTTTGTTAATAGGGGGAGTTTTGATTGTCTTGGAGAGCCTGTGGTGATTAGATTGTATCTAGGAGCTGCACTTTGTATCTACATTTTTTTTGGCTCTTGATGTATGTTGTTAGGCTATTTATGTTAAGGGGAGATACATTTATTTTGATATATATGTTTCTTGTTTCACTGCTTATTGATTATATTTATGATGTTATTCATTGATATATCTCTTTATTTTGTGTTTTGTGAAATCAAGATTTTATTTTGTTTACTTGTATTATTTCCACACATGCGTTTATGCGTTTTGTTTAGTGTTTCAGGAAATATACAGGTTGATTCAATTTTGCTGCTGTCTACACTTGCAACTGATGGATAGTAGTTAGGATTGAATTTGTTATTATAAGCATTTTTTTTGTAAAGGGCTTTTTATTTGTAAACTTTGAGCTTTTACTTTGTGTTTTGTCACAGATTGTCAAAGATGGAGTTTGTTAGATTCTAAAGACTTAAGATTTTATGTATTTAGAACTCTAATATGTATTGTTGGCAAACCATAATCAAAACAGGTTGTTAGTCTTATTTAGACTTGCTCAAAGTTGTGCCGTTTTATGTAAAGTTGGATTTAAGCTAATGCAGAAATTATTGTGCATTTCGGCCTGACTCGATCGAACGAAGCTTAGGCTCAATCAATCGAACCTCGGGCAGAATACGTTTTCTGCAAATTTCCAACTCAACCCTAGCTCATTAAAAACGTTTAGGGTTTTATGTTTTTGCCCTAGGTATATAAGGCAAACCCTAACCACGTTTTTATGTTGCTCATATTACTGTTTGTGTGAATCTCTTGTGAGATCTTTGTGGAGCTTTCCTTTACATAGACTTAGGGTTATCAAAAAGGAGATTACTTCAAGACCTTGATGATTATTCATTTTCTGCCATAAGAGCTTAAAGAAACACAAGCGGGTGTGCTTGTACTTGCTGAAGAATCCATGAAAGAAGGAGTCCGTGGATTCGGAGCTTGCACGTGGTCGTGTTAGTAAGTTTTACTGGTGGTAGCAATAGGATGTTAGTGGTCTAAGTCCTATTGTATGAACTTCGATTCTTTCATATAGTGGATTCAAGTTTACCTTGAGGATAGCTAGGTTAAATCCTCCCCAGGATTTTACCGATGTGGTTTTCTGGGTCATCATATCTTTGTGTTATATCTTTCCGCTGCTTATACATGATATGATTGTTTGATTGTGATAACCTAGATTTGCATAATTTGACTAAGTTAATCACTTGGCTAATTAACTAGGTTAATCCAATTGTTGTTTAAATGGTCTAAAAACCTATCAGTATGAAACCATAGACTAAACATATATTTTTCCAAAAGAGGAAACTTAGCCAAAAGTACCAGCAGCAACTGCCTAAAAGGACTCATAATATCATACTATACCACTGGACTCATTTTATTATGCTACTGAAATGTGACAAGTCCACTGATGTTATATGGCTAGAGCCACAAACCACAAGCTACGAAGATAAGTCATAAATATTATATCTTTAGCTACAAGTTTACATTATTAAGTATATTTTACTTTATTATCATTGTACTGCTAGACTCATGTTATTATACCGCTGGAATGTTATCAGCTCACTAATGCTATACGGTTGGAGCCATAAGCCATATAAAATGATGCTATAGCTGGAACCACAAACCATATCAAGATAAGTTATTATGTCTCAATCTATAAACTTACATTATTGAGTACATATTGTTTCATTATCACTATACCACAAAATGCAACTCACACTAATAATATCTTACTATTTAACAAAATGGATTCACTAATATTTTCACTAATGAATACAAAATTATTGACAAGTTGAACCTACCCACTACTGGACATATATTATTTAGACATGAACCACCGCTGGACATATAATATCTAGACATGAACCACCGCTAGACATATATTATCTGGACATGAACCACCACTGAACATAAATTACCTAGACATGGACCACCGCTAGACATGTATATTATTTGGACATAAACTATTTGACATACATTATTTTTACATAGACCATAAACCACAACTGGATATGGACTATTTTGGACTCATTCTATCACTGGACATATGACACTTAATTAATTATTCTCTAATATTTAAAATCACTTACTCCGTCCATCCCACTTTTTTTGTCCTCTATTCCATTTTGAGATGTCCCAAAATATTGTCCTATTTCTAAAAATAAAAGTCATTAATTTACTAATGTTCCTATTATACCCCTATTGATTTACTAATTCAATTTTTTGATAAATTTTTTTTTAAGGATAGTTTTGGAAACTTATACATTTTTAAAAGGTAGACAAAACAATAAATGATATTTCCTTAAAAAGTTTAACTTTTCAAACAGGACAAAAAAAGTAGAACGGAGGGAGTAATATACATCATTAAGATCTTTAACTAATGAATTAATCAAAGCTATTACACTAAACATATTATTTATTTATTTTAACCATTATCACGATTCTTAAACTTTAGGCTTATCTATTTTGTAGGCTTAAAAATGCACAGGAAGCCATTGGTCTATGTGGCCCAATGTTTAGTTTTGGATTGAACTCCCCAAAACAAATCCGGGTCTAGCAAAGTCAATCTTCCAACAGAAGACACATGGTTACACACAAAAAAGGCCTCCATCTGGGCGTCACCTCAATTTATTTAAAAATTGTGTCGTTTCAATTAAATCATTACCAAAAAAAAAAAAATCTTTTTTAGTAAAAAATATTGTTATTTTTCTTCATTTTCTGTTTTTCATTTTTCTTTAGAGGCACCATGGACACCAAAAGCCACCACCATCCACAACTAGGGTACCCTATCCAAATTACCTCTATTGGTCTTATTTCAAAATTAAACCACTTTCATAGGGGCAGAGCCACAGCCATGGTTGGTGCCTTTAAAAATATTTTATAGTATGTGTAGGGACTCAAATTGTATTGGACCCTTTACAATAAAATTTTTAGAGAGCGGGCGTAAGAGCTGGGCCCTATGGGTAGAAAAATGACATGATCACTCTCTAGTAAAGAAAGCCTTAAACTAGTTTTCTACCGCCTTTCTTCTTCTCGGCTAGGTTTTCCTGGGATATTTTAAGTCCACTGTAATCTTTCTTTTTCTCTCTCTTCTTTTCTCCGTTTTTCTCCCAAAGTCCTCTCTAGTGTACTCCGATTTCACCTTATATACTACCTTCTCCATCCTGCTTTCACCGTACACGTGTAAGTTCCATTCTGAGAACTTCTTTTTGTCCCATCCAGAACTTCTCGGATCCTCCGCTTAGTGGTCATAAGGCTGCTTGATTACTGTTCAGGTATCACCTCCACATTAATGCGGCCAGAGAGTTAGTTGGGAAGCATTTAATGTGGAGGTAGCAGCTTTTAGGAGATATTTGTTACCTTTCCCGGTTCCTTCTTTGTTCAATATTCATTAATTAGTTTGCATGTAATTCTGTGAAGTTCCCTGATAATTAAAACAGTTATATCCACCTCGGACGCTAGTTTGAGGAATAACACTCATCCTTGGACAGATGAGTGTCCTCGGAATGGGCCGTTGGGCCTCAAACCCATTTTCTATGAATTCTCTGTTAAGCAACTGGCCCCACAGTATGTATAACTAGTCGCTAACCCGTGTAATGCGCATGCAATGCACGGTATAGTTAAATTAAAATTAAAAGTATTTATTTTGCTTAAAGGTCTATGACTTGACCTTAAAAAATGTATAACTTGAAAATGAATGAAAATAAGTAATTTTTTGTTCAATATAATAGTTTAGAAAAATTCATTTTCTTTCATATCATTGGTTCCACATAACACATCCCAGCGTGGGCAATTATATGGTGATGACTTCACACAATACTCAACTGCAATTAAATCTACTATCCACCACCAATTTAATTTATGTTATCTTGATAGTAGATCTACAATTTGCGTTCTCATATCCTCCATCATTTAGAAGGTAACTGAAGTAATGATTGTACGTAATGTATAAATTTTTTTTCTTTTACAAAATAAAATTATTAAAATTATTAAAATAAAATCTAATGTTCTAGAAATTTTTTGAAAGAGATTTTCAAATTTCTTAAAACTTAGTTAATAGAGTTTCTATTTTACCTAAAAGTGAACTATCACAATTAATGAGAATTTAACCATTTTTTGCAAAGAGAAGATAACCATAGGCCCAATTTTTATTTTATAGTATAGGATGTTACAATTAGATCTATACCATGTGTAATACCTTGGTCCATTATGATAGTTCCAAATAATATCCTAATACCTATCTATAAGGGTTTTCTTTTTAATGATGTCATAAAGGATGGAGTTTAATAGAAGTCATTTAAGGTCCAACGTATCCAATAATTTTTTTTTATAAAAAATGTAATTTCAAAAGTCTTTTAATTGTAAATTTTTTTAATCATAAAATAGACTCTATCTAAACTCTAAAAGAAAGCATTCGAAATGATCACATCATTAATACTATATCATGATGGTTGCAAATAGCAATATTATTATTTATGATTAATAGATGAACAATGAAACTGTGAATTAACAATTTAACAATTCAAATACCAAGTTTAAACTATAACAACACATATACAGAAGACTCAAAATATTGAAACATACTTCTGCCATTTTCATTATTCAATCAAAACCAGAGTTTCAAAGATAATTCCAATTCAATTAAACCCAATACATATATACACATGAACGTAGAGAATTCCAAAAATAAAAACAACAATCTCCAAAAGCCTCTATCTTCTTTTTTTTTTTTTTCTTTTTCTAGATTTGTTTGTTCTTTAGTTCTTTTTCCTTTTATATTTCATCAAACTTTTTCTAATTGACCAAAATATCTCTCATAAATGTTAACATTAAATCTGATAAGAAAACTTTACATACCTTTTGTTTTGAATGCACTTCAAGAACCAAAATCAATGCAAGAGACTGCATAGCAGAGTTATGTTAGAAGAATAATCCAAAAAAAATTTATTTAAAATATAATATAGGAATGAAAAGCTTAGTTGAAATTGTAACAAACAATTAGTGAAAAAAAAACAAACAAACAAACAAACAAACTATTTATAATATAATATAGGGTTATGGATTCCTAATCAAATTTGGTTAGGGTTATGGATTCCTAATCAAAGTTGGTTATATAATTTTTTTAAAAGGATGAATATGTTAGTAGAGTCCATTTGATTAAAAATGATATATACTTGTTGAGTCTCATTTGATATAATTATAGAGTTTAAATCCTATTGAAATTATAATTTCTATTCAACGTTAATACAAAAAAAAAAAAAAAAAAAAAAAAAAAAAAAAAAAAAAGAGAAAGAAAACGTGGTTGATAGATATAAGGAAATATGATAGAATTTTTTTTTTAAATGTCATCAACGTAGAAATTATCAAATTAATGGAGATATATTCCATTTTTTAGGATAAATTTATATTAATGGAGTTATTATATAGTTTGTTAGGATTATCTAAAAATTCCCTAATTAGATGATAATTTAGGTCTCCTTTAAATATAGTGGTTGTATGGTACCAAACAACTAAATTTAATTTTTTTTTAAAGAAATTTAATAAATTTTCTGCAATTTGGTGCTATAAAATCGAAAGAATTAAATCAACTTAAATCAAATTTAAAAATATAAATAAAAAATGCTGATGTGAAAAATTGTGGAGAGATCAAACAAAAGTTCAAGACTTCGGTTTTAAATATATTATGAAAAATAGATTTGGTTACAAAAATAGGAGTCCCTCCCCCCCCCCCCCCCCCTCCAAATATTTGACTTAGTCCAATAATGCTCTTATAAAAAAAAGAATTTTGAGATCTATATCAGGAATAGGTAAAGAACAAAGAAGATCAATAGGCCTAAGACATGCAAGTTTCAACTTGAGAGGACAAGCATCACCAATCTAGAAATCACATGCTGAGATGAATTATATAAAAAAGACATGCACTTTAAAAATACAGACTATAAATGTATTCTTTATGTTGTTAAATTATAAACAATCATAATAAAATTTTAGGATCTTGAATTATCATGATTTCACAACTACACAAGTTAATAATAAGGCTTATCTTGATCCATTGCTAAAATTTTCTTAAGATCAAGTCTTAATAATATAAAAGGCACTTAATTCTTATAGAATTGGTTTCTCTCTCTTGACCCTCTTTTATTTCTCTTTAACTATTCAGTGTTTGAATGTCTCTTTTATAGGTAGAGAAAGAACCAAATTCGTTGTACCATAACATACATGAAGTTATGAAATTGAACAATTCATTCTTAACAGACAAGTTATAGAATCTAAAGTGAAGTTTTGAATTTTGATATCTATATCAGGAATAGGTAGCTGAAAGTGTTTGATTAAGCTTTCAAGCTACGTGAGTAATTTGACTAATTTCACCCATAAGCTCACACAGACGTTTCTCAACATCTTTTTCTTTTAAAAAACATTTATTTTATATATATATATATATAACTTGGCCTACCTAATTTTTAATAGTTAAATAATAATAAAGATCAATTACCCAAAAAAAAAAATCCTAGTTCATGGTAATACTACTAGTTAGATTTAATAAGATATTTAAAAATAAAAATAAAAATAAAAAACTTAGTATAAGTATATTGAAGTGATAGTATTTTTCTTTTTTCTTTTTTTCTTTTTTTAACCTTGAACAGAAGATATCAATTAAAACTTCAAGAATAAGGAGATTAAGCAAATTTGGGGAAAAGAAAGAAGGCAATTCAGGAAGAAACTTAAATATTCTTGCTATGGCTAGAAAGGGAGAGGGCCTTGAAAATTGGTGCGGCTCCGATAATGATCACAACATTCAAAAGTAAAGTGTAAAGAAAAAAAAAAGGTCATATAACCACTTTTGAGGTTTGGTTAATATCAGTACTACCAAGAATTTTAAAAAAAGAAAAAATTCAATTTAATTTCTAAGCACAAACTGCAATTTAACACTGTTTGAAAATTCATTGCATTATCATTATTGCAATAATAGAGAGATATTACGTCCACAATATTTTCACAATATTTTTACAATATTTTCATAACAAATTATAAGTGGTTAGTTGTTATTGGTTCAAATTTGAATCTAACACTAAAATTACTATTTTGCCCCAGCAGTAACAACCTGCCACTTAAAATTTGTTATAAAAATATTGTAAAAATAGTGTGGACATATCATTTCTCAAATAATAAAGCAAAGAAATGAAAATTTTGAATTGTGTTAAGAAGTGACGTTAGGAGCAATTTTCGACATTTTTGAACTTGTCATTTGCCCAAGTCTCACAAATAGTTTTAATATTTTACCCTTAAAAATAAACTTACTGACAAAATCTCAAGCGAATGGTAAAAGAAATATATAAATTTCTTTAACATCTTAATTGAAAGTAAATCAAATCACATTATTCCTGTACGTAGCAGAATGAAGCAACACTCCAATATCAATTCCTTCTAGAAGACTTTTTTTTCGACTTTGGGGACCATGGCTCTCTGACCGGTAAACACATTGAGTTAGTGAGGCATATATTAAATAAATAGAAATTAACCTTAAAATTCTTGAGACAGTGCTATATAAATAGGTGCGAATGGCATGAAGATTGCACCAACAACAAAACCAAACATCTTAGTTTCAAGCCATTTGCTAAATACTAAGCTCTCTCTTTATTCCTTTCTTGTAAGAATGAATCCAATAGTTGCAACACCTATCAGTGAGCCCTCAAATATCACTGACTTTGTCGTAACAAATCGCAATGGAGTAAAGGGTCTCTCAGAAATGGGACTCAAAACCCTCCCTAAGCAATATATCCAACCTGTAGAAGAAAGGATCACTGTGAGCAACATCCTGCCTCAAGAGTCTATACCCATCATTGATATGTCAAACTGGGACGAACCAAAAGTCTCAGAATCAATCTGTGATGCTGCAGAAAAGTGGGGTTTCTTTCAGATTATCAACCATGGAGTGCCCATTGAAGTGCTGGAGAATGTGAAGGACGCAACACATAGGTTCTTCAATTTGCCAGCTGAGGAGAAGAGGAAGTTTTCAAAAGAGAACTCACCTTCCAACAGCGTGCGGTTTGGCACAAGCTTTAGTCCTGAAGCAGAGAAGGCTCTTGAATGGAAAGATTACCTGAGCATGTTTTATGTGTCCGAGGATGAGGCCTCTGCATTGTGGCCTTCTGCGTGCAAGTAACAGAGCTTAACTTTGCTCAATTTTGTTTACACAACAAACACATGACATATAATATAGATGCAATACTTGTGTACGTACGTACATGCATATATAATTCACTAAATGGGTTAAGTTTTAGTTTTATCTAGTTGAACTTAATATGACTTTATAACAAGCCATAACTTTTAGTTATATCTTATTATATCCTTCATGTTTGATTGAAGATCAATAGTGATCTCATCATAATATATATATATATATATATATATATATATATATATATATATATATATATATATATATATATTTTTTTTATTATAAAAAAAATTGAGTATCACAAAACATAATTTTGTGGATCAAATGTTATATGCTTTTGTATAAATATAGTTTTTGGTGGACTAATTGTTGTACGCTTTTAGGGATCAAGTTCTGGAATATATGAGGGGGTCTGAACCAGTTATTAAAAGGCTATTAGAGGCACTAATGAAGAGGATAAATGTGAAGGAAATTGATGAGACAAAAGAATCTCTCTTAATGGGTTCAAAGAGGATTAACCTCAACTACTATCCTATATGTCCTAACCCTGAGCTCACCGTGGGAATAGGTCGTCATTCTGACGTGTCAACCCTTACTATCCTCCTTCAAGATGATATTGGTGGACTCTATGTGCGAGGAAACAATGATAGTTGGGTTCATGTTCCACCTATAAGCGGCTCCCTCGTGATCAATGTTGGCGATGCACTACAAATAATGAGCAATGGTCGGTACAAGAGCATTGAGCACCGTGTGGTTGCCAATGGAAGCAAGAATAGGATTTCGGTTCCTATTTTTGTTAATCCTAGGCCAGATGACATTATCGGTCCTTTTCCAGAAGTACTTGCAGGGGGTGAGAAAGCATTATATAAGCAAGTTCTATATTCAAATTATGTGAGACATTTCTTCAAGAAGGCTCATGATGGGAAGAAAACAATTGAATTTGCAAAAATATGATATGTATTCTGAGGTGTGTTGTCACTACAACACTGATCAGTGTTGTCTCTACAAGTATGTTATGTTCTATTGTAATGGAAATAATTTTAATGAAATAAAACACAATCTGAAATCTGTTTGAAGATAATAGAAGTCAGTCAATTCTTTATCCAATTATTTTGCTTTTTACAAAAAAGAGTTTACACTTTATTTTTAAACGTGGCAGTGACATTGTTTGTATATATGTCTGTTTGAAGCGCTGGAATTCATGACAAGTTAAAAAGATAGATGAAATTAAAAAGATTTCTCTTATATATTGGGTTCAATAAGCTTCAAAATAACTTACATGTTCCCTCATATTGTCCAAAAATTGCTAGAAAACATCGCCTTGTTTTAAGTGATAATCCAACGGCAATGATATTATTTATGTTACTTCATATTTGTGATTTAAACTACCGTATCCTCTCCTACCATCTATACAACTCAAAAAACAAAAACAAAAAAAAAACACACTGCGCCTGAAAATGATCCTACAGGTTCCATTTTGACCCAATTCATTAAAAATGATTTAATGGTCATACAAGAAACAATAGTTACTACCTGATGTGTCTTGAATGCCATGACAAACAATAGTAATAGTACTAACAACATCCAAATCTTAGTTGACGCAACGTCTAAAATATTTTTTATTTTGGTAATCAAGTTTTATGGAGTGCTTTTATATAGGCCTACAACCTATAAGACCAAAATAATGTTTTTGGTTGAATTTTATAAAACATTTGAGAAGAAGCTCTCTTTTTCTTTGCCTACTAGCTTGGAGTTCTTGTATACTAGGCTGGTAAAAAAAGATATCAATTAAACATATACACTTCTATATGTTGCATAATTAGTCCTAAATTTTTGGGATCGACTATGAATTAACAAACTAATTAGGGTCATATGTACTTATTATATTCTTTCCTAAGTCATACTATGATATCTCCTTAATTGGAACAGCCTTTTTTATGCCTCCTACTAATATTATTTAAAGTTTTTTACTTGAAAAATCGATTCATTCTTCTTCATTGGTATATCATCACTCTCATCTATACAATGGCAAAGTCAGGATTTTAGTTCAGGGGAGACACAATTAAAAGAAAAGATTGCCAACAAAAATAATCCAAACAATATTATTTGACATTAAAAAAAAATTCATATTATAAAATAAAGGAACAAATAATAAATTTATAACTAATAACAAAAAAATCAAGAGATTAATCTAATTACATAAAGTTTAAACATGTTATTGGATTATTCAAAATAAATTGAGAAATAAATCAATATAAAAGTGTTAAAATTATATCAATATACTTAAAAAGTTGTATACAACTTCACTCCATTGATTGCTTTTAGAAAATTAATATAAAATTCAAATTTCTTTTTTTATTCTTCTAATTAGTTAAAACTTGAGTTTATAGCAAAAACTCAAAGTTTAAAAACTCAAAGTTTGAAACTATGCAAAAGTCTAGAGATGAGAGGAAAAAAAATTAGAGGACGGATGAGGAGGTATTGAAGATTTAGTATCATAAGAAAATAAGAAAAAAGTAATTTTTTTTGAAAAAAGTAATTTTTTTTGAAAAAATAAAACTTATTTTAACTTTAAAATTAATATGGACACATTGCTTTGAGTTGGATAGCCATGAGAAATTGTAAACTAGGTTTGGTAGATAGATTTGTTTTATACTTAAAAAGTGTGATGATATGGGAAAATTGAATTTAAGTTATTTTAAAAGACCAAGTGTTGTGGGTAATTTTTATATTATCTCTTGGTCTTTGTCAAATATATATTTTAATGAAATGTATAATATATATAATTATACCATGTCATGTATATAGTTATTTTGAAGACCAAGTGTCACAATAATTTTTTTTTTTTTTATGGAAGGTATAACACACACACATATATATATATACCATATTACCATTTTTTATTTTTTATTTTTTTTTTGTATAAGACCATATTACCATGTTATATATATAGTTATTTTGAAAGATCAAGTTCACAAGTAATATTTTTAATGGAAGGTATAGCATAAATAATTATACTATGTTATTTATACTATTATTTAAGGAGTTTTCTCTGTTTAGAATTCTCAATTTTTATGCCTAAAATACCCTCAAATTTACCAGTTTGTAAAACTTAAATAATATGGTTAAATATGTATAATTACTGATTTTAAAAACTCCTATATTTTAGCTAAGTAATATTTAGGAGTAAAGCATAATTCAACTATTTTTTAATAAAAATAAAATTGTTTTTTTTTTCTCTACTAACGTACTCTTTTCTTCTTCTTTTTTCCTAATTTACAAATGAAATTGCTGCAAGTCTTATATAAAAAAAAATAAAAAGAAAAAAGAAAAATAAGAAATTGCCTCAAGTTTTTCCATACTACTATTTTTAAAAAATAGGAAAAAAAAGACTTTTATCTTCATCCCATCATCCCATTTAGTTTTTATTTATTTATTTATTTTTATGAGATTGTCTCATGTATTTAAAAGAATATCCAATTGTCTAATACTCTTTTTCACTTATCTAAGTAAACTTATTAAGTTTTAAAATCCTAAATTTTAGGCTACTTATAAAATCTTTCTTTTTAATTTCTCTCTCATTTTTTTTATGCACATTTAATTCTATCCAAAATAAACCCAATTTGTAACGTTGAGTTAAGAGTATTTTAAAAAATACTCATTGTTATTATCCTTAGCAGTTTTTTTATTTATTTATCCAAGTCATCCATTTAGTTACAACTTAAATGAATAACCACCACTCTTCTTCAATTTTCTCTTGTTTCCAATACAAACTTCAGATTCAGAAAATCAAGGTTAAGGCACAAATGAATACCTTCACATTTCTTCCTCTCTCAATTTCTCCATGGTAAATTTTGAAGAACAAGATCTACACTATACAATAATTTTTTCAAGTATTTTTTTTTCATATCATAAATTGATGTCGCGGAAGCCTGAAGAAAAGCACACACGATGCTCTCTTGATGGAACAGAAACTAAACTGTTAGTTTCTGGTAGTAAACCTCGAATCCACGAGGGGTTTCCCTGAATCCACAAGGAGAATAAAACTGGAATCCACCAGAAGAAAATTTGACAAAATGTCTGTGTTTATTGATAATCAACTATTAACTGAATTGCCTTTGGAGGCTACAATGTGTTTAAATAGTAAAAACAAAACCTAGGGTTACTAGAAACCCTAAGGCGGCTATGAAAACATATAAAACCCTAATTTGACTAAACAATATTAAAAACACCTAAAAACAAGAAAATAAATGCCCTAAACCTAAAATAACAAAAATTACATAAAAATACCAAATATAAAAGATTACAGAAATTAATTAGAATATTTTGTCCTACATCAGACCCCTCCACTTGAAATAAACTCGTCCTCGAGTTCATTCTTGAAATCTGAAATCTTCCACTCCAAATAAACAAATACTTTGAATGTTTTAATAACTTGATCCGATTCTGAAACTTGAATCTGTTATAAAGTGTAGCATAAAATTTCTTCTCATCAATCTTCAATTTATTTGCAACATCAATCAACAAAGGATTGATAGTAAAATTAAAATTTTCTACTCCAAGAAAATCAACATATTGTGTAGTCATCTTCAACAAATCAACTGAGACCCGAGGATTGTGAGTTGTGGACTCATCCTCATATTTGACCTCAATTGAATCTTCCACAACGTTCTCAATAATTACCATCTCTTCATTCCGGTCATTATTCACAATCAACTCAACCTTCGTTTCTTTGACCTCTTCTTCAAATCTTTGACAAGTGGTATTTTCAATCTTCAATTCAATAACTTGTAGCAAATCTTGATCTTTTTTAACCACTTTAAAATTTTCTTTAGAAATAGGCTGCTTCTTCTCAACCCTCAAACCCTTTCCTTTACTTGACACATGGACTTGGCTGTCATAATTTTGGTTTCGAATATATTGCTTTTCATATGAATACACAGATTTATAATCAACACTTATATAATCTAGTATATCATAATAGTCATTAGGAAACCATAAATCAATTAATACTCTTTTCATTCTTTGCCAAGAGCGAATTGGATGCTTACCTCGCCGCTTTCTATCGATTTGAATGTCTTCCCACCATTCCTCTGCTTCATTGTCTAATTTATTAGATGCAAGCCGCACTTTTTCTTCATCACAAATCTTCCAAAAATTAAAATACCCTTCCAAATCAAGAAGCTAGTCAATAAAATCCATCTTACACATATCTCCATCAAAGAATGGAATTTTCTTGTAGTTAGGAGTGCGTCTTTGAATATATTGAACATTGTTGTTGTGAGATGATTTCCTAGCAAGAAGAGTAGCAATCTTTTGCTGGATTTCACCCATAATTTTCTAACTCTTTTCATGAAATTGTTGCTCAGCATGAGCCTCTTCACGAAACTTGAGGAACTCAGACCTAGTGAGGACTGGGTTGTTGACGTCGTCACCGCCGTCATTGTTGTGGTGGTCACCGTCTCGCCGGTTAGCCATCAGACCAGGGTAAGTCAAGGCTCTGATACCAACTGATGTCGCGGAAGCCTGAAGAAAAGCACACACGATGCTCTCTTGATGGAACAGAAACTAAACTGTTAGTTTCTAGTAGTAAACCTCGAATCCACGAGGGGTTTCCCTGAATCCACAAGGAGAATAAAACTGGAATCCACCAGAAGAAAATTTGACAAAATGTCTGTGTTTATTGATAATCAACTATTAACTGAATTGCCTTTGGAGGCTACAATGTGTTTAAATAGTAAAAACAAAACCTAGGGTTACTAGAAACCCTAAGGCGGCTACGAAAACATATAAAACCCTAATTTGACTAAACAATATTAAAAACACCTAAAAACAAGGAAATAAATGCCCTAAACCTAAAATAACAAAAATTACATAAAAATACCAAATATAAAAGATTACAGAAATTAATTAGAATATTTTGTCCTACATCATAAATAAAATCTCCACTCTTCATATTTTTTTTAATTTTAATTAAATACTTTAACCATTGATACTTTTGTTATTATCTGTCTATTACTCATCACATTTAACTCTTGATTAATTCATATTTTGCCTTACTTTCATGGTCCATTTGAGCAAGCATGTGATCATCCTACCAACTAGCAAGTACCAATGGCTTTATTTTACCTTTTTTTTCATCTCTTTTCATATTTTTATTTGCTTTGTATTTAGTTGGAAAACTTTAAATTTTAGTTTTGGTTTGCAATAAAGACTACTTTAAATTTATTCGAAACTATGTATTTCTTTTGGCATAATTAAGATGCTCTTTTATATTTCTTTCTATTTATTTTGTTTTTGTTTTAAAATATTTTTCCCTTTGGGTTATCACGTTTTGCTTCTTAGAAAAAAATAAAGTAATAAAATTAGCGCAAGCTTTTTCTCTTCTAATTAATTGTTTTTACATTCTATTTCCCATTAGTGCAAGTAATCTTTCCAATGGTATCCAGTAATCTTTCCAATGGAATCCCTAAAACATAGAAGAGCCTCTAAGCACGTGCGTGCTTAGAGCATAGTATATAGTTATTCTGTTAGGAATCTAGTGGTTCCTAATGAGGGATGGATATGAATTATACTAGTAGTTCCTAATGGGGATGAATAGGAATTGTAGGATAACCTTAATTATATCATGTATTTATAGAATACTAGCTCTAATCTCATTGGCCAACATAGCCTTATCCTTTTGGTTCTATTATTTCTCATGTGCATTAATAATTCCAATATGTGTTAAATGTGATTAACATGCTTGGAATTCTAATTAACTAACTAACTAACTAAACCCCAATACAACAATTATTATCCATATGCTTATAACATTCCTAACATATTTTGAAAGACCAAGTGTCATGAGTAATTTTTATATTATCTCTTGGTCTTTGTCACACACACACACACACACACACATATATTATATACTAGTCTATACTACTATTTAAAGGGCTTCTCTTATTTGGTATGAACATTTAAGTGATCCTAAAATACCCCTAAACCATTTTTTTTTAAGCAAAGAAAAAACTTAGGGCCAATCTGGTAAAAATACATCTTTAACTCACACCTAAAATAATACCTGCAAATGGGACCACTCTTACACTAATCACATGTTTTTTACATTTTATTTATATAAAAAAATAAAAAATAACGCTCACGTTTGCTTACATTCTTGTTGTTTTGTTCAAAATTCAAATATGAGTTCTATTCGAACTCAAATTACTTTTTTTTTTTAGCATAAAATCAAATTGATATATTTAAAATAAAAAAAATTAGTTGAACGCTGACTTACAATTTAGAAAAAAAAATCTTTTTTCTTTTTAGAGAAATTGATGCGGGATACAGAAGCGTCAAGAAGCAAAACACGTCTACCTCTAGAAAATCAGAAACAAAACATATTTACTTCTGAAAATAACCTCAAATCCATGAGATACCTATTTAAAGGCTTTGTAAAACTTGACAAACAAGAAAATATATTTTAAAATAACTCATAATTAATACCTAACTATAACAATAACCAAATTTGACCTTAAAAACATTAAAAGCAACTAAAACAAGAAAATAATAACCCTAAACCTAAAATAACCAAAATTAATAAATTACAATAATTAAATTGTAGATTTTATCCTACATCAAACCCCTCCACTTGAAACAAACTCATCCTCGAGTTCGTTTTTCTATCCTACATCAAACCCCTTCACTTGAAACAAACTCGTCCTCGAGTTCATTTTTGAAATTTGAAATCTTCCATGCCAAGAGAACAAATGCTTTGAATATACTTCATCTATTGAGCAACTTGAACTTCTTGTCCCTTGATTTTCATGTAATTAACAATATTCACCAAGTAAGAGTCAATAATCATATCAAATCTTTCCACCCCAATAAAATCAATAAAATTTGTTTCGGTGTCTCTCACCAAAGTAATAGGAGCTTGAATGTTGCAATCATCTAACTTGACTTCATCGAGATCATTGACAACTTCCTCTATAATTTCTTCTTTGATGGTTTCTACTATCTCAACCTCAAGATTTTTCTCTATAATAGGGTCTTCATTAATCTCATCTACAACATTTTTTCAACAAATCTTAAGTGATATGCTGTTACTAACTGTTATTGGTGGAGTAAAAAAATCATTTTAACGATAGATTCAAATAATAACCAATAATAACTAACCTTTGTTGTAAAAATATTGTGGACATAATAGTACTTCTCTATTCTTTTAATGTGATTTAGAGTTTGAAAAATAAAATTCTTTTGACTCCCACATAAAATATTGCCTACAAAATAAGGTCACACCCATGTTGGTTTTCAAACTCAACTTCAAATATATTTTATTTGCTTCTTCCTCCATTATCTCAATGTCATTAGTCTCTACACCGTCATCATCACGTTTTTCTATTTGCTTCGCTTAATGGTATATATGTCAATGTACATGACTCTTTTCTATATTGATTTTTTTGTTTTTTTTAAGAAATCAAATCAACTGTAGTTAGTTTCTGTTGAATTTGAGTACGTTTATTTCTACTATTCGTTTCTTTTTGGTTTTTATTTGGTTTGGATCCGTGCAAACTCTTCACTATTATTATCAAAGACTAAAGTAATATTTTAGTCATTTAATTGTTTTGCTTTTGTGGAAAAATACCAGTTTTTTTTTTTTTTTTTGGTTTTGATTTTTCCCCACCCACCCCCACCCCCACCAGTGTCAAAATAAGAGTACGACCGTTACCGTACCCAAAAAAAAACATGACATAAACAACAGCAACATTAAACTTTTACTATGACTATATATCAGTGGAGGTAGCTTGAATACGTTGTGTTTGACTCATTCAGAAACACCATAAATCAACTTAAGAAATCATATTTTCTTGCTTTGAGTTTTGTGCTATCGGCCTTTTCTTTGGCAACAATTATGCTGACTTAAGATTTGATTTTGGGATTTGTATTTCCAAAATTCCAACTCTCTTACGTGTTTGGCACTTTTTATTTTATTTTATTTTTCATTGACGCAAGCCTACTTTACAGTTTACACACTTCTACTTGATGATGTTTCGGTTTGAGAGAACAACTTGAATGCATACATGTTCAAGTTTTTATAATAAAATAAAATTAAAAAAAAAAAAACTAAAATAGCACATCATAGTACTAATCAACTACTAAATAGTGTTAAAAAAAACCTTCTCTCATTTCTCTACGCGTGTATTAAAATATTTAGACCTCGTTTGGTAGAGCATCTTAAATATATGTTTTCAGTTTTTAAACAATACTATACGCATTTTCACACACTTTTTCACTCACACGTATTTCAAAAACATAAAAATAACATTACTCAAACTACTCTACCAAACGTGCCCTTAGTATTCTCAAAAGAAAAAATAGTGGGATAATCTCACATTAAAAAATGAGTGTGAGTAAAAGAGGTTTAAAACATATGCTGTGCATCCAAGAGTTAGGCTATTTTGGATATACACTACTGTAAATTTCTTTGAAAAAACATTCTCCCCTCTCCCCGCGTGTGTGTGTTAAAAATACTTAGTATTCTCAACAAAAAAAACAAAAAAAAAAAAACAAAAAAACTACTAAATAGTGAGCCACATAGTAACTATTATTATTAAAAAAAAAAATTATGTTTGATTATTAAAATAAAGGGAAAATCACATTTTATTTTTAAACTTTTTCATAGTATACTTTCGGCAAAAAAATTTCAATATAAAATTAAATAAGCTGTTTCCAAACGAACACGAATGCATTTCTCAAATCCCAATGTAGACTATTCAGTGAACAACTTGCACCTAACACATATGCTGCTCTACAAACAATGACTATATTCTAGTCACACTTTATAGGGCAAGATGCCTATAGTCAGATTTAACCGCAGATTTCCATCAACATGTAACATATTTCTCAACCATGTCATATTCTATTTACATGTTTCACTAATTCAACCATCTCAAATCTCAAAATTCACCTCACATGAATGAACTTATTGATAATTTTTATGCATGACGAAATTGATGATGTTCACATTAAATTTTACTCCGAGTTGAGAGCTCATGCTTCATTTGGTCTCTCAGAACCCTTCTCAGTAACTTGTTAGAAGCCGTTCTAGGAAACTCCGGAACAATCTTAACATAATTCACCTGTTAATCATAAAGAGAGTTGGAGGAATTGTATCAATAACTTATAAAATAATTTAGACCAATTTGTGGAAACCACCATGGAATTGAAATCTATTCCATCTCTTCTACACATCCTTTGGAATAAATTGAATGACTCTTTTCAAGGCAATTGGTATGAGTGTATAATAATATATACGGATTCATTAGAACTTAGAAAGACACCAATTTGATTTGGAATATGCTAAAACTACTATCCATTCTACTACAAAGAGGTTAAACTTATGTGACAATGAATGTGGTCAATGTCACATGAAAAAACACAACAAAGTGAATCTTTTAATTACTTTTTATTTATATTGTCTATGAGAGTTAGCACATAAGTTGTAAGCATTTATGTAGTTAACGCTTCATTTGTTTTGCTGTAAAATGTTGTCATTGAGAACATTTACAGTGCATAAACCACCAAAACCAATGGTCCGATTGCAGGAGCCTGCCAATCCAATGGCTGGAGCCAATGGTCCAACGGCCTAGCCTACCAAAACAACGACCTAGCCACAAGATGGAGGTATAGGTACGGTGTGTTTTTGTAAAATGTTTTACCAAGTTTTTAGGGCAAAACGGTTTACAACCTTTTACAAAGGATTTTATGGTCAACAACAAAAAACATTTTCAGGTTTGATCAAATTTTAATGAGACAAACGTAGTAAAATGCTAAAAATATTTTTCATAAAATATTTTTCAACGAAACAAACAAAGCATAAATTTATAACAAGTTGTAACATCACCATATATTTGATTTTCCATTCAACATTATGTGGATGAAAAAAATTTCAAAGATGACTCTTCAATTTTGAGCGAAGAATCTGATCTCTTAAGAATGGTCAGATGATGGTAAAAGTAAAACAAATCGTAAGCCAAAGGAAGAAAAAAAAAACAGTTTTAGAGACAAACCTTAAACAACGGGTTGAGGTTGCTTTGAATTGTCCTTGAGAAAAGGATTTTCAGCTTGTCTGGTCCAATAGAAGATCCTTTCTTTAAGACTACAAATATGAACAACTGTTCTGGACCACCATCTACGGGTGCAACACTAATTGCAGCAGTCTCCAAGATGCATTCATCAGCACGGTCACATACACGCTCAATTTCAACAGAACTTGTCTGTTTATCAACAAATATTCGAAGTTTTCAATATTTCAGATGTTAGTCCAAGCATGCCTATTAAAGCACTCAGCCAGGTCAAGCTTATTGCAAGTTTCAAAAATCAATTGCTTCCTTTCCAGCTGTACTTTATGCAACTCATTTTTATCTATACAAAAAAAAAAATATATATATATATATATATATATGAATAATAGAGGAGTAGAAATTAATTTTGTTAATATGCTATATGTTTCCTTCATTTTTTTTTAGTTCTTCTCAAAAAAAAAAAAAAAAAAAATTGGACCATTCTTCTTCTTCCCATTATTTACCACTTTACTGTCACTCTTTGTCCAACAGTTCTTGGTCCTTTTTGGCCCTCTTTCTCCCTATTATTTCCTATTTTACAGTTATTTTTCCTCTAACCTTTTTTTACCTTTTCTAACTCTTCTTTTCTCCATTTTCTTTTCGATAAATTTGCTATGAGTAGTGTTTATTACATATAAATTGTTTTACATTGTTCTACACACTCCAAAAAACAACTGAAACCATAACTTGAAGTCACAATTTCCGCTTATCTTGACTTCAAGTCACATTTTCAATTGTTTTTTAGGGTTTGTGTAAAACAGTTTGTGCGCAACATTTTCCCATTTGCTATTACTCCTTTTGTATCTCTCTCTTTCCCCATTCAGTTCACATTCATACACACACAAAAAAAAAAAAAAAAAAAAAAAAAAAAAAAGAGATTACTCTCTCTTTCTCTCTCTCTTTGTTTTTCTTTCTTTTGGTGAATATTTTAATCGTTCTTGTTTGGGTTTAGGAGTTTTTGTGTTTTTTATAGCTCTACTTTAGATTGATGTGTTTTGATGCTTTTGTGTTGTGTTTCATAATTCCCCATCATAGGTCTTCTCTCTCCCTCTAATGGCTTTAATTTGATTTTATTTTTAGTTATAATTAGTTGTTTTGAAAGTGTGAATTCGAGTTTATCAAAACAAATCTACTTGACTATGCATTTGAATGTGCGGCCCAACTATTTGAGTAAATGATTATTACAAATCTATCTTTTTTGCCTCTGATAGCACCTAAGTAAAGTTCAGTTGTATAGAAGTGTTAACGTGTATAGTGTTGTGGGCTTTAGGCCCAACTAGATTACTTGTATAGCATACATTCTTGTACTACACTCTTACTTATATTACACTCATATGCCTCTTATATAAAGGCACTTGTGTATTTTTTTTTATTGAGAAATACAATACTATAGATTTCAGTATTTCTAACATGGTATCAGAGCCACTACTCTGACCTTTCTCTTGGCAGTCTTGTCTCTCTTGGTGTTACTCCACCCTTATCGCTTCCGTCGTCACAACAACCGCTGCAACCACTCACCATTGAACCTACGATGTCTCTCAGCCATTGTCCTTGGGTTCCATGCCTACAGCTGTTGTCATTAAGGAGTCTCGCACCCCACAGACCACTGCACTCACCGTCTCCGCTGTGCATCTTGCTCCGATAAATTTTTTAAAGGTACCACAGTGATCGTCTCGCCACGATCTACTCAATCGTGAAAACCTCATCGTCATCGGAGCTCACACGCGCCCTCATGTGCGGCCTAAAGATTCTGCGCCCAAGATCACACGCTCCACGCACCGGCAATCTTCTTCACACGCCGCCACGCATTCCTACGCGCTTACACGCGCCAGATCTTCACCTGCTGACGTTAGCCCTTGGTGACATCATCTGCTGACATCATCATCCACGTCAGCTGACGTCATTGTTGACCCACCGTTGACCGGGCCGTTGATTTTGACCGTTGACTAGTGTTGACTTTGACTGAAGGTTGACTTTGACTATTGACTTTTCTCCATGGTTGACTTTTGCAGTCCAGGTGCTCCTTACCCAATTTTTCGTGTAAATTTCATTTTTGCAGTCCATTTTTGCATATTTTTCTTCTAAATGAAGAATAAGGACAAGTCTTCTTTCTTTTGCAACAATCATCGCCGACAATCCAACAAACGTTTTTGCAATTTTTGCAAACGTTTTGGCCATAATATTGAGACTTGCTATCAATGCAACAAATCAGCTGGTTCCATTTCTGCTGCTACAGTTGCTAACACTGAGAGTGTCCAACCCATGGCTTCCGTCTCTGCACAGTCTTAGTCCTCTGGATCCACTTTCTCCATTTCCAGAGATAACCTTATAAATATCATCGCCAATGTCATTCGTATGGTTAGTAATGCATCTTATTCCTCTTCTCTCTCAGCTTTATCTGGTATGTCTCCTACCTCTTGGCTTATGGATTCTGCTTGTTGCAATCACATGACACCTCACTCGTCCTAATTTTCTAACCTTAAACCTGCATCGCACCCTCTTAATATTCGCACAGCAAATGGTTCCACAATGTTTAGTCATAATATAGGTTCAATTTCAACCTCCAACCTCTCAATTCCTGGAGTCTTTAATGTTCCTGACCTTTCTTATAATTTATTTTCTGTGGGACAATTAGCTGAGTTGGGTTATCGCATTATCTTTGATTATTTTGAGTGTCTTGTGCAGGATCCGAGGACAGGACAGCAGCTTGGGACCGGTCCCAGAGTTGGGCGTATGTTTCCCGTGGACAATCTTCGTCTTCCACTTGTTGCTCCTGTTTCTATTGCTGTAACTACTACAGTTTCTTCAATTCCTTCCCTTGCATTTTGGCATGCTCGACTTAGTCATGCATCTTCCTCTCGGGTACAACAATTGGCTTCTAGAGGTTTGTTAGGTTCAGTGTCTATAGAAAATTTTGATTGTGTTTCATGTCAGTTAGAAATACAACCAGTTTTGCCTTTCAATACTAGTGAATTAATATCCACTGATATCTTTGACCTTGTTCATTCTGATGTTTGGGGGCCTTCTTCTGTCTCTAGTATTGGTGGGTCTCGATATTTTGTTGATTTTGTTAATGATTACTCTCACTATAGCTGGATTTTTAATATAAAACATCGTTTTGAATTATTGGAAGTATATTCTAATTTTGCAAAAATGGTTGAAACTCAATTTTTCAAACGCATCAAAATTTTTCGATCTGATAATGCTCTTAAATACACTCAATATGCTTTCTAAGCTGTTTTGCATTCCTATGGCACTGTTCATCAACTAACCTGTCCAGAAACCTCAGCAAAATGGTAGAGCTGAACAAAAATTTCGTCATATTCTTGACACTGTTCGTGCTCTCCTTCTCTCTGCCAAAGTTCCTACTCCTTTTTGGGGCGAAGCTGTTCTTCATTCTGTTCATACTATTAATCGCATTCCAAGTCCTATTATCCAAAATCAAACTTCATATGAGCGCCTTTTTGAGTCACCTCTAGACTATCACCATCTTCGCTCCTTCGATTCTGCTTGTTTCGTTCTTCTTCAGCCACATGAGCATAACAAACTTGAGCCTCGGTCAAGGCTTTGTTGTTTTCTTGGTTATGGCGAAACTCAAAAGGGGTATCGGTGTTATGATCCTATCTTTCATCGTCTTCATGTCTCCTGCAATGTTGTCTTTTGGGAACATCGCCTCTTTGTCGAGCTCTCTCACTTTCGTGCCTCCCTATCTTCTTCCTCTGTCTTAGATCTTTTTCCAGATGAGGCACATATTCCTTCTGTAGTTGCTCCTGATCCTCCTATAGTTACTCCAAATTCTCCTGTAGACTTCTCTGTCTCTATCCAACCATCAGATATCACAGACCTCTTTCCTAATTCACCATTTAATGAACAAGTGGAAGATGAACAGGTCGAAGACGAACTACCCAACCCCAACCCTGAGCTTGGGTCCCCTACTCCTGCTCCGCCTGAAGATCTTGCACATGACATTCCACCTCGTCACTCAACTTGGGTAAGATCTATTCCTGCACATTTACTTGATTATCATTGTTACATTGCCCTTGCTACACTACACGAGGCTCACACCTATCGTGAGGCTTCCACTGACCCTTTATGGCAGATTGCAATGAAAGAGGAACTTGATGCACTATCTAAAAACCATACTTGGAATTTAGTGACACTCCCCCTGGGAAATCTGTGGTTGGTTGTAAGTGGATCTACAAGATTAAGATTCGCTCTGATGGGTCCATTGTACGCTACAAAGCTCATCTTGTTGCAAATGGTTTTACACAGGAGTATGGAATTGATTATGAAGAGACCTTTACTCCAGTTGCTCGTATCTCATCTGTTCGTGCCCTCTTAGCTGTTGCTGCTACCAGTAAATGGGACCTTTTTCAGATGGATATCAAAAATACATTCCTTAATGGGGATTTAAATGAAGAAGTTTATATGCAACCTCCTCCTGGTCTCTCTGTTGACTTAAATAAAGTTTGTCACCTTCGACGTACACTTTATGGCCTTAAACAAGCTCCACGAGCTTGGTTTGCCAAATTCAGCTCTACCATCTCTCGCTTGGGTTACATAGCCAGTCATTATGATTCTGCCTTATTTCTTCATCACACTGACAAAGGCACTATTTTACTTCTCCTGTATGTAAATGATATGATCATAACTAGTGATGACCTCAGTGGCATTCAAGAACTTAAGGATTTTCTCAGTCAGCAGTTTGAGATGAAAGATCTTGGACATCTCAGCTACTTCTTGGGTCTTGAAATCACTCATTCTACAAATGGACTTTATATTACTCAAGCCAAGTATGCTTCTGAACTCTTGTCTCAAGCTGGACTCACGGATAGCAAGACTGTTGACACTCCAGTTGAACTTAATGCACATCTGACTCCTTCAGGGGGGAAACCATTGTCTAATCCCTCTCTTTACAGACGCTTGGTTGGTAGCCTAGTTTATCTCACTGTCACTCATCCAGACATTTCTTATGATGTTCAACAGGTGAGCCAGTATCTTTCTGCTCCACGATCGACTCATTATACTGCTATTCTGCGCATTCTTTGATACGTAAAAGGCACTCTATTCCATGGTCTTTTCTACTATGCTCAGTCTCCTCTTATTCTTTGTGCATTTTCTGATGCTGATTGGGCAGGAGATCTCACTGATTGCAGGTCCACCACTGGCTATTGCTTTCTTCTTGGTTCTTCTCTGATTTCTTAGCGAAGTAAGAAACAAACTCATGTGGCCTACTCCAGTACTGAAGCAGAATATCATGCACTTGCTGATACTACATCTGAGCTCCTTTGGCTACGATGGCTTCTCAAAAACTTAGGTGTATCTACATCCTCTACTACTCCTCTTTATTGTGACAACCAGAGTGTCATTCATATACTCACAATGATGTCTTCCATGAACGGACTAAACACATCGAGATCGATTGTCATTTTATCCGTTATCATCTTGTCCATGGTACTCTCAAGCTGATCTTAGTCTCCTCTAAAGATCAACTTGCACATATCTTCACCAAGTCACATCCTAAGGGACGCCTTCGTACTTTGGTTGACAACCTCAAGTTGGTCTCACATCCACCTTGAGTTTGAGGGGGGCTGTTAACGTGTATAGTGTTATGGGCTTTAGGCCCAACTAGATTACTTGTAAAGCACACATTCTTGTACTACACTCTTACTTGTACTACACTCATATGCCTCTTATATAAAGGCACTTATGTATTTTCTTTCATTGAGAAATACAATACTAAAAATTTCAGTATTTCTAACAAGAAGAAACTCTAAGAAAATATTACCCATTATGACACAAGTTAGAAGAACATGGACCATCTTTAAAAAGAACAAAATTAACCAAACACATCCAAAACATGCAAATAAAAGAGTAATTGAAATAGGATGAGTAAATAGAAAAGGCTAATCCTAGAAGCGCACAAAATATTTATTTTAATTTAGTCTTGTTTCATTTTGGAGTCCATTGTAATATTCATTAGCCAATTGTATATTTTTAGGTCTTAGTAGTTAACTAGGTTATTTTTAAAATTCAATAATTGGCATTTCTAAGTCATTTAGAATGAGGTTTCCTACGTTAATTAGAACCGAGGTTTCCTATGAGAATTAGGATTAGGATTCAATAGATTATATAACTAATATAAGCACAATAATGTAATCCTATGAAGGGGAATTATTTTTATGATATATAAATTTCTCTTGAAATTGTCCTAATGGTCTGGTACTAACTACAGCCAACCCTGGGTGCTGACTTATAGAGCATTTTTGCAACTTGGTGCTGCTGACTCCTAGGTTCTCTATCTTTATTTTTCATGTTCTTTAATTTTCTTGATGAGTGGTTTTTATTTGTCCTGCATCAGATACATTTGTAGAGATAGGGAGACAAAGAAAATACTAGCAAAAATTGTTGCATTTGGAGAGAGAAAGAGAGGGTCAATGAATATAGATGGGTGACACTTACATGCAATCAAGAAAGAGAAAAAAGGGAGAAATTCAGAAGAGAAAATTGTTTAAGTGTAAGAATACCTCTTTGATTACATGAGTCCACCTCTAAAGACAACTAATCCTAGTTTTAAAATCCTAATTTAGTATCTTCAATAAATTTCATAAAATAAATTATAATTATGTCATATTACAAAATAATTACATATTTTCCCACATCGTGCAAGTCCACATCTAGTTTGATGTAATGTTTATACCTTTGTTTTCTTCCACAGGTTAGTCCACAACAAATATTAGGGTAATTCTCAAATGATCAAATCACAGGAAGAGCAATATGTGGTACCTTAATTCCTCCAATGTTCATAGTGTCATCAGCCCTACCCTGAACAGTGAAATATCCTCCAACAGTTCTCTTAATGATATCTCCATGTTTCCTGAGGTGCTGCCAATGCATATATATATATATATATATATATATATATATATATATATATATATATATATATATATATCATGTTATAATAGGATACAAGTCCAACAACCATCACATGTTTGTTATACTCACCAAGAGAAATATTTTACATAAATTTACTACTCCTCTAGGTAACAAATATAAAACAATAGTCAATATAGTAATAATAATTTTGTGGAACAAACTTGAAAAAGAAATTTTTTTGGCTCCAAACATGTTTGGAGTTATTTTTTTCCAAACCACTATGTGGCG
Organism: Quercus glauca; assembly: GCA_023736055.1. NCBI lineage: Eukaryota > Viridiplantae > Streptophyta > Magnoliopsida > Fagales > Fagaceae > Quercus > Quercus glauca. The sequence goes on along the minus strand of CM043315.1, from coordinate 53,156,708 downwards.
ATTGAAGAGAACATCCAATGTGTGATTTTAATTACCTGAATTTGTTAATGAGTCATATGACTTGTTTAAATAATACACATGGATAATCTTATAAACCACCATGCAATGGGTTGGAAAAGATAGCTCCAATCCAAGCATGTTTGGAGCCTGCCTAACTTTGTCCTTTAAAAAATTGTAGATAAATATTGGAATTGATACAAATTGGTGCTTTTGCAATTAATTTACAGTCCTCAATGCATCAGAAGAACTAGAAGATAACAATGCCTATGTGGTTCAGCAATTGCCTATCCTATGGGTGAGATAAACACACATGATACTATCTAAAATATCAAGGTCACAATCACAATCTAAAGAACACCAATCAGGCTACTTTTTAAGTAGGAGAAAACCGAAATTCTCAAATAGATATCCCATTCTAAATGTCCGTATAAGTATGTACAACCTAAATGATATAAAAACTAGGCATACAAAGAGCTGAGTATGCAAGTATTCTTTTGAGATAGGTAGATTGTCGGGGAGGGCGAGGTGGGGTTTGAACCACAGATATAGGACACCACAAATGATGTCATTGCTCACGGACTATCACTTGAACTAGCATGCAAGTATTCTGAAGAAAAAGGAGGGGGGGCAGGTTTATGCATACCATTCCTTTGTACATTGGCATTCCCTTGAAATAAACTTCATCATGATCGGCATTAAGCAATCTCTCAGTTGCTCCCATGTATAGGGGGAATAAACCAACTTCACCAACACAAGCTTGATCATGCTGTCATATAGGTCAAAGACATAAAATATATCCATTTATCAGTCATTTGGCTTGGCTTCTCCACATCCATTTTCTTTCATAATCATGGACATTGTTGCAATTGTTCAGCAATTATCCATCACCAGTTATTGAAATAACAAAATACACAGTAGAAAAGAAAAATTAACTTTCAACTAGAAACCATCTAATAAATATTCTTACATATGGTATCCCATGTTCATCAAGGATGACAAAGCCTGTTGTCATTGATGCTGTGCTAAAGGTTCCAAAGGCTTGCGGCTGCAGTGGACATCCTTGGATATAAGATGACGCAAGTTCTGTGCCACCACAACATTCTATAATGGGGTTGTAATAAGATTTTGAAGAAAGCCAAAGGTCATCATCAACATTGGATGCTTCCCCTGTGGATCCAAATGATCTGCACATATCCATTTCTAAGATTTTTTCCTTCGATTTATATGCAAACATAGTTTTTTAAAGTGCAAAGAGATATTACTTTATCCTTGTCCAATCTAAACCTTTCATACATTCTGTATTCTTCCAAGCTTTTACTATGCTGGGAACTGTACCCAAAATAGTCACTCCTGCATCCTGAACAAAATTAAAATCAAAATTAAGTTGGAATTTGGACAGAGAGTGCTAACCCTTATAATTCAAAAATATTACCTGAATTTTTTAATTGGTAAGCCACACAAGCACACTTTCAGTGGCTTTTGAACTAATGACCTCACCGTTCAACTCATTCTTACAGTAGGAAGGACGTGTCATTTGAGCTTAGATCTCTTTGGTATACTGCTATACTTGTATATAGAAGTTCAGTAATCCTGAAGTTCCTTATTGTTCATACTACAACTCGTCTAAATAATGTTTTTCTTTTCAAAAAAGTCCGGGGGAATATTTGCCTTTGTTCCACCACTAACCAAAAATTCACAAAAAATAAATAAATCTAAGCAACCACAACTTTGATGGTATTTTTTAAAATCTTTAAAGGACTACATAAGTCTGTCTTTTCCAAAGCCAATTACCCTGGGTTGGATTTCCATTCTCCAGCTGGCTTCCATTGTTTGCCTTATAATAATTCTTTCCGATTAATTTAAGTAAAGTCAAATACTCAGAAAGTATAATAATCTATTATCCTTCAGGCTGAGAAAATGTGTTGGAGGTGTTACCTGAACAAATTTTCCAAAGCCATGGCCAAGAGGTGATCCATGATAGAGTGCAAGAGTTGCACCAGATAGAAAGCACGAGTAGAGTAAGATTGGTCCCATCACCCACCCCAAATTTGTGGGCCAGCAGCAAACATCTCCAACTTGAACATCAATGTGAGCCCATGAATCAGCAGCACATCGAATTGGTGAAAGTTGTGTCCATGGAATAGCTTTTGGTTCTCCTGATGAAGGCCAAAAAAGGAACTAGACAATTATGATAAAAGCATCTCATATCCAAGCTAAGAAATAGATATGTGCTGGAACAACTTATATACCTGTGGTTCCAGATGAAAAAAGTATATTAATCACGGATTCCACTGGTTGATAGACTGGAATATAATTATTTGATCTGCCAAGAAGAGAATGGCATTACTGTAATTAATTCTTTGGACATTTTTTGCATGATGATACAAAAAAGGTGGAACTTTATTTTCATTAAGTATTTTGTTAGACTAATTTGACACCATTTCTGTATGCATACCTTGGATAGTGATTGGCACTAGAAAGAAATTCTTTCCACGACAAATCCTGTTCTCTTAACTGAATGCCCACATCATTACCAATAACAGGGAGCACTATAGCTTTATAAGGAGCAGCTTCTACAACTCGACTGCAAGGAGAAAGATGAACAGCCATGATGATACAAAAAGTGTACTATTAAACTGTCCAGTCTCCAATCAACTCAGTAAAAAAATTTCAGATAAGAAAAAGGAATTAACATGCACAAATTCATTTCCATCTTGGGTAAGTGCTTCATGGTAGCTAACTTTTATGAAGTGCCTACAAGAACTACTTAAAAGGAACTTGGTGCTTGGCATTTGGCATTTGGCTTTTGGCTTTTGGCTTTTGGCTTTTGGCTTTTGGCTTTTGCACAAAAAGTAGCATTTTATAAGGCTCAGGTAGGGTGAATCCATCAGTCACACACATGGCTTGTTGCTTTAGTTCTACCACCTGACAGAGAGAAGGAAGTTGCTCATCTATCTTAACTATACAATGGCAGTCTTTACCTGTACAAAGGAAACTTCCTGCCTCCTCTTAATATAAAATCCTGAATACAAATTGAGAACAAGAATCAATTTTCTAAACAAGGAACTATGTAAACTGAAACATATAAAAATTAGTTCAAAATTGATATATTACTTTAGCTTATTTGTGGGCTTGTACAAGCCTAAACCCCTGAGGGACAGAATTTGTGGTACACTCACATGCATATGAACGTAGAAATGAACTCACAAATGTAAATATGAACCACCTCAATGAATATTCATGGCACATCCACATGTATATGAACATAGAAAAGGGAGAGAACACAAATACAGGTTGCATTAACAATTCTGAAAAGCAACAGTAAGTTGTTCCATGATAGAAACTAATAGAGCTCCACAACTTTCTTTGACCTTTAAGTCCAAAGCCTCATCCAATATACTAAAATAGTAGCAACCTTATAAAAGCCTCTTCAAAAATTAACTACTTGTGAAAGACACAATTTTCCTTGCGTTTCAAACTAAACTACCTTGCTTATAGCTACCAGCTTGGGGAGGGAAAAACCAAACTTAGATGTAAGCAGAACTAGACAGTTTAATATCATAAATGTATGAACTTGACATTTAAAAATTACCACAAAATAGTTTGAAACAAGTGGGAACATGGGAAGAACAATTAAAAGATTCTATCTAATTATTACAAAAAGTGGAAATTAATTTTTCAGTAAGATTGCCAGTAGGGAATTATGGCTGGATGGCTTAGAGATGTGCTTCTGGAAACTATTGATTAATGTACTGCAAACACCATAAGGAAGATACATATTAACTATAGAACTGGTAACAGCTGGATTTGTTCATACTCAGAAGTGAACTGAGATCACAGCATAAGATGAAACTGTCACGATAACTAGGCAAAGAGAGAAATATGAAAGGAGGAAGGAGCAGAAAAAAATGATAAATACTTAAAAAAGTAAAATTTGGTAATCCACTCATGCTGATATGATATGAACCAGGCAGAATGCAGAAATCTAAACAATCAAAAATACCATTGATACAATGCAGCATTATATGGATGATTGTATGAAGTACAATCAACATGTATGATAGCCAAGCTAATGGTCAGACGATTTTTGCAAAAGACTGAATGGTCAGGCCATTATTTTTGCAGCTTTGAGCACTTATTTATTTATGGGGTTTACTAGACAAGGAACACAATCAAACAAACAAATACCTTGCTAATTACTGATTCTAACATCTGGTGACACAAGTACAATTGCTATCACTTCACATATCTTCAGCATAACAGATTGGGCCAACTTGGTTTGAGTACTAAGGTAATCCCACATTTTTAATCTAACAGATATTTTATGAAATTGAATGATCACCTGAGTGAAGATACCCTTTGCTTTTGACACACGCAAACGAGTTGCAATTTCCTTTGCTGCAAAACTGTCAGCTATGGATACAACAATAAATCCTGCTAGTATAATTGCCAAATATATGATAACTGCATTGATTGTCATTGGCATATCAATTGCAATTGCATCACCCTTTGAAAATACTGCATCCAGTGCATTTGCCACCAACCTGTAAATCATTTCAAAATCCTCTTAATATATGCATCTGTCTTAGGTTGAAGAATTGAAAAATAAAGAGCCAAGTACACTTTATAACTCAACCTTGCATTTCAATGTGGAGGACTACCATTCTTTAAAGACCCAAAAAAAAAAGAACATGCAAACACAACCACAACACCATTAGATACCCAAAAAGTGCATAATTGCAAAGAATCACATTCTATGAGATCAAGGCAGTATCCCTAATATATCCCATTTGCATTGACCCAGTTAGAGAGAGAGAGAGAGTAGCTATAATGTTCACTCAGACATTACTCAGACACAGTAGTTATAATGTGCACCACACTTTAACAGATAACACATTCAATTGGGGATAAGCATAATCAAGTGAGAGCATACATTACTCGTTCTCGAAGTTCTTTCAGTGTCATGTGATTAATATTGGAATCATCACAGCCTTCATCCCTCCACACAACAGCCACACTGTTATCTTCTTTTCTTGGATTAGTTCTCGGTAGCAAACAACACTCAGCAATATTCAAAACTGAACCTGGAAACCATGTTCCCCCTTGTTTCGATTTGTTGGAAGTATCTAAAATGTACTTTGGGGCCTCATGAAATGAAACTGAAAGCTCTTTTAGAACAATAGACCAGTAAGCCTGAAATTCATTGACATTTACATAGTTAAGTTGAAATACTGCTTTGCATCAAAACTAGCATTTACGTAGCAAATGAAGGCACAAAAAGCATAATATACCTCAGGATGCTGAACAGAGAAGTTCTGAAAGTGGCTGAAACTTGTAATAGGATCCTTGTATGATGTTTCTAATAGCTTTGAACCATACTTTTCCATCAAACGTCCCAAGTTTGTATGTTTAGACTGATCTCTAACAAACAGAGCTAGAAGAGATCAGTTAGGAATAAAAATCTGAACATTTACTCTTTGAATATATCAAAAATGCAACCTCAAAGTCATTACAACACAATAAAATTGAGCTATCAATTGGAATGCACACACTAGTAATTTTCTGCAACAAAGTGTATATAAGTTTCTGCAACTAATGATACAACCATCGATCATAGATAATTGTATTAAGTTTAGTTAAGAGTACAGCAGCAGTGCAATGTTAATACTGGTTACATTTGTTAACAATTGCAGCTAACCTTAGAATAAACATTACTAATGCCTATAACATTTATCCAGAAAACATTGAAAGAAACATGGTCAAATAAGCTTAACTCCTAACAGAATCATTGAAAGAGAGATTGGATTAGTCAAGTTCATTGATTTCTTTTTAAACCCTGTGATAAAATTGTAGCAAGGTACTTTACTTTGTACTCCCAGTTTAACTGATATTATATTCCATGTCTCCACAATTCCACTCATCTAGAGACTTGAAGTGATTACATCTTAGAACATTGGCCAAGCATGTTTTCATGCAAGCAGAGTTTGAAAAGAACCATCCAATAAAAACAACTTCTCCAAATTACACACACCCGCCAAGTTACTCATTACTAGCAGCATATAAGTGGCAGTAAATTGACAACCCTCTTCAATAACATCTTGGAGCTCTAGAATTCTTTCTTTTTTTTCTTTTGGCAAAGTATACATGTCCTTGATCATTGCACACAAAAACCACCAAAATCTGTAGGACCACCTAAACTTCACATTCATATATATGAACAAAAAATATCATATTTTCAACTACACTTTCACTGTTTTACATGTTATATATACATCACCTACACAAGTTTCTAGAGTCGAAATCGAAGATATGAATTCCAAATATGTCAAAAAAGAAAAATGGTGCATTTTACTGCATGATTTTAACCATTTGTTGGTATTAGAATAATGGTTAAACTTTTGGGTAAAATGGTAGTTTATTATGATATGAGAGAATGCGGTTTTGAATTAGAACCATGTTTACCCTCTACCTCTATCTAAAAAATTATAAATCTCAAATGTTGATAGGACCCCACATATTAGGGGGAGTCTGAGAGTGTTTCAATAATAATTGAATGATTTAATTTACTGCTTCTTGACAGTTAATTTTTGGACAAGTGCTAGTTTATTCCCCAAAAAAAAAAAAAAATGTGATAGTTTATTTGTCGTGACTACCAAATCATACATTATTGGGACCGGTTAGATGACGGGTCTCAATCAGTTTTTAACAAAGACGTGGCAAACAACTACCAAAAAGGAAAATCTCTTTATAACTAGGCAGATAAATAGAAAAGACAAAAACTGCGGGTCCAACTGTAAGAATATGCAGAACTATAAGGACTAAATAACAGGGAGAAAACAATGCAATGAATCAGTGAAAGTAGTAGGTAATTGCTAATTAGAGAGGGATAGAACTGAGGGAAAGAAATCAAAGACAAAGAGCAAAACCATACAGAGAAGGGAACCAGTAGAGAGGAGGACCATTGGTGAGGGAGTCCCAATTGGCATAGACCGAGTAGTAGACTAGCTGATGCAGCGCATGTGGGTGCCATGGCTTTAGCACCCTTTGAGCCACCAGTGATCGCCAAACCTCTCTTGGGTCAGACCCTTTGGTTCCAAAAACTGCTTCTTTGAGTACCCTTTGGAATTCTTTGGCCTCCTCTATGGTTAGCCCTGCCTTCACAAAGTCCTCCACTCCAACTTCGCTTATGCTCTTCCTCATCTTTGTCTCTCTATCTCTCTCTTGATCTGTGGTAACTGGTAAGGGACAACGTTGTTGTAGACTAGTAGTAAAATAGTTGTAAAATAAGAAGAATTGTTTAGGTGAGGTTGGTCCACGTGTTATATATGGCAGCGAACCTTCCAAATTTCCTTATACACCAACTACTCTCTAAAACTCAATCGTGTTGGTGGAGTACTCAAGAAGTTGGGCCTTTTTATTTTTGTTTGGTTTGGGGGAGAGTTGTGTCAGTGTAAACACCATGTTAAATAAAAAGTAAGATTTTTTATAGAAAGAAAGCTCCCATGACTGGGACAGAATCACTGTGTCCATATCCAAGCCAAACGAGAAGTGGGTCTATCATCTATGTCTCTATAATTCACATGGCAATGCCCACTTAACATTTTTTTAATGATTGGAAGACATCTTTTTCACTACTTTTTTTTTCTTGGCCTACTCCTCTCCTAGGTATATTCTACACCATTAAGTGCCACTGTTGTTGTTGTAGTTTGTGACTTTGTATATCCAAAATAACCTATCAAATTATATTTGGAGTTCTTATATACCCAAATAATAAACATGGACTCAAGGCATGCTCGCACAACACACTCAACAACCAAAAGGATTCGCACAATTTGGAGTATCACAATCTTACCAATTTAAATAATAATAATAAAGAGTAAAAAAAATTCTCCAATGATTGACTAATTACACAGATAATAATTTAAACAGGTAATTACTTATAACACATCAAGAACAGTCTATCCTACGTTGCAATTGATTGTGGCAATACACAACGCACTCCAGGCAATTCGACACAGGTGGAAAGATGAGTCTTTGAATTAGATTTTGTTTTCAATGTAAAGAACAGTATATAGTAATTTTCTAAATTCAGCAAGAGGCCAAGATATCAGATAGGAAATTACGCATTCTCAAATACTGTAGATATTACTGGAATAAGAAGGGGGAGGGGGATTGTACAGAGAGAGAAAGAGATCATACAATACTTGTGATGTCAATATTCTTTGAAAGTGAAAATCGAAGGATCAAAACCCAATGTAGCAACTCTATTTTTGTCTAGTACCATGTCAGACTATTGGACTGAGGCCAGTTCCGTTCAAACTTCCCTGCCAATGTGACAAGATAATTCTTTATGAGTACATAGGACCACATAAAATGACATTATTTTTACCACAACTATTTTACATGTCAAGTTGTGATTGAATGCCTATCACTTTCACATAAACCTATCATTTTTTCTCCACTACTTACAATCTGCCACATGAATAATTGTGGCACAAGTTGTAGCATATTATGTGGTCTTAGAATTTTTTTAATTCTTTACACAATTGTCCAATGTCCAAGTTTCTCTCAATATCTTCTTCCGTAAAAAAAAAAAAAAAAAAAAAAAAAAAAAAAAAAAAGGTTTCTCTCAGTGAGTCTGGGTATAGCAATTTAAACCCGCACCTATGAGTACCCGCCTCACCCGCCCTTGATGGATGGGTTTTACCTGCCCTGCATAACAAATGGAGGAGGGATAGAGGTTAATATTTTCCCCCGCCCCTGCTCCGTTTATATTTAAATAATTAAAAAATGTTTTTATAGGTTTTTTAATAAGACATACATGTGTTTTTAACCTACTAACTTTAAATTTATGATGTTTTTTTATATTGTATTATTGAATTTATATTTACGTTGTTTATATTTTTTAATTGTTGTATTGTTATACTTTGAGAAGGTTTTATAATGTTAAAACTTGTTTTTTTTTTATGTTTTATGAGTTTGGGCGTTGCATGATGGGCTTATGCTGTGCTTCAATAGAAATTTTCCAGCTATTGAAGTTAAGCTGGATGCAAAAGCTGTTATATGTGCTTTCTAATCCAAATAAAGCTAATAATAATATTCTTTCTATTTGGGATATTTTTTCTATTTTGAATGATTGCAAGCAACTGGCTTGCTAGATTCCCCGGATCAAATTTAGCCATTGTTATAGAGAAGCTAATAGATGTGTTGACCTGCTTGCAAGAATGGGAACTCAACAAACTGAAAGACTTTTGTTTATTTGATAGTCCCCTATGGACATTGCTAGCTGTTTAGATTTCGATTATTCTGGCTTGTATTTGAATAGGCGCGCTGTCCTGCTAACTCTATTCCTCCTTTCTGGTTTTAATATTAAAGCCCTCTTACCAAAAATAATAATAAATAAATAAAATTGTTTTATGAGTTTTACTCTATTGCGTTCAAAATAAACTTTTAATAAATTATATATAAAAAAAAAAAAAAATGGGCCTGACGAGATGGGTACCCACTGGAAAAAAAAAAAAAAAAAAAAAAAAAAACCCCCACCCTGAAGTGGAAGTGGGGCAGGGAATAGGAAACCCGCCCTGTTGCCATTCCTTACATAAAAATATCTTTATCCCATTTACGACACTTATATATGAGACCTATTAGGTTATTCTTTAATGAGAGAAAAAGTATAGCACACTGAATGCAATATATAATTTCAAGAAAGTGCAACATGCAGGTCTTGATAATGGGCTGACACCTTCAATGAGAGAAACTGAAGAATTAGTTAACTTAATAATAACATGACAAAATGGTTAGCATATTTTGTTGTCAAGGTAAGTCCAAGACAGTTCAAACAACTCAAAAAGTATAGCTTTGCCCACAATTTTGATAATAGTATAGGCACTTAAGAAAAACACTAGTTTATGTCTTCATTTGCAGGATGGTCTTATGGCTTATTGGAGCAAAAACAGAAGCACAAATATAATTCTTGAATATGTAACTTCACAAAAATGTTTTCTTTTGCACTATAATGTATCATGTAGTACACATCATATGATACTTTTGACGCATCAATATCATTCAGCTTGCTAGTCCACAACTCTGACGACTAATTGATTGGGACATGCCACCAGACAGTGTCTTCTATAGTTACAGCTGCTTTTCCCCAGTAAACAACAATAATAACCACCAATTAATTAACCAAACATTCTGAGATTTCTCATTGGTCATAAGGTTAGCAAAATACTGTGAAAATTTTACAAACAGCTTTTCCTTTGTGTTCACCTGGATTTTGTGACCTATCCATGAATCAAAATGATGGAACATCTGCAATTCGAATGGCACTTATGTCAGATTCACCCAAGTCACTTGGCAAATCGCCTTGTCCACTCTGCAGCTAGTTCATCATGTTTTTCTCTATCTGCCAAGTACAATCGGGCAATGCCAGGGATAAGCGGTTTATCTGCTGCAACGAGAATATTCATACATTAAGTACTAGAGAGAAAGACACATCCAGTTCAAGTGTTATTTTTGCTGATATCTTAGTTCCAACTCAAGCTATAAAGGTCCACATGCATTGCCACAATTTGAGTAGTGAAAATCCCAATTTTAATTCGTAAATATTGTAAGCACAAATTGGCATTGGCTACTGCTGTTGGTGACATGTGTAAGGGATGCATCCCAGCATTATCCAACACCCTCAAATCCCCTTCCCAACATACAAACACAAATTTTGATCTGATTCCAAGTAGCACCTTAGTGATTATTAGAGCTGGACTCCAACTATCGTTTAAGATGTCTATAATCAAATTGCCAGCAGTATCAACATTGCAGTGGTAAATACGAGTTTTGAACACTGCCTGCAAGCCTAACGTTATAATGGGAGGAATAAACAATGGACACTAAGCATGATAAGCAGTGATAATTCCTACATACAAGACTACAACACATTTGCGTTTAAATTACATAAATTATTTTTCTCAGCTGAAATACAATATTGATAGAAAAAAACTTTTACGTTCTGTGGATTGTTGGAGTGAAAACCTTAGATCTCTGAATCATAAGATTGTAGCTTCAAAGTTCAAACAGTACCCTAAACTGCCTATTTGTATGCTATAATGGTATAATAAATTAGAAAATCTTTGCGAATATATCAGTCTTATGTTTATTATATAGTTATGCTCACACACACATATTAACACAGAGTAGTACCCACCAAATGCAGAATCATTATGGAAAAAAACCCCTAAAAACATGAAACGTCAAAGCACAAAATGCTCCCCATTTTAAAGTGGACTTTTTCCATAGACGACTCTCATCTGCCAAGACTTCATAATTTTGTTATTTGTGTAAGATAATTTTATTTTACATTGTATATTTTAGTGTTAAGCACATGCAAAGGGCTTAAAATAATAGCTCAATTGGTAAATTCTGGATGGTTAAATAAGAGATCTAGGGTTTAATTCCCACCTACACCAAAAACCGATTGGTATCTTAGTCTGATGATAAAAAGTTATCATTAAGAGCGGACCACATAGATTAAAACTCTCTCAAAAAAAAAAAAACTACTAATAGTGAGTCACATAGTAACTATTATTATTAGAAAAGTACAACTTATGTGAATTTTTATTAGTTTTAGGCAATGTATTCTTATTATGAGTGTGACTTAAAATAATTTAAAATATTTTGTTGTTTTAATAAATAAAAAAATTAATTTAAGATTGAATTTGAAAGAAATCCAAATTATAGGAAAATTATGTAATTTAACCAAATCTTTAATTAAGGACACCACTTATTACAAAAAGAATATAGCAACTTGATATAACCATAACTTGACCCAATTTTATTTTATAGTTTATTGTTTCAGGTTTGATTTTGTGAGAGCAATGCGGCTCCAAGATTTTTTTTTCACAAGGGGGGTCATAAGAAACTTAAATTAAACAAAATTTAATAAAAAGAGAGCTTGAATATATCCAATTATCGAGAAAAAAAAATTGAAGCTTTACGATATGCTTCTATAGTTCTACAAGTTTTTATATTTTGAAATCATTACATGATAGTTCGTTATCACTTGTCATTATTTATTATCAAAGTGAGTAGATGTGACTATTTTATTTTGTTAAGTTTGTATAACATTTTTGCTTTTATGCACTTATCATTATCTATGATAGTTCACTTAGTGTCTTTTTAAATAATCAAATGCTTGAACAATTATTAACTTTTCAAAAAAATAAACACTAACTTTATAATTTTTTTTCTTGAATCACTAGCTTTATAACAAAAAGTTATTATAACATGATAACAATACATACACATGTAAATGTAACAAACCCTTTGTATTTCCTAATTATTAAATTATATTATATTTATACAATACACTCAGATTCACACACACCACAATTCACAAAAATAATATTATAACAAAAATATGAAAATTAATGCACACATTCAATATCATACATACACTCACAAACATATAGTATAAATTTATAATAAAGAGAAAGATACTCACGACTCACAAACACTCATTTTTTACTCTTAGAATTGGAAATACCAAGATAGTTAAATAGAGAAGAGAGGTGAGATGAGAATCATGAGAATTAGATCATATGAGAGAGAGAGAGAGAGATCTGTGATTTGTTTTATTGTTTGGTTTTGGGTTGGGTTGATATATGATCAGGGTGTGCAAAAATATTTTTAAGGGTAAATTAAACCGGTAATAAAATATTTTATATATATATATATATATATAATCCGTTTTCCCAATTGGGGGGGGTGGGGGCATGTTGAACAACATGTACAGCCGCCCATGTGTGAGAGTGATTCTATGTTTTTTTAAGTGAAATTCTCTCTTCTTTATTGTGACGTAGGTCGAAGATCAAACCACATAAATTCTTGTTGTTTATTATATGTGTAATTGTGTCTCATTTTTCTGTTTAGATTTTTTGTCTTTTTTTTTTTTTTTTTTTTTTTTGAGATCCTTTTACAATTCCCTATTCATATTTACAATCAATCTTCTGAAAATACTATCCTCACAATTCTATATAGAGGTCCTTTCTTCTTCCCTTTGTTTTTTATTTTTTAAATACTAAATACAGATTTTTTTTTCATTTTCTTTTTTTGAGAAACAATAATATTTAATAGAACACACGCGAAAGTATATATACCAGTGATTTAAACCAGTTTATAAGACATTATATAACCAGAGTATCACTACAAAATGACCTAACTCTTGTAGTGTTTTAAACCGTTGTTTAAGGTTAATACCACACTATATCCATATTCTTAACAAGTGATTTTTATATATTTTTTATTTATTTTTTTACAAATATTCAATAGGCTTTTTTTTTTTTTTTTTTTAGAGAGTTTCAATAGGCTATACTGCAAACAATTTACACCCGACCATTTTTATATCAAGGAGACAAGGACGATGTAATCAAATCGTGCATGTGTTATTGTATCCCTTTTTCATTTCTAGGTTTCTTTGTTCCTATCTCTTGTTTGTTTGGCAGGCTAAAATGGTCAAATATCACTATTTTTGAAAGTATTTTGCAATCTACCACTGTTTCTGAAATATGTAGAGATCTACCATTAATTGGGATCTCGTGTTTTCCATGTACTCGAGTTTCATGGAAAACTTTTGAAAATTTTTTATGGAAGTCAAGTTCCATAAAAAATAGCATGGCAAATTAAAAAGCTATTTTTTTCAAAAACTCAAGATTTTGGAACTTGAGTTACATGACAAACTCAAGTTACAAAAATGTGATAGGTTGCTAAATATTTCGCAAACAGTGGTAGATCCATACATATTTTCCCAAACAGTAATATATGGCCATTTTGGCCTTGTTTGGCATCTTTTGTCAAATCATGGTACTGTTTATATATATTCAAACTTGTGTGAAAATAGTCAAAATACTATCCACATGACACATTACCACTCAAAGGTCCCTTTAACACAACGCTAGGAACAGGTATCTAGTTGCACCATTGTCAACAAGTGATTTCATTTCCCAAATCTCAATACAGATTATAGACTATTCTGCAAACAATAGAAAAATGTAACAAATGACTCTTTTAATAATGAAACTAACTTATAAGTTAATTTTTTGTTTTAGTTATAACTTTCTAAAATCTCAATTTTTCAAAACGTTTTTCAAAGTACAAATATATTTTAGTATATTTTCAGCAAAAAAAATTTCCAATAAAAACTTAAATAAATTATTTCCAAATGAACACAAATGCATTTCCCAAATCCCAATATAGACTATTCTACAACCGGCCTACACCTAATACATCTGCAGCTCTAACTAGATTCTAGTCAGGCTTTACAGGGCAATATGCCTATAGTCAGATTTTACCGCAGATTTCCATCAGCATGTAACATATTCCCAACCATTTCATACTCTATTTACATATTTCACTTATTCAACCATCTCATTTCTCAAAATTCACCTCATGTGAATGAACTTATTGATATTTTTATGCATGACCAAATTGATGATGTTCACATTAAATTTTACTCCGAGTTGAGAGCTCATGCTTCATTTGGTCCCTCAGAACCCTTCTCAGTAACTTGTTAGAAGCCGTTCTAGGAAACTCCGGAACAATCTTAACATAATTCACCTGTTAATCATAAAGAGAGTTGGAGGAATTGTATCAATAACTTATAAAATAATTTAGACCAATTTGTGAAAACCATCATGGAATTGAAATCTATTCCAGCTTTTCTACCCATCATTTGGAATGTACTGATGACACTTTTCAAAGCAATTGGTATGAGTGTATAATAATATATATGGATTCATTAGAACTCAGAAAGACATCAATTTGATTTGGAATATGCTAAAACTACTATCCATTCTACTACAAAGAGGTTAAACTGATGTGATAATGAATGTGGTTAATGTCACATGAAAAAACATAATAACGTGAATTTTTGAATTACTTTTTATTTATATTGTCTTTGAGAGGTAGCACATAAGATGTAAGCATTTATGTAGTTAACGCACCATTTGTTATGCTATAAAATGTTGTCATTGAAAACATTTACAGTGCATAAACCACCAAAACCGATGGTCCAATTGCAGGAGCCCGCCAGTCCAATGGCTGGAGCCGGTGGTCCAACGGCTCAGCCCACTAGAACAATGACCCAACCACAAGATGGAGGGATAGGCACTGTGTGTTTTTGTAAAATGTTTTACCAAGTTTTTAAGGTAAAACGGTTTACAACCTTTTATGAAGGATTTTATAGTCAACAACAGAAAACATTTTTCAGGTTTGACCAAATTTTAATGAAACAAACATAGCAAAATACTAAAAATATTTTTCAACAAAACAAGTAGAGCATAAATTTGCAACAGTTGTACATCGATATATTTGATTTTCCAGTCACCATTATTTGGATGGAAAAAATTTCAAAGATGACTGTTCAATTTTGAGCAAGAATCTGATCTCTTAAGAATGGTCAGATGATGGTAAAAGTAAAAGTAAAACTAATCATAAGCCAAAGGAAGAAAAAAAATAGTCTTAGAGTCAAACCTTAAACAACGGGTTGAGGTTGCTTTGAATTGTCCTTGAGAAAAGAATTTTCAGCTTGTCTGGTTGAATAGAAGATCCTTTCTTTAAGACTACAAATATGGCCAATTGTTCTGGACCACCATCCACGGGTGCAACACTGATTGCAGCAGTCTCCAAGATGCATTCATCAGCACGGTCACATACACGCTCAATTTCAACAGAACTTGTCTGTGTATCACCAAATATTCAAAGTTTTCAATATTTCAGATGTTAGTCCAAGCATGCCTATTAAAGCACTCAGTCAGGCCAAGCTTATTGCAAGTTTCAAAAATCAAAGGCTTTCTTTCCAGTTGTACTTCATAAAACTCATTTTTATCTATACATACATACATACATACATACATATATATATATATATATATATATTTGTTAATATGCTATTGAGCCAGTTTAGCCAAATGTTTCCTTTATTTTTTTTAGTTTTTCTTCTTCTAAATTTTTTTTTTTTTTTTTTTTTGGTGTGGCTCTTCTCCTTCTTCCCATTATATACCACTTTACTATCACTCTTTGACCAACATCTCAGTCCTTTTTGGCCCTCTTTCTCCCTATTATTTCCTGCCTTACCGTTATTTTTTCTCCAATATTTTCTAACTCTTCTTTTTTCCATTTTCTTTTCTATAAATTTGCTATGAGTAATGTTTATTACATATAAATTGTTTTACACTATTTTATACACACTCCAAAAAACAACTGAAACTATGACTTGAATCACGATTTCCCATTTGCTATTACTACTTTTGTATCTCTCTCTTTCCCATTCAGTTCGCATTCATCCACAAAAAAAGGGGATTACTCTCTCTCTCTCTCTCTCTGTTTTTCTTTCTTTTGGTGAATATTTTATTCTTTCTTGTAGTTCTACTTTGGGTTTAGGAGTTTTTGTGTTTTTTATAGCTCTACCATAGATTGATGTGTTTTGATGCTTTTGTGTTGTGTTTCTTAATTACCCATCATAGGTATTTTCTCTCCCTCTAATGGCTTTAATTTGATTTTAGTTTTAGTTATATTTAGTTGTTTTGAAAGTGGGAATTTGAGTTTATCAAAACAAATCTATTTAACTACGCGTTTGAATGCGTCTACCAACTATTTGAGTAAATATTAATTACAAAGTCTTATCTTTTTTGCCTTTGATTGCACCAAAGTAAAGTTCAGTTGTACAGAAGAAACTCTAAGAAAATATTACCCATTATGACACAAGTTAGAACAATATGGATCATCTTAAAAAAGAACAAAATTAACCAAACACATCCAAAACATGCAAATAAAAGAGTAACTGAAATAGAAAAGAGTAAATAGAAAAGGCTAATGCTGGAAGCGTAGGAAATATTTATTTTAATTTAGTCTTATTTGATTTTGGAGTACATTGTAATATTTGTAGGCAATTGCATTTTATTTTAGGTCTTAATAGTTAACTGGGTTATTAGTATTTTATTTTATTAGAGTCAAGGTTATTTTTAAAATTCAATAATTGGGATTTCCTAAGTCATTTAGAATGAGGTTTCCTACGTTAATTAGAACCAAGGTTTCCTATGAGAACTAGGATTAGGATTCAGTAATCTATGTAACTAATATACGCACAATAATGTGATCCTATGAAGGGGAATTATCTTTATGATATATAAAATTTCTCTTGAAATTGTCCTAATGGTCTGGTACTGACTGCAGCAAACCCTAGGTGCTGACTTCTAGAGCATATTTGCAGCTAGGTGCTGCTGACTCCTAGGTTCTCTATCTTTATTTTTCATGTTCTTTAATTATCCTGATGAATGGTCTTTGTTTGTCCTGCATCAGATACATTTGTAGAGATAGGAAGACAGAGAAAATACTTGCAGAAATTGTTGCATTTGGAGAAAGAGAAGGTCAATGAATTTAGATGGGTGACACTCATATGAAATCAAGAAAGAGAAAAAAGGGAGAATTTCAGAAGAGAAAATTGTTTAAAGTGTAAGAATAAGACAACTAATCCTAGTTTTAAAATCCTAATTTAGTATCTTCAGCAAATTTCAGAAAATAAATTATAATTATGTCACATTGCAAAATAATTACATATTTTCCCACATCGTGCAAGGCCACGTCTAGTTTGATGTAATGGTTATCCCTTTGTTTTCTTCCACGGGTTAATCCACAACAAATATTAGGGTAATTCTCAAATGATTGAATCACAAGAAGAGCAATATGTGGTACCTTAATGCCTCCAATGTTCATAGTGTCATCAGCCCTACCCTGAACAATGAAATATCCTCCAACAGTTCTCTTAATTATATCTCCATGTCTCCTGAGGTGCTGCCAATGCATACATATCATGTTATAATAGGATACAATGCCAACAACCATCACATTTTTGTTATACTCACCAAGAGAAATATTTTATATAAATTTACTATCTTCTCTAGGTAACAATTATAAAACAATAATCAATATAGTAATAATAATTTTGTGGAACAAACTAGAAAAAGAAATTTTTTTTGGCTCCAAACATGTTTGGAGTTATTTTGTTCCAAACCACTATGTGGAGATTGAAGAGAGCATCCATGTGTGATTTTAATTACATGAATTTGTTAACGAGTCATGTAACTTGTTTAAATAATACACATAAATAATCTTATAAACCATCACGTAATGAATTGGAAAAGATGGCTTCAATCCAAGCACGTTTGGAGCCTAACTTTGTCCTTTAAAAAATTGTAGATAAATATTGGAATTGATACAAATTGGTGCTTTTGCAATTAATTTATGGTCCTCGATGCATCAGAAGAACTAGAAGGTAACAATGCCTATGTGGTACAGCAATTGTCTATCCTATGGGTGAGATAAAAACACATGAGATAAACACACATGATACTATCTAAAAAATCATGGTCACAATCACAATCTAAAGAATTGGGATGACAATCAATGTAAAGTCCCTTGACCCAAAACAAAAGCACCCAGTCATAGTCAGTCTGGGTGTTTAGTCCCTACTAAGGTAAGACCACCAATCAGGCTGCTTTTTGGGTAGGAGACAACTGAAATTGTCAAATAGATATCCCATTCTAAATGTCTGTATAAGTATGTACAACCTAAATGATATAACAATTAGACATACAAAGAGCTGAGTATGCAAGTATTCTTTTGAGATAGGTAGATTGTGTTTTTTTTTTTTTGGGGGGGGGGGGGGGGGGTGGGGGGTGTTGGTGTGGGTTTTGTGGTAAGCATACCATTCCTTTGTACATTGGCATTCCCTTGAAATAAACTTCATCATGATCGGCATTAAGCACTCTCTCAGATGCTCCCATGTATAGGGGGAATAAACCAACTTCACCAACACAAGCTTGATCATGCTGTCATATAGATCAAAGACAAAATATATCCATTTATCAGTCATTTGGCTTGGCTTCTCCACATCCATTTTCTTTCATAATCATGGACATTGTTGCAATTGTTCAGCAATTATCCATCACCAGTGACTGAAATAACCGAATACACAGTAGAAAAAGAAAATTAACTTTCAACTAGAAACCATCTAATAAAAATTCTTACATATGGTATCCCGTTTTCATCAAGGATGACAAAGCCTGTTGTCATTGATGCTGTGCTAAAGGTTCCAAAAGCTTGCGGCTGCAGAGGACATCCATGGATATAAGCTGACGCAAGTTCTGTGCCACCACATAATTCCATAATGGGATTGTAATAAGATTTTGAAGATAGCCAAAGGTCATCATCAACATTGGATGCTTCCCCTGTGGATCCAAATGATCTGCACATATCCATTTCTAAGTTCTTTTTCCTTGGATTTATATGCAAACATACTTTTTAAAGTGCAGAGCGATATTACTTTATCCTTGTCCAATCTAAGCCTTTCATACATTCTGTACTCTTCCAAGCTTTTACCATGCTGGGAACTGTACCCAAAATAGTCACTCCTGCATCCTGAACAAAAGTAAAATCAAAATTAAGTTGGTATTTGGACAGAGGGTGCTAACCCTTATAGTTCAAAAAATATTTTACCCAATTTTCTTATTTGGTAAGTCACACGCACACACTCAGTGGCTTTTGAACTAATGACCTCACCCTTCAACTCCTTCTTACGGTAGGAAGGACGTGTCATCTGAGCTTAGATCTCTTTGGTGTACTATACTTGTACATAGAAGTTCAGTATTCCAGGAGTTCCTTATTGGTCATACTACAACTCATCTAAATAATGTTTTTTTTTTTCAAAAAAGTCTGGGGGAATATTTTCCTTTGTTCCACTACTAACCAAACAATTCACACACACACACACAAAAAAAAAAATCTAAACAACCACAACTTTGATGGTATTTTATAAGATCTTTAGAGGGCTACATAAGTCTGTCTCTTCCAAAGCCAATTACCCTGGGTTGGATTTCCATTCTCATGCTGGCTTCCATTGTTTGCCTCATAATAATTCTTTCCGATTGATTTAAGTAAAATCAACTACCTAGAAATTACATTAATCTGTTAGCCTTCAGGCCAAGAAAAAGTGTTGGAGGTGTTACCTGAACAAATTTTCCAAAGCCATGGCCAAGAGGTGATCCATGATAGAGTGCAAGAGTTGCACCGCATAGAAAGCTGAAGAAGAGTACGCTTGGTCCCATCACCCATCCCAAATTTGTCGGCCAGCAGAAAACATCTCCAACTTGAACATCAATGTGAGCCCATGCATCAGCAGCAGTTCGAATTGGCGAAAGTTGTGTCCATGGAATAGCTTTTGGTTCTCCTGATGAAGGCCAAGAAAGGAACTAGAAAAATTATGATACAAGCATCTCATACTCAAGTTAAGAAATGTATATGTGCTGGAACAACTTATCTACCTGTCGTTCCAGAAGAAAAAAGTATATTAATCATGGATTCCACTGGTTGATAGACTGGAATATAATTATTTGATCTGCCAAGAAGAGAATGTCATTACTGTAATTAACTCTTTGGACATTCTTTGAATGATAATACAAAGGTGGACCTTTATTTTCATTAAGTATTTTGTTGGACTAATTTGACACCATTGCTTTATGCATACCTTGGATGGTGATTGGCACTAGAAAGAAATTCTTTCCACAATAAATCCTGTTCTCTTAACTGAATGCCCACATCATTACCAATCCCAGGGAGCACTATAGCTTTATAAGGAGCAGCTTCTACAACTCGACTGCAAGGAGAAAGAAGAATAGCCATGATGATACAAAAACTGTACTATTAACCCGTCCAGTCTGAAATCAGCATGGTAAAAGTATTTCAGATAAGAACAAGGAATTAACATGCACAGATTCATTTCCATCTTGGGTAAGGGCTTCATGGTAGCTAACTTTCATGAAGTGCCTACGAGAACTATTTAAAAGGAAATTGGTGTTTGGCATTTGTATTTTGTACAAAAACTAGCATTTTATAAGGCTCAGGTAGGGTGAATCCATCATCCACACACATGGCTTGTTGCTTCAGTTCTAACACCTGACAGAGAGAAAGAAGTTTCTCATCTATCTTAACTACACAATTGCAGTCTTTACCTGTACAAAGGTAACTTTCGGCCTCCTCTTAATATGAAATCCTGAATACAAATTGAGAACAGGAATCAACTTTCAAAACAAGGAACTATGTAAACTGAAACATAAAAAAATTAGTTCAAAATTGCTATTGATATATTACTTTAGCTTATTTGTGGGCTTGTACAAGCCTAAACCCCTGAGGGACAGAACTTGTGGTACATTCACATGCATATGAACATAGAAATGAACTCAAAAATGTAAATGCGAACCACCACAATGAATATTCATGGTACATCCACATGTTTATGAACATAGAAATGGGAGAGAACTCAAATACAGGTTGCATTAACAATTCTGAAAAGCAACGGTAAGTTGTTCCATGATAGAAACTAAGGGAGCTCCACAACTTTCTTTGACCTTTAGTCCAAAGCCTCATCCAATATGCTCAAATAGTAGTTACCTGATAAAAGCCTCTCCAAGAATTAACAACTTGTGAAAGTCACATTTTTCGTGCTTTTCAAACTTAACTACCTTGCTTATAGCTACCAGCTTGGGGAGGGAAATACCAAACTGAGATGGAAGCAGAACTAGACAGTTTAACATCATAAATGTATGAAACTCGACTTTTAAAAATTACCACAAAATAGTTTGCAACAAGTGGAAACATGGGAAGAACCATTAAAAGATTCTATCTAATTATTACAAAAAGTAGAAATTAATTTTTCGGTAAGATTGCTAGTAGGGAATTATCGCTGGATGGCTCAGAGATGTGCTTCTAGAAACTACTGATTAATGAACTGCTAACACCATAAGGAAGACATATTAACAATACAACTTAACAGCTGGATTTGTTCGTACTCAGAAGTGGACAGAGATCACAGCATAAGATGAAACTACTACAACAACTAGGCACAAAGAGAAAAAGGGAAGGGGGAAGGTGCAGAAATAAATGATAAATACTTATAAATGTAAACTTTGGTAATCCACTCATGCTAATATGATATGACACAGGCAGTATGCAGAAATCTAAACACCCAAATATACCATTGACACAATGCAGAATTATATGGATGATTGGATGTAGTACAATCAACGTGTATGATGAGCCAAACTAATGGTCAGACCATTTCTGCAAAAGACTGAATGGTCAGGCCATCATTTTTGCAGCTTTGAGCACTTATTTATTTATGGGGTTTACTAGACAAGGAACACAATTTAACAAACTAATACCTTGCTAATTACTGATTCTAACATCTGATGACCAAGTACAATTGCTATCACTTCACATATCTTCAGCATAACAGATTGGACCAACTTGGTTTGAGTACTAAGGTAATCCCACATTTTTAATCTAACAGATATTTTATGAAGGTGAATGATCACCTGAGTGAAGATACCCTTTGCTTTTGACACACGCAAACGAGTTGCAATTTCCTTTGCTGCAAAACTGTCAGCTATTGATACAACAATAAATCCTGCTAGTATAATTGCCAAATATATGATAACTGCATTGACTGTCATTGGCATATCAATTGCAATTGCATCACCCTTTGAAAATACTGCATCCAGTGCATTTGCCACCAACCTGTAAATCATTTCAAAATCCTCTTAATATATGCATCTGTCATAGGTTGAAGAATTGACAAATAAAGAGCCAAGTACACTTATAACTCAACCTTGCATTTCAATGTGGAGGACTACCATTCTTTAAAGACCCAAAAACAAAAACAAAAAAAAAACACACACACAAACACAACCACAACACCATTAGATTCCCAAAAAGTGCATAGTTGCAAAGAATCACATTCTATGAGATCAAGGCAGTATCTCCAATATATCCCACTTGCATTGACCCAGTTAGAGAGAGAGAGAGAGAGACAGTAGTTATAATGTTCACTCAGACACAGTAGTAATGTGCACCACACTTTAACAGATAACACATTCAACTGGGGATAAGCATAATCAAGTGAGAGCATACATTACTCGTTCTCGAAGTTCTTTCAGTGTCATGTGATTAATATTGGAATCATCACAGCCTTCATCCCTCCACACAACAGCCACACTGTTATCTTCTTTTCTTGGATGAGTTCTAGGTAGCAAACAACACTCAGCAATATTCAAAACTGAACCTGGAAACCATGTTCCCCCATGTTTCGATTTGTTGGTAGTATCTAAAATGTACTTTGGGGCCTCATGAAATGAAACTGAAAGCTCTTTTAGAACAATAGACCAGTAATCCTGAAATTCATTGACATTTACATAACTAAGTTGAAATACTGCTTTGCATCAAAACTAGCATTTACCTAGCAAATGAAGGCACAAAAAGCATAATATACCTCAGGATGCTGAACAGAGAAGTTCTGAAAGTGGCTGAAACTTGTAATAGGATCCTTGTATGACGTTCCTAACAGCTTTGAACCATACTTTTCCATCAAACGTCCCAAGTTTGTATGTTTAGACTGATCTCTAACAAACAGAGTGAGAAGAGATCAGTTAGGAGTAAAAATATGAACATTTACTCTTTGAATATATCAAAAATGCAACCTCAAAGTCATTACAACACAATAAAATTGAGTTATCAATTGGAATGCACACACTAGAACTTTCTGCAACAAAGTGTATATATGATTCTGTAACTAATGATACAACCATCAATCATAGACAATTGTATTAAGTTTAGTTAAGAGTACAGCAGCAGTGCAATGTCAATGCCAGTTACATTTGTTAACAATTGCAGCTAACCTTAGAATAAACATTACTAATGCCTATAACATTGATCCAGAAAACATGGAAAGAAACATGTTCAAATAAGCTTAACTCCTAACAGAACCATGTTAGTTAGAACCATGTTGATTGGACCCCACATATTAAGGGGAAGTCTGGGACCACCCATTAGAAGAGCGTTCCAATAATAATTAAATAATTAAATTTACAGTTTCTTGACAATTATTTTTGGGACAAGTGATAGTTTATTTGTTGATACTTGCCAGCCAAATCTAATACATTATAAGAACCTGTTAGATGAAGGGTCTCAATCAGTTCTTCACAAAGACGTGGCAAACAGCTAACAAAAAGGATAATCTCTTAATAACTAGGCAGCTAAATAGAAAAGACAAAAACTGCAGGTCCAACTGTAAGAATATGCAGAAATATAAGGACTAAATAACAAGGGAGAAAACAATGCAATGAATCAGTGAAAGTAGTAGGTAATTGCTAATTAGAGAAGGGTAGAAAGAACTGAGGGAAAGAAATCAAAGACAGAGCAAAACCATACAGAGAAGGGAACCAGTAGAGAGGAGGACCATTGGTGAGGGAGTCCCAATTGGCATAGACCGAGTAGAAGACTAGCTGATGCAGCCCATGTGGGTGCCATGGCTTTAGTACCCTTTGAGCCACCAGT
The DNA here is from genome assembly GCA_023736055.1 of Quercus glauca. NCBI lineage: Eukaryota > Viridiplantae > Streptophyta > Magnoliopsida > Fagales > Fagaceae > Quercus > Quercus glauca. The sequence goes on along the minus strand of CM043315.1, from coordinate 53,132,273 downwards.
GATCGCCAAACCTCTCTTGGGTCAGACCCTTTGGCTCCAAAAACTGCTTCTTTGAGAACCCTTTGGAATTCTTTGGCCTCCTCTATGGTTAGCCCTGCCTTCACAAAGTCCTCCACTCCAACTTCGCTTATGCTCTTCCTCATCTTTGTCTCTCTATCTCTCTCTCTTGATCTGTGGTAACTGGTGAGTGACAACGTTGTTGTAGACTAGTAGTAAAATAGTTGTAACGTAAGAAGTATTGTTTAGATGAGGTTGGTCCACGTGTTATCTATGGCAGCAAACCTTCCAAATTTCCTTATACACTAATTACTCTCTCAAACTCAATCGTGTTGGTGGAGTACTCACGAAGTTTCTGATATCATTTCAAGTACAAAAGTGCCTTTTTTTTGGGGAGGAGAGTTGGGTGTAAACACCATGTTAAAAGTTAGATTTTATAGAAAGAAAGCTCCCATGACTAGAACAGAATCACTGTGTCCATATCCAAGCCAAACGAGAAGTGGGTCTATCATCTATGTCTCTTAACATTGTAGAAAAAGTTTTTAATGATTGGAAGACATCTTTTTCACGACTTATTTTTCTTGACCTACTTCTCCCCCAAGTATATTCTCTCCCGGTAAGTGCCACTGTTGTTGTTGTAGTTTGTGGTTCCTCATTGATTTATCAAAAAAGTTTGTGATTCCTCATTGAACCACAGGGAGTTATGAAAGTGAAAATCGAAGGATCAGAGTATTGGTAACACTATTTTTGCCTAGTACCATGTCAGAGTATTGGTAACAACACTATTTTTGTCTAGTAGGACAGATCCATTCAAACTCAAACTTCCATGCTTATCTTATGTCTGCCCCCCTTTTACATTGATCCACTATTTTTTCTCTATCATTTAGAGCCTGTCATGTAGACAATTGTGGCACAAATTGTGGTATTTTATGCGGTCTTAAAATTTTTAAATTCTTTACACAACTGTCCAAGTCCTTTTTAGGGATAACAATTTACACTCGCACCCACAGGTACCTGCCTCACCCATCCTTGATGGACGAGTTTTACCCGCCCCGCAAAACAAATGGGGCAAGGATGGAGGTTAATATTTTCCTCCGTACTCGCCTGCATCTACTCTGTTTATATTTAGATAATTAAAAAATATTTTTATAAGTTTTATATAAGACACCTGTGTTTTTAGCTTACTAACTTTAAATTTATCTTTCTAAAATAAAAAAAACTTTATATTTATGATTTTTTTTTATTGTATTATTGAATTTATACTTTTATGTTTTAATATTTACGTTGTTTATATTTTTTAATTGTTGAATTGCTATGTTTGAATTGTTTTTGTAATTCTTATTATTTGAATTTTCATTTATGCTTTGAGAAGGTTTTGTAATGTTAGAACTTTTTAATTTTATTGTTTTATGAGTTTTAATTTAATGCGTTCAAAATAAACATTTAATAAATTATATAAAAAAAAATTGGGTGTGACAAGATAAAGATAGGTACCCATTGGTACCTGCTAGAATTGGGCAGGGAAAAAAGGTAGGGCGGAAAATCGGAAACCCGCCCCATTGCCATTCCTTACACATAAAGATAAATCCTATGTGCAACACCTATATATGAGACCTATTAGGCTATTCTTAAATGGGAGGAAAAGTGTAGTACACTGAATGCACTATATAATTTCAGGCAAGTGCAACATGCAGGTCTTGATAATGGGCCAACACCTTCAATGAAAGAAACTAAAGAATTAGGTAACTTATTAACAACATGAGAATAGGGATTGCATACTTTGTTGTCAAGGTAAGTCCAAGACAGTTTGAACAACTCAAAAAGTAGAGCTTTGCCCACAATTTTGATAATAGTAGAGGCACTCCAGAAAAACACTACTTTTGTATGTCTTCCTTTGCAGGATAATCTTATGGCTTATTGGAGCAAAAACAGAAGCAGAAATATAATTCTTGGATATGTAACTTCACAAAAATGTTTCCCCTTGCACTCTAATGAATCATGTAGTACACATCATATGTTACTTTCGACGCATCAATATCATTCAGCTTGCTAGTCCACAACTCCAACGACTTTGGGACACGCCTCTGGACACTGTCTTCTATAGTTACCGCTGCTTTTCCCCAGTAAACAATAACAATAACCACCAATTAACCAAACATTCTGAGATTTCTCATTGTACATAATTTCATATTGCATCCTGAATGTCTCTTTCAGCCATTATCAAAAACACACTGGGATGGTCATAAGGTTAGCAAGATACAGTGAAAATTTTACAAACAGCTTTTCCTTGTGTTCACCTGGATTTTATGACCTATCCATGAATCAAAATGATAGAACATCTGCAATTCGAATGGCACTTTTGTCTGATTCACCCAAGTCACTTGGCAAATCGCCTTGTCCACTCTCCAGCTAGTTCATCATGTTTTTCTCTATCTGCCAAGTACAATCGGGCAATGCCAGGGATAGGCGGTTTATCTGCTGCAACGAGAATATTCATACATTCAGTACTAGAGAGAAAGACACATCCAGTTCAAGTGTTATTTTTGCTGATATCTTAGTTCCAACTCAAGCTATAAAGGTCCACATTGCCACAATTTGCGAAGTGAAAACCCCAAGTTTACTTCGTTTTAATATTGTAAGCACAAATTGGCATTGGCTACTGCTGTTGGTGGCACGTGTTAAGGGATGCATCCCAGCATGATCCAACACCCTCAAACCGCCTTCCCAACATACAAACATAGATTTTGAAATTAAAAAAAAATTCAGATATTTTGTAAAAATGAATGTCCAAGAGATCGAAAGAACTTACAGGGATCAGGATTTGTGAAAATTGATCTGATTGCAAGTAGCACCTTAGTGATTGTTAGAGCTGGACTCCAACTATCGTTTAAGATGTCTATAATCAAATTGCCAGCAGTATCAACATTGCAGTGGTAAATACGAATTTTGAACACTACCTGCAAACTTGACATTATAATGGGAAGAACATAGGAATAAACAATGGACACTAAGCATGATAAGCAGATGATAATTCCTACGTACAAGAGTAAAAAAACATTTGTGTTTAAATTACACAAATTATTTTTCTCAGGTGAAATACAATATTGATAGAAAAAACTTTTACGATCTGTGGATTGTTGGAGTGAAAACCTTAGATCTCTGAATCATAAGATTGTCGCTTCAAACAGTACCCTAAACTGCCTATTTTTATGCTAATATGGTATAATAAATAAGAAAATCTTTGCAAATCTAACAGTCTTATGTATATTAAATAGTTTCATATATGCTCACACACGCATAATAACGCAGAGTACCCACTAAACGCATAAACATTATGGAAAAAACCCCTAAAGACATGAAAAGTCAAAGCACAAAGTGCTCCCCATTTTAAAGTGGACTTTTTCCATAGCACAAACCAAAGAAACTTAGAGAGGGTGTCACAAGATATATGGTGATGTTCTAATAAAATGTGCATTCTGATGTTTAAGATGACATAATATTTACCTTTCAAAAAAAAAGATGACATAATATTTCAAATTGTTCAACATACCTTTGGAGGTTTGAATGGATAATCGCTTGGAAATGTTTATGTCTAGGAAATATATACCACCTTCATATGGTGTTCCTAAATACATGGAAAAGTTTAGTCAATATTGCTATGTCAGTCATAATAACAATGCACAAATATATTTCCTTACAACCATCTTTGCATCAACCCTACATTATAATAAAAAGCCAAATTACTGCTTCAGAATTGGAAAATTCACTCATATTCATTTGAACAGTTAAGTCAAGTGATATGCCAAGAACCCAGTAATGGAATGATATCCAACCCAAAATAGCAAGTGCGTTGAGGTGTGTGCTAGTGGGGGCAAAGAACCCATAATGGGCCCAGGCCTCACATGTTTATTGAATTTAATAAACCTCATAGAAGCATTCTCTAGTTCTCTAAACGGGGGCTAGACAACACAGAGAACAAGAAAGAGGAACTCCATCTAAAAGTAAACTCAAATCACAAGATTAAGGCATTAAGCTTGACAACCGGAACTTGATCACCAGCCACACTACTCAAAATCAAATAAAACTCAAGCTAGTGTGGTTGAGGATGTGAAGAAAGTTCCTGAAGCTTCAACGACTTGGATTGTTATAAGGAGAAGGTTGCAGATGATGATGTACAATAACATACACAGGATTATATTTGATAGGAGATTCAATAGAGAGGATGATCCTTTGTTTTCGAAGCTTAAAATTGAGGGAGTAAGTTTAAGCTAATACTCGAAGAAAAAGGAAACTCAATTAGGCTTGAAGACCAGAACTTTGTTACTGGCTCCATTACTGGAAATTATCAAAACTGAAGCTTAAATTGAGAGAGTGGCAAAATTTAAGCTAATACTGAAGACAAAGTACACCCAAATCATATGGTTGATCTTGAAAGCAGAAATTCATCACCAGCTGCGCTAGTGAAAATCATCAAAACACAAACTTAGAATTGTAAAATTAAGTAACTCAAGTTAAACCTTCCAACAAAAGGCAAACCCAAATTAGGCTTTAACTAATAGAACTTCATCACCAAGCCATTACTCCAAATCATCAAAAATACAGGTTCTTCAAATCAAGCAACGTGGATAAAAATTGAAGCAAAAACTCAAACAAACTACATCCAGAATCACGTCACTAAGCCTTCAAAAGCAAAACTTCACCCAAAAACCACCAAAAAGCTCAAACTTGAACTAAAAAGAGAGTAAAAACACAAGCCAACACTCAGAGCAAGAAGTAGTGGCCTTAAAAGCTAATTTTATGACAAACCCATCACTCAAAACCACCAAAAGACTGGAGCTTGAACTAAAAAGTCAGCAAAAAACACAAGCCAGCACTCAAAACAAACAGCAAGCAAAACCCAGAAGACAAAAATAATGAAATAATAAAAAAACAATAGTGGCCTTAAAAGACAATTATATGATAAACCCATCATTCAAAACCACAAAAAGACTCGAGCTTGAACTAAAAAGTCAGCAAAAAAAACATAAGCCAGCACTCAAAACAAACAGCAAGCAAAACCCAGAAGACAAAAATAATGAAATCATAGAAAGTAGTAGTGACCCTTAAAAGACAATTTTATGCCAAACCCATCATTCAAAACCACAAAAAGACTCGAGCTTGAACTAAAAAGTCAGCAAAAAAACATAAGCCAACACTCAAACAAAGCAAATCCCAGAAGACAAAAACAATACTAATAGGAATAGTAGAAGTAGAAGTGGATATGAGAGGAGACCTTGGGGGCCAATAATGGTGGCGACCCAGAGGTAGAGATTGTCAACCTTGGGTCCGGCAGAGCAATGGGGAGGTGGGTCGATGTTGAGCTCGGACAGCTCCCTCTGAATCCTCTTCCCCGAAGCAGACAAAGAGGTCGTGGGTGCCCATGACGATGTTCCTCCTCCTGATGCGGTCAATGCTTTTGATGATGATGGTGATGGTGAATTCCCTCCTATTCCTCCTGATATCATCATGCGCTCTCTCTCTCTCTCTCTCTCTCTCTCTCTGAACTCTTCAATAAAACGCACCGTTTTAATACTTTTTTTTTTTTTTTTTTTTTTGGGTTACAATTACAGACACAAAGCTAAAAAGGTGGACGAAGAAGCGGCCAAAATTGGAAATTAAGCCCATTTTCCAAACAATAATTAGTAAGTGCGGTTTCAAAAGTGTATATTTTACTAACATATCGAGTGTCAAAAACTCAATTTTGAGCCTATAAATCGAGTCTCAAAAGACTCGGTTTTCATGTTTGGATCAAATATGAGCTGGCCTGATTCCACGTAACGTCTACCTGGAAATTGAGTTTTAGAAACTCGATTTGTATATCGAGTATTAGAGACTTGATTTGTATCTATAAAACATTCCCACTGAAAAGATTTTCACAAGTGTTGGAGTACAAAACACAGACACAGATCAGCCACCATCAAATACAAGCACAGACTAACCACTATCAACCCACAAATCCGGGCATTAATCCAACAACTCAATAGAAATCCAACCAAATCCACCCTCAACAACCACCTAAAATCCAGATTAAAAAAATAAAAATCCCAAAACCCATCATTCAACAGCCACAAGCAAAATACATAAGAGAGGTTAAACCTAAAATTTTGAAAAAAAAATGAAGTTATAGACCAAGAGCACCGACGACCCACAGCAATCTGAACCCACAGCGATCTAACTCGACCCACGACTAACCATGAGCACTGACGAGCACCGACAGCCACCCACGCCCCACGACCACACATGGCCCACACCGAGCTAAAGCCACCCACGCCAACTTGAAACCCACCCACCCATGGTCCCACGCCAATCTGAAGCCACCCTCTAAAGCCACCCATGCCGACTTGAAACCCACCCACCCATGGTCCCACGCTAATCTAAAGCCACCCATGTTTCTGTTTCTGGTTTTTTTTTTTTTTTTTCTCTCTATTTCTTCTCTAATGAAAAGGTGTAAAACAAGGTTTTTTAAGGCTTATAAATCGAGTCTTAAAGACTCAATTTCCCGGTGGGCGCCACATGGAAAAAATGCCACATCAAACTTGATAAGACCATGAAAACCGAGTCTTTAAGACTCGATTTATAGCCCAAAATCGAGTTTTTGAGACTCGAGATATTAGTAAAATATATATACTTTTGAAACCGTGCCTACTAATTATATAGTTAGGTAAATGGGCTTTGTAAGGCCCAGGTTTGAACACTATTCCTAAAGGATAAGTGAATTCAAGCCCAGCAAGCCCAATACAATAAATTTGTAGAGAATGGGTAGAAGAATTGAGCTTTGATGAGTGTAACAACAGTTGAAGGTGATTTAAGGAATGAATAGGTAAAACAAATATGGACTTGGGCAAGCAATTCGATCCTCAAAGCTAGTCAGAGGAGCTTCAACTTATTATTTCTTAAGTAACAATAACAATGGTTATAGAGTTAGTTCAAATTGCTACAATCATCTTTCTGATCAAATCTCCCATCCTTTTTCTTAGGGCTCCTTCTTCATTATATACTAGTTTCCTTCTTCATCTCCACCATACACGTGCAGGTCAGATCTGCTGTTGTTGGTCTTTGTCACATTAACCTCCTCTCAAAGCTCCTAGGTAGTAACTGTGAGTCTGAAAAGCCAATACTCAGGTATCATTTCTACATTAATGTGGCTAGAGTGTTAGTTGTTGAGCATTTAATGTAGAGGCAGCAGCTTTTCTTGGAATTGCTCTGTTGCCATACTCCAGTGTGCTTATTTCCTGTACTTGCCCTTTTCTTTAGAGTGCTTTGAAAGATTGTCTTTGCCGGTAAATCACTTTTCTTCTACCTCGGCCTTGGCTAGCCGAGGACAGAGTTGTCCTCGGCATGATTTCCTAGGTTGCCACGAACACCACTGTTTTCTTCATATGCGATTATAGGCCTCAGCATAGGCCTCAGGCCTAATCCAAAAGGTGGATGTATATCACTGGGCTCTATGACCCCACAATAGCCCCCTAAAAACTCTACTGTCTGGCACCTCGGATAGAAAGGAGGATTTTGATGTCCTTGAGCGTACATTAGGCTTATCATGTCTTGTCTTTTGCCAGCGTCAATGCCTTTTTAACTGCCCAAGGTATGCTCTTGACGCTTCGGCATTTATAACGCCCCTTTATTAAATTATTGCGATTGGTTGCTCCTTACGTTCTATGGCGAGATGGCGATCCAACGGTGGAGATTTATTTTCAACTTATGAGTGGGAAAACTCCCGCTGCTACTTCGATTTGGGTATAAATACCCATTTAAATCAATTCGCCCTAATTACCTTTGCATCTAAGAGCTCCTGCGCACATACGTTGAATCTGCCAATACTTCTCACTCACTCGTGTCTCTTCAAAAGCCTATCCGAGACACTTTCCTCATCCTTGTAAGTTTTTTCCAAACTTTTCAAACTTTCTTTACCTTCCTTTCTCTGTGTCTTTCTTCATTCACCTCCTTTTCCAACTTTCTTTAGCTTCTCTGAACTTTTCCTGGGGATGGGTAGATTTAAGATTTTGGTAGAGTCTGAGAAAAGGATGGAAAAGTTTAAGGCTGACTACAGGATTCCACCCAACGTGGGCCTGAGATATTGTAAGGAGGGCGAATGGCATTTTCGAAGGCAAGAGGGTGAGGTGGTGATTCCCATAACTGCCTTCAACGAAGGTGGCGTGAGAATCCCTATGGGGCCGGTGATGAGGGATCACCTTAGGTTTGTTAGGCTAGCCCCCACTCAGTGTGCCCTAAACATCTTTAGAATATTAGGGTGTGTAGACGCCTTAAACGAGAAAATGGGGCTGCGGTTGACCCATCATGATGTGAATTGGATTTACAACCTTCACCAGCTGAAGGGAAAGGGGTACTACCTGAAAACAAGGCAGCCTGAAATCAGGCTCATACAGTGCCTTCCCGAGTCTAACAAAAGGCTAAACAAAGATTTTTTGATCGTGTCCGAGGAGTGGCATGATGGCGTCCCTTGCCCGATGGAAGAAGGGCGACCAGGTGAGGCTCTAGGGATAGAAGTAGGACTTGTTAATTGCCTTATCATGAGTTGTGTTGTTAGGCTGCTAACCCTTTGCTTTTCATGGTTCTGCAAACAGACGCGCCATTGAACCAAACTTCAGTTTGGTTAACAGGGAGAGCTTGGACAACATCCTCAAAGCCGAGGTATTTGTGAACAAGGACGACGGTCAGCTCAGGGCGGCCCACCTGATACTAGGATATACGCCAATCTCTCGCGCTTTCCAAGCGCTAAAGTGGGTCATCAAGGCCCAGGATCCACGTCTCCATAGGATCAACGTTGCAGTTGAGGGTTTCCTGCTCCCTGAGGGTGCTTTGATTCCGAAGGGCATACCCTTGGTTGGTTCTTCTTCTTCCCTTCCCGAGGTAAAGGAAGAGGAAGATCAAGCAGAGAAAGAAGAAGAAATTGTTGAGTTAAGTTCGTCCGAGGATGAATTTGAGGTGTTCAACCGAGCTCAGTCGCCTAAGGACCCTTCTGGTGATCTCGGTGACCCAAACTATACTGAAGCAAACTTCCCCTCGGCATACACTCCTTTAAAGGAAGATATGGGTATACAGAGGAGACAACAAACAAGCTTGCTGAACTTGACAAAGTCCCAGTTAAGGAGGGAGAAACAAGGGAAAACAGCTCAGAAGAAACCACCTTCCCCTTCTCAGAGCAAGCTCCCTCCTGCTCCATCCAAACTTTCTCCTCCTCCTCCTCCTCCTCCTAAGCTAACCTTACTGTCGAGACTTGAGCCTTCCGACCCCAAACGAAAAAGGGAGTCAAAGGGTAAGGAGGTGATGGAGGTTGAGAAGTCTCACCCCACACTGGAGGAGGAGACCCAGCGAGCCGCCAAGCAGCAAAAGGTTGGGCATAGGGGGCTTGAGAAGAGGATCGATCCTCTGCCTGAGCCACAGGCTTAGCTCTCGGCTCTAATGCTCAATGGGGCCCCCCTGATGGACAATGCTTCCATTAGGGACTTCTAAGGAGGCACCGACAGCCATGTGGCTGATGCTTTGGAGAGGGCCTTGTTGCTACCCTCAAACATGGCTGAGTTGCGATCCTTTAGGAGGCAGGAGGTCTTCCTCAGCCTCAAAAGGTACTTGGACATGGTAAGATTTTCAACTTACTTAGTTTAGTTAATTAGCTCTTTTAGCCTTTGTTCTCTATTTACCTTGCATTTTTTCTCTTTTCCAGGCTGTTTAGGCCACGTTTAGGGCAATGGATATGGCCAACAGCTGCAACAGACAACTAGAAGATAAAAGGAACAGGCGTGTTACTACTATAAAAGCCTTTAACATTGCTGATCAGTCTACCTAGGACCTAAGAAGCAAGCTGAAGGAAGAGGAGAAGGTGAGGAGGAGTGCAAATTCGGCTTTAGAGGGCGCTCAAAAACAAACCAAAGACCAAAGGCTACTCCTTCGCAAGGCCGAGGACCGATTGGCTGCTGCCAAAAGGCAAATTGAGTCCTTAAAGAAAAAATTGGAAGGTGCAGAGAAAGCTAAAGATGCTATGAAAAAGGCTAGAGACGAGGCAGTGGCAGCTCGAGGGGAAGCAGAGAAAGCTAGGAAGCAAGCAGAGGAGACTAAATAGCAGGCCGAGTAGGATGCTTATAAGATGGGGGTTGCTGAGACTGAGACCAATCTTAAAGCCCAAGTTTCGAGGGTATACAGGCTCTACTGCTCCCAAGTTTAGGCCAAAGCCCACAACCAAGCTAGGGTTGAGGCTTCATCTGAACTTAGGAGAGCAGAGAACATGTATTACCCCCTGCTATACGAGAGTTTACTCCTACCGGTTCTGAAGTCAATACTGCCCCCGAAGCGACAGAGGCAGGTCCAGACAGTGCCGCCGATGCTCCTGCTCCCCTTGATAAGCTTGCCGAGGAGACTGAGCATCCTAGGGTGTTAGAGAAAAAGAAAACCAATAACTAGGAAGTACCCCAAGATGTGATGAAGCCTCTAGCTAACCCTCAAGCTCCTCCTACCGAGGAGTTAGTCTTGGCTTCTCTTGCTGTGCCCCTTAAAATTGTTCCTCCAAGCCGGGACTCTAAAGCTTCTGACACAGCCTCTCAGCAGCCTTCCAAGAACAAGTTGACTATAAAGTTGAAGAAATAGGCTGTTTTTTTTTATTTGTGTTGCTTGAATTTTTGTAATGAAATTGCCTTTTTTGTAATGAAATGTGTGCATTTCTTCCAATAATAAGGCCCTTTGCTTATATGATTCGTGTTTTTACTAACATTCATGTTGTCCTAGTAGTGTGGCTCATCTTTCATTGAACAGATAATCAAAAAATACTAAGTCCACAATGTAAATTTCAACTTAGGCTTTAATTGATAATTAAGTAATCTCAGTAATGAAATTTGCCTTCTATTGGGTGGGCCACAAAAGAATTTAAGTTTATAATGTAGATGCCATACCTTCTAGATTCATACATTATGGCAGGACGTGCAAAGGTACATTCTTTTTATAAACTGACTGACCTCAAGGAGACACCATAATATTGACTTTAAAGGAAAAATAAGCCCACCGTACCTTGAAATGCTCTAAGTGATGCTCATGGATGGACATTTGTTTACATCTTTGTTGAATAAGGACAGGGCAGGTGACCTAAGGAGCTAGGCTCCATTTAGGGTCCTGTTTATTACTTAGATAAATGTCTAAAGTAGTTAATTTCCTCAAGACTTGTGGTCCGAGGAGCCATGCAAGACCTTGATTCTGTCTAATACTTAGATAGTTGCCAAAAGTTGTTAGTTTCCCCAAGGCTTGTGGTCTGAGAAGCCACGCTAGACCTTGATTCTATCTAATACTTAGATAGTTGCCAGAAGTTGTTAATTTCCCCAAGGCTTATGGTCTGAGAAGCCACGCAAGACCTTAGTTCTATCTAATACTTAGATAGTTGCCAGAAGTTGTTAGTTTCCCTAAGGCTTGTGGTCCGAGGAGCCACGCAAGACCTTAGTTCTGTCTAATACTTAGATAGTTGCCAGAAGTTGTTAGTTTCCCCAAGACTTGTGGTCCGAGGAGCCACGCAAGACCTTGGTTCTGTCTAATACTTAGATAGTTACCAGAAGTTGTTAGTTTCCCTAAGGCTTGTGGTCCGAGGAGCCATGCAAGATCTTGGTTCTGTCTAATACTTAAATAGTAGTGAACCGTATGACACGCAATTACAATAAATCAGAGTGCAAACAAAACTGCTTTCATTAATAATAATACCTTCTTAGGTTATTTACATTCCATGGACGGAGTACAACTTTTTCATCCAAGTCTTCTAAATAATATGCACCTATTCCTGCTACTGAAGTGATGCGATATGGTCATTCCAAGTTGGGCCCCAGCTTTCCCCAGGTCGGGTTCCTGGCACTACCCAAAACTTTTCTCAGAATCAAGTCTCTTGGTGCTAGTGGCCGTAACTTCACATTGGCATCATACCCTTACTTGAGTTTCTATTGGTAATAGGCTAATTGAATCATTGCCTTTTCTCTTCTCTCTTTAATTAAATCCAAACTCTTTCCTAACAGTTCATCGTTGTTGCTCGGAGTGAAGGTACTCGTTCTCAGCATTGGGAAGCTAGTCTTTAAGGGGATGATAACCCCGGCCCCATAAGTCATGAAAAAGGGGGTCTCTCCTGTTGACCGACATGGTGTAGTCCGATATGTCCACAAGACGTGTGGCAGCTCTTCCACCCATCTCCTCTTCGCATCATCTAACTTCTTTTTCAATCTATTGACTATGACCTTATTAACAGTCTCAGCTTGTCCATTTCCTTGGAGGTAGGCTGAAGTGGAATACCTGTTTGTGATTCCCAGGTCATAATAGTATCTCCTGAATGCCTTGCTATCAAATTAAAGGCCGTTATCCGAGATAAGGGTATGAGAGACTCCAAATCGAGTGACAATGTTCTTCCAGATGAACTTCTTAGTATCCACATCCCTGATGTTAGCCAAGGGCTCGGTTTCGACCCATTTGGTGAAATAGTCTATATCGACCAGTAGATATCTTTTATTTCATGCTGTTTTAGGGAAAGGGCCAACAATATCCAAACCCCACTGATCAAATGGCCAAAGACTGGAGAGAGGATTCAGGACCCCTCCCAGTTGGTGGATGTTTAGAGCAAATCTTTGGCATTGATCACATTTCTAAACATATCCTTAGGCTTCCTTCTGCATACCCGGCCACCAATATCCTTGAGTGATGGCTCTATGAGACAAAGATCTTCCTCATATGTGACTACCACAAATTCCTTCTTGTAACTCCTCGAGCAGTAATTCTGACGCTTCAGGATGTATACATAATAAATACAACCTAGAATAGAAGCGCTTGTACAACTTGTGATCCTCGGACAGCCAGAACCTAGGAGCTTTTCTTCATATTTTCTCAACTTCTGATTTTTCTTCAGGTAGTATATCATCTTTAAGAAAGCTCACTATCGGATCCATCCAACTTCGACCCACTCTGACTTGATGGATTTGAACCATGTCCTTCTTGATCCCGTCTGCTCTACCCAGGTCCTCAACAAGGATGATTCAAGGTAAACCCTGCGCCGAGGAGGTGGCAAGGGTGGCCAATGAATCTGCGTGCATGTTTCCATTCCTAGAGACATGTGACAAGTCGAAGAATTCAAAATCCAATTGCAAGCGCCTGACCTGACTCAAGTACTCTTGCATCCTCACATCTCTGGCCTCTAACTCCCCCTTCACTTGGCCCACAACCAATCTCGAGTCTGAGAACACTTCCATTGCCTTCCCCCCTATTTTTTGCACCATGGTCATTCCTTGTAATAAAGCCTCATATTCGGCTTCAATGTTTGTGGCCGAGAACCGTAGTCTCAGTGACTTCTTTATGGTAATCTTCTCAGGAGATATTAGAACTAGCCCCATTCCGGACCCCCTTTGATTTGCAACACCGTCAACATACACTTTCCAGCGTGAGGGTCCTTGTGCGGAGATTGAGCCAACCGATTTTCCATCCATGTTTTGCTTCTCTGCTACCATTTCTATCGGGGGTTCAGCAAATTCGGCTATTAAATCAGCGAGGATCTGGCCCTTGACAGAGGTTCGAGGCTTGTATTTGATATCAAATGCCCCTAGAACTATGCTCCACATGGCGATTCTTCCCGTGTAATCGGCACTTCGGAATGTAGACTTAAGTGGAAGCTGAGTTAGAAAAACAACTATATGTGCTTGGACGTAATGAGGGAGTTTTCGCATGGCATGCACTACTGCCAAAATTGCCTTTTCCAATGGTAAATAATGTACCTCAATCTCATGTAATGATTTCTCACATAATAGACTGGCCGTTTCATGCCACCATTAATTCGTATCAATACCAAGCTTACAGCATGAGGGGCCACCGCGATGTAGGTGGACAAAACCTCGTCGGCCTCAGGGCTGGACATGATGGGTAACCGGGATAGGTATTCCTTAAGTTGCTGGAAGGCCAAAGCACAGTCCTCAGACCATTCAAATCCTTTCCACTTGTTTATTAGGAGGTAAAAAGGTCAGCATCTATCCGTAGATCTAGAAATAAACTGATTCAAGGCCGCGATCATTCCAGTGAGTTTCTGGACTTCTTTAGGATTCCGAGGAGGTTGTAGATTGTGAATTGCTTTGATCTGATCTGGGCTCACCTCAATTCCCCTATGAGTTACCATATAGCCCAAGAATTTGCCAGACCCGACACCAAATGAGCACTTAGAAGCATTGAGATGCAGTTTGTGTTTCCTTAAGATGTCAAAAATGACTTCAAGGTCTCCCACGTACTCGGACACCACTTTACTCTTTACCACCATGTCGTCTATGTAGACTTCAATACTCTTACCCAGTTGTGGCTCAAACATTTTAGTCATCATCCTTTGGTAGGTAGACCTCGCATTATTCAAGCCAAAGGGCATCACTTTGTGGTGGTAATTTCCAATAAGAGTTACAAATGCTGTTTTTTCCTGGTCGCCCTGGGCTAGTGGTATTTGGTGATAGCCTTGAAAGGCATCTAGAAAGCTCACCCGAGGATGGCCTACAGTTATATCCACTAATTAGTTTATCCGAGGCATGGGGAATGGGTCTTTTGGACATGCCTTGTTTAAGTCTGTGAAATATACACAAACTCACCACTTCCCACTCTTCTTCTTTACAACCACGGTGTTAGCTAACCACTCAGGGTAAAACACCTCCTTAATAGCCTATGTTTGCTTGAGCTTTCTCACCTCATCCCTGACAGCGTCGGCGTGCTCCTTGGATGGGCGGCGAAGTGGTTGTTTTTTGGGAGTGGCTGATGGATTTACATTTAAGTGGTGACATATGAAGTTCGGATCAATTCCTGGGGCATCATAAGCATCCCATGCGAACACATCAACATTTTTTCTAAGGAATCCTACCAATCCCTCATTTTCCCGAAGGGGTAGTTGAGATCCCATTTGGAAGAACTTCTTCGGGTCATCGCCAATGATCACCTTTTCCAAATCCTCACATTTTGCTTCCTCGGCTAGTGCATTAATAGGTGATGCCGAGGTCTTTGATTGCTATGAGCCTTCTTCAATAAGGGTCGAGGACTCTGCTGGGGGCCGATATGAGATGGCAGCCACCAGACACTCTCTAGCTGTAGCCTGGCAACCTCGAATTTCTAGGACCCGACCCTCGGAAGGGAATTTCACCTTCTGATGCAGGGTGAAGGCAATGACTCCTAGGGTATGAAGCCAAGGTCTGGTCACGATGGTAGTGTAAGGGGAGTAAGTATCCACCACATTGAAGTCAACCTCCACTATCTCTGGGCCTGTTTGCACGGGCAGTCTAATCTGGCCCTTTGACATGACAATCTTCCCTTCAAAACTCATTAAAGGGGAACTGTAAGGCGTCAAATCTTCTGGTCTTAGTTTCAACCCGTTATAGAGATCGGGGTACATGATCTTGGCTCTACTACCATCATCTACCATTACCCTTTTCACATCATAGGCCCTAATCCGAAGAGTGATTACCAACGCATCGTCGTGGGGTTGGATTGTTCCAATTTTGTCTTCCTCAAAAAAACTCAAGACCAGATGGGGATACACTTTGGGTCTTTTCAACTCTGGGTCAATGTCATCGACGAGTAGCCAAGCTACAGACATCACTTTAAAAGGGCATGAGCCCATCCTCCCCAGAGCAGTAAAGATTACATTTATCGTTCCTATGGGCGGTCTTAAGGAGGTGTCTCTCCAGGGCTCCTGGTTTACATGGCCTTGATGGCCACTGGAAGGATGCAAAAGGTGCCTCAGTTTTCTTTCACGGACTAGCTGATCCAGGTGGTTCCAAAAGTTCCTGCAATCTTCTGTAGTATGCCCATGGTCCTGATAATACTAACAATACAAACTCTGATTGCGCTTCATGGAGTCTCGAGCCATCTTATTCGGCCATTTGAAGAATGGCTCATTCTTGATTTTCTCCAAAACCAGATGTACCGGTTCTCTGAATACGGCGTTAACCATCTGCGTGCTGGTTGATCTAGATTGCCCTGCGAAATTTCTCCTCGAAAGGTCATTATGGTATCGGTCCGACCTAAAATCCCTACTATTTTGGGGGATAACCTTCTCCTTTCCTTTCCCTTGTAGCTGGTCCTTTTCCACTCTTTTGTATTTGTCAATTCGGTCTATAAGTTGACATACACTGATGACAGGCTTACTAGTCAAGGATTTCCTCAAGCCATGCTCAGTTGGGAGACCGCTTTTAAAAGTGCTGATGGTGACATCATCAATGTTACTGTTCATCTTATTATACATTTCTCAATATCTGTCCGAGTATGCTTTTGGAGTTTCTCCCTCATGCATGGATAATGACAACAACGAACTCAAAGGCCGAGGAACCCAGCTGTTCATAATGAAGCGAGGGCCAAAGGGTTGGGTGAGCTACTTATAAGAATCTATGGAGTTCATTTTCAAGCCGTTGAACCACCTCATCGCTATAGGTCCTAGGCTGAACGGGAAAACCTTGCACATCAAAGCTTCATTCTTGGAGTGGACGGCCATTCTTTGATTAAATTGGCTCACATGCTCTACGGGGCCCGTTCGACTGTTATAAACGGTGAACGTAGGCTGATGGAATCGTCGAGGCAGCCTAGCCCCTTCTATCTTGTGCGTGAAGGGTGACTTAGAGATCTGATCTAGAGCCTTGCTCATGGCATCATTGCCCAGGCCCCTACTAGATGGGCTTTTGTGTTTTCGTCTATAATGGTGCTCGTTTTCATAAAAGAAGGTCTCGCTTGGAGGAGTTCTCAATCTTTGCCTATAATTGATGTCCTTTTCATCATTAGAGGACATATCAAAACTAAGAGGAGACCGCCTCCACTGTGCATGGCGCAGTTTCTTTTTCAAGTCATCTATCTCCTGCTGCATGGCTTAGTTATTGTTTTGTCTCTGGGATACGCGACTGCCTACCTGGGAATGGCTTTTGCTCGTCTAGGTGGTATGCACACTCTCCTCTCGATTCCTTTCATTCTCTTGATTTTGTTCATGCTCAAGGCCGAGAAAATTACCCTGTCGCTGGGATCCTATGGGTTCGATCCATTGGGGACCTGCTTGGCGTGGGTTTTCTTGGTGTAGACCTGATCCTACCATATCTAACTGTTGCACTCACGAATACACAAGTTCTTTCCCACAGGCGGCGCTAATTGTAAAGCCCGAGTTTGAACACTGTTCCTAAAGGATAGGTGAATTCAAGCCCAGCAAGCCCAATAATAAATTTGTAGAGAATGGGTAGAAGAACTGAGCTTTGAGTCATGTAACAACAGTTGAAAGTGATTTAAGGAATGAATAGGTAAAACAAATACGAACTTGGGCAAGCAATTAGATCGTCGGAGCTAGTCCGAGGAGTTTCAACTTATTATTTCTTGAAAAACAGTGACAATGGCTACAGAGTTAGTTCAGATTGTTACAATGATCTCTTTGATCAAATCTCATATCCTTTTTCTCAGAGCTCCTTCTTCCTTATATAATAGTTTCCTCCTTCATCTCCACCATACACATGCAGGTTAGATCTGCTGTTGTTGGTCTTTGTCACATCGACCTCCTCTCAAAGCTCTTAGGTAGTAGTTGTGATTATGAAAAGCCACTGCTCAGGTATCATTTCTACATTAATGTGGCCAGAGTGTTAGTTGTGGAACATTTAATGTGGAGGCAGCAGCTTTTCCTGGAATTGCTCTGCTGTCATGCTCCAGTGTGCTTACTTGCTGTACTTGCCCTTTTCTTTGGAGTGCTTTAGAAGATTGTCTTTGCCGATAAATCACTTTTCTTCTACGAACACCACTGTTTTCTTCATATGCGATTATGGGCCTCGGCATGGGCCTCAGGCCCAGTCCAAAAGGTGGATGTCTATCACTAGACTTTATGACCC
Source organism: Quercus glauca (assembly GCA_023736055.1). Classification (NCBI taxonomy): domain Eukaryota; kingdom Viridiplantae; phylum Streptophyta; class Magnoliopsida; order Fagales; family Fagaceae; genus Quercus; species Quercus glauca. The sequence continues at coordinate 53,114,397 of CM043315.1, read as the reverse complement.
CACAGGCTTAATTCCCAATTTTGGCCAGAAGAAGTGGTTATTGTGAAACACACCGTTTTTTTTAAGCTCAAAACACATTGTTTTTAGCTACATGGACGAAGGAGATGTGGTGGTGTAAAACGCAACGTTTGGGTGTTTAAAAGAAGGGGATTTATTAAAAAATAACTATAAAACCCAATTTATATTATTAGTTAGGCAACGTTTCAAATATATTTGGTTTCTAACAATTCGAGTTCTCTGCACTCAATTTTGCCCAGTGAATTTGCACTTGGAAATCGAGTGTCTTACACTCGACTTCCATACTCACTTGGAAATCGAGTATCTCACACTCAATTTTCTCAGAACAAAATCAAGTCCTCTGGACTTGATTTGTTAGAAATGAAATTTGTTTCAAACCTTGCCTAACTAATAATATAGTTTGGGTTTTATAATTATTTTTTAATAAAATCGTAAAAGAAGCTTACGCTCTGTTTTGATGGAAAAATATGACAAAAAGATTGTGGGTTTAGAAAGCTACTCTATTGTATTAGAGGAAGGTTTCGATCCTGGGACTTGTGGGTTATGGGCCCACCACGCTTCCGCTACACCACTCTGATTTGTTGATACAGGATGCATTAAATTTATATTTATTTAACTATTAGACGCATCCTTTACCACAATTTGGCAACGCACTAGTGGGCCTAGTAGGCCAGTGGCTACTGGCTAGGCTTTTTAGCTAACGATCAAAACTATCAATATTTTTAAATTTAAAAAAAATATATATTAATTGAATTTGATTGAAATGGGAAATAAATAAATCAAAAAATGAAGAAACAAAAGGTGTAAAAGGTTGAGGAACATGGATGGTTTAATACACTTTTATCTAGACCCGAACACCCACAAAGAACCAAAGAAAGGAGCAAAGATACCACCAAGTCCTAACCTCACCCTATGTGAGAGAGAAAGAAAAACTCCAACTGAGCGGAGAAGAAATGTGCCGATATTGTGTTAAACTCTTATATTACAAAAAGTTTTAAAAAGTGATGTACCAATTAATCTGCTTTGTGGTACTTCAACCAGATAAATAATAACTGATGATGCTGGAAAAACCACTAGTGAGCTACACGATCCTTGCACACTCAAATTAGCACCTGCACAACAAAAAAGGAGAAGACCTCGCAGAGAGCACCGGTGTGATGCCGGCCAAATACCCTCCGAAGGTCAAGTTAGAACTTCTTTTCAACTCTAGAGTGCTAGAGAGGGGTTGATTATGCGTACCTTGATTTGTGAGGGTATTGGGGTTTTTATAGTAGTAGAGGGTTGACCTCTTTTCCTTGAAGTAGAAGTCTTTTCCTTATAGGAATACTCATGAGCGTGGATTGCGGAATCCTTTCCTTATAGGACTCTAACACTAAGCGTGGAGAACAAGCAATCTCCCTATCACTCATGCGTGGCGGCCAAGTCTTGGTTTTGCTTAGAGCCGTCGGCCTCGGGATTGTCAGCTTGCCTTACTCCTTTCAGCCATGTCGCCGTCAGCCCCTCGCCATGTTCTACGGTCTTCCCAAGAGTTGTATTACTATTTCTATCCGTCAGCACTGAAACCTTCAGCTTCAGTCGTCTGACCCCGTCAATTTTAGCCTTGACAGGAGCTTTTCACACATGAGAAGCTGACGGTTTGAAGCACAATTTATTCCTTCATATCAATAATGATATGATTCATATGAATTACTCATTATGATTTATAAGACGTATATAGTAAAATGTGTTGTGTTCTTAGCATTACCTGAGATAAAAGAATAATGCTGTATACACAAAAATCAAATTAAATTGACATGTTATTATAGATTCTCAACCCATCATTTATATCATTTTATTAGTTTAAAAATATTAAAAATATAATAAATTTTACTAGAAGTGTTGGAATGCATGCAAATGCGAGTTCTTCCTAGAAAAGTCAATAATGTTATCTGCTCTCCATAGACATGGGGATGCAAATGTGTAGCTTAAGCTTATAACCTCAGCTTTTATTTTTTAATTTTTATATACAATTTTTTAAAATCTTTTTTTCTCACTATTTTAAAATACAAAGTTTACTTTCTTTTTTTTTAATACTATGTATTTTAACACACACAAAAAAAGTCTTAAAAAAACAAACAGTAATGTATATCTAAAAAAATTTAACTCTTGGATAAACAATACAGATTTTAAACCTCTTTTAACTTACAATTATTTTTCCAACGTGAAATTAATTTATTATTTTTTTTTAAAAAAATACTAAATATTTTAACACACATAAATAAAAGAAGATCTCAAAAAAAGTGACCACAGACTTTAAACCTTTTTTTTAACCAAAAATACAAAGATTACTTTTAAGTAAAAAGTTTCAGCAAACTACAACTATATATAATTTTAAGTAAAAAGCTGTCGGCAAAAAAGGTAAATAACCGATTTTTCCAACTGATATTACTGTTAGCGCCGACATTATTGAAACTCACTCTGTTGACTTGACCCATAAACTATTTGTGTGTTATGAGCAGTGATGAATCGCATTCCAAGATACTAGCAACCAGTGCTCCTGTCCGGGACCTTTTTTCTCGATTGAGCGTCGGCCGTCGGGTCAACAACCGAGGTTTGTGTCTATTTGTGTGTACTGTAGAACTACTTTAATTCTTTTTCTTATTTAAAAATGGAAGAAACACTTGTTTTGATGCTGTGATCGGATCTGCTAGTTTTCTCTGCTTTCTCGGTTTTGCTATTTTTATTTTTTTAAATTTAAAAACATTAATTTTTTTTTCCTTTTTCTTCTATGCGAGCTATTTTTTTTATTACTTGAATATTTGTGCTCTTTTTTTGGTATGGAACTACACATGGTTTAGATATTTCACTTGAATATTTGTGCTTGTGGTATATTAATTGTGTGTACACACACGCAAGAATCAATTTAAGGTTTGGAAAACTAAAAAAAATGCACTGAAAATATTGAGTAAGATAGTTGAATTGATCTAAAGCTATAATATATTGGAAAAACAGCGAAACCTGAGAAGTAGTTGTTTCTCTTAGCCACCTTTGTGTAATTTTCTCTTTATTTGCTAGTTGAAATGGATAATAGTTATGCCCTCTTATCCAGTGAAAAGTTGTGTTTTGGATTGCTGTCTCTGTCTATGTTGAGAGCAAGGTCATGGAAGATAATTTCCCTTTACACCCCTTTATTTATTTATTTATTTTAATTGAATTTAATTTTAAGATGAGAATTGATTTTCAGACGTATGCATGCTATTCGCCGTGGCTTCTCTGTTTGACTGTTTAAATGGATGGGATATTGTGTTTAACAAGTTTCTTTGCTTTTATTTTTTATTAACTTTTGGGTTTTTATTTTGGCCATTTTTTTTAAAGAGATAATATGTAGAAATTTGGATATTGGTGGATGATAATAATAAGTAGATGCTCATTTTCTGATGGATTCACTCAGGATAAGTGAAAATTCATTGATGGGCTCATCATCTGGTTCTAACATCAACCACCAGCCTTCATTGGATATGCCGCCCCCACTTCCTATTAAGCGAAAATTGGGTGATAGACAACCACCCGGGCAATCCTTTTTCTCTTCAGATGCCAGCCATACCCCTGAGGAACCCAGATCAAATTTTGATCAAATTCCTGAGTCCCCAACCGCGGGTGCCAGTCATCAACAAATTATAAATGCCACGGGGACAAAGAAGATGAGGGAGAATGAGAAAGCTGGGAATGATTTCCCTGAACATTTGGGTATAGGCAATGTTTCTAGCACAGATAATTTGTCTCTTCGGGCCATTGCAGGAGATGATGTTGGTGAAATCTCTGCAAAGATGAAATGTTTAACTGATGACTCTCGAGAGAAAATGGTGAAAGAACTCATAGTTATTCTTGAAGGGAATTGTGATTCACAGAAAAGGGAATATTTGATGTTGCAGAAGCTTGTGCAGAGTAGAACTGATTTGACCGCTGTGACTTTGGCTGGTGCTCACAGATCACAGCTTGAAATCCTTGTTGCTATACATACTGGAAGTCCTGCAGTCTTTCAAACTATAACCAGTTTCTCTCTCTCTCGGACTGCACTCATTGCGATCTTTGAGCAGAAGAGATGCAGAAATGTAGAAAAATGTGATGCCGTACTTCCTGCCAATAATTGTGTTTGTATGATATGCAACGATAAAAAAGGTTTCTGTAATCTTTGCATGTGCCTAATCTGTAAGAAGTATGAATTTAAAGTGGATACCGATTTAAGTTGTAATATGTGTTTGCATAAGATTCATAAGGATTGTGCTATGCGCAATGGACTCACAGGTAAGAGTAAAGCCCACATGGTTTTCAGATGCCAAGACTGCTCAAAGCTGATTGATCTGATACTTGAGTCCTGTTGCAAAGCCTGGGACCGGGAGGCTCTGATAAAGGATTTTGATTCTTTTAGTAGGATCTTACATAGAAGTAATAATCCTGGACAGAAGGAACTCTTTTTGAAATGCGAGGGTCTCAAAGAAAAAATGAAGAATGGCACAATGTTGTCATCAATAACTGGCAGAGAATTATTAATGTTTTTCCAAGGTACATACACTGATGCATTCTAATTATGTTTTTTTCCATAGTGTGACCTAGATTTGTTCATTCAATGGAGTTATAGGACTGACCTGGTGAATGCATGCAAACTGTAATGCATTCACGTATATGTGCTCATATATTGACTGATCATTCACGTATATGTCCAATTTTGTAACTATTTGAGAAATTTTCTGATTACATCTCACCGTAGTAATTAGTAATCACATGTTTCCCCACTCTATGTTGTACGTTGTATTAGAATTATTACCTTTACTGACATTTTGAAATGGGTTTTTGTTACAATAGACACCATTATGTTGTGTTAGGCAGAGTCAAGACACATTTCGGGATTTGTATCTGGACCTGATTTCACCAATTTCTGCATACCTAAACAAATAGAAAGTGTCAAAAGCCCACTTTTAATAGGTTTAGACTAGATCTAAAAGTTAGGGAATATTAAATTGTTAGGAAAGTCCGTTGTGTATGTGAATTGAGCTAATGTGTTATTTACGACTGGAATTATGCTCCTTATTAAAAAAATATGCACAGGCATCTATGCGTCTTTGGTTTTCTTCAGCACATTTGCTCTGGTTTTGAAAGCCTTTATCTGGGTTTTCCTTTCATCTCTATTTTGGGGATGTTTGCACTTTGCATTTGACCAGAAACTTATTGTTTTGGGGGATTCTGACATGCGTTTGTCTCTAAATGAAGAGCTTTTCATGGATGCTCCTCAGAGTGTGGAAAATGGGGAAGGGGGAAAGCTGATAGCCCCACAGGAGGCGAGCAATCAAATTGCTGAAGTGGAGAGGAAGATGGAAAGGGTGGATTATTACATACTTTCTCTGTGTACATACTTTCTTTTTCTGTAAATCACCTTAAATAACAGTTAAAATTTTCTCTGCAGGACATGTCCTGTTCTCCTGAAGGAACAATCGTTTTAGAGGATTTAGAGGAAGAGGAAGAGGAAGAGGAAGAGGAGCATGCCACTCCTGAGACCGAGGTTATAGAAGAAGGAAAAACTTCAGGCCAGACCGAGGTAAAGGCACCAAACAATCCTGATGGTGTGCAGGTAGAGGTAAGGATTAAAACGCTCACCCTTGTATTGTCATTTACTCAACTACTAACATTTCAAATTATCAGGAGGTCCAACCCTTGGAACAGCTTCAACAGCTTGTGGATGCTGACGGTGCACAACCTGAGCTTACTACTAGAGATGCAGGCCTATCAAGTAAAACCGTCATTTAGCATTTGTTGCTTTACTTAGCAGTTTTGTCTATAGAAATGGCTTAGCATATGCTTTTTTTTTTTGTGCAGGTCCAAACTCTTGTTCCAATCTAAGACCCTCCACCTTGCAAAATAGATTTCCTGATGTTTATCCAGATGTTCACCTCTTCAATGATCCCGACATGCGCCTTCCTAACGACTTACCTTTCCCTGGAACTTATTCTACTTCAAAAGATACAACGGAAGCAACTACTCCTGGCCAAGCACAGATCCTAGCTGATTTTTTCCGTACTCACCCCACCGTCCAAACTCACATTGAGAGTTTTTCTGAGGGTATTCAGAATACCTTTTCTGAACGCTTGGCTACTTTGCTACACCACCTGCGTTTTGTTAGGATGAGGGACTTCAATGAAGCAGCAAGGGCTGAGGTTCAAGAGGCCTGGAAAGACCTGACTGGTGCTGGGTGTGAACTTCAGGATTTGGAGCCTGCGGTGAATCAAGTTCTTCATGCAAAGGTAAAAATAAGTGACAAGGAGGAGGAACTTACAACAAAAATGCAAGCTTTGGAAAGGGACATTCAAGCCTGTCGAGATAGGCTGGACAACCCCCCACTCCACAATTCTAATGACCATTTTCCTTAATGGCATGTTTGGAAGTTTAGAGAGGGAGGGGAGTAGAGGAGAGTAGAGTAGAGGGGAGGAAAATAGTGGGGAGGAGGGTAGAGGGAAATGATTATTCTCCACCTTATTTGGATGTTTTTAAAATTAGTAAGGGAGAATGGAGAAATTAGCTCTTCTTCTTATTTGAATGTTTTAAAAATTAGGAGGGAGAGGAGAGGAAATAATTTAAATGGACAAATTTACTCTTATTTAAAATGGACTTGTATCAGTGGTCTATGATTAATATGTTAGATTAAATAATTATGACTATAGCATGCAATTTTTTTTTGATAATTTTTTTTTCTAATGTGAATTAAATAATCAACATTGATCTATAATTAAATATTTTTTTTCTGCATTTTTATTATACTAAAAAAAACCATTCTTAATTGATAATAATTAAAATAAGAAAAAAAATGTTTGGTTTGTTTGTTTATTGAAAAAATCAATAAAATATTGAATTTTGAGTGTTTCTTTCATTTATTTTTAATATTTTTTTTATTTTGCTTAGTATGTGAATTTAATTTTTTGACGATTCAAAGAAGAATTGAGACCCAAAAAAACAAAAAAGTTAAGGAGGGTGACTTTATGAATTAACTCAAAAAATAAGATCCTACTATGTAATTTAAATTCAAGTGTTTGTCCACTTACTATTCAAAAAAGAAAGCAACTCAACATTCTCAAGAGAATATCCTTGCTAAATACTGAGCAATGGCACCAAAATTTCAATCTAAATACTTATCCATTTAGGAACCAATGCCACTTTGAATCATGACATGAGATACTGGAATTTGCCAAACATAGAGCGCATTAAGGATGCCTTGTCCATCTAATTAATAAAGCAAAATCTTTTTTTATTTTTTTAATAGAACAGGGTCTAAAATTTTCAATAGAAAATATCAAGATTCAAGTGGTCCAGCAACTAAGGCAAGTTCAGACTAGGCCAAAAAAAAGAGCCTAATCATTTACAAACAAGATTTAACTAGGGGCTGAAAATCCTGTACAATAACAAGACAAATTAAACTAGCACCTTTACCAGTAATCAGTATTGAACAACTAGGGACATAACCAAAAAATAAACAGTAAACACAACCCGCACAATAACAAGACAATTTAAGCTAGCACCTATACTAGTAAAAGCTCTTAACATATCTAGATTCTTAATAAAATAGAGATAAGCCTTCATTCGCAATCTAGAATCAATTCCTACCTCATCCAAGAGATGGAACACGTCTTGCTCATGAATGGGAAGACGTGCCAAGCTCCTCTCAAAAATTAAATTTCATTTTCTAAGTGCTGAATTTCCTTCTCTCATTGCTAAAGCAACATCCTGAATTGCTCCCATAATTTGTTCCAGGTCCTCATTTTTTGATGTTTTTCTCTTTTTGGCTTTTGAGGAGGCTTCACCCACATTACTATCACCCACATTATCATAGCTTTCCAAAGTAACTTCATTTTTTGCAACTAAACGATCAATATCTTCAATGTTCTCCATGGAGCCCTTTCCGGTTGAAGTAGCCCACCGTTGCCTCATCTCCGATGCAGTTTCAGATTGTTCCCCAGTTGCTCTATCTTTTCCATAAAGCTCAACCAATTTGTCGTAGTTTGGAATTGGTTTGTTCTTAAGCTCTTTTGCTTTAGGTTTAGCCTGTTAAAAAATGACAACACAATAAACCCATTAGACATAAAGCTATTAATTCTATTAATCCTTAGAAATATCTTTCTACAAAGTAACATATATATATAGCCCATTACACACAAAGCTAAAGTCACAATATCAAAGGTGCCAAGATGTAACCTTTTATATATATATATATATATATATATATATCAAGGTTCGATCCTCTTTTACACTTTATGTGTTATATAACACATGAGTTTCAAGGTATTATATAACACTTGATATTTAAGGAATAGTTCAGGTATTATACAACACATGCCAATAAGCAAGGTTTGGAAGCTCAGACCGTTCATTGAACCGTAAAAGGGAGAGGTTCAAGGTTTCTGAAATCGAACCAAGATTGAACCGGAATCAAACCGTGATGACATCATAATTAATTTAATAATTATTTTATATATTAAATTAATATAAATACAAAATTTGACTTGTAAGGACTCAAATTGAATTGAACCCAAACAATAAAATTTTTAGAGAGTGGGCGTAAGAGCTAAGTCCAATGGGTAGAAAAGAGACATGACCATTCTGCAATAAAGGAAGCCTTAAACTAGTTTTCCACGATCTCTCTTCTTCTCAGCTAGGTTTTCAGGGGATATCTTAGTGTATACTGTAGTTTTTTTCTCTCCCTTTTTCTCTCTCCCTCAATGTCATATCCCTCTCGGTTATATACTGCATTCGTCTTTTATTCTCGTCGTACACGTATAGGTTTTGATTTGGAATCTTTTTTCTGTCCCATCCAGCTCTTCCTGGAACCTTTGCTTGGTGGCCATAAGGCTGCTTGGTCACTGTTCAAGTATCACCTCCACATTAATGCGGCCAGAGAGATAGCTGGGAAGCATTTAGTGTGGAGGTAGCAGCTTTATGAGATATTTGCTACCTTTTCCGGTTCCTCCTTTGTTGATATTTACTTTTAGTTCATACGTAACTTTGTAAAGGACCTTGAGTATTGAAATAGTTACATCCACCTCAAACCTTGGTATCAGAGGTGGAACTTGTCCTCGAACGTACCTTGGGCTATTATACGTTACCTACACCTCTTTGTATTATGCTACTCCCAAAATAACTCTCTTTAACCATCCTCGAACATGTGAGTGTCCTCGGACTGGGCCGTTGAGCCACAAGCCCACATCCTATGGATTCTCTGTTATCTTTTTGGGCCACTAGCCCCACAATAGCCCCTCAAAAATCTCACTTTTAGTCACCTCGAAAAAAGGGAAATTTTGATATCTCGCCCTCATCTTTTTCATTGGGCCTCTCTAACTTTTAGAACGCCTTTCTACCTACCCAAGGCATGCTCCTGACGTTTTGGCGTCAGGAGCGCACCATTATTAAATGATGGCGGCTTCTTTGTCCCTCGTGTTTCTGCACGATGTGAATCTAACGGTTCAGAATCCTTGGTAATTATGAGCGGGATTTTTCCCGCTTACGATTTCTGCGCCCCTATAAAGAGCTTTTCAAATCAATTCTCCTTTTAGTTACCAAAAATCATACCGTTTTAGCGTGTGTATTCATTGAAACTGCCCCTTTCTCTTTCATTTCTACGCTCTTATAAGTACTGGAAGTTTGTCCGAGGAGCTCATTTTCCACACCTGTAAGTTTCCTTAACCCTCCTTAGTCTTCAATCATTTTCGTTAATTGTTCTTCACGATTTTTAAGAAATGGGTAGATTTAAGTATCTAGTTGATTCCGAGGAGCAAATAAAGAAATTTAGAACTAGGTATGGGATTCCCCCAATGGTGGGTATGAGGTATGCTTCCTTAGAAGAATGGTTCGATGAGAGGAAAACAGGGGAAGTAGTCATCCCCATGATCGCTTTCATAGAAGGAGGGATGACTATTCCGATGGGTAGTCTCACTAGGAGTTACCTTAGGTTCTTTAGATTATCCCCCACACAATGCACCCAAAATATGTTCAGAGTGTTAGGGAGTATAGAAGCCCTTAACGCGAGGATGAACTTAGGCCTGACCCATCACGATGTGAACTGGGTGTACAACCTCAATCACTTGAAGGGTCAGGGATATTACCTTAGGTCTAGGTTCCCCGAGGTAAGGCTAATCCAGTGCCTCCCTACATCGAACAAGGGTTTAAAAGATGATTTTCTCATTTTCTCTTGGGCATGGCATGATGGTTTACCCTGTCCGACCCAAGAGGGAACACCAGGTGGGGTTTTTAGGCTGGGCGCCTCTACACCTTAGCTTATATTCCCTAATTCAAGTTAATTTTATTTCTGACGGAATTTTTGCTCTTTTATTGATTTTGTAGACAAGCATGCCACCAAGCCTCAGTTCAGACTAGTTAATAGGGAGAGCTTGGATAAAATCCTACGGTCCGAGGTGTATGTAAACCCCTCCGACGGTTAACTGAGAGCAGCGCACATAATCCTCCGATACAAACCAATCTCCACCGCCTTTCAAGCTCCTAAATGTGTGATAAAGGCTAGAGATCCTCGGCTGCACCGAATCAGCGTAGCTTTTGAAGGGTTTATTGTCCCTGAGGGTGTTCCAATTCCTGAAGGCACCCCCTTCACCCAGCCATTATCTGTGGCTGCTATTTTTGTAAGGGTCTCCTCGTCACGTTCTGCTATTCAGGAAGTGAAGGAGGAAAAAGAAAAAGAAGGAGAGGAAGAAGAAGGAGAAGAAGAAGAAGAAATTGTAGAGTTGCTAGATTCTGAAGAGGAGTTTGAGGTTTTCAACCAACCCCCATCTCCCGAGGTAACTTCTGACAACATGGGCATCCAGAGAAAGAGCCAAAGAAGTTTACTAGACGTTATTGAAGGCAAGCCTGGAAAGGGGGCACCAGAGAAGTCCGCTCAAACCACCCTCCCCCCTCCTCCTCCTCCTCCTCAAGTACCCCAGTCACAAGGGGTTGAACCTACTGACTCAAAGAGAAGGAGAGATTTTAAAGGCAAAGAAGTGGTGGAGACAGGGAGATCTCGCCCAACTTAGGAGGACGAGGTCCAGAGGGCTCCGAAGTAGCAAAAGGTCACTCACGGGCCTCAAAAAGTTGTGGCCAAGCAAAGTATTCAATCTTCAAAGCCTGAGGCCTGGCTCCCTGCTCCTATGCTCGGCGGTGAGTCTCTGAGAGTGGATGCCTCGATTAGGGATTTCAACGGCGGCATTGGGTGCCCCGTGGCCTCGGCCTTGGAAGAAACTCTCTTTCTCCCCAAGGACATGGCCGAGCTCAAAAGCATGAAGAAGAATGAGATCTTCATGAATATAAAAAGGCATATGGGCATGGTATGGTATCCTTAATGCTTTACTCATTCCTTTTATTTTGTTGTATATCTGACTCCTTTTTTCTCTAGGCTGTTCAAGCCACTTTCAGGCTAGAGGAAATGATCAATGCCTTTTACCAGCAGTTGGATAAGGAGAGGAAGAAACGAAATGCTGCTGTTCAGACACTTACTGCCAGTGAGCAGAACATTGCAGAGCTGAAGAAAAAGTTGGCCAACGAAGAATACGCTCGAAAGAGTACTGATTCAGCTTTGGCCGGCTTCCCAAGGCAAGCTGAGGACCAAAGAAAAAGTTTGGTTGATGCCAATGCTCAGCTGGCAACTTCCAAGGAGCAAATATCATCCTTACAGAAGCAGCTGGAGGAAGCCCAGAGGCTCAAAGATCAGGCTGAAAAGGCCAAAGCTGAGGCTGAACAGGCAAGAGCCGAGGTTGAAAAAGAAAGAGATGCAACCGAACAGCATGGTTACAACGTCGGCGTCACTGAATAGCTTCTGAGCCGAGGTCCCAGTAGTATGTCGGACGTACTGTGCCCAGACCTGGGAGGAAGCTCTCAACCGAGCTGGGATCGAGCCCTCTTCAGAGCTGAGGAAGCCTGAGAACGTTTATTTCCCCCCAGCAATACGAGCCCCAGGTGCTTCTTCCCAACAGTAGGAGGCCTCCTCAGCTGCTACTAAACTGGTTAAAGAAGCTCAAATTCAGGATCCTTCTCTTACTGATCAGCAGAAGCAATTTGAAGCACCCGAAGTGGTGATGGATACCTCCTCGACTGGAATAGCAGAGGGAACCAAAGATGGACAAGCTTCTCAAAGCTTTGCCCAGGACTTGGCTTCTACTGTGCTGCCTGCAGGGGAAGCTCCACAAGAGAAGGAAAAAGGGATCCCTCCTCAAGAAACCAGCAAGGCTCCACAGCACATGCTCCAAATAAAACTTAACAAATAGTTTATGTAATTTTTCTTTTAATTTAATTTTTTCTTCTTTGAAAACACTCCCCATTGTGATGTGTACTTTTCTTTCCAAATTTATATGAGGCAGTTTGGTTTTATCTATTACTTGTGTAATTCCTTGCATGACTGTTCTTTACTTTTACATTATCCCTTGCTACGTAGGAATAGAATTTGACACTACAAGGAAAAACTTAAATTTATGTATGCCAATTGAGGACCAAAATAGACTTTAACTGTGAACTTATCAGCACTACCAAGGCTTGTTTCATATTCATTTAAGAAATGTCCATACTGAAGATAGTCTTCCAGACAGTTAATCTCTGGAGGCATAAACCACCCTAAAACACTTTCAGTGATGCTCATGGAGTTTGCCTTAATATACAATTCTAGTCTTGAGGATCCCACTTAACAAGCATTAATTTCTGCTAAGTTTATTGTGTAAACCACTTGTCATATCTTAGCTTCAATGTAATACTTCAATTAAGGTCACATTGCGTAGTAATTTCCATCAAGTTATGGTCCAAAGACCTGACATGACTTAGTTTCTCTTTAATACTTCAATAGATTTCACAGTTGTATTAATTTCCACTAAGTTGTGGTCCGAGGACCTGACATGACTTAGTTTCTGTTTAATACTTCAATAGATTTCACAGTTGTATTAATTTCCACTAAGTTGTGGTCCGAGGACCTGACATGACTTAGTTTCTATTTAATACTTCAATAGATTTAACAGTTGTATTAATTTCCACCAAGTTGTGGTCCGAGGACCTGACGTGACTTAGTTTCTGTTTAATACTTCAATAGATTTAACAGTTGTATTAATTTCCACCAAGTTGTGGTCCGAGGACCTGACATGACTTAATTTCTGTTTAATACTTCAATAGAATTCACAGTTGTATTAATTTCCACTAAGTTGTGGTCCGAGGACCTGACATGACTTAGTTTCTATTTAATACTTCAATAGATTTCACAGTTGTATTAATTTCCACAAAGTTGTGATTCGAGGACCTGACATAACTTAGTTTCTGTTTAATACTTCAATAGATTTAACAGTTGTATTAATTTCCACCAAGTTGTGGTCCGAGGACCTGACATGACTTAGTTTCTGTTTAATACTTTAATAAACTTAAGGAACACAAGTAATAGAATTCAAATTAAGTTAAAAAAGAGACATATAGCAGAACTGTTCGTATTAATAATAATACCTCTTTAAGTTGCTTACATTCCAAGGATGGAGTACAGTTTTCTCATCTAAATCTTCTAAGTAATAAGCACCTATTCCTGCTACAGATGTGATACGATATGGTCCTTCCCAATTGGGCTCTAATTATCCCCAAGCTAGATTTTTGGTATTCCCCAAGACTTTTTTCAACACCAGGTCCCCTAGAGCTAACGGCCTTAGCCTCACATTCGCATCATAACCTTGTTTCAGCTTATGTTGGTAATAGGCCAACTGAACCATCGCTTTTTCTCGTCGTTCATCTATCAGGTCTAGATTCTTACCCAAAAGCTCATCATTGCCATCTGAGGTGAAGGTACTAGTCCTTAATGTGAGGAAACCCGTTTCGAGGGGAATCACAGTCTCAGCCCCATACGTCATTGAAAATGGGGTTTCCCCTGTTAACCGCCGGGGCATTGTTCGATATGTCCAAAGGACATGTGGCAGCTCCTCCACCCATTTTCCCTTCGCATCATCTAGCCTCTTTTTGAGCCCATTCACAATGACCTTATTGACAGCCTTGGCCTGCCCATTTCCCTGTGGATAAGCTGGAGTGGAATATCTGTTCTTTATTCCTAGGTCGGAACAATACTCCCTGAAAGCCTTGCTATCAAATTGAAGACCATTATCCGAGATAAGAACCTAAGGAACCCCAAATCGCGTGATGATGTTCTTCCAAACAAACTTTTTGACATCCACATCCCTGATATTAGTTAGGGGCTCAGCTTCGACCCACTTCGTGAAATAGTCCGTGCCAACTAGCAAGTATTTTTTATTTCCTATCGCCTTAGGGAAAGGACCAACAATATCTAAGCCCCATTGTGCAAAAGGCCAAGGACTAGAAAGAGGGTTAAGGACTCCCCCAGGCTGATGGATGTTTGGAGCAAACTTCTGACATTGATCACATTTTCTAACATATTCCTGCGCTTCCTTTTGCATGCCTTGCCACCAAACCCTTGGGTGATTGCTCGATGAGATAAAGACCTTCCTCCAGTGTGACTCCCACAAATCCCTTCATGTAGCTCCTCTAGAAGTGCCTCTGATGCTTCAGGGTGCACACAAAGCAGATATGGCCCAGAGAAAGAGCGCTTGTACAACTTTTTGTCCTCAGACAGCCAGAACCGAGGAGCTTTTCTTCGTATCTTGTCAACTTCCAATTTGTCCTCAGGCAGTATATCATTCTCAAGGAATACCATTATAGGATCCATTCAACTAGGCACTGAGCTGATTTGATTGACCTGAAGAGACTTCTCCATTATTGGAGTGGGTGTGTTTAAATCCTCAACAATGATGACCCGAGGTAAGTTCTGCACCAAGGAGTTAGCAAGGGTGGCCAAAGAATCCGCATGTGCATTTCCGCCACTAGGGACATGGGACAATTCAAAAGACTCGAAATCCACTTGTATACGCCTAACCTGGCTCAAATAACCCTGCATCCTGGTATCTCGAGCTTCCAATTCCCCTTTAACCTGGCCCACAACCAGTCTTGAATCCGAGAACATCTCCACTATTTTTCCACCCAGCTTCTTAACCATCGCCATTCCCACTAATAAAGCCTCATACTTTGCCTCGTTGTTAATGGCTGAGAATCCCAATCTTAAAGACTTCTCAATGATGGCCATCTCAGGAGATATTAGGACCAGCTCCACTCCTGACCCCCTTTGGTTTGCTGCTCCATCCACATACACCTTCCAGGGAGTGAAACGTTGCATGGATATAAGGTCAACTGATTTTTCATCCATGCCATGCGGACTTGCACCTATTTCCTCAGGGCCTTCAGCAAATTCGGCCACCAGGTCAGCGAGAACCTAACCCTTCACAGAAGTACGAGGCATATACTTTATATCGAAAGCCCCTAGGATTGTGCCCCACTTAGCAACCCTGCCAGTGTAGTCTGCATTCTGAAGTACAGCTCTAAATGGATACTGAGTCAGAATAACCACAGTGTGTGCCTGGAAGTAATGGGGAAGTTTCCTTGTAGCATGCACCACTGCCAAAATGGCCTTCTCCAATGGTAGATAACGCACTTCAGCCTCATGAAATCACTTGCTCATATAATAAACTGGCCGCTGCACACCGTTATCCACTCGTATCATAACAAAACTGATCGCATAAGTAGCTATCGCCAAGTAGGCGAAAATGACCTCGTCCATCTCAGGACTGGACATAATGGGTGGCCGAGACAGATAATCCTTGAGTTGCTGAAATGCCTGGGCGCACTCCTCAGTCCACTCGAACCCTTTCCACTTATGGAGTAAAAGGAAGAAAAGCCTGCACCTATCCGCCGACTTGGATATGAATCTGTTCAGCGCAGCGGTCATCCCAGTCAACCTCTGAACCTCCTTGGGATTCCGAGGTGGTTGCAAGCTATTTATGGCCTTAATCTGGTCGGGGTTCACTTTAATTCCTCAATGGGTCACCGTATAACCCAAAAACTTCCCAGAGCACACCCCAAAGAAGCACTTGGATGCGTTCAGTCGTAGCTTATGCCTCCTTAGAACCTCAAATGTGTTGGTGAGATCCGTCCCATGCTTGGCCACTACTTTGCTCTTTACAACCATATCATCTATATAGACCTCCATGTTGTTGCCCAACTGTGGCTCAAACATCTTCGTCATCATCCGCTAGTAAGTAGACCCTGCATTCTTCAAGCCAAAGGGCATTACCTTGTAATGATAATTTCCAGTGGGAGTGAGAAAAGTGGTCTTCTCCTGATCACCCAATGCCAGTGGGATCTGGTGATAGCTTTGAAAGGCATCTAGGAAGCTCATCCGAGGATGACCTACTGTTGCATCAACCAGCTGATCTATACGGGGCATAGGGAAAGAATCCTTTGGACAAGCTCTATTAAGATTTGTGAAATCAAGGCATACGCGCCATTTTCCATTTTTCTTCTTCACTACAACTGTATTCGCCAACTATTGAGGGTAAAACACCTCTTTGATAGCCTCTGCCTGCTTGAGCTTGGTCACCTCGTCTTTGATAGCCTCGGCATGTATCCTGGATGGACGCCGAGGTGGTTGTTTCTTCGGAATAACGGAGGGATTGACATTCAAATGATGACAAATGAAATCTGGATCAACCCCTGGGGCTTCATAGGCATTCCATGCAAACACATCGACGTTTCTTCTTAGAACCTCAACCAATTGCTCCTTCTCCAGCGAAGGTAACAGCGCTCCAACCTGAAAGTACTTATCTGGATCATCACCAACATTCACCCTCTCCAACTCCTCACACTCGGCTTCCTCGGCGGTTGTGCTGAAGGGGTTTCCTAGACTCTTTGATTGCTACAAGTCACCCTCGGCCGTGGCCGATGTACCTATCTCTGGCCGATGTTGAATAGCAGCTATCATGCATTGCCTGGCCATGACTTGATTTCCCAATATTTCCAACACTTGGCCTCTTGATGGATATTTCACCTTCTGATGAAGGGTGGAGGAAACAGCCCCTAGGGTATGCAACTAGGGCCTACCCAAAATCGCTGTATATGGAGAAAAAACGTCTACCACAATAAAATCCACCTCCACCACATCTGAACCTATCTGCACAGGTAACCTAATCATACCTAACGGAATAACCGATCTACCTTCGAAGCTCACCAACGGGGAGCTATAGGCTGTCAGGTCTTGGGGTGTCAAATTCAACCCCTTGTATAGGTTAGGATACATCACCTCGGCTGCGCTCCCCTCATCAATCATCACCCTTCTTACATCATACCTCCCAATCCTAAGCGTAACCATCAAAGCATCATCATGCGATTGCATGGTTCCTCTCTTGTCATCATCCGAAAAGCCCAGCACCAGTAAGGTGCCCAGTTTTGCTTTCTTCAGCATTGAACCAGAGCCCTCATCCAAACCATGAGACACAGACATTATCCTAGAGGGACAAGACCCTGTTCTTCCTGGGGCAACGAATATAATATTTATTGTGCCCAAGGGGGCTCCTAAAGAGGCATCTCCTCGAAACGTCGACCCTGTTTGACTTCCTCGGCCACTGGAATGGTGCAACAGGTGGGTCAACTTTTCTTCTCGGACCAACTGTTCCAAGTGATCCCACAGGTTTCTGCAATCCTCAGTAATATGTCCATGGTCCTGATGGTACTGATAGTAAAGATTCTGATTGCGTTTCGTAAGATCCCCTGCCATTCTATTGGGCAGTCTGAAGAAGGGCTCGTTTTTTATCTTTTTCAGAACCCGCTGGACTAGTTCTTGGAATACCGCATTAACCATCTGGGAGTTGGCAGATCCTGGCTGCCCCCCAAAGTCCCTCCAAGGACGATTGTTGTTATACCGATCTGACCTGAAATCCCTCCTCTCCTGAGGGATCACCTTGGACTTTCCTCTACCCCGAATCTGATCCTCTTCTACTCTTCTATACTTGTCAATTCTATCCATAAGTTGCCGTATGCTCGTAACAGGTTTACCAGTCAGGGAACTCCTCAGATCATGCTCAGTTGGAAGTCCTTCCTTGAAGGTATTGATGGCCACATCATCATTGGCCCCGTCTACTTCGTTGAACATTTCCCAATATCTATCAGAGTATGCTTTCAGGCTTTCCCCTTCTCGCATAGACATGGATAATAACGATCCCAAGGGCTGGACAACCCTCCTACAGGTAATAAAGCGAGCTCCAAAAGCTTGGGTGAGCTTCTTAAAGGAGTCAATAGTATTCACCTTCAAATCGTTGAATAACCTCATCGCCACCGGACCCAGGCTTGAGGGAAAAACCTTGCACATCAGGGCCTCGTCCTTAGTATGAATGGCCATCCTCTGATTGAAATGGCTAACATGCTCCATTGGATCTGTCTGACCGTTGTAAATGGTGAACATTGGTTGATGGAACCGCCGAGGAAGATTTGCGTCCTCAATGCGTCGCGTGAAGGGTGATTTGGAGACTTGGCTCAACGCTTTGTTCAGAATGTCGTTTCCTAAGCTCTGACGAGGTGGACTCTCATGTTTTCGTTCGCGGTGGTGTTCCTCACCATACGAAAAGGACTCACTGGGTGGAGTTCTTGACCTTCGTCTGTAACTGGTGGCATTTGACTCCTTCGAGGAATCCTCGGAGTTGTGAGCCGCACGCTTTCGTCGCTCGTGCTGTAATTTTCTTTTTAATTTGTTAATCTCCTGTTGCATGCCTCTGTCATTCTTTACATGGGAGACATGGCTTTTCCCATGAGAATGACCCCTATCAGGGTGGGTTGTTCGCGCACTTTCCTCACGATCGCCTCTCTGCTCATGGATTACCAATGGATTACCGTGCTGAGAGCCCCTGGACTCTGCCTGATGTGGATTAACATCCACCTGCAGTGGGCCTGCCACTGGGTGTTGTGGTGCTCTCTCTTCCATCACAAACTTTGCACTTGTCTTTCTCTACAAATGGATTAAGCTCTCCCCACAGACAGCGCCAATTGTAAGGACTCAAATTGAATTGGACCCAAACAATAAAATTTTTAGAGAGTGGGCGTAAGAGCTAAGTCCAATTGGTAGAAAAGAGACATGACCATTCTGCAATAAAGGAAGCCTTAAACTAGTTTTCCATGATCTCTCTTCTTCTCAACTAGGTTTTCAGGGGATATCTTAGTGTATACTGTAGTCTTTTTCTCTCCCTTTTTCTCTCTCCCTCAATATCATATCCCTCTCGGTTATATACTGCATTCGTCTTTTATTCTCGTCGTACACGTGTAGGTTTTGATTTGGGAGCTTCTTTCTGTCCCATCCAGCACTTCCTGGAACCTTTGCTTGGTGGCCATAAGGTTGCTTGGTAACTGTTCAGGTATCACCTCCACATTAATGCGGCCAGAGACTTAGCTGGGAAGCATTTAATATGGAGGTAGCAGTTTTATGAGATATTTGCTACCTTTTCCGGTTCCTCCTTTGTTGATGTTTACTTTTAGTTCATACGTAATTTTGTAAAGGACCTTGGGTACTGAAATAGTTACATCCACCTCGGACCTTGGTATCAGAGTTGGAACTTGTCCTCGGACGTACCTTGGGCTATTATACGTGACCTAGACCTCTTTGTATTATGCTACTCCCAAAATAACTCTCTTTAACCATCCTCGGACATGTGAGTGTCCTTGGACTGGGCCGTTGGGCCACAAGCCCACATCCTATGGATTCTCTGTTATCTTTTTGGGCCACTGGCCCCACATGACTAAAATAATCTCTAAATAAATATAAAAATCTATATTTCAAATGTATTTTTTATATCATACTAGTAACTTTCATAAGATAAATAAAAAAAAATTAAATTCAAAGTAAACATAAGTCAAACCACATCATAAATTATTTAATAATAAAATAAAATACAAATAATAGATAGAATTAAAAAAAAAAAAAGGAGCAATATTGTTTTAAAAAACACGGGTACTTTGAAATTAGAATCATGAAGCTTCTAGGAAGCTCCACACCAGCTTTCTCCTTATGTTAGGAGCTTCCTTCTCACCTAGGGTGAGCACTCCTTACCCACTATCTTGGTAGTGGGTGACTTATGGATCCAGATTTTTTAGAGTGACTGCAGAAGGTCTCTTTGACTGAAGAGGAGACGTCAGATATAGCCATACGAGGAAGCCACCAAAACCAGACTCTCGAGGAATGCTCTCTAAGTGTCCTTGGACGCTTTTTGAGTGAAAAACCTCTCAACCTCCGAGCGGCAAAAAACCTGTTGAGATCCATATGGAAGATGGGAGACGATATCAAAATTATTGAAGTGGGAGAGGGCCTCCTTCAATTCAAATTTTCTATGGAATCCCAGCTTAAATGGGTGGTCAAGAATGGACCATGGTGTTTCGATGATCACCTCTTGGTATTGAAGAGGTGGCAGAAGGGTATGACGGCACAGAACATTACTTTTCCTACGATAGAGTTATAGGTCCAAGTATGGGGACTGCCTTTTGACTTAATGAATGAGGAGACAGGGAAGGAGATCGGTGGTGGTCTTGGGAAAGTTCTACAGGTGGATGCCAAAGCCTTCCAGTCAGAACAGGCATGGTTCCTTAGAGTAAGGGTTGATATTCCATTAAACAAACCTCTTCGAAGAGGAGCCCCGGTGAATAGCCCGGAAGGAGACAGGGCATGGGTAGCGTTCAAATATGAAAGAATAGTTGGTTTGTGTTATGCTTGTGGTAAACTTGGGCATGAGATGAAAGCCTGCCCCAACACTGACCAAATGACCACCTTTACAGCAAAAATGGAGACTCCGTACAGTGAGTGGATGAAGGCAGGGAGCCGCCGGCGGGCAGAAGCGAGCAAAACTCCACCACATGAACAGCCGAAGAATAACAGGGAGACCAATGGAGGCGAGATGCGTAGGGCTACGTCACACTTGGGAATCCCGAGAGAGCTGACAATCTCTGATGACACACGTAAGGAAAGTACAATTACTCCAGCGGCAGTTACGGAAAAAGCAGTACCACAGACCACGCCAGTTTTGAAAGCCAAAGTCAATGACAGTAACGGATCAAGCACAAATAAAGAGGCCGATATTCATGAGATTACTAGCCATGAATGGATAATACTGAGGCTCAAGGGACCAAAGAGCACGTGAAGGTGAACTTAAACAACCATGCAACTCATGTGGAAGGGAGCATGATTTGTGAACCTGCAAGTCACGTGGTTACTAAGCCACACTTCTTAAAGACCCATGCAACTCACGTGGAGGGGTGCATTAGTTGTGAACATGCAAGTCACGTGGTTTCTAAGCCACACTCTCAAACAAAGCAAACAACATGGACTAGACTTGCACGAGGACCGTATCGAGATGGCATGGATCATGAAAGTGAGACGATAACGAAGGTGGGCCTCAAGAGAGAGTGGGCCGAGAGTGGAGTGGAGAACAAAGATGCAACTCATGGAAAAGAAAAGAAAACCAGACTGGATGTGGGCTCTCCCTATCCAACCTTACCAACGATGGAGGCTGCAAAGCAGCCCCGCCAATCGCAATGATTATTATAAGCTGGAATTGCCGGGGGCTTGGGAACCAACGTGCAGTGGATGTTCTCACTAACATGGTGAGTAGTAAAGGACCCACCGTTTTGTTCCTTATGGAGACAAAGTGGTCTATCACAGAAATGCGAAAACTTTGCTATGACCTGAATTTTCAAGCAGTCATGGCTGTCCCGAGTGATGGCCAAAGTGGAGGTTTGGGCTTATTTTGGAAGGCAGAGTGTGATCTTCACATTCAAACGTTCTCTCCGAACCATATCGATGCACACATCAGGTCTGCCGATAAACCACCTTGGAGGATAACGGGCTTCTATGGACGACCGGAAGGACACAGAAAGCATGAATCATGGAGAATCCTTAGACACCCGCATGCAAGAACTTCCTTGCCATGGGTTTGCATAGGTGACTACAACAAAATACTTCACTCTTTTGAGAAGAACAGAGGTACCCCAAAACCCTTAGCGCCTATGTTGGCTTTCAAAGAAACTTTGTTGCACTGTGGGCTAGAAGACTTAGGGTACCATGGGTACCCTTTCACTTGGCGTAATGGCAGACCCGGTGAAGCCTTTGTAGAAGTAAGATTGGATAGAGCCTGTGCATCGTCAGAGTGGCAAGGCATGTTCCCATCAGCAAAAGTAGCTCACCTACAGGTATCTTATTCTGATCATGACCCACTGAATACTCAATGCTTTGCTCAACAGGGACAGACCAAGCGTAAGCGCCTCCACCGTTTTGAGGAACGTTAGGTGGCACACGAGGGTTGTGAGGAGGTGATCAGGGAGGCATGGAGCTACCAACCACCCAATGGTAGCCCTATGTTCAAGCTCTTCGAGAAGATTAAGCGCTGCAGATCGAATCTGGTGGCATGGAGCAAAGTGGTGTTTGGTAATGCTAGAATTCGGATTGAGGAAAAATAAAATGCACTCACGGCTATGGCCAACACCGGATACGAAAACAACCTGGCACATATTAATATACTTCGGGAGGAAATAAATACTTTGCTACACCAGGAAGAAGTGTTTTGGAGACAGCGTTCTAGAGCAATATGGCTCCCTACAGGTGACAAGAACACAAAATTTTTCCATAAACAGGCAAGCCAACGCCGAAGAAAAAACCAAATAGAGGGGTTGATGGATAGAGAAGGGGTTTGGGGGACGGGTGAGCAGAACGTGTGTGAGATAGCTGAGGAGTATTTCAAAAACATTTTTGCTACGTCAAACCCAAGTAATGTTGATGGGGTTCTTGAAGTGGTAGACGGGGTTGTGACGGAAGAGATGAACCAGTCCCTTCTCAAACCGTTTGTGGGTGAAGAGGTTCGGCTAGCCCTGTTCTAGATGCACCCGTCGAAGTCGCCAGGACCAAACGGTATGTCTCTTTTTTTCTTTCAGAAATATTGGCATGTGGTTGGAGGGGATGTCACAGAGGCAGTACTATCTGTCTTAAACTCAGGACATATCCTAACCAAGATGAACTTCACCCATATTTTGCTCATACCAAAGAAAAAGGACCCCCAATCTATGTCGGATTATCGCCCTATTAGCCTGAGCAACGTGGTCAGTAGGGTGGTATCCAAAGTATTGGCAAATAGAGTGAAGTGCACCCTGCCGTACATCATCTCAGATGCTCAAAGCGCTTTTGTCCCAGACAGACTCATCACTGACAATATGGCAGTGGCTTATGAGATGCTTCATAGACTAAGAAACAGAAGACAAGGAAGGGTGGGGCATATGGCAATCAAACTGGATATCAGTAAAGCTTATGACCGCGTGGAGTGGGAGTTTCTAAGGAAGATCATGTTGAAAATGGGCTTTTCAGCCAGGTGGGTGGACCTAACTATGCAATGTGTGTCGTCAGCAAGCTATACGGTGCTGATCAATGGCGAACCTCGAGGATTCATCTCCCCGACCCGGGGTTTAAAACAGGGCAACCCTCTGTCACCTTACCTATTCCTATTCTGTGTGGAGGGCCTTTCGGCCTTACTTCAGAAAGCAATAGAGACACAGCAGCTTCAAGGGATCAAATCTTGCCACAACGGGGTAAATGTTTCTCAACTTCTTTTCGCTGACGATAGCCTATTATTTTGTACAGCCACCCCAATGGAGTGCACTTGCCTTCTAAACTTACTGGCTGCATAAGAGCAAGCCTCGGGACAGGCGATCAACTGGCAGAAAACGGCTCTGTTCTTTAGCCCTAATACTGAGCCAGGGGTGAGGGAGGATATTTGAGCCATGCTTGATGCCCAGGTCGTGACAGAGTTTGAGAAGTATCTGGGGTTGCTGATGGTGGGAGGTAAAAACAAAGTGAGCACCTTTAAAGACCTCCGGGAAAGGATAGCTAAACGAGTCACAGGATGGAAGGAAAAGTTTATTTCGAAAGCAGGGAGAGAGGTCTTGCTTAAAACTGTAGCGCAGGTGATACCGACATATTCGATGAACTTGTTCCACCTGCCAAAAGCTCTTTGTAATGATATTAACTCAATCATGGCAAAGTACTGGTGGGGACAAACGAGTAACAAGAAGAAAATACACTGGATTAGCTGGAAACAACTGTGTGATCCAAAGAAAACTGGCGGTATGGGCTTTCGGGACATTCATGCTTTTAACCTGGCTATGTTGGCGAAACAGGCATGGAGGTTGCTCAACCACCAAAATTCCCTGTTCTTCAGAGTGTATAAGGCTCGGTATTTCCCTAGTGTCTCATTTGTGGAAGCTGAACTAGGAAGTAACTCGTCATATGTGTGGAGAAGTCTGCTGAAAGCTAGGGATATCATTTTGGCAGGGTCTAAATGGAAGGTGGGAAGTGGAGCCCTAATAAATATTTTTGGTCATCAATGGCTTCCAAGACCCCCGTGCCTTCACAGGGATGGACCAGAGCCCTTGAAAGTAAGGGAGCTAGTGGACATAGAAATGGGTCAGTGGGACAGAGCTAAGTTGGCGTACTGGTTTGAGCCCCATATTTGCGCGGATATCTTAAGCATAGCCATGCCAAACATGCAGGCAAACGATACACTAGTATGGAAGGAGAACAAAGCCAATGTTTTCTCCGTTAAATCGGCGTACCTTGTGGCTTTACGTGTGCTACACCCTTCAACTGGTGACCACTCAAATGCTATAGCCGATGGACGACTGTGGAAGGCAGTGTGGTCCCTCAATGTTCCTCCAAAAGTGCGTACATTTCTTTGGCGAGCTTGCTCCAACATATTACCTACCCGTGACAACCTTCACATGAAGAGAGTGCACGTTGCTTTGACATGCAGCGTATGTAACCAGCAAGCCGAAACTAGTGTGCACATCCTTTGGGAATGCCCCTTCGCACGCAATGTCTGGGCGTTGGTCAGAGGCAAAATACAGAAGAGCTCAGCGGTGGTCCATGATTTTTTCCTGTTAACTCGTAGCATGCTGCAGCGACTGACTCGGTTTGAGTTGACAGAATGGGCGGTGATAACGTAGGCTATATGGAACGCTAGGAACAAGTTTTGTTTTGAGGATACCCAAGCTCACCCAAAGGCTATTTTACGTAATGCAAGATCTCTCATGCATGAGTATCAAACGTTGATGGCCAACCAGAGGACATGATTTAGTCTAAGGCAGTTTTTTTAATTTTTTATTCTTTGCTTTAGTCAATTTTTTGGTCTGCCTCAGCATCTTTCAATTTCTTATTCATTTCTTTAGTCATGCCTTCTGTATGTGGCAGTGTTTAGTCTGCTTCTTGTCCTGTAGCCTAGGCGGATAGGCCTGTTTGTGGCTCAAGACCCTATTTCTTATACTTTTGTACTTTTGCCATTTTTTTAATATATTAATTCTACCTTTTTCAGTCAAAAAAAAAAAAAAAAAAAGGAAGCTCCACACCCACCAAGTACCAACCACCCACGTGCATTGGACTCATAAATATCTAGATATCACATTCCAAAGCACTATTATTCAAAGCCACATAAAAAGCCTCACACTCTCACTTTTTCTCTCTGGAATTGGCAGAGACACAAGTTTGAAGAAGTGAGTTTCAATGGTAGCACTTGAGCTCTGTCCATGACTTGAATTTTTGTTTTGGTTTTTTTTTTTTCTTCTTCTTCTTCTTCAATCTGATGTGAATCTTATCTTTTTTTTCTTCTCTTCTCAAACAATCCAATAACTTCTTCTACACTTTTAGTTTTCTTTCCAGCACCTTTTTTTTTTTTTTTTAAGGAACTTTCCAGCACCTACTTCTCAGATTTGAAATTTTGTGTCTTTCTCTCTCTACTTCTCAGTTTCTCATCTTCGGCTTCCTCAGTTCTCAAGCAAATTATAACAGATCTCAAGGTAAGACTCTCTTTCACAGCTTCATCCTTAACTCACTCTCCGTCTTTCTATTCCCGTCTCACTCTTTCTTCCCTAAAGAACATATTCGGCCAACCTGAAACTACTCTTCACGAAGAAATTTTCTGCGGAGGAAACTGGAAAACCCGTGTCCGATTCAGAAAACTGTGCGGTTTGACCGCAATTCGAGAGGTTCACAACAAAAATATAATTTTCGGTTCTTTTGTGTTTAAAGAACTGTTTTGAGGAGCGGTTCTCGATTAACCTAGTCAGACCGTACAGTCTGGTCTGGATTTCAAAACCTTGCCAATAGGTGGACTACGCCTTGGACCTTGGGTTGAATATCATTCAATGAGCCTAAAGTATTAAGAGGAGTAAACCTTAATCTTAAGGTTGTGGATTCACTTGAGGATTAAAAATTGATCTTAAGTTTGAGAATTCAAAGAATAAGGCCTTGTTTGTTAGTGTAGTTAAACACAACATTTTCAGTTTTTAAACAATATTATACACATTCTACATATTTTGTCACTCACACGAATTACTCAAACTCCCCTAACAAATGATCCCTAAATGTTGCAAAGGCAAAATCATCAAGAGCATCCATAACCACTTTATTACTCCACATTAAAAGCTATGAGCTCTGTCAAGGATAATGTACCCAACTTTTCTCGTTATGGAATTACAGTGCTTTAGCTAGATATGAGTGTTTAGTAGGAATAGGGTTAGACTTACCTCAACTATTCCTTAAATATGCAATATACTGGAAATGAAACTTTCAAGTTCATATTTCTTGGATAATTCTTAATTAAATTGCCTTGAACTTTTATGCAGATAATTTTTAGTTTACAAAGTTACACTTAATTGACATCAGTGTGAGAGCATGTTTCAATCAAGACTGTAACAGTTCCATATCTCTCATGGTTTCACTAATTTTCCCACCAGGAAAAGGGTTTAGTGAGGGGGTTTGTTAACATATGATCAGTTGGTTGATATTCGTTTACTGATTTATTCACAAGACTTCTTTTGTGACTGTATCATAGTAAGAGCATCCACAACCGGATTCTATATCTCATCTTATTTTACCATCTCAAAAAGTCACTTTATCAATTATACAATACAATTTTACAATTCTCCAACATTCCAACTTTTATTTTCCAATCCTACTCATTAAAATAATATCTTTACGCAATAAAATAATATATCTCACAATTACCATTGTACAATTCAACACATTATTTATTCTTTCTCTCTCTTTCCTTCTGTTCAGAACCACAATCACCACCCCCACTGCACACCACCACCACCGGCACCGGCAACCCAAAAACTACCGTCAACACCAAAAAAAAAAACCCTGAGAAAAGACCAGAGCCACGCCGCTGCACCTACTGCCCTCCGACCATCAACACAACCACCACCACCTTATAAAAAATCTCTCTCTCTTCTCTCTTCACTGTGAAGAAACCCAGATCAGTACCTCTTCTGCCCAGCAACAATCACTTACCTAGTCCTCTGCCCAGCAACAATCACTCACAACACGGACCCAAATCACTGCTACACCACCAGCCACCCCAGCAAATCACAACAACAATCCCAAAACAAAAATTTGAAGAAAAACCCACCATCAAGGCATCAACAATCAATGTCAATCTTTAAAGTGATCGGATTTGCCACTGCCGTCGAACCCCAACAAACCACCAGTCACCACCACCACGCCACACACCACATGCCCACCGGAAAAATCCATTAAATCATAAACCAACAAACCCATTAAATCAGAAAACCAACAAACCCATTATTTTGACACCCATGCGATCAAAATTCGATCTCCACAGAACCCACGCGATCAAAACCCCATCGGAACGGAACCCACGCGATCTCCTTCCACCGATCAAAACCCCATCTGAACCCACCCAAAATCAAAACCCACCTTGCCAAACCGATCTCCACGCACGACTCAGTCACCATGTCAACACCACCAAACGCCAATCTCCACCGCGTTGACCTCCAGCCACCATGCCCATCTCAACCGCGCCACCAGCCTCACCACCACACCGATCTAGAAATCCGATCCAGCGTGAGCTCCGATCTGGCTTGGTGATTCGGCGTGAGCTCTGATCTGGCACAGACAACTGAGAGAAGCTTGACAATGGCGAGAGAGAGAGGGGATGAGAAAGAGAGAAGGAAGAGAGAGAAAAGAAAGAGATAAAATGAGAGAAGAGAGAGACATTTGCCGAGTAAAAAGCATTAAAAAAAAAAAATTTATACCATTCAGCTACAGTACCATCTTACATTTGAGATGATACTGTAGCTAAATCTCAAAATTTTTTTGGCATTTGCAATATGCCCTTCCCATTGTTGAGCAGTTTTGGGGCTTAAATGCCAAATGTTACTAACATTTGGCATATACAAGCCCCACTGCTGATGCTCTAATATATTCGCTATTACTAGACATCCTCTTATTCCTTGTATTATGAATAGCAAAAAATAAGTACATTTATAATTCAAAACATAATGCATAGTATGTTTTAAATATCCCAGAATATTAATTTCTTTCTCATCCCCAATACTAGGGTCATTAGTGAATCAACTTAATACGTCACTATATCCAAACCAAATGCGTCACCATCATTAAGCCAATACCATAACATTATCCTTTTATTCTCTTGTCCATCAATCTAATAAAATTATTCCATGACAGCAAAGCTATTACAATCCATGATATGCATAAATACACTAAGTTATTACAATTCAGTGTGTTTTGTGTAATCTATTATATAAGAATATAAAACTTAGAAAGTATTTGGCTTGCTAGTGAAATGCCACTTCATGGTTATAGTAATGACTAAAACTAAAATCAAATATAAGAAACAACTTCATAGCCAATGCATTAGTAATTCTAAGTTACCGTGGTACTTTAAGCACACGTTTGTGGATAAGAGTAATTCTAGGTTCTTTTAGTATGTAGCCCTTCGGTTATATAAAGGGCCAATGCATCAGTAATGACGGAGCTATACCGATTGCAATGACTATAGATGGCAAAAGCACTATCCAATGGGCCAAATCATAAGCCGGCATTTTTTTAGTGAAAACGTTATTCTTTATCACCAAACAATCTATATCAACCTCACATCTTTATATTTTAGCAAAATACCAACTATAAAGCTAGCTATGTCCTTCAAGATTTGCATATTCCATAAATTCCTTTTTTCTAATTACGCATACTCCAATGAACTAACTAAGCATACTCAAACACATAGCAAAACATTTCTTCGACATTTGAGATGTTTCAAACTATAAAACGAAACCGCAACAGGAAACAATGCAATGAAAGGATACTAAGAAATTTTAAACATTTTGAAAGGTAAATAACAAAAATTGGAAGTAATGCAATCTTAAACATTTCCTAGAAGCTGAAGACATTTTGGACCACAAAACAAAACAAAAAAACAAGTGATTGAATGGAACCATATACAGAGTATAGGCAGTTACCTTAATGCCCTTACAACAGTGACCCAGCTACCCTTACTTGCTGGAATGAGACCAAGACAAACACGATCAGCAACACCTTGCATGCAGAAAATCAAAAGGAATCAATCAGAGCTATCCATCTTCTTGTACATTAATGCATGTTTTCATGATAAACTTTTAATTTTGGGCCAGTGTAAAATATCAGCCATTGCAACACATGCTTTCACAAAAATAGGACAATAAAACAGCAGCCTGGGATATCAAACTACAAAGTAGACCCATAAAGCAATGCACAAGTACTACCACTCTTAAGTTGCATCGACAATTCGACATTTTCAGAAGCAAAATGTACACATCCCAAAAAATCTGTTAAACCTATTCATATCAACCCAATTGGAATCACAACTTTAGTTACCACCCAACATAGCATGACCAAAATTATAGGATCTCCATACCATTACTAACAGAACCACCCTATACTCCAATACACACTATCACAGCACATCGAAACATATAAACCTTAAACCATTGTCTTTTGGGTAAAAAGAAGACAATCATCTATAATATTATTGTTCAAACAGGATTGAGCTATTTTTTTTTAATATTACTTCAGCAATTAAAAATTTCAACAAAATATAAACAACCCAGAAAATTTTTAATAGATTCAAAGCCTCTAAGCTACTTAAACCATCTGTTTCAATTGGTTTGCTTAAGCTAATTTCAAATCAAATATTTTCAAAAAAACAATATAATAATATCCAAACAGGAAAAAATCATCAGATTCAAGCTAAACCAGCATATGGGTAAGCATAATAACATCATATAAACAACAAACAAACAAACAAAATTCTCCTTTATTATTTTCTCAGCAACCAAACAACAGGGAAAAATGAAAGCAAACACGATTTCAAGTTAAAAGCTAACAGTTTTCTCAAAACCCAAATGCCAAAAACATAAATAAGATCCATTTTCCAGTTCAAACTTGAACATCACAAAACTAAGAGAGTATCATTTTGGTTGGGGCTTAGGAGGAGCCAAATCAGAAACCCATTCACAAAAAACAAGAAATTACCAAATAAAAATAACAAGAAACACAGATCCATATATAGCTACAATATACAAATCTATGCAAGTTCACAATCTAGACTCATTCAAGCACTTTATCAAACACGTTATTAGCAATACTTTGAAACTTTAAAATTTAAGTAAAAAAAGCAATCAGATCTGGAACCCACCCACAAATAACATGTTATTACCCCCATAAAATCACAATTAATAAGAAATTACCCAATAAAATCACAATTTTAAGAACATAGTTATTTGATCCAACTCAAAAGAAACCCACGAAACAAAAAGAAAAACAAAGTTTACCTCTGAAAGAAAAACCCAAGCGTGAGAGACGATTGATTTTGAAGAAGTTGTGTGAGAGAGAGACAGCGTGAAGTGTGGAAGAAATTGTGTGAGAGAGAGGCTGAGAGAGTTGAGAGAAATTTGAGACTGAAGAGAGAAATAACGTGAATAATAATGTGAATTTATTTTATATAATCGTTTGTAATTTTGTTAATTTAGAAATGGTAAATTGGATAATTCATTTGGTTAATAATTTATCTAATCTACTCTACTCTCCCGTAGTTGAAACCCTTCCCCCTTCTTTCTTAAAAAACTTCCAAATAAGGTAATTGAATTACTCTCCCTCTCTCTACTCTACTCCTTCTCCTTTTTTAAACATCCAGACAGGCCATAATAGTTTACGTTGTACTATTCTGCAATCATTTCAATTCTTAAAGGGCAGATTATATTTTCTCGAAATAACATGAAGGATGTTATTTAAGATGCATACTCTTTAACACTTTAGCATTAAGGTCTTACTAGCAACTACCACAACTCTAAGGGCCCCTATTAGTTAACTTATTTTTATTTTGTGCACATATTGAGGGCCTGGGTGGCATTGACAATTGGATAAATGGCATGGCCAGGCTAACCCTGGACGGACAAGGTGAGCTCACCTTTGTGCGTTTGTACACATATAATAATGATGGAAAAGGGGTAAAGTGGTCAATAAATAAATAAATTATATGGATATATCTTCACAGATGATTTATCTTCATAGTTTATGCTGTATGATACAACATAAAATTTGGTCCATGGGCCAATGTTGCTTCACTTCTATATATATATATATATAAAATTTGGTCCATGGGCCAATGTTGCTTCACTTCTATATATATATATATATATATATATATATATATATATATATATAACTAAAGTTGAGGGAAAATTCAATTAAATTTCAAATTAAAATTTAATTAGAGTTTAATTTTGAGTCATGTGTCTTATCTAATCTAAACTTTTAAATTTTTTTATCAAGTGAGTTAATTTAGTGTAAAAATTGGATTTCCATTAGAGAATAATTTTGCGCCATATGTCATATCTAATTTAAAATTGTTAAAATTGTATGCCAAATGAATTAATTCAGTGTAGAAAACAAAGAAGTTAATTCAATGCACAAATTGGCATTGGCTACTGCTGTTGTTGGCACGTGTAAGGGATGCATCCCAGCATGATCCAACACCCTCAAACCCCCTTCCCAACATACGAACACTGATTTTGAAATTAAAAAAATTTTCAGATATTTATTGTAAAAATGAATATCTAAGAGATCGAAAGAACTTACAGGGATCAGGATTTGTGAAAATTGATCTGATTGCAAGTAGCACCTTAGTGATTGTTAGAGCTGGACTCCAATTATCGTTTAAGATGTCTATAATCAAATTCCCAGCAGCATCAACATTGCAGTGGTAAAAACGAGTTTTGAACACTACCTACAAGCCTAACGTTATATTATGCTCTAAAAGCTGAAGCGTAACAATTAATGTTGCTACGCTCCTGTTGAGCCACGTTATCATCCATGTCATCTCTTTTTTAGTTTTTTATTTTCCTTTTATTTTTGTTATTTTAATTCCTTTTTTTTAAATTGTGCAAAACATATGATGACTTTATATATTCTCATGACTTTACACATTCTAAATAGTCTTAACTCTTTTGCATTAAATTATGCTCTCCTCCTATTACTCAAAAGCTTCTTTAAAAAAAAAATTCCTCAACTATCCATTGAATGTTTTCCTATTTTTCATCTTCCCCACCCCCCCCCCCCCTTTTTTTTTTTGGATAACCTCTTCATAAGGACTGATCTAACCGCAACCCACTCACCTTCCCTAATTACTCCATTAAACCCAACCAGCTAACTATTTGAATTCACAATTAACAGTCCTCCTTGGTCTCTCTCTCCATCAAACAAACGGATAACATCACCCTGCTTTTCCACTACCTTATTAAATCCATTTTAACATCAATTCAATACTACTTCGATTCTTTGATCTCAACTCCTATTCTCCCCCTATTGATTTATTTTCTTTATAAATTGCTATTGCTCCCTCTCCACTTCTACAAATGCTGTAAAAACACCATTGGACTCGGTAATGCTACAGTTTTTTTTGCTCTTCTTCTATCAACTAGGTAATCAATCTGTCTCTCATACTATCTCATTTTTCTCTATTTACCAAAACCCAAACTACTAAGACCCAATTTGTGTCTCATGCTCTCGGTTACTCCATTGTCCATCTAATTTAATCTATTGAGAAAACTGGAGAACTAGACAGTGCAAAAGCAAAAGATACATGTTGATGAAACTACAAAGATAAAACGATCAATCTTTAGGCTTGATTTTTTGTCAGTAATTTTTCTCCTTTTTGTCAATACAAACTCTTTAATTGTCACCCATTCGTTTGTTTATCCCATGTGGAATGTTAGACAATTTTGCTTTTTTAGTTATTGTTGCATGACATATACTTGGATGAAATTTCTCTTAGATGTGTGGTATGAAATGCCTCTTCGCTAAAGTTTTAAGACATGAATCTTGACAAATATGATGTTATGAAAGGAGCAGGTTATCAATGGGGAGAATACCTTTGAACAC
This sequence comes from Quercus glauca, assembly GCA_023736055.1. Lineage (NCBI taxonomy): Eukaryota > Viridiplantae > Streptophyta > Magnoliopsida > Fagales > Fagaceae > Quercus > Quercus glauca. The sequence goes on along the minus strand of CM043315.1, from coordinate 53,081,204 downwards.
TATTTCTAAACTTGAGCACCATTCTCTTAATGGATGTCTCCACAGTTGAGCTTCAAATGTTTTTGTGGCTCCTAATGGTTGGGAGAGGTTTCTTAAGTTTATGTCCATGAATGTCATTTACATATTGCACGAATTACATCTCCTTATGGTGAGGATTTTGATTTTAATATTTGGGTTTCTATTGGTCACATTTGCATTTGCATTTGTAAGCAAATGCAAGCATAAGATTGAAGGGGGGAAAAAGACTTTCTTTGTTAGTAGTAGAAATAAGATGTTCAATGTGGGTATGCGGTTTGAATCATTGATTGTTGTAAAACTATACTTTACACTTTTTTTTTATAATTTTATAGACATGACTTGAAAAGCTAAAAAATCTAGAAATGTTTCTAATATAAAAATAACAAATTACTAAACAAAAACAAAAAAAAAAGTTATTAATACAGAATCCAATGTTACTTTGAAACTAATTTATAAATGTTTTGTTGTTGGAAACAATCAATCTCAATCAGTCATTGAAGCTCACAAATTTTTACTTTAAGACCCTCACTTAGAAAACTATTTGTCATTTTGAAGCCATGAGAGACACCACCACTAAATATGGACTCATAATTGTTTTATTTATGGGATGCAGATGGAAATTAACACTGTTTTATTTAGCCCATCATTATTGTCAAATTTCTTAATGTTGATATGAAGCAAATTGATAATGAAAAATTTCCGTGTTTCTTTTATAGATGAACAAAATGGTGGATTCATACGTATTTGTAGAGTATAGGAAAAGTCATAAAATCTTCAATGTAGCTATTTTGTTATTGTTGCATCCCATGTGTTTGGTAAAATTCCTTTTAGACATCTTATATTTTATTTTCAAAACCATATATATATATATATATATATTGGTCATTCTATTACAAATAATCAACATCTCTACCATCAAATTTCTTATTGATCTAAGCTTTCTTGGTAAGCTTCTAATTTACTTAGTTGGTCATCTTTAGAAAAAGACCAAAAGGAGAATAAGATTAAATATATTTTACTTGAGAATATCATTATGCTATTAATGTTTTTATGTATAAATACTTGAGTAACTGGATCATTTTTTTGTTGGCACTTGTTATTATTTTAATTATCCTTATATCTAGACCCTATATTAATTTTTGGGAGTTCAAAGTGATAGCCTATCAGTAATGACATCCTTTGTGGTGTCTCATTATTTACTTAAATATTACATATATGCAATACTTATTTCATTTAACATTTTGAATTATTATTCATTTTCCCCTTTTAGTCTCCTTGCAAGCCTTGAAATTGCATAACTTCTAATATAACAGTCAACACTAAATTAAGCTTATGTTGCAGGAACAACAGATGCAATGCCTACAGTGTCCCCACTTTTGCCCAATTAAGCATTGCACCACATAAACTTCTCAATAGTGTTGGTTTTTATGATGAAGTCTTTGGTATTTGTAATGCAAGCCTAAATGGAGAATAAACTTTTAGATACCATGAACAATAATGTATTGAAGAGTTTTGTATAACTACTCTACAATCACTGTAGTTTGTGTATGCCAATGCCATCTTCATTCTGAAAAGTGAGAAACCGGGAAAATCAAAGAGAAAACTCTCATGGTTGACGGTGATTAAATATTCCTTGATTAATTCCTCTAGGTTGAACATGTACACTCCCTAGAAAAAATAATTATCTTTATCTCACAATGTTGAAGGCAATCTACTAGAATTCTATATCATATTTTACTCTCTAAAGATCTTAATTATTAGTTTTAGAGATGGTTCTTACGGTTTAAGAGACAAGATCAACAAAACAAGGGTTTTATATTACTATATTTAGATGACTCTGCAATGCCATGATGGATGGATTGGTCTTATTTTACCATATAATCCAAGTAATCATGTAAGTTATGAATTTAAAGGGCTATATACTGTGTGATTTGTTCATATGTTGTAATTTAAAACCCAATTTCAAATAACACATACTGAATTTTAAAAAATATACAATGTATAATATATTAATTTAATAATGTTTGAATAAAAAATTATGACATCAAATTTTTCTGCGCATTGTGCGGGTCTGCAACTAGTGGTATGATAAATTAGAAAATCTTTGCAAATATATCAGTCTTATGTTTATTAAATAGTTTCATTTATGCTCACACACACATAATAACAAAGAGTACCCACCAAATGCAGAAACATTATGGAAAAAAGACATGAAACGTCAAAGCACAAAATGCTCCTCATTCTAAAGTGGACTTTTTCCATAGACGAATCTCATCTGCCAAGATTTCATAATTTTGTTATTTGTGTAAGATAATTTTATTTTATACTGTATATTTTAGTGTTAAGCACATGCAAAGGGCTTAAAATAATATTTCAATAATATAAAATATAATCTGCATAATAATGAGGAATGCATACATGTCCAAGTTTTTATAATAAAAAAAATACTAAAATAGCACATGATGATAGTACTAATCAACTACTAATAGTGAGCCACATAGTAATTTTAAGGACCCAGTTTGAACTCCTAGTCCAAAAGGTGTGTGGACTTCAGCTCAAAAAGCCCAAAACAATAAATTTGTAGAAAATGAGTTGAAAAACTGGGCTTTAGTGAATTAAGTAACAAGCCAATAGATTTTGATGACAAAGAAAGAAAGATAATAGACATTCACTAAAGAAAAACGTCCTCGGCCAAGTCCGAGGAGACCGATTCTAGTATATTGCTTTTGAAACTTGATTACAAGTCTGGTTCTAGACTGCTACAGTATTTCTTTCTTGATTTCTGATCCCCCCTCCTTCAGGGGTCTCATACATTATATATCTCCCTCCTAGTGATCTTGGCCTTCCATTTGTTGATCATCCAAGCCACCACTTGAGTGCCCGTCCCATCAAACACCCATTTTGGCTTTTTGTGAGTTGTGGTAGCCAAGACAGCATTGTTCAGGGGTCTCCTCCACATAAATGCGGCTAGAAAAGTAGCTGCAGTGCATTAAATGCGGTGGTAACAACTTTTCCTTAGGTACCTCCAAGCTTCCACTTTTTGGTACACTCGAGGTGTATGTTCCTGTCACTGGAGCTCCCTAGAAGGTCGTTTTGATCGATGGGATCCAAATCTAGTTCGTGTTTAGCTTGTCTGAGGAGGTATTCCTCCTCGAACCACCTTTCCAGTCATATTATGTTCATGAAGGTCTGAGCTTCAACTACTAACTACTGTTTAATCATCCTCGGATCACCTATGCTCTCAGCCAAGGCCCAAGTCCCAATATATGATTTTGGGCCTTTATCCCTACAATAGCCCTTCAAAACTCTGATTTTTCCCTCTCATCCAAGGAGGAAAAGTGGGGTTTTGACTTTTAAGTGACAAGACCATTTATTTCTTTGGTTCACACGTGTGACATTACCGTTTTGTGCTTCCCATGATTGCTACTAACGCTTCAAAGTCCTCGAGATGCCATTAATTACTCCAGACGACGCCTTGTTCCCCAGATCTAATGGTGAGACACAGATCCAATAGTTGATCTTTCTCTTGGAGTTTTGAGCGGGATAACTCCCACTCATTTTCACCCTCTATAAAAAGCCTTGAGGAAGATCATTCTCCCTTTACTTTACAAATTTTCAAATTCTTAAGAGATCTCAAGCATTTCATTTCACTAAACTCCTGAGTTTCCTGAACTCTTTTCCTTAAGAAATTTCCAAAATATTTTCCTAAGGGTTCAGGATTTAAAACACTCACTTGCTTTTGTAAGTCTCTATCTCTTCAAAATTTCTTTTTCTCCTTGGCCTTCTTTCTTTTTTAGAAAGCTTCCTTTGCGTCATCTTCATTTGCTTAGATGGGTAGATTCAAGCACTTAGTAGACTTTCCAACCGGTATGGAGGGTTTTAGGCTTACAATATTGCACCCCGGACCAAGTATACACGAACAGAGGGAAGGGTGAGGTTGTCATTCCAATGATTGCCTTCATAGAGGGAGGAATGACACTTCCCATGGGTAGGATAACTAGAGACTACCTGCTCAGCCACAGGTTATGTCCCCATCAGTGCGTTCCTAACCTATTTAGAGTCCTAGGAAGTGTAGATACTCTAAACGATCAAATGAACTTAGGGCTCACATGGCACGATGTTGTTCATATGTACGAGTGCCATTCCCTTGCTAGTGCGGGATATTACCTCAAGTCTCAATCTGATGTCGTTAGGTTGATATCCTGCCTTCCTAAGTCCAATAAGAGCTTAAAGGATGACTATCTGGTTGTCTCCAGGGAGTGGCACGACGATCTTCACTGCCTAACTCAGGCAGGAGAGCCAGGTGGGGTACCTTAGGATCAATTCTTTTAGACAAGGGATTTAACCCTTTTAGTTTTATTCCTCTTCGCTTTTAGCACTTCATCTTCTTCTGATGATAATTTTCATTGGTTTGACCATGATTTCCTCCTCAAATGTTTTTGCAGATAAAATCCACGTTGCTCTGAAGATCAATTTGACCAACGTTCCGGCTCTTAACTACCTACTGAGGTCAGAGATATTCGTAAGTGAAGACGGACAGCTACGGGCCGCTCACCTAATTTTGGACTACGTGCCTTTGTCCCGCATATTTCAGGATGCAGGCCAGGCAATAAGGGCTAGAAGCTTTAGATTAGCTCAGATAAACGTTTCCAAGCCAAGGTTTTTGGCTCAGAATGATTTTCCTCCTGTTAAGCTGCCACCCCAACATGTTCCTCAGCAAGTAGTTACTCTAAGAAAGGAGTCAGCCTCGTCCAACCATTCTCTAGATGCCGAGATCGACTAGTTTCACTTCGAAGAAGAAAAAAAAGGGGCACCGGAAAGGCCTGTAGAGCTCTCAGATTCCGAACACGAGTCCGACAGATTTTCTGCAGGTCATCCTCCGAAGCTAATCATTGCTCAGGTCGATACCAGTTCAGAAGAAGAAGGAATTGACTTGAAGCAAAGGTCCAGCTTGAAGGGTCTACTAACTAACAGGAACAAAGGGACAACTTCAATAGAGGTTCCCAAAACCCAAGTTCCTTCCAGTCTTCCTCCTCCGCCCCCCTCCCCTCCCCTCCGCCCTCTACTGACATCAGACTGCACGTCAATCCGAATTTAAGGAAGAAAAGGCCAGTTGAGGATCTAGAGGAAGGTGAGCTCGCCCCTCAAAAGGGGGCCAAACAATAGAAGAAAACCAAGGATGATGCTGAGGTGCGCTAAGGGCCGCGCTCCTGGGCCCGTTAGCTAGAATTGGAGGGTGCTCCCATTCCTTGGGATGCCATGATATCGGAGTCCCAAAGGGGGCACGCCACTCACCTTGCCGAGACCTTAGAGCAACCCCTCCTTCTTCCCAGAGATATGGAGGGCCTCAAGCGCACCAGGCAACCGGATCTTTTCATATCATTGAAGAGGGACCTTACAATGGTAAGTTAATCAACACCCTTTTTGTCAAATATTTAGGTCTACATTTATCCATACATGTATATATATATGTATATATTTTTTATGCGACCCCTTTGCTACTTTTATACAGATTACCCAGTAGGTTTATGTAGCTAAGAAGTGGGTCAGGAATGCCCATGACGAGGTTAAGGCTGAGGCTCATTCCCATCTCGAGGTTGAGAAGGCTCTTAGAGCCCTTAAGGAGGAGCGCATTGAGCTGGGTAACAAGCTAAAGGAGCAGATAAGGCTTGCATGAGTGCCTTGGCTGGTCTAAAAAATGCTGAGCCCTAAGCTAAGGACTAGCGTAAGTTGTTCGACACAACGGAGTTGAACTTGGCCACCCAGAAACAGCTAGTTCTGGATCTCAAGGCTGAGCTGCAAAAGGTCAAGGATGCAGTTAAAGAGGCAGCTCGGGTCTGAAGCTATAGTGAACGCATCCTACGAACGTGGGGTGGAGGATACGAAGAAAAGGCTGGCTAAAAAGGTAGCCGAAGTGTGCAGGGATTACTGCACTGAATCCTGTATAAAGGCGCTTAACAGTGCGGGGGTCCTTACTGACTCCGAGTTGAGGAAGGCTGAGAGAGTGTTCCTTCCGAAACACATCCGAGAAGCTCCAACGGACCTCCCTTCTGCAGCTCTACCCCTCCCTCCCCCTGAGCAGGTCTCTAGTATCCAAGATCCCACTCTTGATGCTGAAGTCCCCCCAGGGGTAGGTAAGGGTAAAGAGGTCTTGCCCTCAACCAAAGACACTCCCTCTGAGGATACCCTTTCGATCAAAGATATGGTCTCCCAGGCCAAGGAAGCTGAGTCTAAGTCTAAAGCTAGGGATGCCAAGCTCAAGGCAGCTGAATCCAAAGAGAGCTCTCAACCAATAGCGGGCTAGTTGTAGGACTTTTTCTTTACTTTTTCTGTCATTTCCTTTTCTTATGGCTTCTGCCACCACTTGTAATGCAGCTTCTTTTGATTAATGAATAGACTTTTCTTTCTACCTTTTGTGTCTCTGCTTTGTATGTTTTCAAGCTTGTTATTATTGCGAATAAAATTGAACTGTTACCACTCTGGCTTTGATAAAAATCGACAACAATACCCTGCTACCAGTTTAAATAATTTGATTATCAGCAACGAAGAAATTTATTCCGTACTTGTACTGTGAATTAACCCTTTCAAAGATAGAGATCCGAGAAGCTGGTAATAATCTAGGATTTGTTTTGACACTTAGTGAAAAACAAATAAGTATTATACTGTTAAGCGTCCTAAGGCATGTGACCCAAATGACCAAGTATGATCAAGGATTGTATCAGATACTCAGAAAGATTTGAATAGGTGTGTTAGGTTGTTAATTTTACTAAAGTATGTGGTCCGAGGGACCAAGCATGTCACACAATGTCAATTTCCCCAGAGTATGTGGTCCGAAGAGCCTGACATAACTTATGTTATGTTTAATCACTTATAAAGAGATGTTATAGTATGTTAATTTTCCCAAAGCATCTAGTCTGAGGACACAAGCATGACTAAGATTTTGTTTAACCACTTATAAAGAGATGTCGTAGTGTGTTAATTTTCCCAAAGCATCTGGTCTGAGGACACAGGCAAAACTAAGGTTCTGTTTAACCACTTATAAAGAGATGTCGTAGTGTGTTAATTTTTTCAAAGCATCTGGTCCGAGGACACAGGCATGACTAAGGTTCTGTTTAACCACTTATAAAGACATGTCATAGTGTGTTAATTTCCCCAAAACATCTGGTTCGAGGACACAGGCATGACTAAGGTTCTGTTTAACCACTTATAAAGAGATGTCGTAGGGTGTTAATTTCCCTAAAGCATCTAGTTCAAGGACACAAGCATGACTAAGGTTCTGTTTAACCACTTATAAAGAGATGTCGTAGTGTGTTAACTTTCCCAAAACATCTGGTCCGAGTACATAGGCATGACTAAGGTTCTGTTTAATCACTTATAAAGATGTCATCGTGTGTTAATTTCCCCAAAGCATCTGGTTCGAGGACATAAGCATGACTAAGGTTTTGTTTAAACACTTGTAAAGATGTCATAGAGTGTTAATTTCCCTAAAAGATCTGGTCCGAGGACTCAGGCATTGCTAAGGTTCTGTTTAATCATTTATATAAAAATGTCGTAAAGTGTTGATTTTTCCAAAACATCTGGTCCGAAGACTCAGGCATGACTAAGATTCTGTTTAATCACTTATATAAAGATGATAATGGGAAATATGAGGTATTTACACAATAAATGAACATATGACAAAGAAAACTTTTATTAATAATAATACATTTTCAGGTTGTTTACATTCCATGATCGTGGTATTACATGTTCATCCAGGTCTTCGAGGAAATAAGCTCCTATACCAGCCAACGAAGTGATGCGATACGACCCCTCCCAGTTAGGCCCTAGTTTTCCCTATACTAGGTTCTTTGCAATACCCAGAACTTTCCTCAACACCAAATCATCAAGCACTAATAGCCTCAGCTTCTCATTGGCATTATAACCTTGCTTGAGTTTGTGCTAGTAGTATGCCAATTGGACCATCGCATTCTCTCTTCTTTCCTCAATAAAGTCTAAGCTCCTTTCTAGCAATTCATTGTTATTGCTCGAATTGAAAGAGCTAGTCTTTAGTGTAGGGAAGCTGGTTTCCAAAGGAATAACAGCCTCAGGCCTCGTAAGTCATTGAAAAGGGGGTTTCCCCATTAGATCTGCGAGGCATGGTTCGGTATGTCCAGAGGACATGTGGCAGCTCTTCCACCCATTTTCCCTTCACATCATCCAACATCTTCTTGAGTCCATTCACTATGACCTTGTTAACAGCCTCACCTTGTTCATTCCCTTGGGGATAAGTTAGGGTAGAATATCTATTCGTAATTCTCAATTCACAGCAGTACCTCCTGAAATATTTACTGTCAAACTAAAAGCCATTGTCTGAAATGAGGGTACGAGGGACCCCAAACCAAGTGCTAATGTTTTTCCAAACAAACTTCTTGGCATCCACATCCCTAATGTTCGTCAAGGGCTCAACTTCAACCCACTTAGTGAAGTAGTCTGTGCCGACCAGTAGATACCTCTTGTTCCCTGCTGCCTTAGGGAAAGGGTCTACAATGTTTAAGCTCCATTGAGCGAATGGCTAAGGATTGGACAGAGAATTAAGGACTCCTTCCTGTTGGTGTATGTTCGGCGCAAATCTTTTACACTAGTCGCACTTCTATACATATTCTTACGCTTCTCTTTACATGTTCAGCCACCAATAGCCTTGAGTGATGGCTTTGTGTGCCAAAAATCTGTCTTTAGTGTGGCTTCCACAATTCCCTTCATGTAACTCCTCAAGGAGTAATTTTGTTGCCTCGGGGTGTATACATAGCAAGTATGGTCCAGAAAATAAGCGCTTATACAATTTTTGGTTCTCGAATAGCTAGAACCGAGGAGCCTTTCTACGTATCTTGTCTACTTCTGATTTCTAATCAGGCAGGATATCCTCCTTTAAGAATAGTACCACGGGATCTGTTGGGTTCTAAGAAATTAGGAATTAATGTATTAGAACTTCAATTTGTATTTTGTTGGCAAACCATGATCAAAACATTTAGTCTAGGTTTAGGCTTGCTCAAAGTATGTTTATTTGTAAAATTGGAATCGAGTGATTGCAGAATTTATTGGACTAAATCTGTAAGTCTCGATCGATCGAAAATTAGACTCGATCGATCGAACCACGTACAGATTTATTTTTCTGCAGAGTTCCAGTTCAGCCCAAACTCTATTTAAACGTCTTGGGGTTCAAGTAAAACACTCCTATATATAAGGAAAACCCTAGAACGTTTTTGGGATTTTGAGAGAAAGAGATTAGAGTGCCTCTTATGCCTCCTTTTATTAGGGTTTTGTACCCAAACCTCTCTAAGTCTTTGTTACTCATATTTGCTGTTTATGTGAATCTCTTGTGAGATCTTTAAGGAGCTTTCCTTCACATAAACTTAGGGTTTTCAACATTGAGATTATTTCAACATCTTGATGATCAACTTGGTTGCTGCCTTTGAAGCTTAAAGATAATCAAGCGTGGGTGCTTGTAGCTAATCAAGGGATTCAAAGAAAGAAGTAGTCCGTGGATTCGAAGCCTGCGCGTGGTCGTGTCAGGAAGTTTTACTGGTGGGTAGCATTAGGAAGTCAAGCGGGGAGCTTGTAAGTCCTTTTGTAAGAACTTCAATTCTTTCTTAGTGGATTCCGTTTTGCCTTGAGGATCGGTGGGTAAAATCCTCCCCAGGTTTTTCCGTGTGGTTTCCTGGGTGATCATATCATGTGTTATTTATTTTCTGCTGCTTTATATGTTTTATATGCTTGATATGATTTTGTGATTGTTTTAACCTAGAATTGTTTAATTTGACTAAGTAACAACTTGGCTAATTAATCTAGGCTACGCAATCTGGTTATAGTTTAAGGGGTCTAAACCGTTCAGGATCCATCCAACTAGGTCCTACTCTGACTTGGTGAACATAGACCACCTCATTCTTCACCTTGGTGGGTTTGTAGAAATCCTCTACGAGGATGACCGAAGGTAAGCTTTGTGCCGAGGAGGTTGCAAGTGTGGCCAAGGAATCAGTATGTGTGTTTCCACTTCTGAGGATGTGCAATGGGTTGAAAGATTTGAACTCTGATTGTAGGTGGCTAACCTGACTCAAGTGCCCCTGCATTACATCTCTCGCTTCAAATTCTCCTTTCACTTGGCCGACGACCAATCTAGAGTCCGAGAACATCTCTACGGCCTTTCCTTCCATTTTTCGAATCATGGCCATTCCCATCAACAAAGCCTCATATTTAGCTTCATTATTGGTGGCTAAGAATCCCAATCTTAATGTTTCTCAATGGTGATCTTTTCAGGGGATAGTAGTACTAGCCCCACCCTGAAACCTTTCTAATTTGCTGCACCATCAACGTATACTTTTCAGGATAGGGGGCCCTGTTGGGAGATCATGCCAATCGATTTTATCCATATTTTGTGTTTTCGCCTCTTCTTCTAACGGGGATTCAGCAAACTCAGCTACCAGATTCGCGAAGACTTGACCCTTAACAGAGGTGTGAGGCATGTGTTTAATGTCGAAAGCCCCCAGCATTGTCCCCCATTTAGCAATCCTCCCCGTATAATCAGCACTTTGGAGTAGAGTCTGAGTGGGAGTTGAGTTAGGACAACCACCACATGTGCCTGGAAGTAATGAGGGAGTTTACGTGTAGCATGTACCATTGCTAGAATGACTTTCTCTAGTGGCAGATAACGAGCCTCGACCTCATGTAGTGACTTTCTCACATAATAAACTGGACTTTGTATGCCGCTGTCAACTTGTATCAGGACCAAGCTTACAGCATGAAGAGCCACAGCAATATAGGCAAACAAGATCTCATCCGTCTCAGAACTAGACATAACAAGTGGCCGAGAGAGATAATCTTTAAGCTGCTAGAAGGCTAAGGCACACTCCTCAATTCACTCAAACCCCTTCCACTTGTTCATCAGTAGGAAGAAGGGCCTGCACCTATTTGCTGACTGAGAGATAAACCAGTTCAAGGCAGCAGTCATTCCAGCCAGTTTCTGGACTTCCTTGGGATTCCCAAGTGGTTGTAAACTGATAATTGCCTTAATCTGATTAGGGTTAACTTCAATTTCGTGATGAGTAACCATGTAGCCCAGAAATTTGCCTGATCCCACACCAAAAAAGCATTTGGAAGCATTAAGGTGCAACTTATGCTTCCTCAGAATTTCAAAAATGTTTCTGAGATCTCCCACGTGCTCAAACACTACCTTACTCTTCACCACTATGTCGTCTATATAAACCTTGATGTTCTTGCCTAACTGGGATTCAAACATTCTAGCCATCATCCTTTGATAGGTAAACCTGCAATTTTCAAACCAAAGGGCATTACTTTGTAATGGAAGTTTCTAGTGGGGGTGACGAAAGCCGTTTTCTCCTAATCTTCCAGGGCTAGTGGTATCTAGTGGTACCCTTGAAAGGCATCTAAGAAACTCATCTGAGGATGGCCCACAATTCCGTCCACTAGTTGCTCAATCCTAGGCATGGGGAAAGGATCTTTTGGGCAAGCCTTATTCAGATCTGTGAAGTCTACACATACTCGTCATTTCCCATTCTTCTTCTTTACCACCACAGTATTGGCCAACCACTCAAGATAAATAACCTCCTTGATAGCTCATGCCTGCTTAAGCTTCTTCACCTCATCTCTGACAGCATCAAAGTGATCCTTGGACAAGCGCCGAGGTGGTTGCTTCTTGGGGATCACAGATGGGTTAACATTTAAAAGGTGGCAGATGAAGCTTGGATCCACCCCCAGGGCCTCGTACACGCTCCATGCAAATACATCCAGATTTCTCCTAAGAAACTCTATCAGTTCTTCTTTTAAGGAGGAAGCTAAGCCCCGATCAGAAAAAACTTCTCTGGATCGTCGTCGATAACAACCGTTTCTAAGTCTTCACACTATGCCTCCTCGGCTGATCCATCGATCGGCAAATTCAGAGTTTTTAATTGCTATGAATCCCTCACCACAGAGGCCGAGGACTCAACCTCGGGCTAATGTAGGATGGCAACTACCAGGCACTGCCTAGCTGTGGAATGACTCCCAACAATCTCCTTAATTATACCGCCAGACGAATATTTCATCTTTTGGAGCAAGGTAGAAGAGACAGCCCCCAGCGTATATAGCCAAGGCCTAGCCACAATGGCTATATAAGGGAAATAAGCGTCCACCATGATGAAGTCCACATCCACCACTTCCAAACCAGTCTGCACAGGTAGTCTAATCTGGCCCTTCGAAATGACGACCTTCCCATCAAAACTTACCAGGGGCGAATTGTAGGCCATTAGGTCCTCAAGTCTCAAGTTCAGTCCCTTGTACAGGTCGGGGTATATTATCTCAGCACTACTGCCTTGGTCCACCATTACCCTCTTCACGTCGTATCCCCCAATCCTGAGCGTAACCACCAAAGCGTCGTCATGGGGCTGTATGGTTCCCACCTTGTCTTCGTCGAAAAAACACAACACCAGCTGGATACTCACTTTAGCCCAATTTGGCTCAGTGTTTTAGTCCTCGATAGTTAGCGAAGAAAACATCACCCTGGAGGGGCAAAACACGGTCCTCCCTGGTGCCCCGAAGATGACGTTTATCGTGCCTAATGGAGGTCTTAAAGAAGCATCTCTCTGGGGTTCCTGGCCAGTCTGATTCCCCTGGCCACTGGAATGATGCAAGAATTGCTTCAACTTTCCTTCTCGGACCAGCTGATCCAAATGGTCCCACAAGTTTTTACAGTTTTCTATAGTATGTCCCTAGTCCTTATGATACTGGTAATAGAGGTTCTGATTGCGCCTCATCGAGTTTCCCACCATCTTATTTGGCCATTTGAAGAATGACTCATTTTTAATCTTTTCTAAAACTTAATACACCAGTTCTCAGAACACTGCGTTAACCGCCTGAGTATTGGCAAACCCTGACTGTTCAGCAAAGTCCCTTCGAGGCCAGTTGTTGTTGTATCAACCCGACTCGAAATCCCTCCTCTCCTGAGGAATAACCTTAGCCTTACTTTTCCCCTGTTGCTAGTCTTCATTAACCCTTTTATACTTATCAATCTGGTCCATGAGCTGGCGCACGCTGGTGACAAGTTTGCCAGTCAAAGACTTCCTTAGGTCGTGCTCGATTAGGAGGCCGACCTTAAAAATACTAATGGCGACGTCATCAAAGTCACCATCTATCTAATTGTACATCTCCAAGTATCTATTTGAATACGTTTTCAGGGTCTCCCCCTCTCGCATGGACAAGGACAATAGGGAGCCTATGGGTCGAGGAACTCTACTACAAGTGACAAAGCAAGAGCCAAATGCCCGGGTGAGCTCCTTAAAGGAACCTATGGAACCCGTGCTTAAGCCATCAAACCATCTCATTGTCACGGGTCCTAAACTGAAGGGGAACACTTTGCACATCAAAGTTTCGTCCTTAGAATGGACAGTCATTCTTTAGTTGAAATGACTCATATGCTCCATTGGGTTTGTTCGACCATTATAGATAGTGAACATTGGCTGATTGAATCGCCAAGGAAGTTTTGCCCCTTCAATCTTGCGCGTGAAGGGTGATCGAGAAATCTGATTCAATGCCTTGCTCATAGTGTCCCTTCCCAGGCCTTTACGAGGCGGGCTCTTATACCTATGCTTATGATGGTACTCCTCCTCGTAGGAGAAAGACTCACTGGGTGGGGTCCTTAACTTTCGTCTATAACTAGCATCCTCTCCGTCATCAAAGGAAGCGTTGGAGCTGGAGGGGTTCGCTTTCACTGTGCACGGCGCAACTTTCTCTTCAGGTGATCAACCTCCAATTGTAGGACTCTGGTATCTTCCTCACGAGAGAGATGGCTCTTACCCTAGGACTGACTTTTATCGGACTGGACAGTGTGCACACTCCCCTCACGATCCCTTCTACGTTCAAGGTTGACAGAAGGATTTTTACGCTGGGATCCTACGGATTCTTCCTGGTGTGGACTTGAACCTATCATGGTTAAACGTTGCACTCACTAGCACCCAAGTAATCTCCCCACAGACGGTGCCAATTGTAAGGACCCGGTTTGAACTCCAAGCCCAAAAGATGTGTGGACTTAAGCCCAAAAAGCCCAAAACAATAAATTTGTAGAGAATGGGTTAGAAAACTGGGTTTTAGTGAATTAAGTAACAAGCCAATAGATTTTGATGACAAAGAAAGAAAGATAATAGACGTTCACTAAAGAAAAACGTCCTCGGCTAGATCCGAGGAGACCGATTCTAGTATATTGCTTTCGAAACTTGATTACAAGTCTGGTTCTAGACTGCTACAATGTTTCTTTCTTGATTTTTCGATCCCCCCTCCTTCAGGGGTCTCTTACTTTATATATCTCCCTCCTGGTGATCTTAGCCTTCCATTTGTTGATCATCCAAGCCACCACTTGAGTGCCTATCCCATCAGACACCCCTTCTAACTTTCTGTGAGTTGTGGTAGCCAAGGCAACACTGTTCAGGGGTCTTCTCCACATAAATGCGACAAAAAAAGTAGTTGTAATGCATTAAATGCGGTGGTAACAGCTTTTCCTTAAGTACCTCCTAGCTTCCACCTTCCACGTCATATCATGTTCATGAAGGTCTGAGCTTCAACTACTAACTACTGTTTAATCGTCCTCGGATCACCTATGCTCTCGGCCAAGGCCCAAGGCCCAATATATGATTTTGGGCCCTTATCCCTACAGTAACTGAACGGTTTAGACCCCTAAAACTATAACCAGATTGCGTAGCCTAGATTAATTAGCCAAGTTGTTACTTAGTCAAATTAAGCAATTCTAGGTTAAAACAATCACAATATCATATCAAGCATATAAAACATATAAAGTAGCGGAAAATAAATAACACATGATATGATCACCCAGGAAACCACACCGGAAAAACCTGGGGAGGATTTTACCCACCGATCCTCAAGGCAAAACGGAATCCACTAAGAAAGAATTGAAGTTTTTACAAAAGGATTTACAAGCTCCCCGCTCGACTTCCTAATGCTACCCACCAGTAGTAATTTCCTGACACGACCACGCGCAGGCTCCGAGACCACGGACTACTTCTTTCTTTGAACTCCTTCTTCAAGTACAAGCTCCTCACTTGTTTTTCTCTTTAAGCTTCAATGGCTGCAACCTAGTTGATCATCAAGATGTTGATGTGATCTCAATCTTGAAAACCCTAAGCTTTGTGTAAAGGAAAGCTCCTCTAGATCTCACAAGAGATTTACACAAAACCGCAATGTATGAGCAACAATACAACTTGTGCAACTCTGAAAAACGTAGCTAGGGTTTGCCTTATATACCTAGGGCAAAAACATAAAAACCTAGACGTTTAAAGAGTTAGGGCTGAGTTGGAATTCTGCAGAAAAACGCATCTGGGCCGACTTTCGATCGATCGAGTCTAACCTTCGATCGATCGAGCCAGGCCGAGAAGCCCCAATGCTTCTGCAGTCACTCGATTCCAACTTTACAATATTAAACCAACTTTGAGCAAACTTAAACAAGACTAAATACATTGTTTTGATCATGGTTTGCCAACATTACATATTAGAGTTCTAAATACATAAAATCCTAAGACCTTAGAACCTAACAGTAACTATTATTATTAAAAAAGCATTATGTTTGATTACTAAAATAAAATAAAATAAAGGTAAAATCACATTAGAATGTCTTAGAAAATCATAGGTTTTAGTTACAACTTATGTGAATTTTTATTAGTTTTAGGCAATGTATCCTTATTATGAGTGTGACTTAAAATAATTTAAAAGAGTTTTTTGTTTTAATAAAAAAAATTAATTTACGATTGAATTTGAAAGCAACCCAAATTATAGGAAAATTAGGTAATTTAACCAAATCTTTAATTAAGGACACCACTAATTACAAAAAGAATATAGCCACCTGATATAACCATGACTTGACCCAACTTTATTTTATAGAATATTGTTTCAGGTTTGATTTTGTGAGAGTAATGCGGCTCCAAGATTTTTTTTCACAAGGGAGGTCATAAGAAACTTAAATTAAAAAAAAAAATTAATAAAAAGAGAGCTTGAATATATCCAATTATCAAAAAAAAAAACACATGTAGTTTTACGATATGCTTTTACAAATTTTTATATTTTGAAATCATTACATGATAATTCATTATCAATTGTTATTATATATTGTCAAAGTGGGTAGATGTGACTATTTTATTTTGTTAAGTTTGTATAACATTTTTGTTTTTATGCACTTATCATTATATGTAGGGTTGAAATTTGCTGGGCTAGGCACCAACTTTGCGTATTGTAAGCCCAACGAATTCCCAACAATAAATTTGTAGAGAATGGGTTAAACAGCTGGGCCGGTTCTGGATTTAGCAACGGTTCAATGGATACGAATCATGGTAAAGAAACATTCAAACTCATATTTAATAAAAGCCCCCCTTTAGTTCGAAGAGGTTTATCAGTTTATCAACTTAGTGAATACAAATTTTTTCTCCCCCTCCTCCAGAGGCTTCTGCCCTTTATATATCCCCCTCCTTCTTCATCTTAACTGCACACTTATTCTTCATCCAAGCGTCCACTTCAGTATACGTCACATCAATCATCTGCTTTAGTAGGCCTTGAGTGGTGGTAGCTGAGACTGAACTGTTCAGGTGTCTTCTCCACATAAATGCGGCCAGGAAAGCTGCTGCAGTGCATTAAATGCGGTGGTGGCAGCTTTCCCTTTGAGATATTTTACATCCTCCACGTCCCCATTCACGCCCAGGATTTGCTCTCCTCCGTGGAATCAGTTGGGAATGTCGCTTTTGCCCCCAGCACATTTGATTGATTCAGCACCATGTTGATCGGACGATGGGACCTCTTCGGACAGTGAGGAAAGTCTTCGGACGTATCCCAGTATTCATCCCCAAGTGTATATCCTCCAAATGGGCACAGCCGTGACCTTTTGCTCTTCTTTGGACAGGCAATGGTATATAAATTGGGCCCCGAGCCCAATTCGTAACTTTGGGCTCGCCCCCACATTATCTATGATAGTTCACTTCTTGTCTTTTTAAACAATCAAATACTTGAACAATTATTAACTTTACAATACTATTTTTTCCTTAAAAAAATAAACACTAACTTTATAATTTTTTTCCTTGAATCACTAATTAACTTTATAACAAAAATTTATTATAACGTGATAACAATCACACACATGTAAGTGTAACAAACTCTCTGTATTTCCTAATTATTAAATTATATAAAATTATATTATATTTATACAATACACTCACACATTCACACACACCACAATTCACACAAACAACATTATAACAAAAATATGAAAATTAATGCACAGAATCAATATCATACATACACTCACAAACATATAATATAAATTTATAATAAAGAGAAAGATACTCACTACTCACAAACACTCATTCTTTATTCTTAGAGTCAGAGATACCGAGATAGTTAAATAGAAAAGAGAGGTGAGATGAGAATCATGCGAATTAGATCATATGTGTGTGTGAGAGAGAGATCTGTGATTTGTGTTATTGTTTAGTTTTGGGTTGGGTTGATATATGATCAGGGCGTGCACAAATATTTTTAAGAGGAAATTAAACTAGTAAAAAGTTATTTATATATATATATATATATAATCCATTTTCCCAATTTTGGGGGGGGGGGGGGGGGGGGGGAACAACATTTACAACCGCCCATGTGTGAGAGTGACTTTGTGTTTTTTTAAGTGAAATTCTCTCCTCTTTATTATGACATAGGTCAAAGATCAATCCACATAAATTCTTGTTATTTATTATATATGTAATTGTGTCTCATTTTTCTTTTTAGATTTTTTGTTTTTTTTTGTGAGATCCTTTTACAATTCCCATTCATATTTACAACCAATCTTCTGAAAATACTATCCTCACAATTCTATCTAGAGGTCGTTTCTTCTTCCTTTTTTTTTTGTTTAAATACTAAATACAGATATTTAATACCACACTATATCCATATTCTTAACAAGTGACTTATATATATATATATATATATATATTTTACAGATATTCAATAGGCTATATTGCAAGCAATTTACACCTGACCATGTGCATCTTTATATCAAGGAGAAAAGGACGGTGTAATCTAATCATGCATGTGTAATTGTGTCCCTTTTTTCATTTCTAGGTTTCGTTGTTCCTATCTCTTGTTTGTTTGGCAGGCTAAAATGGCCAAATATCACTGTTCTTTAAAATATTTTGCAATTTACTATTGTTTCTGAAATATGTAGGGATCTATCACTAATTGGAAACTCGAGTTTGGGAAACTCGAGTTTTCCATGATACTCAAGTTCCATTAAAAAAATAGCACAACAAATTTGAAGGCTATTTTTTCAAAGAACTCGAGTTTTTGGAACTCAAATTACATGACAAAGTTTCACAAACTCGAGTTTAAAAAAGGTTGTAGATTGCTAAATATTTCTTAAACAGTAGTAGATCCATACACACAGAGGTGGAGCCAAGGGGGTGAGAGGGGGCAAGTGCCCACCCTGACTCCTCCTAAAGGAAAATTATTAGGTACTTCTGGAGTACCATAAATACATACTCCTCCCTCTCACATAAATGGTGGGTCCCACCATAAATTTAATTAGTAAGACCTACCATTCATGTGAGAAGAGGAAGTACGCATTTATAATACTCCGGGAGTACACAATAATTTCTCCCTCCTAAAATATTCCATATGTACTACTATTAGGAATTTTTTTAAATGCTTTACCCTCCTTGATGCAGAAATCAAACACAAATCAAGAAAAAAGCTTCCTGGCCCTGCTGAAATAAAGGGAAAATGACAAGCTTACCTAATACGCAACAAGTCAATGACAGCGTGTAAGGAAAAAAAAAATAGAAAACAGGAAAAAAGTTTCCTGACACAAGAAAAAATAAATGGAAGAATTTCCCTTAGGCACAATAACACACACCAACAGCTTTGACTTGTCAGCTATTAGCTTTTAATTATCATGCACTTAAGCTTAGCATAATAATATTAATAATAATAATAATCATGCATTTTAGTGTCTTTCTTATGACATTTCAATTGATAGTCCTATAATTTACACAAATTTTTTTTTTTTTTGTCCTCAATTTCTTGACATTTCAGTTTTAAATTGTGGGTTTATGTTATGAACAAAAATTTTAATTATTTTGAAAAATAAATAAAAAGTCGAATTTTACCTATAGTTTCATAAACAATCAAGAAAAGATGGTGAGACATGTATACAACTTTGCAAGTAAATTGCTATACTTTTAATATTTTTCAAATTAATTTATTTCCTCAATTTATTTTATAGTATTAACTTAAATTTCTAACTATAGTTTACGTATAATTAGTTTTTGTATGACACTTATAGTTGTTATTGCTTTTTTTTTTTTTTTTTAATATTGACTTCTAATCTTGCCTCTCCTGAATTGAAATCCTAGCTCCGCCACTGAATACACATTTTCCCAAACAGTAGTATACGGCCATTTTGGCCTTGTTTGGCATCTTTCACCAAATACATGGTACTGTTCATATCCAAACTTGTGTGAAAATAGTCAAAATACCATCCACATGACACAATACTACTCAAAGGTCCCTTTAACACAACGCTAGGAACAGGTATCTAGTTACACCGCATTGTCAACAAGTGATTTCATTTCCCAAATCTCAATATAGATTATAGACTATTTTGCAAACAATAGAAAAATGTAACAAATGACTCTTTTAATAATGAAACTAACTTATATGTTAATTTTTTGTTTTATGTATACTTTTCTAAAATCTCAATTTTTTTAAAACTTTTTTCAAAGTACAAATTTATTTTAGTATATTTTTGGCAAAAAAAAAATTTCAATAAATATTTAAATAAGCTGGTTTCAAATGAACATGAATGCATTTCCCAAATCCTAATATAGACTATTCTGCAATAGGCTTGCACCTAACACAGCTGCAGCTCTATAAACAATGACTATATTCTAGTCACACTTTACAGGTCGATATGCTTATCGTCAGATTTAACCAAAGATTTCAGCATGTAACATATTTCTCAACCATTTCGTATTCTATTTACATATTTCACTTATTCAACCATCTCAATTCTCAAAATTCACCTCAAGTGAATGAACTTATTGATATTTTTATGCATGGCCAAATTGATGATGTTCACATTAAATTTTACTCCTCCAAGTTAAGAGCTCATGCTTCATTTGGTCCCTCAAAACCCTTCTCAGTAACTTGTTAGAAGCCGTTCTGGGAAACTCCGGAACAATCTTAACATAATTCACCTGTTAATCATAAAGAGAGTTAGAGGAATTGTATCAATAACTTATAAAATAATTTAGACCAATTTGTGAAAACCACCATGGAATTGAAATCAATTCCATCTTTTCTGCCCATCGTTTGGAATGAATTGATGACACTTTTCAAAGCAATTGGTATGAGTGTATAATAATATATATGGACTCATTAGAACCCAAAAAGACACCAATTTGATTTGGAATATGCTAAAACTACTATCCATTTTACTACAAAGAGGTTAAACTGATGCGATAATGAATGTGGTTAATGTCATATGAAAAAACATAATAAAGTGAATTTTTAAATTACTTGTTATTTATATTGTCTTTGAGAGTTAGCACATATGTTGTAAGTATTTATGTAGTTACTGCTCCATTTGTTTTACTATAAAATGTTGTCATTGAAAACATTTACAGTGCATAAACCACCAAAACCGATGGTCTGATTGCAGGAGCCCGTTAGTCCAGTGGCTAGAGTCGGTGGTCTGACAGCTTAGCCCACTAGAATGATGACCTAACCACAAGATGTGAAAGCTCGAATATATGTGAAAACACAAGATCTATTTAGACCCCCAAATTAAAACTTACAGCTCGGTTAATTTTACTCTAACTTAAACTAAGTGCGGAATAGAGTAAAAGCGAGCGAACAAATAATAAAACTAGTCTAAGCCATATTCATCAAATATCAACAATGAAATAAAAGCTAAAAGAGTAGAGAAGAAAGATGCAAACACAAGATAACACCGAGACGTGTTATCGAAGAGAAAATCGAATAATTCGACGAAAAACCTCTCCGCTGCTCTCTAAGCGGTAAATCGATCCACCAGAGAATAAGTTGGAGTACACGAATAACAAAAGACCCTCCAAACCTAGTCTATTTCATGTACTTGAGCCCTCCAAACTCCTGCTAACAACTGACTTGACGAAACCTTGTCTTCTCTAACTCTCCGGATCACGCAATTCAGCCCGATTGCATTCTCTAAATAGATGGCTTCTTCCAATACTTCCCAGCAGCACCAAAACCTCACTATACATTCGAAATGTGTGTGGTAAGTGTTTGGACTATCAACCTCTCAAGGATTTGAATATGGAGAGGTAAGAGTTGAGGAAAACCACAAAAGATTGTGTAAAGGATTGTGGGTATGATAATCTCTAACTCTTAAGGGTTATGTCTAGGGTTTTCTCTCTGAAAAGCACTCATTCCAATATGTGGGCAATGTGGATATATATAGTATGGGTGAAGACATGGTGTAGCATATATGCCAAAATAGCAAAACAAAATGCTTCGCGGGTATTTCGCGGGAAGGCCCTACTCGCAAAAACCAAATGTCATGACTCTTTACATTCCAGTCATATGCTCTGCACGTGGCTCACTTCGCGGGAAGGCTTCTCGCAAAACTTCTCGTGAAATCCACTTTGTCTTCACACTCTCTCTCACACACAACCCATATAAAAAAAATCCCACATAAAATACAGGGTACATATGATTGAACAAAAATACAATCAAATTTGGCACGAAATTAAAGCCAACACAAATTAGTTGTAAATAACAACTTTACAAGATGGAGGGATAGGTATTGTATGCTTTTGTAAAATGTTTTACCAAGTTTTGAAGGTAAAACGGTTTACAACCTTTTACAAAGGATTTTATAGTCAGCAACAAAAAACATTTTCAGGTTTGACCAAATTTTAATGAAACAAACATAGAAAAATGCTAAAAATATTTTTCATAAAATATTTTTCAACAAAACAAACGGAGCATAAATTATAACAGTTGTAACGTCACTATATTTAACGCAGTCCAAGCAACCCGAAGACCCGGCCAAACCGGCCTGACCCGATCCGTCACAACCAAATCCGACACCTTCAGCGGTCGGTGATGATTCCTCTACTCTGAAACCCAAATCCAGCTGGTCGAGTGGTGATTTTCGGTCTCTAAAACCCAAGCCACCCAATCCGACCAACAAATGCTAAAAAAATGCCAAAATTTCCTAGATCTGGTGACTTTCTGGTGTTCCTTAGCTCCGATCTAGCCACCTTTGGTCTTCCTTCACTCAGATCCGATAGTATTTGCTCAGATTCACTCAAATCTGGCCAAGATCTACTATCCTCCTTCATCAGATTTGCTCAAATCTGGCAATATATGGTTAGATTTGACTCAGATCAGCGAAGATAGGCTCAGATCGGCAAAGATAGACTCAGATATTTGGTTGAATCTGGCTATTCTTACTAAGATCAGTGAAGATAGACTCCGATCTACTCGAATCCGGCGCCTTCAACTCAGATCGGCAAAGATAGAACTTCTCCTCCGCCCGCCGTCGCTCATCATCGGACTCGACCTACCCGACCGTTCACTCCCCTGAGCTTAGCCGACCCTACCCGTGGTGGTCGGCGGTCGGTTGCAGGTGTGTTTTTGTTCCACCCGATCTCAGCGGGTCGAGTCCGGGTTGAGGCCAAAACCGACCTCGACCTGTGAATAGCCCTAACTATATTTGATTTTCCAGTCAGCATTATTTGGATGGAAAAAATTTCAAAGATAACTTCAATTTTGAGCAAGAATCTGATCTCTTAAGAATGGTCAGATGATGGTAAAAGTAAAACTAATCGTAAGCCAAAGGATGAAAAAAAAACAGACTTAGAGTCAAACCTTAAACAACGGGTTGAGATTGCTTTGAATCGTCCTTGAGAAAAGGATTTTCAGCTTGTCTGGTTCAATATTAAATCCTTGCTTTAAGACCACAAATATAACCAACTGTTCTGGACCACCATCTACGGGTGCAACACTAATTGCAGCAGTCTCCAAGATGCATTCATCAGCACGGTCACATACACGCTCAATTTCAATAGAACTTGTCCGTGTATCAACAAATATTCAAGCTTTTCAATATTTCAGATGTTAAGTCCAAGCATGCCTATTAAAGCACCCAGTCAGGCCAAGCTTATTCATGTGTATATATATATATATATATATATGAATAATAGAGGATTAGAAATTTATTTTGTTAATATGCTATATGTTTCCATTATTTTTTTTAGTTCTTCTCCAAAAAACAAAAAAAAATGGGCCCTTCTTCTTTTTCCCATTATATACCACTTTACTGTCACTCTTTGTCCAACATTTTAGAGTCTTTTTGGGCACTCTTTTCTCCCTATAATTTCCTGTCATACCGTTATTTTTTCTCCAACCTTTTCTAACTCTTCTTTTCTCCATTTTTTTTCCATAAATTTGCTATGAGTAGTGTTTATTACATATAAATTGTTTTATACTATTTTATACACACTCTAAAAAACAACTGAAACTGTGACTTGAAGTCACGATTTTCCATTTGCTATTACTACTTTTGTATCTCTCTCTTTCCCATTCAGTTCACATTTATCCAAAAAAAAAAAAAAAAGAAGATTACTCTCTCTGTCTCTCTCTCTCTCTCTCATTCTTTTGGTGAATATTTTATTCTTTCTTGTAGTTCTACTTTGGGTTTAGGAGTTTTTGTGTTTTTTATAGCTCAACTTTAGATTGATGTGTTTTGATGCTTTTGTGTTGTGTTTCTTAATTACCCATCATAGGTCTTCTCTCTCCCTCTAATGGCTTTAATTTGATTTTATTTTATATTTACTATTTAGTTGTTTTGAAAGTAGGAATTTGAGTTTCTACTTGACTACGCATTTGAATGTGCCAACCAACTATTTGAGTAAATATTAATTACAAAGTCTTATCTTTTTTGCCTTTGATTGCACCAAAGTAAAGTTCAGTTGTACAGAAGAAACTCTAAGATTGCCCATTATGACACAAGTTAGAAGAATATGGATCATCTTAAAAAAGAACAAAATTAACCAAACACATCCAAAACATGCAAATAAAAGAGTAACTGAAATAGAAAAGAGTAAATAGAAAAGGTTAATGCTGGAAGTGTAGGAAATATTTATTTTAATTTAGTCTTATTTGATTTGGAGTACATTGTAATATTTGTAGGCAATTGTATTTTATTTTAGGTCTTAATAGTTAATTGGGTTATTAGTATTTTATTTCATTAGAGTCAAGGTTATTTTTAAATTCAATAATTGGGATTTTCTAAGTCATTTAGAATGAGGTTTCTTACGTTAATTAGAACCAAGGTTTCCTAGGAGAATTAGGATTAGGATTCAGTAATCTATATAACTAATATACGCACAATAATGTAATCCTATGAAGGGGAATTATCTTTATGATATATAAAATTTCTCTTGAAATTGTCCTAATGGTCTAGTACTGACTGCAACAAACCCTAGGTGCTGACTTCTAGAGCATCTTTGCAGCTTGGTGCTGCTGACTCCTAGGTTCTCTATCTTTATTTTTCATGTTCTTTAATTATCCTGATGAATGGTATTTGTTTGTCGTGCATCAGATACATGTGTAGAGATAGGGAGACAGAGAAAATACTTGCAGAAATTGTTGCATTTGGAGAGAGAAAGAGAGGGTCAATGAATAAAGATGGGTGACACTCATATGAAATCAAGAAAGAGAAAAAGGGGAGAATTTCAAAAGAGAAAATTGTTTAAAGTGTAAGAATACGACAACTAATCCTAGTTTTAAAATCCTAATTTAGTATCTTCAGCAAATTTCAGAAAATAAATTATAATTATATCACATTACAAAATAATTACATATTTTCCCACATCGTGCAAGGCCACGTCTAGTTTGATGTAATGGTTATCCCTTTGTTTTCTTCCACGGCTTAATCCACAACAAATATTAGGGTAATTCTCAAATGATTGAATCACAGGAAGAGCAATATGTGGTACCTTAATGCCTCCAATGTTCATAGTGTCATCAGCCCTACCCTGAACAATGAAATATCCTCCAACAGTTCTCTTAATGATATCTCCATGTCTCTTGAGGTGCTGCCAATGCATATATATCGTGTTATAATAGGATACAATGCCAACAACCATCACATGTTTGTTATACTCATCAAGAGAAATATTTTATATAAATTTACTATCTTCTCTAGGTAACAATTATAAAACAATAATCAATATAGTAATAATAATTTTGTGGAACAAACTAGAAAAAGAAATTTTTTTTGGCTCCAAACATGTTTGGAGTTATTTTTTTCCAAACCACTATGTGGAGATTGAAGAGAGCACCCATTTGTGATTTTAATCACATGAATTTGTTAACAAGTCATGTGACTTGTTTAAATAATACATATGAATAATCTTATAAACCACCACGTAATGGGTTGGAAAAGATGGCTCCAATCCAAGCATGTTTGGAGCCTAACCTTGTCCTTTAAAAAATTGTAGATAAATATTGGAATTGATACAAATTGGTGCTTTTGCAATTAATTTATGGTCCTCAATGCATCAGAAGAACTAGAAGGTAACAATGCCTATGTGGTTCAGCAATTGTCTATCCTATGGGTGAGATAAACACACATGATACTATCAAAAAAATCGTGGTCACAATCACAATCTAAAGAATTGGGATGGCAATCAATGTAAAGTCCCTTGACCCAAAACATAAGCACCCAGTCAAAGTCAGTCTGGGTGCTTAGTCCCTACTAAGGTAAGACCACCAATCAGGCTGCTTTTTGGGTAGGAGACAACTGAAATTGTCAAATAGATATCCCATTCTAAATGTCTGTATAAGTATGTACAACCTAAATGATATAACAACTAGGCATACAAAGATAATGATACAAGCATCTCATACTCAAGCTAAGAAATGTATGTGCTGGAACAACTTATCTACCTGTGGTTCCAGAAGAAAAAAGTATATTAATCACGGATTCCACTGGTTGATAGACTGGAATATAATGATTTGATCTGCCAAGAAGAGAATGTCATTACTGTAATTAATTCTTTGGACATTCGTTGAAAGATAATACAAAGGTGGACCTTTATTTTCATTAAGTATTTTGTTGGACTAATTTGACACCATTGCTGTATGCATACCTTGGATGGTGATTGGCACTAGAAAGAAATTCTTTCCACGATAAATCCTGTTCTCTTAACTGAATGCCCACATCATTACCAATACCAGGGAGCACTATAGCTTTATAAGGAGCAGCTTCTACAATTCGACTGCAAGGAGAAAGAAGAATAGCCATGATGATACAAAAAGTGTACTATTAACCTGTCCAGTCTCCAATCGGCATGGTAAAAGTATTTCAGATAAGAAAAAGGAATTAACATGCACAGATTCATTTCCATCTTGGGTAAGTGCTTCATGGTAGCTAACTTTCATGAAGTGCCTACGAGAAATACTTAAAAGGAAATTGGTGTTTGGCATTTGTATTTTGCACAAAAACTAGCATTTTATGAGGCTCAGGTAGGGTGAATCCACCATTCACACACATGGCTTGTTGCTTCAGTTCTACCACCTGACAGAGAGAGAAGTTTCTCATCTATCTTAACTACACAATTGCAGTCTTTACCTGTACAAAGGTAACTTTCGGCCTCCTCTTAATATGAAATCCTGAATACAAATTGAGAACAGGAATCAACTTTCAAAACAAGGAACTATGTAAACTGAAACATATAAAAATTAGTTCAAAATTGATATATTACTTTAGCTTATTTGTGGGCTTGTACAAGCCTAAACCCCTGAGGGACAGAACTTGTGGTACATTCACATGCATATGAACATAGAAATGAACTCAAAAATGTAAATGTGAACCACCTCAATGAATATTCATCGTACATCCACATGTTTATGAACATAGAAATGGGAGAGAACTCAAATACAGGTTGCATTAACAATTCTGAAAAGCAACGGTAAGTTGTTCCATGATAGAAACTAAGGGAGCTCCACAACTTTCTTTGACCTTTAGTCCAAAGCCTCATCCAATATGCTCAAATAGTAGTTACCTGATAAAAGCCTCTCCAAGAATTAACAACTTGTGAAAGACACATTTTTCGTGCTTTTCAAACTTAACTACCTTGCTTATAGCTACCAGCTTGGGGAGGGAAATACCAAACTGAGATAGAAGCAGAACTAGACAGTTTAACATCATAAATGTATGAAACTTGACATTTAAAAATTACCACAAAATAGTTTGAAACAAGTGGAAACATGGGAAGAACCATTAAAAGATTCTATCTAATTATTACGAAAGGTAGAAATTAATTTTTCGGTAAGATTGCTAGTAGGGAATTATCACTGGACGGCTTAGAGATGTGCTTCTAGAAACAATTGATTAATGAACTGCTAACACCATAAGGAAGACATATTAACAATACAACTTAACAGCTGGATTTGTCCGTACTCAGAAGTGGACAGAAATCACAGCATAAGATGAAATACTACAACGGCTAGGCACAAAGAGAAAAAGGGAAGGGGGAAGGTGCAGAAATAAATGATAAATACTTATAAAAGTAAACTTTGGTAATCCACTCATGCTAATATGATATGACACAGGCAGTATGCAGAAATCTAAACACCCAAATATACCATTGACACAATGCAGAATTATATGGATGATTGGATGTAGTACAATCAACGTGTATGATGAGCCAAACTAATGGTCAGACCATTTTTGCAAAAGACTGAATGGTCAGGCCATCATTTTTGCAGCTTTGAGCACTTATTTATTTATGGGGTTTACTAGACAAGGAACACGATTTAACAAACTAATACCTTGCTAATTACTGATTCTAACATCTGATGACCAAGTACAATTGCTATCACTTCACATATCTTCAGCATAACAGATTGGACCAACTTGGTTTGAGTACAAAGGTAATCCCACATTTTAATCTAACAGATATTTTATGAAGGTGAATGATCACCGGAGTGAAGACACCCTTTGCTTTTGACACACGCAAACGAGTTGCAATTTCCTTTGCTGCAAAACTGTCAGTTATTGATACAACAATAAATCCTGCTAGTATAATTGCGAAATATATGATAACTGCATTGATTGTCATTGGCATATCAATTGCAATTGCATCACCCTTTGAAAATACTGCATCCAGTGCATTTGCCACCAACCTGTAAATCATTTCAAAATCCTCTTAATATATGCATCTGTCTTAGGTTGAAGAATTGAAAAATAAAGAGCCAAGTACACTTTATAACTCAACCTTGAATTTCAATGTGGAGAACTACCATTCTTTAAAGACCCAAAAACAAAAAAACAAAAAAAAAAACACACAAACACAACCACAACACCATTAGATTCCCTAAAAGTGCATAGTTGCAAAGAATCACATTCTTTGAGATCAAGGCAGTATCTCCAATATATCCCACTTGCATTGACCCAGTTAGAGAGAGAGAGAGAGAGAGAGAGAGAGTAGTTATAATGTTCACTCAGACACAGTAGTTATAATGTGCACCACACTTTAACAGATAACACATTCAACTGGGGATAAGCATAATCAAGTGAGAGCATACATTACTCGTTCTCGAAGTTCTTTCAGTGTCATGTGATTAATATTGAAATCATCACAGCCTTCATCCCTCCACACAACAGCCACACTGTTATCTTCTTTTCTTGGATGAGTTCTAGGTAGCAAACAACACTCAGCAATATTCAAAACTGAACCTGGAAACCATGTTTCCCCATGTTTTGATTTGTCGGTAGTATCTAAAATGTACTTTGGGGCCTCATGAAATGAAACTGAAAGCTCTTTTAGAACAATAGACCAGTAATCCTGAAATTCATTGACATTTACATAACTAAGTTGAAATACTGCTTTGCATCAAAACTAGCATTTACCTAGCAAATGAAGGCACAAAAAGCATAATATACCTAAGGATGCTGAACAGAGAAGTTCTGAAAGTGGCTGAAACTTGTAATAGGATCCTTGTATGATGTTCCTAACAGCTTTGAACCATACTTTTCCATCAAACGTCCCAAGTTTGTATGTTTAGACTGATCTCTAACAAACAGAGCGAGAAGAGATCAGTTAGGAGTAAAAATCTGAACATTTACTCTTTGAATATATCAAAAATGCAACCTCAAAGTCATTACAACACAATAAAATTGAGTTATCAATTGGAATGCACACACTAGTAACTTTCTGCAACAAAGTGTATATAAGTTTCTGTAACTAATGATACAACCATCAATCATAGACAATTGTATTAAGTTTAGTTAAGAGTACAGCAGCAGTGCAATGTCAATGCCGGTTACATTTGTTAACAATTGCAGCTAACCTTAGAATAAACATTACTAATGCCTATAACATTGATCCAGAAAACATGGAAAGAAACATGTTCAAATAAGCTTAACTCCTAACAGAACCATGTTAGTTAGAACCATGTTGATTGGACCCCACATTGGGACCACCCATTAGAAGAGCGTTCCAATAATAATTAAATAATTAAATTTACAGTTTCTTGACATTTATTTTTGGGACAAGTGATAGTTTATTTGTTGATACTTGCCAGCCAAATCTAATACATTATTAGGACCTGTTAGATGAAGGGTCTCAATCAGTTCTTCACAAAGACGTGGCAAACGGCTACCAAAAAGGGTAATCTCTTTATAACTAGGAAGCTAAATAGAAAAGACAAAAACTGCAGGTCCAACTGTAAGAATCTGCAGAACTATAAAGACTAAATAACAAGGGAGAAAACAATGCAATGAATCAGTGAAAGTAGTAGGTAATTGCTAATTAGAGCAGGATAGAAAGAACTGAGGGAAAGAAATCAAAGACAGAGCAAAACCATACAGAGAAGGGAACCAGTAGAGAGGAGGACCATTGGTGATGGAGTCCCAATTGGCATAGACCGATTAGTAGACTAGCTGATGCAGCCCATGTGGGTGCCATGGCTTTAGTACCCTTTGAGCCACCAGTGATCGCCAAACCTCTCTTGGGTCAGACCCTTTGGCTCCAAAAACTGCTTCTTTGAGAACCCTTTGGAATTCTTTGGCCTCCTCTATGGTTAGCCCTGCCTTCACAAAGTCCTCCACTCCAACTTCGCTTATGCTCTTCCTCATCTTTGTCTCTCTATCTCTCTCTCTTGATCTGTGGTAACTGGTAAGTGACAACGTTGTTGTAGACTAGTAGTAAAATAGTTGTAACGTAAGAAGTATTGTTTAGATGAGGT
The DNA here is from genome assembly GCA_023736055.1 of Quercus glauca. Taxonomy (NCBI): domain Eukaryota; kingdom Viridiplantae; phylum Streptophyta; class Magnoliopsida; order Fagales; family Fagaceae; genus Quercus; species Quercus glauca. Next base: position 53,050,880 of record CM043315.1, on the reverse strand, counting down.
TGGTCCACGTGTTATCTATGGCAGCGAACCTTCCAAATTTCCTTATAAGCTAACTACTCTCTCAAACTCAATCGTGTTGGTGGAGTACTCACGAAGTTTCTGATATCATTTCAAGAACAAAAGTGCCTTTTTTTTGGGGGGGAGAGTTGTGTGTAAACACCATGTTAAAAGTTAGATTTTATAGAAAGAAAGCTCCCATGACTGGAACAGAATCACAGTGTCCATATCCAAGCCAAACGAGAAGTGGGTCTATCATCTATGTCTCTTAACATTGTAGAAAAAGTTTTTAATGATTGGAAGACATCTTTTTCACGACTTATTTTTCTTGACCTACTTCTCCCCCAGGTATATTCTCTCCCGTTAAGTGCCACTGTTGTTGTTGTAGTTTGTGATTCCTCATTGATTTATCAAATAAGTTTGTAATTCCTCATTGAACCACAGGGAGTTATGAAAGTGAAAATCGAAGGATCAGAGTATTGGCAACACTATTTTTGTCTAGTACCATGTCAGAGTATTGGTAACAACACTATTTTTGTCTAGTAGGACAGATCCATTCAAACTCAAACTTCCATGCTTATCTTATGTCTGCCTCCCTTTTACATTGATCCACTATTTTTTCTCTATCACTTACGGTCTATCATGTAGACAATTGTGGCACAAATTGTGGTATTTTATGTGGTCTTAAAATTTTTAAATTCTTTACACAACTGTCCAAGTCCTTTTTAGGGATAACAATTTAAACTCGCACCCACAGGTACCTGCCTCACCCATCCTTGATGGACAAGTTTTACCCGCCCCGCAAAACAAATGGGGCGAGGATGGAGGTTAATATTTTCCTCCGTACTCGCCTGCATCTACTCTGTTTATATTTAGATAATTAAAAAATATTTTTATAAGTTTTTTATAAGACATCTTAGTTTTTAGCTTACTAACTTTAAATTTATCTTTCTAAAATAAAAAAAATAAAAAAAATAACTTTATATTTATGATTTTTTTTTATTGTATTATTGAATTTATACTTTTATGTTTTAATATTTACGTTGTTTATATTTTTTAATTGTTGAATTGCTATGTTTGAATTGTTTTTGTAATTCTTATTATTTGAATTGTCATTTATGCTTTGAGAAGGTTTTGTAATGTTAGAACTTTTTAATTTTATTGTTTTATGAGTATTAATTTAATGCGTTCAAAATAAACATTTAATAAATTATATAAAAAAAAAAAAAATTGGGTGTGACAAGATAAAGATAGGTACCCATTGGTACCTGCTAGAATGGGGCAGGGAAAAAAAGTAGGGCGGAAAATCGGAAACCCGCCCATTGCCATTCCTTACACATAAAGATAAATCCTATGTGCAACACCTATATATGAGACCTATTAGGCTATTCTTAAATGGGAGGAAAAGTGTAGTACACTGAATGCACTATATAATTTCAGGCAAGTGCAACATGCAGGTCTTGATAATGGGCCGACACCTTCAATGAAAGAAACTAAAGAATTAGGTAACTTATTAACAACATGAGAATAGGGATTGCATATTTTGTTGTCAAGGTAAGTCCAAGACAGTTTGAACAAATCAAAAAGTAGAGCTTTGCCCACAATTTTGATAATAGTAGAGGCACTCCAAAAAAACACTACTTTTGTATGTCTTCATTTGCAGGATAATCTTATGGCTTATTGGAGCAAAAACAGAAGCAGCAATATAATTCTTGGATATGTAACTTCACAAAAATGTTTCCCTTTGCACTCTAATGAATCATGTAGTACACATCATATGTTACTTTCAACGCATCAATATCATTCAGCTTGCTAGTCCACAACTCCATCGACTTTGGGACACGCCACTGGTCACTGTCTTCTATAGTTACAGCTGCTTTTCCCCAGTAAACAATAACAATAACCACCAATTAACCAAACATTCTGAGATTTCTCATTGTACATAATTTCATATTGCATCCTGAATGCCTCTTTCAGCCATTATAAAACACACACTGGGATGGTCATAAGGTTAGCAAGATACTGTGAAAAATTTACAAACAGCTTTTCCTTGTGTTCACCTGGATTTTATGACCTATCCATGAATCAAAATGATAGAACATCTGCAATTCGAATGGCGCTTTTGTCAGATTCACCCAAGTCACTTGGCAAATCGCCTTGTCCACTCTGCAGCTAGCTCATCATGTTTTTCTCTATCTGCCAAGTACAATCGGGCAATGCCAGGGATAAGCGGTTTATCTGCTGCAACAAGAATATTCATACATTCAGTACTAGAGAGAAAGACACATCCAGTTCAACTGTTATTTTTGCTGATATGTTAGTTCCAACTCAAGCTATAAAGGTCCACATTGCCACAATTTGAGAAGTGAAAACCCCAAGTTTACTTCGTTTTAATATTGTAAGCACAAATTGGCATTGGCTACTGCTGTTGGTGGCACGTGTAAGGGATGCATCCCAGCATGATCCAACACCCTCAAACCCCCTTCCCAACATACAAACACAGATTTTGAAATTAAAAAAAATTTCAGATATTTATTGTAAAAATGAATGTCCAAGAGATCGAAAGACCTTACAGGGATCAGGATTTGTGAAAATTGATCTGATTGCAAGTAGCACCTTAGTGATTGTTAGAGCTGGACTCCAACTATCGTTTAAGATGTCTATAATCAAATTGCCAGCAGTATCAACATTGCAGTGGTAAATACGAGTTTTGAACACTACCTGCAAACCTGACATTATAATGGGAAGAACATAGGAATAAACAATGGACACTAAGCATGATTAGCAGTTGATAATTCCTACGTACAAGAGTACAAAACATTTGTGTTTAAATTACACAAATTATTTTTCTCAGCTGAAATACAATATTGATAGAAAAAACTTTTACGACCTGTGGATTGTTGGAGTGAAAACCTTAGATCTCCGAATCATAAGATTGTCACTTCAAACAGTACCCTAAACTGCCTATTTTTATGCTAAAATGGTATAATAAATAAGAAAATCTTTGCGAATATAACAGTCTTATGTATATTAAATAGTTTCATGTATGCCCACACACGCATAATAATGCAGTGTACCCACTAAAAGCATAAGCATTATGGAAAAAACCCCTAAAGACATGAAAAGTCAAAGCACAAAATGCTTCCCATTTTAAAGTGGACTTTTTCCATAACACAAACCAAAGAAACTTAGTGTGTCATAAGATATATGGTGATGTTCTAATAAAATGTGCATTGTGATGTTTAAGATGACATAATATTTCAAGTTGTTCAACATACCTTTGGAGGTTTGAATGGATAATCGCTTGGAAATGTTATGTCTAGGAAATATATACCACCTTCATATGGTGTTCCTAAATACATGGACACAAAAAGTTTAGTCAATATGGCTATGTCAGTCATAATAACAATGCACAAATATATTTCCTTACAACCACCTTTGCATCAACCCTACATTATAATAAAAAGCCAAATTACTGCTTCAGAATTGGAAAATTCACTCATATTCATTTGAACAGTTAAGTCAAGTGATATGCCAAGAACCCAGTAATGGAATAATATCCAACCCAAAATAGCAACTGCGTGGGGTGTTGCTAGTGGGGGCAAAGAACCCATAATGGGCCCAGGCCTCACATGTTTATTGAATTTAATAAACCTCATAGAAGCATTCTCTATTTCTCTAAACGGGGGGGCTAGACAACACGGAGAACAAGAAAGAGGAACTCCATCTAAAAGTAAACTCAAATCACAAGATTAAGGCATTAAGCTTGACGACCGGAACTTCATCACCAGCCACACTACTCAAAATCAAATAAAACTCAAGCTAGTGTGGTTGAGGATGTGAAGAAAGTTCCTGAAGCTTCAACGACTGGGATTGTTATTAGGAGAAGGTTGCAGATGATGATGTACAATAACATGTACAGGATTATATTTGATAGGAGATTCGATAGAGAGGATGATCATTTGTTTTTGAAGCTTAAAATTTAGGGAGTAAGTTTAAGCTAATACTCAAAGAAAAAGGAAACTCAATTAGGCTTGAAGACCAGAACTTTGTTACTGGCCCCATTACTGGAAGGAAATTATCAAAACTGAAGCTTAAATTGAGAGAGTGGCAAAATTTAAGCTAATACTGAAAACAAAGTACACCCAAATCATACGGTTGATCTTGAAACCAGAAATTCATCACCAACTCCGCTAGTGAAAATCATCAAAACGCAAACTTTGTAAAATTAAGTAACTCAAGCTAAACCTTCCAACAAAAGGCAAACCCAAATTAGGCTTTAAACAATAGAACTTCATCACCAAGCCATTACTCCAAATCATCAAAATACAGGTTCTTCAAATCAAGCAAAGTGGATAAAAATTGAAGCAAAAACTCAAACAAACTACATCCAGAATCACATCAGTAAGCCTTAAAAAGCAAAACTTCACCCAAAAAACTCAAACTTGAACTAATAAGTGAGTAAAAACATAAGCCAATACTCAAAGCAAGCAGTAGTGGCCTTAAAAGCTAATTTTAAGACAAACCCATCACTCAAAATCACCAAAAGACTGGAGCTTGAACTAAAAAGTCAGCAAAAGACACAAGCCAGCACTCAAAAACAAACAGCAAGCAAAACCCAGAAGACAAAAATAATAAAATCATAGAAAACAATAGTGGCCTTAAAAGACAAGTATATGATAAACCCATCATTCAAAACCACAAAAAGACTCGAGCTTGAACTAAAAAGTCAGCAAAAAAACATAAGCCAACACTCAAACAAAGCAAAACCCAGAACACAAAAACAATACTAATAGTAATAGTAGTAGTAGCAGAAGTGGATGAGAGGAGACCTTGGGGGCCAATAATGGTGGCGACCCAGTGGTAGAGATTGTCACCCTTGGGTCCGGCAGAGCAATCGGGAGGTGGGTCAATGTTGAGCTCGGACATCTCCCTCTGAATCCTCTTCCCCGAAGCAGACAAAGAGGTCGTGGGTGCCCATGACGATGTTCCTCCTCCTGATGCTGTCAATGCTTTTGATGATGATGGTGCTGGTGAATTCCCTCCTATTCCTCCTGATATCATCATGCTCTTCAATAAAACGCACCGTTTTAGCTCTGTTTTTTTTTTTTTTGGGTGGTTACAGTTACGGAGTCACAGACACAAAGCTAAAGAGGTGGATGAAGAAGAAGTGGTTGGTGTGAAACGCGCCGTTTTTATGTTTGTAAGAAGCTCAAAACGCATCGTTTTTAGCCACGTGGTCGAAGAAGATGCGGTGGTGTGAAACGCACCGTTTTGGTGTGCTTAAAACGCACCGTTTCGACGGGAAAAAAATGAAAAAGATAGTGGGTTTGGGAAGCTACTCTTTTGTATCAGAGCCAGGTTTCGATCCTGGGACCTGTGGGTTATGGGCCCACCACGCTTCCGCTGCGCCACTCTGATTTGTTGATATAGGATGCATTAAAATTATATTTAGCTATAAATATCAGACGTATTCTTCACCACAATTTGGCAACGCACTAGTGAGCCTTGTACTGGCTAGGCTTTAAGCTAAAGATCAAAACTATCGAAATTTTTTTTTTTATTATTTTAATTGAATTTGATTGAAGTGGGAAATAAATAAATCAAAAAAAGAAGAAACAAAAGGTATAAAAGGTTGAGGAACATGGATGGTTTAGTATACTGGTATAAGAGGTTGAGGAACATGGATGGTTTAGTATACTTTTTCAAATAATGAATTGGAATGTAAAATTTTCATTTATTTTTTGAACACCATAGAAAGCAATCCAATTTTCATTATTAATGTTGAAGCATAAAATTTGCACAATTTATCTAGAGCCAAACACTCGTAAAGAATGAAAGAAATGAGTAAAGATACCACCAAGTCCTAACCTCACCAAAGAGGTCAAACTGAATAACCAAGATGGCAATATCCCATTTAGGAAATTTGAACTTAGAGAGAGATAAATTAGATTCAAACCACTTATATGATTAGGAAGGGGACCAACAAGTTGATTGTTGTCAAGGGATAAACTTTTGAGATTCGGCAAGTCTAATATTGACAACGACAGCAAACCTGTTGAAATATTCCCTAATAATTAAAAATTGTTAGTAAATTTAAAAATGGCAATTAAATCTCATCGCTAAAACTATTAGATAACAGATTTAAATAAATAAGTTTTGTAAGGTTCCCAAGTGATGTTTGAATTGGCCCAATAAAATTGTTCCCTAATAGATCCAAATAAGTAATTTGTGTTAAGTTCTCAAGTGATTTTGCTAGAATTAACCCAATAAAATTGTTCCCTGATACAATCCAATAAGTAATTTGAGTGAGGTTTCCACATGATGTTGAAATTGGCCCTGTAAAAATGCCATAAAAGAGATCCAAATACTTCAAGGACTTTAGACCGCTCCAATTATACTTTAGAAGAGAAACTTCAAGATTCTCATTTTCCCCAATATTTTCTCATTCTTGTTCATGATTTGAATTTCCAACATATAGGTATATTCCGGTCTTCATTATAGATGATATTTTAGGTGTATCTTCTCCCCACATCCCTTCCCAAAAGAAAAATGCGCATATGTTGCTCCTAGTCCTTATATGAACAAATACTCATCAACTTTTTTATGAATCCATCATTTATATTATTTTTATTTTTATTTATCAATCATTGACATGTCACTTAAGCAATTATGAAAAAAACTAGTGAAATTTTGTGTCTCGAGTAGACCGTACTATTTTTTTAAGATGAATTTAGGGCCATGCCATCAACTCAATTTATTTGCAAGAACGAAGAAAACAATCAACTTAATTCCGTAAAACACTCATCACTAGCTATAAGAGAACCGAAAACGAGGGTCCCAAGGTAGGGAATTATGACATTAGTGATCCCCAAAACCAAACAGGACATCTTCCCAACCACAATACCTTTAGCTGAACCTGAATTTTGTTCATGTTTGGTGTGACCATAAGCAGTTTGTGGCCTCTCAAACATGACTTGGCCAATACAAAACCCAGAAGCTAAAAACTCCACCTAAAAAGAGATGAAAAACAAGAGAGATACAGAGGGTTAATGGATAAATAAATATTCTGGCAATAATGACATAGTTGTAGGACATGTCCACTCCCATATGGACCATTCTAAAATCCAGGTCACTCCCATTCTAAATGTTTAAATGAATCCATAAACCCTGGTATAGAGAAAAGATGGTACATTTGTAAGCTCAATTTTTCATTGGCAAGGAACAAACTCAAGGTCCAGTTACATAGTCCAAAAAATTCTAGTTCCACTACCTAAAGTATAAATTACAGTGAACCCCAGAAGAGGCCCCACGAGATAAGAAACAAAGGCGGAGGATAAAATTTAAGGAAAACTAGAGACAAACAAAATTGATGAACAATACAAGAATATTTCATCCATGTCATTGGGCCTGTGCATTTCCTTTTGACTTCATTAAATTACAAACAGTGCTGCTTTTGATTGCTCAAGATGGTATAAAACTAGAAGGACCTCCAGGGCAAAGCAACACAAGAACTAAAAATGTTGCAGCCATCAGATATAGAAACTTGGGGGCCTGTAGGATTGAACTTGAACTCCCATCCAAGGGAGTTGTAGGTCCAAGTGCTGTTGCAGGTGAAAGTCCAACACTCGTGCTCGAACTAGAACTGTTTAGGAATAATACACGTTTAGAGTCAAGACCTTAAAAATAACAAAAAACATTCTTAGTAAAAATAAGTGAAGTGGAATCAGATTCTCACCTTCCAGTAAATTTACAGGATCCATTACCTGCAAAGAGCCACCCACCAACAAATAGTCAGGGAAAAACCAAATATTAGAAGCAGAAGACATGAGTACAGCATATCTTTCTTTCTTCTTCAATTCTTTTTTTCTTAAGTATGACATGGGGATTCAAAACATGGACTTCTCAATTGGAAACACCAAGAAATCATTGGCAACAGTATATCAATGGACATAAAATTGCAGGCCTATAGATTAAAAAGAGAGAAATGCTATGCCACAACACTTTCACAACAAATCCTAAGTGGCAGGTTATTATTGGCTGTTTTTGGTGGGCAAAAAAGTAATTTCAGTGATGGGTTTAAATTAGAACCAGTAACAACTTACCACCTATGATTTGTTGTGAAAGTGTTGTGAATATATTGTGGATGTAGCACTTCTCTTTAAAAGAAATAAATTAAGAGCAAGAGGCATCACTCATAGATACTGCCTCAAAGGAGACTAGAATCCAAGTTTTCAGGTACAGCCACCCATAGACCTAACTTGCAGGATAATGGGAGTCATTATAATAATTATTTTCCTTAATGGTAAACCATGTTTACTTCCGGGTAACAGAAGCATTGGAAAGATTTCCTAGGCACGTGCATAAATATTTTCACAACCGTATTGTCTAGATCATAATAGAACACCAGCATCATATCATATGAGAAATATTCCTGTATTAATGGTTATAGCACATCAAGTCATACTAGATATCTTAAAATCATTCAAAGAAACTGTTCTCCGTTGGAACGAGTAGATAGCAGGATTCTACTTCTATGTGCCATTCTATGTGTCATATTTTAAGATATACTACTTAAAGATACCTTTCTCTAGAGCACTTAATTTCCTAAATGTTTCTTAGAGCCCACAAACTACCATTATGTTTAAATGAAAAAATGATGTAAGAAAAAAGAGTTCCTTTACCCAGGGATGCTCAACTGTTGACAAATTAATGAATATTCCTAATTAACTCTTACTACAGTACAGATGAAAAAGAATTCTGTCATATATTTGCTTATGGAAACTCAACTAAAAAAAAAAAAACAGAGCATCCAATTAATGATCTCAAGAGATAAAATGGAGGAAAATGACAAGTACTTACTGGGATCAATAGTGGTGGTCATAGCTGTACCATCAAAGTCACATGTTCCACCAACAGCATGCTTCTTTTGATAATAATCATTATAAGCATAAGAAGCATGATTTTCAAGAGTATCAGGGTTATAACATGCTTGCCCTGATTGAATGGCAGTGCAGTTAGCCTGGCCTTGCCCACAAGCCCAGTTTAGGCCATTTTGTAACTTATCAGAATCTGCACCAGGTTTTGCCACACAGAAAACCACAGAAGAATTTCCTGTAATTTGATCAGAAGCACCCAATCTCCAAGAATATACAGCACTCCCATTGGCATAAAAAACACCCCAATTTTTTTCTGACACTGGCCCAGGCCTCTTATCTTCATTGAACAACTCATATATGTAGGTATTAATGGGAATGTTTAGCTGACTTGGTGGACCTGAATTATTTAGAACTCGCTTGATCAGATTATTAACAAAGGTCTCTGCATTCTCCACAGTAGCATCAGGTTCTTTTGCTCCACCAAACCATGGCCAGCCACTCTCTGTCACAACAATAGGGATTCCAGAAAAATTTAAAGCATCAATAGAATAATAGGCAGCGTCCACCATAGCGTCAAACATGCTGTTATAGTGGAAAAGAGTGTTTGGGTCTACAATCTGCTTGACTGAGGGAAGTGGTCGGAAAAGAGCATAATCAATTGGGAAAATGCCATTCCCTTTCGTGTATCCGTAATAGGGATATGCATTTAACATGTAATAGGAATTTGTGTTTTTCAAAAACTGAAGGAGTTGGTAAATAGTAGAGTTCCAGGAAGAATCAAAGGTAGCAGTGGAGGGGGGGAAAGGTCTAGGGATTATGTCCATATGATGGGGAGTTGAAACTTTGACCTGAAAATTTAGGTCTGAAGCAACTAGGGCTTTATGAAGGTAATTCATAGCAGAAACTAAAACAGGGGCAGCATTAGGGACTGTGGTAAGAACCTCACTGCCAACTGCAACGGCTGTAATATTGGTTGAAGGCAAGTAAGCTGCAACATTTTTATTAATCCAGGCTGCTGCTGCAGAAGGAGATTCTCCAATCCCTAGGATTTCCTCATTTGTGACACCAACAATTACCTCAATCCCACTGTTAGAAAGGGCTTTCAACATGTGAGAATCAGCATCATAAAGGCGAACATGAGTAATTTGATTGGCTTTGAGAATTGCAACAATATCTGAAGCTGGTGGCAAATTGGTAACATCAGTGCCAATGTTTATCCCTACAAATGCACCTGCAGGTTCACAGTTATGATTCAGTGACAACCAACAACCTGTAAGAAAGATAATATAACACAGTTAAACTATCTCCTAGATCCAAATGGCCCCTAACAGCTTCCACATCTGGCAGGTCCCAGCCTTTCCATCATTTTGAACAACTTATGTAAGATATTGTTTGTACATCTGGCAATTTCCTTAGCCTTTATAGATGTCTTTATTTCTGCAACTCTAGCTCGTAACTATCTAATTAAACGTTAGAATACGAAACACTTCATGGCCACCTTGCATAACAACCCAATACCGTACTTTCTGAGGCATCACCTTAGGCATATGCCAAATACATTTTAATATGGTATGTTTATCTTTTCTTCATGAAATGTCAAGATGAATATTGCTGTGCTGTGTTTTTATAATCATAGATAGGATTAGAAACTAATGAAGAGCCATAAGAATAATAATGATTTTACAAAATCAACAAGCAAGTACATATACACACAAACTGGGAAATGATACATCATTTTAGTACTTTAATGCTGACATCTCCAATTCTGACCAGAAAGAAATTCAAAATCCAGATTGTGCTCATAATTCAATTGACACATTTGGCTCCACCCTGAACATTAACAATGATGATGAGCATGGAAAATGAGACCAGAATTTTATTAAATTACCTAATGCACAGGTAAAAATGCCAAACACAAGCAAAAGTAGACTTCCAAGCCATTTTTCACGCATCATCCGATCCGAAAAAATGTCAACCTAGACTTCCACTTCTGAGCCTTTTCACTATTAGATGAACCTTAAACTGCCAAGTTCAGCAAAAACAAACCAAATGCAATCAGATCCTCATTTCCAGCAAACTTCAAAAAGAGCTAACAACGTATGGATAACATTGGTGGGGGTTGGGGGAGGGGGGGAGAAGCTTATAGAAATTTTTAATATGGACAAGTAACCCATTTATGCTAATGGCCTTCAGAGAATATAAATAATGAAAAATAGTGTATAACATTCGAGCAAAAATCAGAACCTCCAAAATGCTATAAAATATAATTACCAACATACCTGTTGTGAAAGTACAATTAACATAGACGTAACTCAAAAATGATTAACCAATGACAATGAACCCAACAAATGGATAACACTTAACGCCAACAACTTTATATAGGCACATGCTTATGTCATTTTTCCTCTTACACTACTAGGATCTATCAAGTGCAATATGACAGTTGCCAGGGGCACAAATAGGTTGAAAAATAAATCAACCCAAAGACAGCAACGAGAAAAGAAATGGAGCAACAGTTATGGTGCTTGAAATGGACTGTATCATCTGTAGTCTAACACCATCCGAACAAGATACATATATTAATTCAATTCTCCAATCCAAACCATCCCTTAACTAATACTCTGTAATTACACAACAGAACTGATGCTAGCTTAATGTGAAGATATGCTAAAACATCTGTTAACATTACATGCATCCAATTTCACTGCAAAAAGTACTAGAGTTATGTCTTTCTTTCTTTTTTTTGTTGAGAAATTACTAGAGATATGTCTTTGGTAACTCATTATGCTATTTATCTTCAAACGTGAACAAACAATAATCTTCCCAGATAACCAAAGTCTCCATTTCCGATAAAGAATACAAGCATTAAGAAGACTAACTAAAGCTTTATCTTGCTCAACTTGCAACTTACTTATTTAAGAATGCATCCCTTTTAAGTGGTTGGTTATTTAGTTGGGCTGTGATTCCATAATGAATCAGAGGACTAGTGGAAATGAGCTTCAGCAAAACTCATATCCCAAGTGACAGACTCAGATCGTACTTACTTCAATATATATGGGTCCACGTCATTTCTCTAAAATCTAAACTACAACTGCAAAAGCCAATACATGGACAGTGATTCCAAAACTCAGTTGCTACTAAATAAAACTGCAAAAACAAGCATAAAAGTTGAATATATAATCTAATAGGTTTCTTACAACCTTTCATATTTAACAAACAAAAATATAGTTTTATAAATGCAAAGCTACACATGAATAATCTAAAGAATAACAAAATTTCATACTAAAAAAAAAAATATGTAGTCTTTTATATGCATATCAGCCACTCAGGGTCTAAGAACATAAAAGTAGAAAACCAGTATCCCTAAGCTAGACTTTTTATTTTTTTATAAAATGCCTAAACTCAGAATACCCAGGTGCCCAACCACCCATCTTCTCCATGAAAATCAAATTCAAAAGCACCCAGATGCTAGCCAAAACCCAAAAAGCAACAATAATCAAAGAACCCAGAAACCCAAAGGAAAAGATGGGAATTTTGAACCCATATGCAGAAATCAAGAGTAAACAGTAAAACAGTACCTGATCCAACTTGCCCAGCAGAAGAGACTGAGATACCTACACTCTAAGCCACTTCCAAAGTACTAAACAAAACTAAACCCTAAGATAAAAGCTTCACAAAGGTTAGTGCTTGGGACACAAAACTGACTACCCCTGAACAAGGAATCTATGAAGGAATCTAGAAAGATTGTCAAAACCCCTCCAACAGTGTCAAAAGAAAGTAAATAAATAAACCCTGTTCCTTCTAGAGCTAATGCAAACTTCTCTTTGCAAACAAACAACACTAGCAATTCTTATTACAAGCTATACCCCACCAAATCAATTAACACATTACAAGAATATAGTACATATTTTAACAACACTAAATACAAATGTTAAACAGACTTAACCAAAACTAGTAATTAAAAAAAGGTGGTAGAGATGAAGAAACCTCAAAATGGCAGTTTTTTTCTGAATCTGAGTAACTGAGAGTGGCATTAGCCAACACACATACAGACACAAGGTCCTACTATTTTCTTGTTGACTGCTTTTTTTTTTTTTGGGTTTGTTTTTGTTTTTGTTTTTGTTTTTCTTATTTCTTGCAAAGTTATTTAATTATTTTTAAAAAATTATAGATTCTTTGACACTTAGTGGAGCACATCGAGATTACCACATTTATACATTGTACTTATATTTTTAATTCTTTATTTAAATATAATATATGAGCCATGCAATAGTGTGACACTTTTTAGTGATTTTCCCTCCAAAAGTCATATTGCTCAGATTGAAAAAAAAAAAAAAAAAGGAAGGAAAGCAGGAGTTGAAAAGTCATTGGCTTTGTGGGAACGGTTTTTAGAACTAAAATAACAAGGTGAGTAATGAAAAGGATATCTAAAAGGTGGTATGCAATTATTAAATTATTAATTATTTCGATTCAGTGGAATTGATTGATATTTGACACTATTGATGAAGAAGGTTTACTTTTTTTTTGTTTTTTTTGAATTCTATGGTCAGACTCGTGAATGATTTGGATTGAGGGATTCAGATTGGATTGCACCATGCAATTAACCGGTGAGAGAAAAGTTAAAAATATATATATAAAAAAAATAAAATGATAAAAAATTAGAAATTAATAAAAAAAAATTTATTCAAAGATTGAAATTAAAAATAACTTTTAAAACTTTTAATCTTAACCTTTAATTGGCTATTACATTGTACAATTACATCAGATCTCAATCTAGGATTGAGCAGGTTATAAATTATGTACGATTGTAAGATATAAGTTTGAAATAATGTATTTTGAAAAAAATGTGAGGTCCACAAGAGTTTTTTTCTTTTTTCAAAGGCCATGTTACATGTGAAGTGTGAACGGTGTGAATACTGCCATACCTTTGAATATGGCTTCATCCATTATACATTTCAAATGGAGCTTCTAGTTACATAATTTATATGAGATTCTAAAAATAAAAAGTTACACCATCTATATGAACTTGTTGTATGATTTATTAGCATGTACAACATTAGTATAAGAAAATTTTCACTGTACCTATAGAGTATAGACATTCCATTTTTGTTAAGCAAATTATTGCCTTTTTCTCTTTCTTTTCTTTTTTTGGCTAATGACAAAATCCCCCAATTTGAATTAGAACATAAGGTTTGACTCTAATTCAATGCAATTGGTGTAATATAAATTCTTCTCATATAAATATAGGCCTTTATAGTTCTTATATGAAGGCAACTTGATTTCAAAAAACCGAGGGTAAAGTATGGAATCTCACATTACTCTTTAAACTACTTCCAACTTCCAAGTACCAACAGATTTTTCATAATTTAACTTCTTTGAAGGGTTGGTGTATTACTCTTTAAACCACTACCAACTTCCAAGTACCATCAGATTTTTCATAATTTATCTTCTTTGAAGGGTAGGTGAATTGGTTGGAGGGCTCTGCGAAGGTGGGTCTAAATAAAAATTCTTTGATGCCAAAAGAAAAAACAAAGTTTGCACTAAAGCCAGAAAAGCAACCCTCTGAGAGTCCCAGAAAACTTCTCAATGTAAATACATGGGTCCCAAATGACAGAACAGGGACACGGAAATTGGGTACCTAGGAGATTGAGATTAACCACAGTCTGAATAGAGAAGCATATAAACACAAGAAGAATTGATGCTTGCTTGGTTGTAAAGTGAAATACTGTCCAAACCAAACGTCAAAAAAGTTATTTTCCTACTACTTTATAGGCCCTTTTTGCAACTGACTTTGGCAAAAAAGATCCCCTGCTCCAAGAAATGCAGTACACCATCAGAAGAAACAGAGTGGAGCATGAAGCATCTTATCGGGGCCTGTACGATAAAATGGCAATGATGTACAAAAATTGAACACATCATAACAGAATAACACAGATAAAGAGATTATTTCCTCCTCCTTTCTCTTTCTTTATTAATTTCTTTCTATTTAATGTCTTATTTGGGTTGGGGGCTCTTATGCATAAATTGAAAATCATAAATTCATTGTATTTTTTGATAGTCTTCTCTTATTTAAAACTTTTAGGATGAAGTGAGCCTAGACAATTTCACCTGATTAACATCATCGCAAGATTAAACATCACTGCATATAGTCATGGCTTTTAGTCTGGTCCTGTAGATTCTATACCCTCTTTTTACTTTTGTAGTTTTTATTTTTTCATGACATAGCTGATGGCACATGTTAGCAACTCTAGTCTAATGGTAAACAGAATTTGAACACCACAATTTCAACATACAATATAGACTCAAGATTTTCCAAAACCGTACGTAAAAGAAGCAAATTCTCCTAAATTATCACAACAGTACCAGAATCTAGATCAAATTCATGGAACAGTACGACACCCAACATAAAATTGATGGAAAGTGCAAACAAAATCCGACAAAGAGCTACATAACAGTAGTCTTCTTTCAAATGGCTCACTGACTAGGAGACCTATCTCCGTTTGGTTGCCTTAAGTGCTCTTCATTGTTAGGACTCCGACTCCGACTCCGACTCGGGGCGGCCCTGGCTGGACTTTGGCTGCGACTCCTTGAGCCATTATAGGGTGGAGAACGTGAATATGATCTCTCACGACTCTGCCGAGAGTATGACCTTTCTTGACTGTGCCTTCTGTCGCGGGGTGAAGCAGATCTGCATCAGAATAAGAAACCAACTTTTTAATGGAACAGATTGCAAAACGTAGAGGATGCCAGTTTGGGCAGCTATCAAGTGATATTAGAAAATATGAACAAATCACAAATATAGAAAAAAAGCCACACACGTATCTATGTAAGTAGGGAGAGAGAGATCAGTGAGGACTGAAACACCAACATATAGACTAGCAGAGCAAAGGTTGATTCTCCCTATACAAAAACTCACCTCCCCTTTAAGATCAATTACAATTATAACTATTTTCCTACTCAAGTCAAGTACCCCCAATTTTGAAACTATGTATGTCACATTATTGAAAGAGATAAAGAGTCAACGGGGATTGGCTTCATTCCATACCTTGAGTAATTCCTTCGTTTGGGGGCAGGTGAATAATCACGGCTTTGGGAACGAGATCTTGCATGGCGTGGAGGTGGAGAACGGGAGTATCTTGGTGAGCGAGAATAACGTGGAGGTGACCGTCTTCGATCATGATATCGACTCCTACTGCTGCTATAAATGGTCAAAGCACAAAAATGCAACTTAGAAAAAGAAAACGATAATGAGATTATTCTAACAGATACTTTGATTTACAACTGAAATAGTTATTTGTGATGGTGCCAAATGTAAAATGATGAATGCAACTCTGCATCCCTTTAAAACATCAAATCCATATCAGTTTGCAACACTTTCAGAATAAAATTTGTAGAACTCAAAGCATTTCCCATTGTGGTATTGTTGATAAATAAAATTAAGGAAAAGTAATATTAGAACTTAATGTATTATTCATCTCGTATACCCCTTTATACTTGATGGATCTTTTTCATATCAATAAAATTTATTACTTATCAAATAAGAATAAGGAAAAGAAATTGATAACGCATAACTAGAGGGACACAATACAAGTGCCAGGCTCCTGCACATTCATACTCTTTTATAGGTGTCTTGTTGATTGGCTATATCAATTAGGAAATTTTGAGGCAAAGAAGCAACTACCACCTATAACGGGTGCCTTCTAAAACCACACTCAACTACAAAAAGGTGTTCAAAGATTTCAGCTCTACAACATATGTCCCTGAATGATAGATAAAAAGACGAAAGCCAAATAAAGATATTTTGATAATGTGAACACCAAATTAGAGAAACCCTCCCTAGAATTATAATAATACATATCTTTTTTTTTATAAGTAATAATAATACATATCCTAAACAGGCTATATTACAATTTTTCCAACTTTTCGAAAACTCATCCAAAATCAACATCATTTTTCATTCTGCTTACGGCTAAGCTTCACACAAGTTGAAAATTATGACAGCAGCATATGTGCTCTCAACACACAAATACTATATATGTTCAGATGAATCCATTTCAATGCATTCATCTGAACATATTCTAAGCTTGAATCACAGAAAGCATGAAATCATTTTACTCTAATACCATATGTAACAATGAGATTGATCTAAAAAACTCAGAATTGCTTTATGAAAGCTCATTTCCAAAAGTGTTGAAATTGCACCAAATTACTTCACTTTTGAGGATATCCATTCCCCCTCGCCCCCCCAAAAAAAAAAAAATCTTTTTGGTAATTAAAATGCACAAGCCGCTTTTATGATTGAATATTCTCTAATCATAGTCCCCTATCCAGCCGCTTATATATATATATACAGACACACACATACACACTCATATATATATGACCTTTTATGGTAAGACAATCTTTCACGTTTAGTGTAAAATCATAATTCAACTTTCTGAACAAATATTGAGCCAATTTTTTAACATTCAAAGGGTTGCCTCAAAAAAGAAAAAATGGTTGCCTCACCAAATGCTTTCACAAGGTTAAGAGGCCTCCCTACAGTGTTTTCACATAAAGAAAATCTTTACAAATACATAATTATATAAATATTTACAAAAAAGAACATATTCCAATGAAAATTAAGTACACAACACGATACCCAACAAACAAGAGGCACCTTACCTCACTCTCTCCCTTGCCCTCATATCAGATGGCTTCTTCCTGTTCTCCTCTGCAAATACAACAGTCAACTCACGGCCAAGAAGAATCTGACCATCCATATGATACTTAGCTTCCGCAGCATCAGCAGGCTCTAAATATTGCACAAAACCAAAACCACGGGGTTCCCTGCAAAAATAAATGGGTACAAGAAACAGGGGAAAGAGAATACTGTCAAAATATGGGCCATGCTGAAGGGCATAACAAGGAGAGGTTCATTGCACGCCATAAACCTTACTAATGAAATTGTCCAAAATAATCCCCCGCAATATGGAAGGTCATGATAAAAAAGCAAGCACTAGGCTGCTGACCTTGCAAGTGTCAGTTTTAAGATGACTTGAAATTCTTCAAGACTTGGAACATCTTCACAATGTATTCAAACCCAACTTCCTTCCAATCTTCATTACCCATTAACATCATCTTCAAAAGAACTCTAACTACTTGATTGTTGTCTTCAAAACTTTAGTTTCACTGTTAAATCTCAACAACTTCAATAAAAACACTCAACTAGAGATAAGAAAGAGTAGATAATGAAGAAAAAGGCCCACAACAAAACAGAAACTAGGAAGAAGGAACTTAGCAGGGTGGGCAGGTGGGCCACATTTCACAAAACAATTTTTCAAATAATGTTAGAATGTCCAAAACTTCTAAAAGGGTGACGATTTTGAGAAATTTATATTATTTATACCTATGTTTCCTCTTCATCCAAGATTGGGAATGAAACCCCACACACACAAAAATATTACCACAATTCAAAGACATTCCCAAAAGCAGATGCTGAAAAGTAGATCAAAGTTTTAATTGATATTTTTTTCCAAATTTGTACCTTTATGCAAAATGTTAGTAAACTTTTTTTTTATAAGTTAATGTTAGTAAACATGCCATCGGCTCCGCAAACAAGGAAAAAAATACTTGGCTTTAAAATTCCATTTAAACTTATGAAAATCTAACATACAGATATTCTTGTTAGCCAAGCTAGTTCAACTCTTATCGCTAGTTCACATATGCTCACCCAGTATAATAATCCTTGGGCAAGTAAATGTCCTTGAGACTACCGAACTGCCCAAATGGTCTACGAAGGTCCTCTGGCCTGCATAAAAGCAAATGTTAGAAATAAGTGAAATGCCATAATAGAGAATTAATGGATAATTAAAAAAAATCCTTTTGATCATAAACACTTACAAAGATGCCCAGGAGTCTAATAGCAACAGATTTCAGGATTATACCAAGAGCATTAATTGATAAAAGTAGGTATAATAGCTAATCGGAACAAACCTACAGTCATGGCGAAGGTTACGAACAAGAAGGCTAGTAGGGCCATCCCTACTACGACCACCATGGCGACCCCTAGGGCTAGGGCTTCGTCCTCTCCTGCCATAACCCCTTGGCGGTGATGGGCTATAACTTCGTCCCCTCATTTATAGAGAAACGTTATCCCTACAATCAATTTCAAGAGACCTGTTAAACAATGAAACAACAAAAATAAAAAGGCAACATGGTAAAGCAACAAAAACATCACACATTTACTGCAAGGCACACATGACAAACTCAAGCTACAATCTCAGATGTCTACATTAGTCACAAGGCTTGCAAGAAAACAAAGCATTTAATTCTAAACCAAATCTTTAGATAATAACAAGCGTATACCACAAAATATAATTTCAAATTAGTTACGAAATATGCTGGAAAACCCATTGTACTTCCTAAAAATGTTTTCCCAGAGCAAAATAATAACTATAGTGCACCCGAGTAACTAATGGTTGTTTTCTTTACAAACCCATCATATATTCCAAGAAAAAAGCTAAAGCTATTACCAATTTTACTACAAAAAGCTTAGCAATGATTCTAATTAGTGCCAAATAAACAACATGATAATAAAAAAAATTCTTAATTACCTTTGTGTATTGTGTTTAAGAGTTGACCCATTTGTGTATAACAAATAACCCACATATTACATACATATTCGAACACATATATGCATATACTTATGAACACATAATAACACAATCCAATTTTAACACAAAAGAGAAAATAAATAAATAAATAAATAAATTTCTTTTTCCTAATCTCCAACATTATCAAACACAATACAAGCACGTGTTTCAGAATTCAGATTAAACGAAATTCCAATTACATTGAAGCTAAACCCTAGAAGCATAAACGCAATAAGCTCCAACCATAACAATTCAAAAAGAAAAACACGTTCATACAGTATAAAAATTGAAAGAGAGAGAAACATAATGCATAAAAAACAAACAACAGTGGTGGATGCAAATTTTAGTCAAAGAAATTTCAACTCGATTGAAATTGAAGAATCATGAAAATAGGGACACAACATAAACCCCTAAACCCTAACTATAGAGATAGAGAGAGAGAGACCTGAAGAGAGAGAAAAAGCGAGGGTGGTTGAGAGAGAGAGAGAGAGGGAAACGGCGGCGTTTGAGTGTGTGTCTGCAGCTGAGAGATAGAGAGAGAAGACAATGTCAATCTTTATCTAATCTCTTACTGAAACCCTAGAGAGTAGAAGACTAATATTAATGTAGTAATACTGTAAATACAATGTATTTCATTCAACTGTAACTCTCGCGGTCTTTTCCTTTTTTTCTTCCATCTTCCCAGCGTGCCCCTGCTCTTACACACACAATTACAATACTGCCCCCCTTTTTTTTTCTTTTTTTTTTTTACCTATTGCGTCTGCTCTGACGATAGCTCTTTATTTTCATCCTAGAGTCTATTTAAAATCCGTTTATTTTGTTAAAATTGAAAACTTTTTACTAAAAATATTGTAGATAAAGATAAAAGTTAACTGAAATAGTACAATAAGATTTATGAATAGTAATAAAAATAAGCTGAATAATAAAATAAGCTGACTTTTTAAGTTAGAGCCCAATACACACTAAAATACCAATTTGTTTTGAAAAGTTTTACGTCTATAATATTTACTTGGGTGTAAGCATGAATTAAATATGATATCTCTGTTCAACAGAGACTTTCCCGTGCCCTTGTCTTTCATGCATAATTACTATATTGCCACTTACCTTAAAAAATAACAACCACCAAACCAACTAACACCTTTAATTTTTCCAAATTTTGTTCCAATCTATAGCCTCTTTATTTGTTCGAGTTCTGAAGGTACAAAAAGAACTCATTTCGTTTGGAATTCGTGGAGTTTAAGGTTTTTGAGGTAAAAATTTGTGGATAATATTTTCGAGCTTCTATTAATCTCTGCGTTATTTTGTTGTTGTTTTGAATCTGGGTTTGGCTCTAATAAGCTTCAGAGAAAACTGTATACTTGATGTGTCAATTGGGATTATGGGTTTTTTTTTTTTTTTGGTGTGTGTGCAAGCTGCATTAGGTTTTCTTTTATCTTTCTTTGACGTTTTTGTTAGATGGGTGTTTGTGTTTTGTTAAATTTCTTTATGTTTGATCAATGAAATCTTATCGTTATAGCTGAAGTTGAAAACTTGATTTTTGGATGTGGAAAATCATCAATTTGGTCTGTGGGGGGGTAGCTCTTTCATTATCAGTAAAAGTTTTTGGATTTTACGGGTTGGGTTTCACTTATCTGCGTTTTGATTATTAAAGTTTTATTTTTTATAGTTATTTTTTATAGTTTCTTTTATTATGCATATGGAATTGAAATTTTTGGTTCAGTGCCTTAGAAGAAGCAGTAATTGTAATGCATTTATTATTATTATTGATTGGTAATTGTCTTTGGCACGTTTTCTCTCTTTCTACAATTCATTAGTGTTTTTTTTTAATTGGTATATGTTATCTTGTTTTGATAATCCTATAATGATATGAATGCAATTTTAATCTAAAATGGATGGGTTTTATATTAAATGAAGAAATTTTTTATTTAGATGATTTCTGCGGTCAGTTTTTTTTTTTTTTCCTTAAATTGATCTGATTTGGTGTTGTTTTTGTAGTAATGGAAGAGCAGTTTATACTCAGAGTTCCGCCTTCTATTGCAGAGCGATTAGACCGCCTTTTGAGTGAGAATGAAAATGCTTCATCTTCTGAAGACAAGTCATTGGATTTGTCATTTTCTGGTGAGAATGTGCTCTCCTTGGCCAAACTTGCTTTTTATAACAAATTACGTGATGTTCTTGAAAGCAAAATTTGACTAATCTGAATCCAGAATTTTTTATTAAAAAAAAAAAAAAGGAAGCAAAAATTTGCATAGATTTGATGACAATTGACAATATCTAAAGCAAAAAGTCGATGCTTTAGGACTGCTATGCATTCATTGATCATTTATGTGCCTAATGGGCTGTTTTGTTCATTAAATCTTGCATTCCGGTCAAAGCTCACATTCCTAAAATCTTGGATCATTGGAATCATATTCCTAGGAATACAAGATTTTGACATTTGGTTTGCCAGGCATGCTAAGTGCAACCGATGATATTTAATAGCAGCACATAATGAGTAACGTTACACTTTAACTTCTTGTTATATGTTAATGATCGAATGTTGACGTTTCTATCTGTACTTTTTGATTGGTAAGTTACACACGCTCCTAATGGGTCTTGAACCCACAACCTCAACCTCCACCTAAGACTCATAATGAGTTGCCAGTATAGCTAGAGCTCATTGGCATGTGTGTGTGTGTATTGCTAAAGAAAGTTGTTAGTTTGTTCAAATGTATTTCCGTGGAAACTATTGGTTAGTTGCCTCTTTAACTCCCCCATCCCTTAGGGGAAAAAACAGCCTTCTTTCTGTTACTTTGTTTCATAAATTGAGGAAGTTACTTCTAGCCTTTGATTTGGTGCAAAAATGTGCACTTATTATAAGTTAGGTTGCTGCTACAGATTCCCCCCCTCTCTCTTCTTTTTTTAACACAAAGAAATGGTTTCCTTTAAAGAAGTTGCCTAACTGAACGTTTTCAAGTTAAGCTGCTACTTTTTACAAAAAATTGTATTTTACTCAAATTGGAATATTTATCTTTGTAATAGTCCTTTGTTCCCCTCCGCATCAAGATCCCCTTCTCCACTTCTTTCTCTATGTTGTTCCAACTTCCATTCACCCTTTAGAATTTGTTCTTAGATTGGAAAGTAATATCTTTTATTTTGTTAAAGTAGGCTTTGGAAATATACTTTTGTTAACGTAGTTGGTCTGCCTGGTGTAAGAGCAAACAGTGAGGAAAAAAAAAAGATTTCATATCCAATCATTGTTGGTTGATCTACCTTCTTAGTCTAATTGTGAACTTAAAAAATCTTATGTTGCAGAGGATGGGAGGAGTGGCACATTTGTCATTGGCAATGATCGTTTTCCAGCATCTCTCTTGGAGCTTCCTTGTGTTGTGGAATCATATAAAACATACGATGACAGTGTGTTGATCAAGACTGCAGATGTTGGTCAGGTAGAGTGCAATTTAGTGCTATTGTGATTGACATAATTAAAGACAATATTTTTTCTTCTAATGCAACTGTATGAACTCCTGGGTTGTAACAGATGATTATGGTTAGAGAAGCAGATGATGCTGCTCCAGATGTGGTGGAGTACAGACATGGTCTCACCCCTCCTATGAGGGATGCTCGAAAGCGGAGATTTCGCAGGGAACCAGATCTAAATGTAACTATTAGAGTTACTTGTTATTTTTTTATAGTAGCTTGTCATTTTGCATTAGCATAAGGGTATTTTTTATCATGACATATTTCTCTAATATAAATAGGGCAAGAGCCACAAGACTAAGATACAGTACTAAGGTGTTGTTCCTTAGGTTCCTCTCTTAAGATTTTGCTATGTGAATTTTTTTACATGAGATGAAAGTGTATTTTTTAATTTAGTAACCACATGGCTAAATCTTAAGAAGGGAACCTAAGGAACAGCACCTAAAATACTGTATCTAAGTTTTGTCCATATAAATGTATGCTAAAGTGAGGGAGTGATTAATGAAGCCCTAAACCTTTTCTCAAATCTCTCTCTCTCTCTCTCTCTCTCTCTTCTCTTCTCCTTTCCTCTTTCCTAACCGTAATTTTACAGTTCAACCATATCAAAAAGTCATTGTGAAGCTTTCTAACTTCAAATTATATTGAAGGAGAAAGTAGGGGGAACAAAAAATCTACTATTACCCTGGCATAAGAATTTTCATTTCTATAATAATGTTTCTGTAATTGTAGAGAAACTTTTATCAAAAAGGAAACTATTAGTAGTAAGAAAAGTCGCATTATGCATGTAATTTGTGTGCAATGTCTTCTAATAAGAAGTGATTGTTTTATCAACATTTATAACTATGTGAAGTCTGGGGTTACTTAGGATGTTATTACGTGGCTCTCTCTCCATTTTCCTTTTTCAATCTGATGTCTGTACTGACGGAAACTTTGTCACATTCTGCAGCCTGAGCTTGTACAGCGTGTTGTGAAAGATATGCTGAAGATCAATGCTGGTGCAACAGCTGAGAATGTTGATATCCTTTTATATTATGTACTTTTACATAATTGAGTTTCTAGATTCACAAGTATTTTTAAGCAACACGTACAAGTTTACTAGTAGGGAAGTAGTCTAAGCTATGAATGTTGGTTTAAAATCCAGCAGCTGATCGGGGTAGTATTTGCAGTAATGGCTGCCAGTTTGATTTGAAACCTAAGATATATGGAGAGGGGAATTGAGTACTATACTACAATTGGAAGTATGTTATGATGCTTTGGTATCTTTGTTTTCAAACTTCTAATTCAATATGTCACTAAGCTGAGTGTGTTAGGTCAAGGCACTTGGTACATGTACATTGTTTCACAGAAAAGCATAATGGTAATAGTTAAAGTTTTCCTTCTTGTGAATGATGGAATCAGTCATGTGCCATGACATAACACACTTGGATTGGCAGCTGTTGTGATGTGAAGATTTGCATACCATGTTTTTATATGTTGATAATTCCTTGACTGAGTTTTGCACATGCTGAAATTGCTGAGCAAGAGGAAGATGGAGATGGAAGTGTTCGTAATGCAAGCAAAAAACCTGTGCCTGCACCTGTGACAAAGGCTGATGCTCCAGAGACTGGAACAAATGTTGGGGAGCCTGACAGAAGTGACTCCGACGAATCAGACGACTCAATTTGACTCTAAGCCGGTTTTAGAATTTAAAATATGTTTATAGGAGTAACAAGAGTTTGTATCTTGCAATTTGACTGTTTAGTTTGAATATTTTGTTGAAAATATCTGAAGTAATATGGTGGTAAATTACGAGCACTGCCCCAAGTCTGCTTGCACTTTTTTTTGTTTGCTTAATTATTGCAATCAGCAATTCCTTGAGTAAGAAATCAGGATTTTAGAATGCTGATCCGGCTTGTCCAACAGATTTGCAATCCTACATGTGAGGTCAGACATATGGACTGCCTAGTTTTGTAGAAGTTGAAGTTAGCTCTCCCTATAAAGTGTCATCAATCTCTGAAGAATCAATTAAGTTATGAGCAAAACAGTTTTGGAGAAAACTCTCTATTTTGATGTCTAGAACTCCCAATTCTCAAAGCCAAGTATTTCCCTAACACTTCACTCTTGGATTGTAAAACTAAACCAAAAATAAAGTGATTTGAATGGAGTCTGATAGGATTGCTTATGGGAGGGTCTACAAAAATACTTGTAGAGTTAAATTGCCTTGTAGATTTTACCGTATAAGATTTCCCATGGTCTACCTATCAGAGAATAACAAGTGATGGACATCTGAAATCATAAGTGTCCATGTATTCTGCAGTGAAGAAGGCACTAGATCACCTTTTCATTCATTTTGGTTTGGAGTGTCTCGTGCAGTTTCTTTTGGCTGTGATCTTAAATTAGAACTAATTACATAGAGCCAAGCTTAATCCTAGATCATTCAGGAGAAAAAAGACTCAATCCTAGATTGGTTGATAAGCTGGCGTTCATAATTTGGCTCTGATATAGTCAGCTGGGTGAGTTGAGTTTTTAGCCAATGCAATGGGTTCTTTTTAGAAGAACCAGTGGTGTTTGAAACTTTCTCATGACAGAGACCCTTGACATCTTCATCTTCTTACTTCTGATATTAAATATACAAAGGGATTGCTCAACAATGTGAAAGTGAGCCTTAGGGCCACAACATACATAAGGAGGCTTTCTAGCTTGACAAAAATGTCTGCAATAACTTTCATGACCCCCTAAGTAGGAGATAGGCATGCTTGCATAGAAATCAGGATGTTGGATTTTTGGTGAATATTTTGATTCCACTGTATTAAAAAGTGTGTTGAGTGTATGATTACAAATATGGGCCAAACTGAGGCTGACCTTCAGCTGTTTTATCTCAATATTTTAACTTGGGTCTGATCAAAATTTCACAAAGTCAGTGACTGCAGTATGCAGCCAATGTAGATTGGGTGAGATGAGACAAATCCCATGCATGGCAAAGCCAGCTAGTATTCTGACTATCATGCTGGAAATTCTGGAACATGTCTTTAACTCAGTTACACATTCCCATGTGCTCCAAAACCCAGGATGGTTCAACTTCAAAAATTAATTGCCAGATCTGATTTTCCGTAGTACCACATCCTGCCTTTGTACCCAGTATATGCTCATATGCTGTAACAGTCTATGTTCTAAACCCTGGATTCCTCTGCATTTTGCAGTAATGGTCATTAATTGTGAGATTTGGGCAACACACTCTGTACACTTATTGGAAGAACATATATTATTTTATTCCATAAAACCTTCTGTCATATAAGAGTAGCCCTGATCCCTAAGGCCTAAGGATGATTTCATTTTTCTTTCTTTGGTGAAAATGTTCACATGGGTTTGAGCCTAGAGAGTGTGAACTGTGAAGAATTGTTTATTTTAAGCAGCTAACTCTTGATTGCATCCTTTGAACTAGTGAGACTCTATGCACATATAATTATTTGAAATCTCTAATGCTATCCTCTAGGGATGGTTGTTGGCAAGTGGCAACTTGGCATTGTGAATTATAAATGCCAGCTTGTTCATTAGGTATGGTGATGGAGCTCTGAGTGTTGACCCTATCCTGTGAGCTTGAATCACAACTTATCTGCAGAGCCCTTAACTGCCAATTTGATTTCCTACCAAATTTCTCATTGAATATTTATGGGGTTTTGTAAAATATAAATGGTCAACTAGGGTGTGCATGGTCCAGGCATTTGTTACAGTTCTGAGTATGAATCTGAAGCCCATAAACTATCCTGTGCTGGACTGTGTGCAGCTCTACTTGAGACATTATGAAAAAAAATGGACTCAAAAGTTTGTTGTTGCATTTTTTTGCCTCTTATTTTGGGGGCTGAATAGTGTACTTCATCATATCATGTGGTTTTATTAAGAGCTTAATGAATGGTTTATAGCATAAATTGAAAACTATTATTAAAAATAATAATGATAATAATAATAATAATCTGTATTTAAAATTAGTTCAACCACTAAACATGTTTCTGCTTTGTTTAGCTGTAGGTGTTCTGATCACATCATGCATGCTTCTTTGCCATTGTATCTATCATGCATGCATGCTGCATAATTGCTTGATGTTTTCTTAAATTTTTATTATAAAATTATATTTTTAAAAAATCCAACAAAATCAGAAAACATGTCCATAATTGTTACATGGACAACCACTGAACATCTCTCCTTTTTTTTTGGGTTCGTACATCTAATGTGCTCACTTGCCATTGTATATTATAACATTGTCTCTGAAACCAACAATGCATGAGAAAGCCCCAGTATCCAACCTAGGTAAAGAAAAGAGAGGGGAAAATACAAAGCTTGAGTAGTTGATGAGCATAATTACTATGTATTTTCTACTTCTACAAAGTCAATTTTTAGTTATAATCAACTTGGTGTGTTCATTACTAGTAATATGTCTGTTTTTAATGGGTAACTTCTTTATGTATTGACCAATGCAGAATAGTGTTATCTTTCTCATTGGGTTTTTTTTCTTTCTATGTGAAAAATAATTTAATTAAGGATAATTAAATTGAATGCAACCATCTGTTGAATTTAATTGAAAATTGTAAGGTACAACACCAAATAAACTACACCAAAATTTTATCATTTTTAAATATAAATATGTGTGTGTAAATATTTTTTATTGGTAAGTTGCACACACATCCAATGAATTTTAAATCTATGTTTTCATCCTGTATTTTACTAGTTCAAATCTATGTTCTCATCCTCTATTTTATTAAGCACGGTTAGGGATACAATTTTTATTCATAGTTGTTGATATGGTATTTTGTAAGCAATACATATTAAAAATGGTGTCAATAATAGATTCAGATGGAAGTAATGTTGTTCCAATCATAATAAGTTATGTCAACAGTTGGGGAACAAATCAAATATATACATTTCTAGCATTACTCGTTTATTATTATAAAACAAGTATTTTATTAGCCTTCAACTATAGAGAAAGTCAACAACAACCTATTGCAAGACCATTGGCCTAATAACTTATTGGTGCTTCATCTCTTCCTTGCAAAGGAGGAGATTTATAGGTTGATTGGTACTTCAATTGTTTAAAAAAAGCACACACACAAACACAACATGTTGGAAAGATGTGTAAGAGGAAATTGCAAAGTAACTTGAAGGAAATTGATTTTGTGGGGGTAATAGGAATAAACTGGGTTTAGAATGAATATGCTCAAGCCCTAACCACAACACAACTAGGGTTGATGCCAGCCCCAAGCTACAGTCAGTATGATAATCAAAATGGTTTTCAAAAAATGGGACATTGAGACTCACTTTTTTTTCGTGATATTAATCGTACGTTTGGATTAGTTTAAAAAAATATATAATTCTACCTTAAAAAAAAGTCGTACATAAGCAAATAAGTTAAAAGGTTTTAAACAAAAAGCTAATCAAAATGTCATGATAATAATTTTCATTGTGGCATTACCATCACTCTTATAGAAATGTAAGACTCAAATGTAATTAGCTTGTTGAATAAGAGTGGTACAAAATATAGGACTTAAAATTGGAAGTGGTGGTTAAGTTTTTTGAGAGTTGTTGGGCAAAAGGAATAGAAGAATGAGAAAAATGCTTGACTTTTACTTCAAGGTTTGAATGGGTTCGTTACTTTCCTTGCCTTTATCTGAATCGAGAGGGACAAGTTGAATATGTCATCCTCGTCCCTTTACTAGAAAGGTTGATTTGTCATAGTAATGTGAAACATTTTGGGCGTCTAAAATGGTTTAGAAATTTTCCATAGGAAAAAAAAATTGGCCCGACCATTTCCCATTACTTATTTATTTTTTGGTCTTGTTATTTGACAATTGACTCGAGTGCTTGTTTGACAAGTTGTAAGCTGCACGAATCACAAACTTGCTTGACAAGTACTTAAAGGGAGGGGGGATAGGGTCCAATTATATCCCAACAATTACAGCCCTTTTAATTAAGTAATAAATGGAGTAGAACAATAAATTTCACTATTTTTTTTAATAAATAAATAATATTTTTGGCATGTCGTATTTGAGTACGTATATGTGAAAGTAATATATGTGGTAGGCTTATGTGAAAGTGGTATTCCATCATACCCCCACCTTTTTCTCTTCTTCTTCTTTTTTTTCCCTAAAGTAAGATTTCTAAATTATTTTTTAAAAAAAAACACTTACTGTTGAATCAAAATAATTGTTATTTTGTATAACGGGTATATATAACATACTTTTCACGTCAGGTGGACTTCATAGATGTTATATATATCCGCTATATTGAATACTACATTGAACCAAAGAGTTATACGATACTACTTGAGCTAAGCAGTTTTGACGGTATTCTAATAATAGCTTGTGACCTTGACAAATAGCAAAATTTTGTAACTATCATCGCTATAAATTATTGACTAATAAGCACTGGTGTATCAATAAATAGAAATTGACTTTGACTACATCCTCTTTTCCTAAGTAAATGTGGTATAAGAAATACCTTAAAATTGGCCATGTAAGGTATTTGAATGATAACTTTTCTTCTAATGCTACGAGAGCTTGTGACAAAATCAAGTATTCAAATTAAAATAATTTCACTTCAAGTTCCATATATGATGTCTTAACTCTTAACCTACCTTTGTAAACAAAAATAATAATATTGTTGATGGTTCCCTAGAAGGTTTTGAATTGATTTTTCGGATTTTTTTTTTTTTTTCCAATTGATTGACCACATCAAAATTCATGCTTTCATTCAACATTCAAAATTTTTACTCAAAAATTTTAAAAATTCAACATTCAAAATTAGTCATAACCTAGTGAGTGACTTTCATGAAATTCACTTGGAAATCTCAAAGCAAAAGAATTGTTGATGTGAATTGGGAATCAAGGTCAAGAAGCCGACGCTACACCAAACCGACTATTATAGCTCTTGTAGATAAGACATAACCTTTTTTGTCTCTATACCCAATATGGCATCATTTAATCTGTGGAGCCCACAGTAGCTAGCTACTACCTCAACTACCGTCCATCACATCTGGGTGATGCATAATGGACGGTGATGCTGATGTTTCTACTTCTGTGGGGGCCTCCATCCTGAATAGTGAAAACGACCTTTTTGTGGGCCATGGTTACTCTCTTTATCAGCCTACTTTGGTTCAAACTTCAAACACAAGGCCAATGAATCAATTCGCGTTTGACCAAAAAGGTAAGGACTACGGAGAATATTTTTTATATACAAATTAAAGTCCGGATGCACAATAAATTGGAAAAAAAAACCTTCTCATAAATAAATAAATAAATAAACCCAAAAAAAAGGCTAAAAGATATATAAATTTTTATTGTGTAAAATTTACAATTATTGGATGTGATTAATAGATTTTAAAAATCCAATAAATAAATATTTAAATTATTTTTTTGATTAATAATATATTAATTTGTAACGATTATTTAGTATTTATAATATCCTTAATATCAGCCCAACAAATTTTTTAATATCTTTCAAATGGTTAAGGTGATAGTATTTGATATCTGTATAATAAAGTAATGTACGTGATAGTCCCAATAAAAATAATGTTACAATAATCACAATGTATTATCTCAAGAAGTTATAAAAATATCATAAAAAATTTGTTGTGCCTACGGTGTATTGTTTTGTTGTATTTTGTGTAAATGGTCCAATTCTTTTGATGTACTTCCAAGTTCCAACA
The DNA here is from genome assembly GCA_023736055.1 of Quercus glauca. NCBI lineage: Eukaryota > Viridiplantae > Streptophyta > Magnoliopsida > Fagales > Fagaceae > Quercus > Quercus glauca. The sequence continues at coordinate 53,020,236 of CM043315.1, read as the reverse complement.
CCTAAAAATGTACATATTTTTCTCATTTATAATTAGTGCTCTAAGGGCGCTTGTTAGCATTTTCCTTTATAATATAAGACAATGCAAAGAGAGAGATAGACCATTTGTGTATTTTTTTTAAGTTAAATTCAAAAAATTTGTATGTTTGATTCTTGACTTCAAAAATATTAATATATATATATATATATATATATTTTCATTTATTTAGACATATTAGAGTGAGTGATAGACTTTTTTTTTTTTTTGAGTGAATCTTAAATCTCACAAAACTAGGGCCACTTTTATAAGTTTTGAAAATGATCATTATGTTTGAAAGATGAGTAGATAGTGCATATATTCAGAGTGACAATCACTATTACACCTCGAGTCCTCAATGGAGTTAGTACCTTTGCCTCTTATATTATTTGGCGGTGTGATAGATCTGTTTCAATGATTTTTTTCAAAGAATTTTCCAGCCATTGATGATGGGATGGCCCCATATTCAATTAACTTTCCATATTGTGTTAGCACGATGAAATTCAAACCAACCACAACCCTCCACCTTTATGGGTTTTGGATTCGAATCCTTAAAATACATACTCCTCTATGCATGACTTACCATTCTTGTAACGTGTGAGAAGTCAAGATGAAATATGACACTTAAATGTTTATTTTAAAGTAACATTTAAAGGCTTTTGTTAACAGATATCCTTTACGGATTTATTAAGGTAGCATCTATTGGGTTCCACCTGAATTGAGAAATAACAAAAACAAAAAAGGTAAATTAAAAAATGGATTTTTTTTTTTATTAAAAGTGGTTTGTTTGTCAATAAATTTTTATTCTTTTTAAAGGTTCATGCTAACGAGTGTCTTAGTGTACTCATTAATAATCTATTTTAGGAAAGTTTTGATACCACTTTTATGAAAAATGAAAAAAGCTGTAAAAATATTAATTACTTTTTTTTTTCATTTTTCATAAAAACTTTCTTTTAATGGATTATTAATCAGTGCTCTAAGAGCACTCGTTAGCATTTCTCTTTTTTAAATAATCAACTCGATTGTTTTGGGCCTCTTATCCTTAGCGAATGGAGAAAATCTTATAATACAATAAAATCTTATAACATTGTCACAAACACCCTTATCACGACTTGTGGTGGGTCGGAGTGATATAGTATTATTTTATTTCATTATATTTTAACTTATGGTAGGTTGACAATTCAGCATATTGGGTAAATGTTTATTAAATTAGTAGAAAAACCCTAATGAATGCCCTAACCAAACCTGGCCGATTATAAATGATACAATTAATATATCAAAATTACCACACATTTGAAAAATATTTTAATAAATGTTAGATTGCACTCATTAAGAAGGAACCAATCAAATTCCTCAACATTAAAAAATAAGAAAAACAAATACCCTCTTAACTAAATACTTGCAATTAAATAAGAAAGTTAATTGATATTTGTTTTTTTAAACTTACCCTTAACTCATGACTTTGACACTTAGTTAACTGGATCCAATATACTTTTAGCAAAAGTGACCTTTTAGAGCATTCAAATCAAATCGTGAAAAATTACTATCTATTTTAGCATAATAACTTACTTCTTTTTTTTTTTACATATTTACTTTTCAAAACACCTCACATCAGATTATTTATTTTACACTGCATTTCATTAAAATATCAATTTTTTTTCCTTTTTCCACACACAACAACCATCATCCAATCTCTTCCTTTATCCTCAAGATATGTAAATAAATAATAATTAACTAAATACAAAATAAATAGTGTCAATGTAAATTTATACAGTTAAAGTAGAAAATTTTTAAATTTACGTAATTATACATAGATTGATGTGGGTCATTTTTAAACAAAATTGTATAAATTCTACACTTTTTTCTATTATACTAGTATCCAGGGATGCACCACCGCGTATCCTTGGTGCGGTAGTCACTCCACAAGTATAAATGCTTGTGGGGTGTGGAGGGCAAGGGCTGGGGTTCAAGTTTTCAGGAGGGAGTTTCACACACATATGCACTTAAATTAGGCTAGAGTAGAAATTTTATCTTATATATAAAAAATAAAAAAATAAAAGTATCCAGGGATGCAAAAAAAAAAAAAAAAAAAAATTATTTTGCATCCTCAAACACTACATTATCTATTTTACCAACTCATTTTACAACTTACCCTACATCTCAATTTTTATTTTTCTTACAATCTAATAAAATAATAAAAAGTAATCTTCTCTCTCTCTTTTTCCTCTCACTCTGTTTTTCTATTCACACACAACCACAATATTAAAATACTTTTTTTTTTACAACTTATGACAGTAAGCATTAGCAATTTAGCATTGGGATGTAAAATCTCCCCAATTGCTATTTTAGCAACCCACCAGCTCAAATTGAGCTTCACCCAAGTGTGGGTTGCTAAAACTTTTTATACAACCTTACTATTCATGGTTGCTAAACATAAAAGTAAATATAAAAGTAAATGAAAGAACAAAAAAGATGAAAGAGAGAGATGGGAGAGAAGAGAGAGAATGAGTTGATAAGGTAATTTATATTATTTTATTAAAGGCAAAAATGCAAAATTGACCCTTTAATTTTCACATTTTTTCATTTCAATCCTCTAACTTTCAGTTTTGTCAATTCAGTCCTCTAATTTTCAATTTTTATCAATTCGGTATTCCGTTAAACTTCAGTTACATGCTACCGTTAGACTTGCTGAAATGACACCGTTTTGCTTTTTTTTTTTTTTTTTTAATTCGAAATTAAAAGAAAATAGAAAAAAAAAGAAGAAGGGAGAATTCGTCGTTCTCCTTCCCTGAATCAAAACAAAACAAAGAAACCCAAATCTTTGTACCATACTTTTCAGTTTTCACTCCTACTGCAAAAGCCAAAGCAAGAAAGCAAAGACCAAGAAAGACCCAAATCCCTAACCCGTGTAACTTTGAGAGAGAGAGAGACTGAGTTGATCACCGGCGTCCGGTACCAGAACCTCATCGACATGATGGTGGACGCGGTGGTAGCACCATGGCCGTCGCCGGCTACGAGAATACTCCGGTGGTCGTGGTCGAGACTGGGTGGCCAAGCTTCGGCGCTGACGCGAGCGAGGTCGAGGCTAATCCGGCTTACACCGAGATGTATCTTAAGAACCTTGTGGAGCATTTGGGATCGGGGACCGGCACGCCTCTGGGGAAGGAAGGAGTGGCAGAGGTGTATATATACTGTTTGACAAGGAAGTGAAGCAAAGGAATGATTGGAATTAGGGGATTCTGTATCCGAATATGACCAAGAAGTACAAGATCGAGTTCTCTGGGTGTGGGTGCAATGGAATCATCAATCACCAAACTGGTTCGTGAGAGTTGGGTCTTTCTTGGTATTGTTTTGATTCAGGGGAAGGAGAACGACGACGTCATTCCCCCTTTTTTTTTTTTTTTTTTTTTTTTTTTTCAGATTTTTCTTATTTTAATTCCGAATTAAAAAAAAAAAGGCGAAACGGTGTCGTTTCAATGGGTCTAACGGCAGCAAGTAACTGAAGTTTAACGGAGTATCAAATTGACAAAAATTGAAAGTTAGAGGACTGAATTGACAAAACTGAAAGTTAGAGGACTGAAATGAAAAAATGTGAAAGTTAGAGGGTCAGTTTTACATTTTTGCCTTTATTAAATTATATATAAAAATAAAAACTGAAATATTGAGTATACTATTATATGAGTTGGTAAAATAAATAAAATAGTGTTTAAAAATGTAAAATGTGTATTTTTTTACATTTTCGATTGTTAGTGCTCTTTGTTCATAGATTGCAATTTTTTTTTTAAATACACGTACCCAAATGAAATAAGTCTTGAATATCTTGTGAATTAAGTAATTAACAACCGGAGGTGTACCTTCAATGCTAACGACCCAGAAAAACACGAGAAGGCAAGGCACAACACAACAACAAAAACACAAAAAGGAAGAGTTGACGTTTAACGTAGCAGTGGAATTTGGAATAGGAAGAGTGAGACATGGCTCGAAAAGACAGATCCAGCATACGTCAACAGAAATCTAATTAAGCTGACTTTGTACAGTATTGGTAGAACAAAAAAATAAAATTAAAATAATAATACCATTCTCAATAGTTTGACTTTTACGACCTACATGTTTTTTCTTCTACTTCTGTATTTTATATATTTGTCTAGTATCCACTTTCCTAGTTTTTTGTGCAACACGAAAATATCAATACACACAAACACAAGTAGTACAATTTTGAGTAAGTCGTGGTGGCAACACAATACAATTAAAACACGTCGGTGCCGCTTGGTGAGTCACGTATAAACGCGTTTCTATTTGGGTTTCTCAGAGGCTTCACAGTAAAAGCAACACACACACATGACACAACCACACCAGCTGTCCTATTATTTATTAATGACCCGGAGACCAGAGTGCCTTCCAGCCTTCGTTAGGTGGCGGTTATACCCTCTTTGATTATGTGGATTTAAAAAAAAAAATTTATATATATAATTATTTTATAATTCAATTGTTAAATAGAGATAGAGGATATTGAAATTTGAGTGTATTTATGGAAAAATTATATAAAAATTTTAGTTAAATTACAATACTCTTGGTCATGTGTAAAGATTTGATATATCATGGTATTTTCTAACATTATCCTCTGTGTTTGTTCTTTATCATTATATCAACATGCTTAATTAATTTTGACAAGAAAATTTATTCCCATAGGGTGATTTTAAGCTAAATTAATCAACTTGTTGAATTATTAACCAATTACGCTAGTCACCAATTATAAAACAATAAGTAATAAAGTAATTAATATAACAATTAGAGACAACCTCCAGTTGGCTTTTCTTTAAAAATGGTTCCTATGTTATAAATAAATATATATATTAATAGCAAAAAATTAGAGAAAATCTAATTAGATTTTAATTAAATTCTCAATTTTGCGCCGTGTGTCCTATTGAATTTTTAATTTTTGTACCAAGTGAATTATTGAGTGTAAAAATCAAAGAGTCCAAATCCAATTAGATTCTAAATTGAATTTCAATTGAAGTCCAATTATGCGCCACGTGTTCATTTCATTTTTTAATTTTTGTGGCAAGTGAATTATTAGGTGCAAAAATCGAAAAGTCTAAATATAATTAAATTCTAATACCATGTATAATTAAATTCTCATTACATATATATATATATATAATGAGAAACCACTACATATTTTAAATATGTATGGTTTAAAAAATGTGTAAATTAATACTATGTATATTTTGAACCGTATAATTATGATTTTTTTAATTGTACCTATGCATCAGTGCATATACACGGGATTACATACTACTAATAATAATAAAAAAAAAAAGAGACTAGCAACAAAGTGGAAACCTATGATCACATTCAAAGGAAAACCCGCTACAAGGGTTCCCAAGCCCTAAGAAGAAATTCACTAATAAAATTGAAGTTGTACACTTGGAATCATATATTTGGTCATATATTTTACCCTGTACATAACTTATTGACATGATCCATGATTAGCTCCAATAAGTCATTTGGACACTTTCGTCTTGAAGTGTCCAAATGACACTGAAATATTGCATATGTTTTATATTACACATGACATTTTCTTTCATTTGAGGTACCTAACAATTATAATTAGGAAAATATTAAAGTTATTATAAATTTTTTACAAATTAATATAATAATGAATAAAATTGGTCACACTTCAATAATATAATTAAAATGTTTGAATTATTTTGGACAAAATTTAGTTACAAAATTGGTTGTAACCTAAGGCTAAAACTTCATTTAAAAAAAATTATCATTACTACATATTATGAAAATCTAACCGTTAAATTGCATGTTCTTTACGCTTTTAATAAACATGTCAATTTTTGTGTTAATAAGATATTATTTATTATATAATCTATAAGCTTATATTTTAAGTATAATTTTAAATTACAAAAATTTGCAATTTAAACAATTTATTGATGATATAGCTATTGATATTTAATTTTCTATAAATTTCGCAAGCATGAATGATATAAGAAGAAATGTAATTCAATAGTGGATTTGTCAAAATTCACCTATAATGAAAAGATATTAAATAAGATTACAACCAATTTTAGTTAAACTTTGTCCATTATTTTTTATTTATAATATATCAATTTATAAAGGTTTATATAATAATTTTTGCAATAAATTATACCTAAAAAAAATTTGGTTAGATTATTCTAATCACCGTCTTTAAGATATTCAAAATATCTTATAAATCGATAGTGTGGTAACTTGAACTTAAAGCTGTTGAATTTAAATTGCGTTAAAGTCAAAGTCTAGCACACTTATGCTCAGCATTTCACTACACTTAGTATAAAAATCCAATTAAAGCAATATTCATGTCAAATCTAGATAATTGACATGAAACCCAAACAATATTTTGTTTCTTTTTCTTTGGGTCGGCATATCTATACTCAGTTTCCATGTTATTATCAAACAAAGTCCACTCATTCTCTCTATGTCATTCATGTGATTAGATTGTGATGCAACCAGAGTTTACTTTACTTAACAAATCATTTCCATGAAAAACTGAAGGTTCCTCCTTAGGCCCTTTTACTACAAAATTTACACTTAAAATAGCGCCGACCGGCAAGGGATTTGCTTGTCTAAGGTGTTAGGTATGTTTTGTACAACAACTACCAAGCAGCACCACGTGGCTGAATGTGAAGGTGACACGTGGAAATAAACTGGAACACACCACCTCCATGAGTTCGTACGGTGCAAAGTACCCATCGAAAATGCATGGAGATCTGAAATTTGACAGTTGTAGGTGACGATTATTGTTCGATTTCTTCTGATTTTTATATCTAAAAAATTATTAAACTATATCATAAAAATTGAACATAAAAAATAAAATAAAAAATTGATGGGGTTGACTAGATGTGATTCAAACAAAACAACTGCACTGGGGACGAGGTTTTCATGGACTGGTTCATTTATGAACACCGTTGGCTAAAGTGTGTTCCAAAGGGTTATTTCTTTTATTTTTATATTTTTATTACAGATCATTTTTTTTTGGATTTGGAGACCAACTTTTTGATACTTGGATTTTGAGATCTTTATTATTATTATTATTATTATTATTATTATTATTCAAAAAGTTATGAAAAGACAGAATTCAAAACGATTTTGTCAAAAAGTTCACTACTAAATTAAGGTATAAAATGTTTAAATTATTGTATGATTTTGCTGTATGCTACTTTTCAGCCGACAAATACATAATTTTTATATACTGTACTTGGGTTTTTTTCGGCTACGCGTGATGTACTTTTACAAAAATAAATATGTACACATGATAAATTGAGAAATGGTTCAAAGCTAATTATAGCATATGAAGTGTCAAGCTTTATTGTTTCACATTCTACCCAAAAAGGAAAAAAAAAAACTTTATTGTTTCACACACAAACTTGGTTTGGTTTATTTTTATTTTCATTGATTTATTTTGTTTGAAACATAAATTAGGCAGAAATATTGCTATATCTAATACATAATAAGATTTTAAAAAGCTATATATAAAGTTAAGTAAAATTTATGTTTAATAGCCAATTTTACTAGACGCGTTATGATGTAAACACGTGTCTCTGTAAAATTTATAAAATAACATATTTGTGTGCGAACAATATGGTAAATAGAAGTGAAAAACAATATTCTCATTGACATACTCATTGGGGGCTGTGAATTATTTGAGGATACAGCTAGAAAGCACAACTAGCATTTGGTACTCCCAAAATATGTTACTTTCACTCTGCTTTTAACATTCTAAGCAAGTAACAATTAATTAGCAAAAAAGAAGAAGAAAAGAGTAGCTAGCAGAGCATTGTAAAAATTATGATGAGAGAGATCATTCATATAAGAGAATAGAATATTGCTCTATTTGATGAGTATTGAATAAATTTTGTTTCCCATTAATATTGTTAACCACTTGCAAGTTTGGTACCAATATTAGATCTCAAACCTTCACAGTACACAAATATTTTTCCTTGTCCATTTTCTCTCGAAAAGAATATGCTTAAATTAAATCTTTAGGTTTTACTGGTTCCTCTTTTGGAGTAAATTAGGATCTTCTTGTCCTATAAAGACAGAAAAGTGACCCCCAAAGCTTTCTTTGGACTTTGAAGGGATCAACTAGTACGTGTGGAATGGTGTTAGAGTCTAAGTATATAATTTTCTACTAACATTAATGCTACCAAATACTTACACCACCACCATCACCAAGCCCAAAAAAAAAAAAAAAAAAAAAATTACATTACCATTTTTTTTAATAGAATTTTAATCTGTGATGTCCACTAATGATAATTGTACTAATTATTTTCAGACCAAGACATTAATCAGTTTTTGGTATAGGCAGAAATTGAATCTCAAATATTTTATTCAACCATCAAAAACTTTACTAGTTAGACTAACTGAAACTCACTACACTGCCATTTATATATATTCAAAAATTTGGAATTTAATTTAGTGGGGTATTAAGGCGGTGTAGCACAATAAAATAAAATTGTACTCGAACCAAAATACATGATGCACAGTCCTCCATAATCAGAGATAGCATTTATGCAAATAAATAATTAAAGGAACAGATAATATCTATGTATTAAAGTGCCAGCATAAGATTGAATGCTTCACATATATTATTAAACTAAGGACAAGCTTTAGACTCTAAAAGGACTTTTTGTTGTTATTATTAACCCATCTTACACTTTCCTTTGGCATATTCAGGGTCAACCTGTGGGACATACTTGGAAGAATGCATGGAAGTTTCAATTTCAAAGACCTTGGAAGCTAGCTTTCAATTTTTTAAAAAAAAGAAATATTCAAAAGAGCCAAAGCAATAGTATGAGGCAAAACTAAAGAAATTTCAACCTAACTCATACGTATCCAAAAAAAAATCCAATAGCAACTATGTCATATCTTACGCCACCAAAGCCAACAAAGCTTCCTCACATAATGACTTTGTCAAAAAAAAGTAATATATATAATAAGAAATGTTAGTCAAATAAAAAATTTCACAACTTTTGTCACAACTCGTCACATTATGAATTGTGAATAATAAAATTGTGGACCTATTATTTTTTTTCTACTACTCATAACTCGTCATGTAATGAGTTATGGTAAAAATTATATATATATATATATATATATTTTTTTCCGTGGCACTAGCATTATATATAATCTAAATAATACTCCAACTAAATATGTCATATGTGGATGTGGTAAACTTATCGGGGTTTAAGCTTAAACAAAAAGGCTTGTGAGTTAAGTTACGTTACTTATTCTAGTGGAGTTACCTGGCTGGATAATCCAAATTAATGACATAAGCAGTGGCGATCGATCATTATGAGTAAGTCAAATCGCACCTGTTGTTGAGTAACTACTCTGACTTTTTAGTGAAACTGACACAAACTTCATGGCCATGGAATAGAGTTACGATGATTATTTCCAAGAAAGTTATATATAAAGATATTCCGACAGTTTACTATGAACAGAATGAGAACAAAATAAATGGTACATACCGTCACTCTATTAAAAATTGTAAATGAATAAAGTAGCTGATGAGTTAATGACCCCTGTAAGTTTTTCATTAGCCTTCCTTTTTATAGCTCATTTACTTACGATTGTACACACACAAATTCTCTGTACGATTACAATTTGTCATTTTTTTTTTTTTAACTTTGGCTATATTATAAGAAAAATTAAACAAACACATGATAAGTTGTAATTAGTAAAACATAAAATAAAACACAAAAAGTGGTATAGAAAATTTGTATTCCTTACATACAACCTTTAAAACCTTGTATTTTTTTTAAATGCAACTACATGATTTAGTTTTGACAACTTTCAACAAATAATAAAATTGTAAAACGCGTAGGTTCTTAAATTAAATTCAACCATGTGGTTGCATTGACCTATGAACAATATGTTTGTATTTAAATGCCATTGAAAGAATATATACTATTTTTGCTACATTTAATATAGCTTGTCTCATATCTGTAGACAATGTAACTTTGTAGCTCACAACTTTGTTAGATACATGCGAGATATGTTAGCGATTTCCCTGTGTGAATGAAGAATGTTCCTCCATACTTTAATAATGTACTTTCACCAGATTATGGCTGAGTTTGTTTCAATGAAATATTTAGGTTTCTTCTATAAAAAAAATATCAATATAATTGAATTCAATTGGAGAATCTTAGATACAACAATACATAAGAAATTGTCAAAGGCCTTTTAGCTGAATTGACATCTCTCCATGCACAAAGCGCTTGGGGGTTTAGGGGGGAAAAGGGTTCGAGCTGCAGGATTAGCAGCATGTTGTAATTATTTCTCAAAAAAAAAAAAAAAAAAAACAATACATAAGAAATTGTACATATGTTTCGCCCATAATTTACCATAATTTGTAAATATAACCCCCTTTTTTTTGGGTAGATCTCATAAAAGCTCAGATGTTTGAAGCACATTCAATGCTTGCTTAATGGCCTAAGGTTAAATTATATCATGGCATACATTAGGATTCCTAAATTTTGAGGGAAGGAAAGTAATTTTGGTAGCTAAAATTATCAAGCAAAAAGGAATTACCAAAAAGCAATAAATTTTTAAAACAAAGAAAATAGACTTCAGAGAACAGAGCAAAAGGCCATAACTTTTTTATTTTTTTATTTTAAGAATAAAAATTAGACAAAAGGCAAAGAAATTTGTATACGTACACATATAAAAAAGAGAAGAAAAGATTGAGAAATTACGTCCTTAGTATTGTCCTCCCCACGTGGTTGGAAAATTAAAACACATACACACATACACACAAAATAAAAATAAAACACTGAAACCTCTCTGTCTCTCTCTCTCTCTCTCTCTCTCTCTCTAACTTTCTCTGTCCTACATACTATATAAACAATCGTCGGCTAAGGTCACCTACGTTCATCGTTTTAGCTCTGAAACTTGAAGTACAAAGCTCTGTATAGGAAAGAAATAGGGAGACAGAGGGAAGCTTTAACTCTCTCTTTGCAATATTATCAAAGTCCAAACCTCCAAACCTCACAAAAAACAGTCAAAGCTTAAAATCTTTTTGCACACACCCCATTGAATTCGGAACTCTTTGTTCCCATTTCCTAGCTCCTCATTTGTTGGTTCACTTACTATAGTCCTTAATTTAAGGTACAGTCCCTAATAATATCTCTCTCTTTTATAGTTTTCTATTTTTTCTTGTTTCTGTTTGGAATTTTTTGTCTATAGAAAGGGAGCTACAACAAAAATGATATTACAAATGTGACATTTCTGCATTATTGTCTGTTCTTATGCTGGTTGGATTAAATTCCTGTTCTGGGTTCTTGTGAATTTTATCTTCATAACATGGTAATGTGTCTGATTTCTTGGATTCTTTGCTTGAGTATTCGTTTTTTTAGATCCTTTTACTCTTTTTCTTGATGGGTTTTGTGTGAAACATTTGGAAGATTATTCAGCTCATGTAAAGTATTATTCTTTTAAATGAAATGGCAAATGGGTATTCTGGTTTTTCTGTGTTGGCTTTTGGTTACAAAGATATGTGTTTGTCTACAGAATATATATATTTTCTGATTTGAAAAAGATATATTTTTTTGGGTTATTGTTTTTGCAGATCGTTGGTCTTTTCTAATGGGTTTTCAGCAACTTGTTTGATTGATAGGATAGTGACTTGCTTGCTTACCTTAGTTATATCAATCTTTGAATGTTCTACCATATGGATAATGCTATTAGGAGAAAATGGGCGTCTTTGACTTTTTGGGGGCTAGATTCAATTGATTTTATCTGTTAATTTTGCATACCTGGTTGATTATATATTGTTTTTTCCATACGCTTTTTTTAGATTCAAGCTTGTATTTTTGTTTGTCTTGAAGTTTTTTTCTGGTTTCCCAAGTTGGAAAGATGATAATTTTATAGTCAATATTGAGTCCTCTAGCATTATCAAATATGTGACACTCCCGCTCACATCTTTGTATTTTGTTTTGTTTTGACAGGAATTTGGATTGAGTTGGTTGTTTATACAACCTTCCTTGTCAAATGGGGATTTCTTTTTCCTGCCCATTTGCAAGATACAGTGATGTAGAAGATGGCCTACGATCTATTATTGTCCAGTCCATCAATTTGGGTGACGATGAACTTAAAACACCAGTGCGATCTATCAGTATAAGCGGTTGTGATTCTGAACCCCCCGTATTGAAATCCTTAGGTTCTGGAAATATGACAATAGAAACATCTGTTAGTTTTGAAAATAGAGAACTGGAAAAAATGGTCTCAGTCAAGGCTCCTTCACTAGACGAAGAACGCAATGTGCCCATTGAATCAAACAGCCCAAGAAGTGAAGTGATTAATAATCAATCCCCAAGATCAGATGGTGAAGTGGGGATGATCCAACAATTGCCAATTTCGGATCCCAACAACCCCAAGCATGAAGCTGCACTAAAGTTGCAAAAAGTGTACAAAAGCTTCCGAACCAGAAGAAGGCTAGCAGATTGTGCAGTCCTGGTTGAGCAGAGCTGGTATGTGTCCTTTTTACATGCATGCAGCAACACTGCCCTTTTATTCATGTATTTGATTTGTTTGTATCTTGTGCTAATGCAATTATATTTCATACTATAGGTGGAAACTCTTGGATTTTGCTGAACTCAAGAGGAGTTCTATATCATTCTTCGATATTGAGAAGCATGAAACTGCCATTTCACGATGGTCAAGAGCAAGAACCAGAGCTGCCAAGGTAAATTTCAAACAGATTGATATTTGCTTCTGACTTATGCTATGTACTTTATTTTGATATCTAAGTATTTGTCTCTTTGTTAATGCAGGTTGGAAAAGGTTTATCTAAGAATGATAGAGCACAAAAACTTGCTTTGCAACACTGGCTAGAGGCTGTAAGTGAATTACACTAGAACATAGTTGGCTTTTACTGATTTTTCCCTGTTTCTTCATCAGCCTTTACTGATTTCAATTCTTATTATTCATCTGAAACAGATTGATCCACGCCATCGATATGGACATAATTTACACTTTTATTATAAAAAATGGCTTCATTGTCAGTGTAAAGAACCCTTCTTCTACTGGTAATTTCCTTTAACCAAAATGATTTTGCTTCATAATAAGAATTTTGATTCCAGATGTTCAAGAATTTGGATTTGAATATACTTATTCTGGTTTTGGAAATGCAGGCTAGATATAGGAGAAGGGAAGGAAGTAAATCTTGAAAAATGCCCTCGATCGAAACTTCAACAGCAGTGTATCAAGTATTTGGGTCCGGTGAGCCTTTATTTCCTTACTTGATCATCATCTATTTCAATTTGTTATCATTTTATTTACTAATAATTTTTTTCCAACTTTTAATAGATGGAAAGATTGGCCTATGAAGTTGTTATAGAAGATGGAAAGTTCTTGTACAAGAAATCAAGGGAGGTCCTCAACACCACCAGTGATGCGAAGTGGATTTTTGTCCTTAGCACATCTAAGGTTTTGTATGTTGGCAAGAAGAAAAAAGGTACTTTCCAGCATTCTAGCTTCTTGGCTGGAGGAGCGACATCTGCTGCTGGGAGATTAGTCATTGAGAATGGCATCCTAAAGGTATAGATATTGCATTAAAGTTCATAGAATTTCTATCATAAAACATGAAAAAAAATATTGTAAAGAAAAGTAATAAAAGACTCAAGATTTTTCTTCCTATTTAACGTAGTCCTCATTTATAGCACAATTAATTGACAACGATTTCTACTACTCTCAACAGGCAGTTTGGCCTCACAGTGGTCATTATCGGCCTACAGAAGAAAATTTTAAGGACTTCATCTCCTTCCTTAAAGAGAACAATGTGGATCTCACAGATGTCAAGGTAAAAATAAAAAGCTTAATGTTCTTTAAAATGATATCAAATCTGTTTTCTCTTATTATAAAAAATAAGTAAAGGCCAGTATGCTGAGAATGTCATTTTTCTCTTATATTCAGACGAGTCCTGTCGATGATGAGGAAGATGATTTGCCTGGAAAGCAAAGAAGCAGTATTCATCTTAGAAGCCACTCATCTGATGAGGACGTGACTCAGAAGTTGAATGGCTCGGAGACTGAAGACTTAACTTGTGTAAAGACTGATTCAACAGGAGAAGAGACAGATACTGCATCCGATCTGTCCATATCAAGCCGATTACACAGTGTCAGTAGAGATTTGGTTAATCTTGATATACCGGAAAGATATGAATTGTATGAGAGTTTAGAAAGAGAAAATCAAGATATTGAACCAAGTTGTAATAGTTTGCCAGTGGAACCTCTGGCTGATGGTTATGAAACAGCCGAAGAAGGATTAACTTCTGAACAGGATGGCAAGGCTCAAAAGCAGAACTTGTCTGACGAAGAAGAACATGAAGGGAATGAAGTAGAAATCATTCCTGAAGAATCAATTCTCAGAAGGATCAATTCACATAAAGAAATGAACTCATATCAACTGGGAAAGCAGTTGTCTTGCAAGTGGACAACAGGAGCTGGACCCCGAATTGGTTGTGTGAGGGACTATCCCTCAGAGCTCCAGTTCCGCGCTTTGGAGCAAGTGAACTTGTCTCCAAGAAGTGTTGCTGGTTCAAGATCAAACTTCTCTCCTCGACTCATTTGTGGGTTGAGCCCAAGGGTATTGACATCATCAAGCTCTGGTAGGGAAATGACACCAAGCACAAGTTCAGTCGAGGAGGGAAACTTCTCAGAAAGAATTATTCCCCAATCAAGAACACAGTCCTCCCCATTGATTAGAGGAACATCATAAATAACAGAATTTCCTAATTTTTCATGAATAAGAGCAGATTAATGATTCATATATTCTTTTGTGTAAATAGAAAGGATGATATAGAAATTCATTGTCATTCTCTTCATTTACAATCATGTATACATTTTTTTGTTTATTCATCTTGTACAATATAAGATGACAATTGTAGAATTTCATGGGTTTGGTGCCCTTTTCATACAAAAGAAGGTATTCATTTTTCTTAAGCAATGTTTTGTTACTGAACCCTCATACTATGACATTTTGAGCGAATTGAATGCTTTTAATTAATCACTAAGATTGGATGAGATTTTCTAGTCCATTATTGGTCAGGTCGGATAATTCTCACCATTTAATCTATTTACTTTCTCTTCTCCACTGTTGGCTATGTTTTCTAGTGTTGAAAGAGATTAATTATATGAGCTCCATAAATCCCTTAAGGTTTAAGACCATAAATTTTTGTGCCCAAAAGCTTTAACCTATATTTGGATGGGAGGGGAGTGGATATACTAATATTCTTGTAACCCTTTTTGTGATTGTGATTTTGGATTGGATATATGTGTTTTGTAGAAGCGTGTTAGGTGCATACCAAGTCAAATTGGATTATGTAAGTGATTACGAGAACAAAGAGAAAGTAACACGTTGGGGCTATTAATTTTGACTCATGACTAGCTCACTAGCTAACAAATTATTAACCGTAACAGTGCTTGTTTTGATAAGTCTTACGCGCTTGCATGTTGACCACTTGACCTCACATACTGGACCTGCAAACTATTGAACAACTTATGGGAGTTACTAACATTATTTTTTGCCTCAAGGCCCTCAACAACTAGAATGCTCCGTTTGTGATAGGTGGAGCTTGAGTTTGTATGAGATTGTACGTTTTGGAAAACGAGTAAGGGACACAAAAACATATTCATTTATTACCTCAAGCCGCGTTAGAAGGTAGAAGACTATAAGAAAAGTTATTGCATTGCTTATGGTCTGCATTAAAATCTTTTGATATGTTTACCATATATAATGTTATAAGGTCCAAATTTGTGTAGTATAATTCTGTTTAGTTGGAGAATTATGCTCTAGCCTCCAGGTAGGTATAGTTAAGAACGAGTCTACATAGATAATCACTAAATAAATATTAACTTGTTTCTATTCCGCGATATATGTCATTCTCTGGAGCATATAAGGTGAACTTTCCTGATAGAGTTTTGAACTTGCAAAGAAAAATAAAGAGATATATAAATCTTTCTTAGAAATATAATATTTTATTGAAAAAGCATTAGGTATTGTAAACAAAATAACTGGTAAACTTTCAAAGATACCGCATAACTCCTCATATCCACCCTATTTTCCACCGACTAATGTGAGGATCTAACGTGGAAATCTTCTCTTAATTTTCCTTTTGAATTCATTCTTGTAGGAGAACAATAGGTTAAATCTGTATGTGTATTTGTGAGCTGGCTTGATATTGATCTGTTTTTAAGTTAAAAAACTCCACCAATTTTGAAAATTACACAGTTTTCCTCCAAAACAATAATTTATACGGTCATCAATGTGTATTTTAATCACATAACTTATTTAGTTATTTAAAAGTGGTTAAGAACTTTGTGATTCAGTGACATTGCTTGGTTCGCCCTCAAAAAATAATCAACTACAAAAAATTTGAGTTTAGGCGGCCTTTTTTAATGTCACTATATACCACACATTAGTCGCAAAACTGAAACTTTTTTACTGAAAGTACTATAGATTTTGTGCCAAACGCACACTAACATTGGCAAAATTTGCCAAATAATATGCTTTTAGAAATTCTTTTTCTAAATTTAGAAAATTTGGAAAAAATTTACTTAACTAATTAACTTTAGTCACATACTATTCACAATTTTTTTTTCTAAAATAGTACATGTAGGGTCAAGATTTGTAGCCTAAGCCCAAAAGATACGGGATGTCAGCCCAATACAATGAATTTGTAGAGAGTGGGTGAAAGAACTGGATTGTTTGTAAAATAAATAACAGTTAATCAAGATTTTAAAAGATGAACCAGTACAAAAACATGCTTGAAACTTGAATAAACTAATGTCCGAAGAGATAAATTATTGTTTGAAAGGCTAATACAATTCTTAGAGCCACAGTAAATTTTTCTTCTTCTTCTCTTTCTCTTTCTTTCGATCCCCCTCTCATGAGAGGTCTCTTACATTTATATAATTTTCTTTTAAACCATCTTCATCGTACACTTGTTCTTCATCTAAGCATTCACTTGAGTACATGTCCCATCAGGTATCTTCTTTGATTCTTCATGAGTGGTGGTAGCTGAGATGGCACTGTTCAGGGGTCTTCTTCGCATAAATGCGGCCAGAAAAGTTGTTGCAGGGCATTAAATGCGGTAGTAGCAGCTTTTGCTTTAGATATTTCTCTATTCTTATCATCTTTATACGTGCATGAAGTTCATCCTTATCGTTGAACTTCCTGAAAGTTCACCCAAACTGCTCAGGTATTGGCTTGACCGCTATTCTTCAAATCCGAGGAGGATACACACCTTGGACTATATTCCTTTATCCTTTCCTTACGTGATTCTCCACTCTGGGGCCTTTTCCAATCCTTTACTCCTTCTCGGACGTACTCATATCTTCAAATAGGGCCCAAGGCCCAATATACGAATTTGGGCTTTTATCCCCACAATAGCCCTTCAAAATTTTAATTTTTCCCTCGCATCCGAGAAGGAAAAATGGGATTTTGATCTGCAACAGAAATAAAGGCTAAAAATGTAAAAGTACCTGAATTTCCACATGTGGGAGCATAGATTTAGGCGTTTCATGATTGCTGTTGACATTTAAGTATTTACGAAGCATTATTAATTTTTCCAGGCGGCGCTATGTCTTTGACATCCAACGGTGAACCATTGATCCAACAAACAACATTTTTCCTCAGGATTTAGGCGGGATAATTCCCACTCATTTCTGGCCCCTATATTAAGCCTCAAAGGAGATCATTTTTCCTTTACTTCACAATTTCTCACTCTCCAGCAAACTTAAGCATTCAAACTCACAAAGTTTTTCAAATCATCAGTATCACTTCCTTACAAATCCACAAGAATCCTTCTAAAGATTTAAAGATCACTCCCCAACCCAGTTTGTGTAAGTTTCAATTTCTTCAAACCCTTCATTCTCTCCTCGGCCAGCTTCCTCGACCTTCAAATTCTCATTTCCCAGTTTTCGTTCTTAGTGTTTCCCTCTTTCTTCTTATTCGAAATGGGTAGATTTAGGTATTTAGTGGATAATCCTGCCCAGATAGAGATATTTAGATAAATGTATCACATACCACAGGACGTAGGCTTGCGGTATTGTCCCCCAGAAAAACTATTAACAGATCGAGAGGTGGGGGAAGTCATAATCCCTGTCATAGCTTTTATAGAAGGGGGAATGACCATCCCTATGGGTCCCATTACAAGAGATTACCTTCGTAATTATAGGCTTAGTCCCAATCAGTGTGCACCTAACGTCTTTAGGATCCTAGGAGCAATTGATGCTTTGAATCGACACTTAGGCCTGGGGCTCACCTGGCTCGACGTAGTCCATATGTACAAGTGTCATAGACAAAAGGGGGCAGGATATTACCTTAAATCCCGATCTGACATTGTTAGGCTCATCTCCTGTCTTCCCAAGTCTAACAAGGGGATGAAAGATGATTATCTGATCGTCTCGAGAGAGTGACATGACGGTCTTCATTGCCCAACCCAACCAGGAGAGCCAGGTGGGATATCCCAGATCTAGGTTCCCTAAAAATAGATTTAGAATCTTCATTATTAGCGTTGTATTTTTTTTCTCTTCGTATTAGTATTTCACCTTAAGTTTCTGATTATGTTTAACTCTGTCATAGTGTTAACAGATAAAAGGCACGTATCTCCTCAGCTCAGCCTGACTAATGTTGCCGCGCTCAATTATCTACTGAGATCAAAGATTTTTGTAAGTGGAGACGGGCAACTCCGGGCCGCCCGTCTCATTCTTGATTTTAAGCCACTCTCGGACGCGTTTCAATCGGTTGGCAACGCAATAAGGCAGGGAGACCATTGCATAAACTGGATAGACATAGCTCAACCAAATTTTTTGTCTTCGGACGATCTTCCCCCTGTACCACATTCGGTTCCGCAGGGTGTACCACTAATCATCCCTCTAGTTTAACAGATTCCCCTCGAAGCAGCCGCAGCAGGAGAAGGAACTGTTTCCTCGACCTTTTCACTAGAGGAACAGATTGAAAATTTCCGTTTTGAAGAAGAGGCATCAAGGGAGGTTCAGGTAATTCCCCTTTCGGACGCCAAGGAAGAAGCTGATAGGCATTCCAGTGTCCACGCTCCTGTTTTAATAACTTCCATTCTAGATGACTCATCGGAAGAGGAAGAGAAAGAGGAGATGACTTTGAGTTTGAAAGATCTTATGAAGGCAAGGAACAAAGTAGCCATGCCCCAAGAAGCCACCAAGTCCCAGTCCGCTGTTAATCTTCCTCCACCCCCTCCTCAGCTCCTTTCTGACCTCGGCCCAAAGCTAATCCCTGAGCTGAAGAAGAAAATGCCTAATACAGCTCTTGAGGAAGGTGAGATGGAGCCTTCAAAAGAAGATAAACATCAGAGAGTGGCCAAGGACTGACGGGGTAAAAGGGCTTCGTCTGTTGAGAGCCGAGAAGATGCTCTCATTGCTGATGTGCGCCAGGACGGCGCATCTGGTCTCCCAAGCTAGAGTTGGATGGTGTTCTCTTCCCTTGGGACACTTCGATTAGGAACTACCAAGGGAGGAAGGCAGGTTTCATTGCTGAGGCCCTAGAGCAACCACTTCTCCTGCCAACAGATATGGATGCTTACAGGCGCTTTAACCAGCATGAACTCTTCCTATCTTTTAAGAGGGACCTAGCCATGGTAAGTGATGTGATTCGTTTCTCCAATTAAACTGTTGGCCATTTTTATTTGTCCTTTTTCTTTATTTTATATTGAAGTTTTCCCATTTTGTTATGCAGATTACCCAACAGGTTTATGTGGCCGATGAATGGAATAAAGAAGCCCGCAATGAAGCCCAGGTGGAGGCCCATTCCTAGTCTGAGGTTGAGAAAAAGATGGGTAGTCTTAAGGACGACTACGATAAGCTGTCCGAGCAGCTAAAAGAGATGACTAAGGCCAGGAATAATCTTGATGCAGGCCTTAAGAATGCTGAAAGGCAGGCCGAAAATCAACGCAAGCAATTGCGCATGACTGAGACTAATCTGGAGATAGAGAGACAAATGGTAAAGGATCTTCGATCTGAGCTTCAGAAAGCCAGGGACGCTGCCCAATTAGTCAAGGAGGCAGTCGAAGCTGAAAAGCAGGCAGCATACAGGCTTGGGGTGGAAGAGACTCAAGTCAGACTCACAGGGGAGTTTTCTACAGTTTGCAGGGATTACTGTGATATAACCTGGGGAAAAGCTCTCGATACTGCTGGGGTCCCTGCAGAATCTGACTTGAGGCGACCTGGGAGCATCTACTATGATCCTGATATTCGTGAACTCCCAGGTCCTGACTCCTCTCCCTCCAAACAACTCCCAGAGGCCTCGGAACAGCCTTTGGTCGGCCAAGTCCCTCCTGCCCTTCTTGAAGCTCCCAAAGAGTCTGGTCAAGCTGGTGGTTAAGGCAAGCAAGTTGAGGATCCTCAAGATAAGGGTAAGGACTTGGGTAAGAAGAAAACTCCTCCTGAACCAAAGGACCAAGCCCCAGATGCTGCTGCCACCCAGTCCAACCAGACTATTGACCCTGTTGTCTCCACAAAGAAGGCTTAGATACTAGGATTCTTTTTTTTTTTTTAATACTCTGTAAGGAACTGAGAAATGTCATCTTTTGATCAATGAAAGCGTACCTTTTATTCTCTACATTTTCATTACATACCTTATAAAATTTGTTGTTATTGCAAGTAATGTTAACTGTATTTGTCTTTATCCGTGTAAGCTCAA
The DNA here is from genome assembly GCA_023736055.1 of Quercus glauca. Taxonomy (NCBI): domain Eukaryota; kingdom Viridiplantae; phylum Streptophyta; class Magnoliopsida; order Fagales; family Fagaceae; genus Quercus; species Quercus glauca. Next base: position 52,999,494 of record CM043315.1, on the reverse strand, counting down.
CAACAATATTCTGCTAATGATGCAAATACCTTAGATAAGTATGGGCAAACATTGGATCATATAAGAATTGTTACCGTACTTATTGAGTAATAACAGATAAAAAAGTCTTATGTATTAAAGTGAATGATCAAAGGCTTTACCTGAACTGGATTATGTACAACATTTACAAAGGACACCGTGGAGCATTAACTTAAAATCCAGTACATGGTCCAAGAAGTCCAACATGGTTTAAGATCCATTTCAGCATTTGTGAAAATAGTCACGGTGTGTAAACTAATTCATATCATCTGGTTCGAAGACTTCATGCATGTATAAATTTAAGTTTAAACGCTTATAAGACTGGCAATGGAGTGTTAACTAACCCATATCATCTGGTCTGAGGACTTCAGGCATGATCGGATTTAAGTTTAAACACTTATAGAAATGGTAAGAGTGTTAACTAACCCATATCATCTGGTCCAAGGACTTCAGGCATGATTGAATTTAAGTTTAAACACTTTCCCCGAAACCTTCATGTAATAAATAAACATATTGATCAAAGAAAAAACTCGATTAATAATAATACCTTTTAAGGTTGTTTACATTTCAGGGCCATGGTATTACATGACCATCTAAGTCTTCCAAAAAGTATGCCCCAATGCCAGCCCCTCAGGTTATACGATATGGCCCTTCCCAATTGGGTCTTAACTTTCCCCAAGCTGGGTTCTTTGCAGTGCCCACAACTTTCCTGAGCACTAGATCACCAGGTTCTAAAGGCCTTAGCCTTACATTGGCATTATAACCCTGCCTGAGCTTTTATTGGTAATATGCCAATTGGACCATTGCATTTTCCCTCCTTTCCTTAATCAGATCCAAACTCTTCTCTAGCTGTTCATTATTGCTAATCGGATTGAATGAACTAGTCCTCAACGTTGAGAACCCAGTCTCTAGAGGGATAGCAGCTTCAGCCCCATAAGTCATTGAAAATGGGGTCTCTCCAGTAGACCTACGAGGCGTAGTTCTGTATGTCCAAAATACATGTGGTAATTCTTCCACCCATTTGTCCTTCGTGTCATCTAGTCTTTTCTTCAATCCATTCAGTATGACCTCAGCTTCCGCTTGCCCATTTTCTTGAGGATAAGCAGGAGTGGAATATCTATTTGTAATCCCCAATTCATAACAATAACTTCTGAACGCTTTGCTATCAAACTGAAGACCGTTGTCCGAAATGAGGGTGTAAGGGATCTCAAACCGAGTGACAATGTTTTTCCAGACAAATTTCTTCGCGTCTACGTCCCTAATATTAGCTAGGGGTTCAGCTTCAACCCACTTGGTGAAATAATCTGTGCCAACCATAAGATACTTCTTGTTTCCTACTGTTTTAGGGAATAGTCCCACGATATCTAAGCCCCATTGAGCGAATGGCTATGGGCTGGATAATGGATTAAGGATTCCACCTGGTTGGTGTATGTTCGGTGCAAACCGTTGACATTAATCGCACTTTTTAACATATTCATTGGCCTCCTTTTGCATATTTGGCTACCAATAGCCTTGGGTAATGGCTCTGTGTGCTAAGGATCTACCTTAAATATGGCTTCCACAGATTCCTTCATATAGCTCATCAAGGAGTGATTCAGTTGCTTCAGGATGCATGTACAACAAATACGGCCCTGAATAAGAACATTTGTATAATTTATGGTTCTCGGATAGCCAGAATCTAGTAGCCTTCCTCCGAACTTTGTCAGCTTCCAACCTATCTTCAGGCAAAGTATCCTCCTTCAAGAATTGAATTATAGGGTCCATCTAGCTGGGCTCAGCTCTGATTTGATGAATCCGAACTGCCTCTTTTCTTATCTCCGTGGGTTTATGCAAATCTTTGACGAGGATAACCCGAGGCAGATTCTGTGCTGAAGAGGTTGCGAGTGTGGCCAGAGAATTAGCATGTGCATTACCATTTCTGGGGATGTGTAGCAAATTGAAAGATTCAAACTCTGACTGTAGATATTTAACTTGGCTCAAGTACTTTTGCATTCTTTCATCTTTCGCCTCAAATTCCCCTAGTACTTGTCCGACGACTAGCCTTGAGTCCAAGAACATTTCCACTGATTTTCCTCCCATTCTTTGAACCATTGCCATTCCCATCAGTAGAGCTTCATATTCAGCCTTATTATTTGTGGCCGTGAAGCTTAGTCTAAGTGACTTTTCAATAACGATCTTCTCTAAAGATATTAAAACTAGCCTTACTTCGGATCCTTTCTGATTTGCTGCACCGTCAACATATACTTTCCAAGACAAGTGACATTGTTAAGAAATCACACCAACCGATTTTCCATCCATGTTCTGTGTTGTACACCGTTATTAACTTTTATCAACACCAAACTTACTGCGAAAGGAGCCACAGCAATGTAGGCGAAAAGGACCTCATCTGGCTTAAGATTGGACATGATTGGTGGCCGAGCCAGATAGTCTTTAAATTGCTGAAAAGCTAAGGCACACTCTTCATTCCACTCAAACCCTTTCCACTTATTAATCAACAAGAAAAAAGGTCTACACCTATTCGCCGACCGAGAGATAAATCGGTTCAAAGCAACGGCCATCCCAGTCAGTTTTTGGACTTCCTTAGGATTTCGAGGTGGTTGCAAATTGTTTATAGCCTTTATCTGGTCGGGGTTGACCTCGATCCCCTGGTGAGTCACCATGTAACCTAAGAACTTGCCTGATCCCACTCCAAATGAGCATTTGGAGGCATTTAAACGCAGCTTGTACTTTCTAAGAATTTGAAAAATGTTCAGAAGGTCGCCCACATGTTTCAAGACTACTTTGCTTTTCATCACCATGTCATCTATGTAGACCTCAATGTTCTTGCTCAACTGTGGTTCAAACATCCTTGTCATCATTCTTTGGTATGTAGATCCTGCATTTTTCAAACCGAATGACATCACCTTATAGTGGTAGTTCCCAATGGGGGTAACAAAAGCGGTCATTTCTTGATCATCCAGGGCCAGGGGTCACACCTCCTTAATGGCTCCGGACTGCTTGAGTTTCGCTACTTCCTCTCGTACCGCATTAGCATGCTCCTTGGATGGGCACTGAGGAGACTGTTTCTTAGGGACGACCAGTGGGTTGACATTCAGGTGGTGACAGATAAATTCTGGATCCACTCCCGGGACTTCATAGGCGTTCCAAGCAAATACATCTATGTTCCTTCTGAGGAATTGTACTAATTATGCCTTCTCTTGAGGTGGCAACTGTGAGTCGACTTGAAAAAACTTTTTTGGATCATCCCCAATAGTGACTTTTACCAAATCTTCACATTTTGTTTCCTCAGCTGTTTTATCGATAGGCGCCGCTGAGTGTTTTAACTGCCATAAGTCTTCTCCTGGATGTGCTAAGGACTTAGTTTCGGGCTTGTGTTGTATGGCGGCCACCAAACATCTTCTGGCCACAGATTGATCTCCCAAAATTTCCTGAACCCTGCTTTCAGATGGATACTTAATCTTTTGGTGCAGAATGGAAGGAACAGCCCCTAGTGCATGAAGCCAGGATCTGGCCACGATCGCTGTATAGGGTGAATATGCATCTACAACAATGAAATTCACTTCCACTATCTATGGACCAGTTTGCACAGGTAACCGTATTTGACCCCTCGGGACAATGATCTTTCCGTCAAAACCCACCAGAGGGGAACTATAGGGAGTTAAGTTTTCAGGTTTTAAGTTCAACCCATTGTAAAGGTCAGGGTACATTATCTCAGCTCCACTGCCTTGGTCCACCATCACTCTCTTCACATCATACCATTCAATTCTTAGGGTAACCACCAAAGCGTCATCGTGGGGTTGGATAGTCCCAACCTTATCTTCATCCGAGAAGCCCATGATTAGTGGAATTTCTCTTTTAGCCCTCTTCTGATTCTGATCAACGTCTCTTGCGGGTAGGAGGGCTACAAACATTATTTTAGATGGCCAGGATCCTGTTCTCCCGGGTGCAGCAAAGATAATATTGATAGTTCCCAAAGGGAGTCTTGAGGAATCATCTCCACGAGGTTCCGAGCTTACCTGGCTCCCTTGGTCATTGGAATGATGCAAGAGTTGTTTCAATTTGCCTTCGTGGACAAGTTGGTCCAAATGGTTCCACAGACTTCTACAATCCTCTGTGGTATGCCCATAATCCTAGTGGTATTGGCAATAGAGGTTATGATTACGTCTTTCAGGATTTCCCACCATCTTATTCAGTCGTTTGAAGAACGGTTCGTTCTTAGTCTTCTACAACACTTGCTGCACTGGCTCTTTGAAAGCAGCGTTGACAACTTGAATATTCTCTGATCCTGACTGCCCAGCAAAATCCCTACGCGGCTTGCGATTACTGTAACGATTCGACCTGAAATCCCTCATCTCCTGAGGGATAACCTTGTCCTTTCCCTTTCCTTGCTGCTGGTCCTCTTCAACTCTTTTATACTTGTCAATCCGATCCATGAGCTGGCGCACATTAGTGACGGGCTTACCAATCAAGGATTTCCTTAAACCATGCTCGGATGGAAGACTGAGCTTAAATGTACTGATGGCCACATCATCAAAGTCGCCTTCAATCTCATTAAACAACTCCCAATATCTGTCGGAGTATGTTTTAAGATTCTCACCCTCTTGCATGCTCAAGGATAGGAGGGAAGCTAATGACCTAGGAACTCTCCTGCAGGTCACAAACCGTGAACCAAATGCTTGAGTGAGTTCGAGGAAAGAATTTATGGATTCTGCCTTTAGGCCATCAAACCACCTCATAGCAATGGGTCCGAGACTGGACGGAAAGACTTTGCACATCAAGGCCTTGTCCTTGGAATAAACAGCCATTCTCTGGTTGAAATGACTCACATGCTCAAGAGGATCGGTTCGCCTGTTGTAAATGGTGAATGTTGGCTAATGGAAACGCCGGGGAAGTCTTGCCCCCTCAATCCTACACGTGAAAGGCGATTTAGAGATTTGGTCCAGGGCTCTACTTATAGCGTCGTTTCCTACACCCCTATGTGGTGGGCTTTTAAACTGCCGCTCGTTATGGAGCTCTTCTTCGTAAGAGAAAGACTCACTGGGCAGAGTTCAAGACCTCCGTTTGTAACTGATGTCTCTTTCATCATCAGAAGAAACGTCACTGTCAGGGGAAGCTCGCTTCCTTTTTGCATGGCGCAGCTCCCTCTTCAACCAGTCAATCTCCAGCTGCATGCCTTTATTGCCCATTGCATGGGAGATACGACTATCACCTCGTGACTAGCTCCTCTCATCATGTATTGTGTGTACACTTCCTTCACGCTCACCTCTTCATTCGAGGTTAAGGAAATGATCGCCATGTTGGGATGCCCTGGATTCTGTTGGTTGTTGACCTGGTTCAGCCATCGTCAACTGTTGCTTTCACTCCGGCTCAAGCTCTTCCCACAGACGGCGCCAATTGTAGGGTCAAGATTTGTAGCCTAAGCCCAAAAGATACGGGGATGTCAGCCCAATAAGCCTAATACAATGAATTTGTAGAGAGTGGGTGAAAGAACTAGACTGTTTGTGAAATAAACAACAGTTAATCAAGATTTTAAAAGATGAACCAGTAAAAAAACATGCTTGAAACTTGAATAAACTGATGTCCGAAGAGATAAATTATTGTTTGAAAGGCTAATACAATTCTTAAAGCTACAGTAAATTTTTCTTCTTCTTCTCTTTCTCTTTCTTTCGATCCCCCTCTCATGAGAGGTCTCTTACATTTATATAGTTTTCTTTTAAACTATCTTCATCGTACACTTGTTCTTCATCTAAGCATTCACTTTAGTACATGTCCCATCAGGTATCTTCTTTGGTTCTTCATGAGTGGTGGCAGCTGAGATGACACTGTTCAAGGGTCTTCTCAACATAAATGCAGCTTTTGCTTTAGATATTTCTCTATTCTTATCATCTTTATACGTGCATGAAGTTCATCCTTGTCGTTGGAACTTCTTGAAAGTTCACCCAAACTGCCCAAGTATTGGCTTGACTGATATTCTTCAAATCCGAGAATGATACACACCTCGGACTATATTCCTTTATCCTTTCCTTACGTGATTCTCCACTCTGGGGCCCTTCCCAATCCTTTACTCCTCCTCGGACGTACCCACATCTTCAAATAGGGCTCAAGGCCCAATATACGAATTTGGGCTTTTATCCCCACAGTACTATTCAGCAAATTTTGCGTAGCAACTTTATAAACTATAGTGAAGTTTTATAAAATTGCTACAATTGAATTTTTAGAAACGTCACAATAGTCCAAACAATACAAATAATCTGAATTATTAAGACTTTTAAGCCTTTTTAGGGTTAGGGTTATGGTGCTTTCTTGAATGATCCATTTGCTTTGTTGTTTGGTTTTTCAAGTTTCTTGAATAATGCTCAATTGAGGCGACCAAAATGTAAAATTGTTTTTGTTATCTTGTTTTCCATAATTAAAAAAAAAAAAAAAAGAAAGAAGGAAAAAAAAAGGAAAAAAGAAAAAGAAGAAGAGATATTTATTTCCTCTACTAACCCAAGTAGTTGCATTAAGCAGGAGAAGAACTGTTGCAAAGTTCACAGATTGCTTGTGGTTACTTAATATCAACAGTTCTTTCAGGACCACATTTGATTATAGTTGCGGCACAAATTGTGGCGATACATAAAAGTTGTGTCAGACTTTCTCTTATATCAAGCATCAACTAATAAAATTCTCTGGGGCATACAACTTTCATGAGAACCAAAATGGCAATCATAATCAAAGACGCAAATCCTTGGCTTAATGACAATTTAATTCTAACTTGAATTTGTCAAACTCGCAGTCCAATCAGTATTGGTGTATATTGCTTGGAACTCGAGTTTGTTAAACTCGAGTTTGACAAACTCGAGTTCAAAAAATAGTCTACTTAACTAATTAGCTTCAACCGCATGCTATTCACCAACTTTTTTTCAAAAATGGTACTTTTAGCAAATTTTACTTATTATGTTTAGCAGCACTTTTATAAACTACTAGCCTCATCACACGCGCTTCTCACGTGCGATGAGACTCTTTTTTTATATTTTGAGTTTAATATAATTTTTCAATTTGAATTTATCTATTGTTAGTGAGGTTAGGAAGAGATTTTTAGAAAACTAAAATTTAGAATTTAAAATGGAGTAAATTGATGGGTTTAATGTGTGCTAGTTTTTAAGAAAAAAAAAACTATATCAAATGTATGTGAATTTGAGATATATTTAGATAGAGAGTGTACTAATTTTTAGGAAAAAAGTTTCTGGTAGTTTTTTTTTTTTTTTTTTTTTAAATTTTGTTGAATTACAATTTTAACCCTATATATATATTTTTAAGAATAAGGATTGTCTAATTAGATTAGGAGTATTTTTGACATTTTTTGAAGGCATAACTAACTTTCTAAATAAATAGAAATCTGCACGTGCAATGAGGCTCTTTTTTTTATTTAAAGTTTAATGTAATTTTTCAATTTAAATTTATCTGTTGTTAGTGAGGTTACATTGGAAGGAATTTCTAAGAAACTAAAATTTAGGGTTTGAAATGGAGTAAACTGCTCGTTTTAGTATGTGCTAGTTTTTAGAAAAAAATTTCTATCAAACGTGTATGCGATATATTTAAATAAAGAGATATCTATCTAAACTATTATTTAAGGGGTTTTCCCTGTTTGGATTCCTCATTTTTTAGTTAAAAAATGCCCTATACCCCTATGTTTAAGTAGAGATAAAACTACATAATAATCTAGTAAAAATGTAACTTTAACTCTCACTAAAACATTGCCTAAAAAATAGGACCACTCTCGTGTTAATTTTCAAATTACTTTATCAACTTATAAATTAGATTTTCAAAATAAAAATTATATATATAAAATTTAAAAATACACAGTTTTTTTTTTCTACAAAATAGGACCACTAAAAAAAAAAGCTTCATCTTCTATTAATTTTCAAATTATTTTATCCACTTATAAATTAGATTTTCAAAATAAAAATTATATGTACAAAATTAAAAAAAAAACATAGTTTTTTTTTTCTACAAAATAAGACCACTAAAAAAAAATAAAAATAGACCTCATCGCACATGCTTCGTGCGTGTGATGAGGCTAGTTATTATTTAAGAGGTTTTCCCTATTTGAGATTCTCATTTTTTTGGTTCAAAAATGCCCCTACAACTTTATTTTTAAGTAGAGACAAAACTAAATGACAATTTGGTAAAAATACAACTCTAAATTCCATTAAAACATTGCCTAAAAAATAGGTCCACTTTTCTGTTGAATTTCAAATTGCTTTATCCACTTATAAATTAGATTCTTAAAATAAAAATTATATATATAAAATAAAAACACAATTTTTTTTAGTAAAAAAAAAAAAAGCCTTATTGCACGCGTGAAGCGCATGTGATGAGGCAGTCTATACTATTATTTAAGGGGCTTTCCCTGTTTGGATTCCTCATTTTTTAGTTAAAAAATGCCCTCACACCCCTATGTTTAAGTAGAGATAAAACTAAAGAACAATCCGGTAAAAAAGTAACTTTAATTACATTTTCAAATTATAACTCCCACTAAAATACTGCCTAAAAAATAGGACCACTCTTCTATTAATTTTCAAATTGATTTATTCACTAATAAATTAGATTTTCAAAATAAAAATTATATATATCTATACTACTATTTAAGGGGCTGCCCCTCTTTGACCGGATTTTTTTTTGGTTCCAAAATACCCCTAAAACTCTTAAGTTTAATTAAAGACAAAAGAAAAGGATAGTTAGGTAAAAATACATGTCTAACTTGCACTAAAACATTGCCTAAAAATAGGGCCACTCTCCTGATGGTTTTCAAATTGTTTTATTCATTTATAAAATTAAAAAAAAAACTAAAAAAAAACACACGTTTGTTTGTGAATACATTTGCCATGATAATTGATTAAATAAAAAACACACGCACACACACGCACACACACACACATCTGCCATTATTGCAAAAAAAAAAAAAATCAATTACCTTTATAAAAAAAGAGAGAGAGTAAATGTTACCACAATTCTTATCTCAATCCAATTATCACAACAATTAACTTTTGAACAATAAAAAAAAAAACACTGTTAAAAATTCATCCACTCTTCTACCACGTACAAGTTTAAACTCCCCTCATATAAAAAAGAAAAATGAAAATTTAAGAAACATACGTTTGTTTGTGAATATATCTGCCATGATAATTGATAAATAAAAAATAAAATAAAAAATAAAAAAACACACACACACATCTGCCATTATTGCAAAAAAAAAAAAAAAAAAATCAATGACCTTTATAAAAGAAAGAGTAAATGTTACCACAATTCTTTTCTCAATCCAATTATCACAACAATTATCTTTTGAACAATAAAAAAAACACTATTAAAAATTCATCCACTCTTTTACCCATGTACAAGTTTAAACTCTCCTCATATAAAGAAGAAAAAAGAAAAAAAGAAAATTTAACTCCCCATTATTATCAAATAGTTATATATATATAAATAAAAAAATACTCTTTTTTTTCTACAAAATAGGACCACTAATAAATAAAAAAAACCTTATCATACGTGCGAAGCACGTGTAATGAGACTAGTATTTAAATAAAGAGTGTGATTCTAATTTTTAAGAAAAAAGTTTATCAAATATATTTTTTTAATTTTATTGAATTAAAATTTTAACCCCATTTTTATTATTTTTAAAATTAAAAATTATCTAATTAAATTAAAGATATTTTTAACATTTTAAGAAGTCATAACTAATTTACTAAATTCTCTAAACACTTGAAACCGCTGCAATAATATCAAGGGCTCGTTTGATAAAGGAGTTTGAATAGTATTGTTTGTAGTTTTTTGAAATATATATAAATAAAAAAGTGTACAAAAATATGTGTAATATTGTTTAAAAACTAAAAACGTGGGTTCAAAACCACTACTAAACTGCCCTAAATTTTCAGCAGGAATACTTTTTTGCCTTTCCCGCATAAATTTTCGTTTTTCCCACCCACTTAAAACATCACCCACTTAAAATATTTTCAGCACTCCCTCAACCTCACTCACTCCCTCTCACACAACTAAACCCTCTCTTTCTCCTTTTCTCTCTCTCTCTCTCTCTCTCACGGCCCAGCCACCGTCGCCGCCGCCCAGCCCAGTCCAGCCACCGTCGCCGCCCCTTTTCCCTCTGCCGCCGCCTCACTCCCTCCCTCACTCACTCCTTCACGATCGTTCCCCCTTCTCTCTCTCTCTCTCTCTCTCTCTCTCACGATCTCCACCCCGATCTGCCCTCCTCTCTCTTTCCCTCGCTGTAAGTTTTGACTTTTGTGGAATTTGGGTTTGGAATTGGTGAAAGTTATATGGGTTTTGTGGTTTTTTTCTTCTAAGTGCAAATATGGGTTTATTATGGTTTTTTTTTTGGTGTGATTTTAGAATTATTTGTTCAATTTAGTAAATTTAAGTTCTTGATTGTTGATTTTGTCAAGTTTGGATGATGATGATGAGCGGTTTGTTGTTGGGGATTCTTTGATTCTAAAAACTAAAAAGATCTTGGTCAGGTGATGACTTTTTTGTCTGCTATTTGTTTATTTATTTTTTTGTGAAGCTAGTTTAAAACGCCAGCAAAAACTATAAAAACGCTGCTATAAACCAAACAATTTATTTAATAATTTAAAATATTTTGGATATATATTTTGAGTATTAAAAGAGAATATAGATTAGTATATTTTATTGCTAGTAATGATGATATAATTTATAAGTCTTCTTTTGCAGGTTAAAGATTGTGATAAGTTTGGGGTTTTTTTTTTTTTTTTTTTAATTATAAGAAAGTGTGTGCTTGGCGTGGGTATAGTAAGTAATTTCTGCTTAAATATTTGTAAAGTTTTATATTTGTGATGTTGATAATTTGTTTTGTGGTGGGATGTTAAGTTAGAGCAAGCGGGTGGCTTGCATGGTGTTTCAAGGCGGTTTAAATTCATATTGAGAGTGTTTATTATTTTTTGAATTTTTGGTAGATATTGTTGAATTTTATTTATTTTTTTAATACTTGAAAGCATTTTTAAACGTTCTATACGGTGATGTTGATAATTTTGTGGGGTGGATTGTTGAGTTGGAGCAAACAGATGACTTGCATGGTGTTATAAGGTGGTTTAAATTGATACTGGGAGTGTTTATTTATTTTTGAAAATTTGGATGGATATTGTTGAGTTATATTCGTTGATTGCATTTTTTTTTTCAATACTTGTAAGCATTCTTTATTGTGATATTGATAATTTTTTTGTGGTGGATTGTTGAGTTGGAGCAAGTAGGTGGCTTGTATGGTGTTATAAATGGTTTCAATTGGTATTGATAGTGTTTATTAATTTTAAAAATTTGGATGGATATTGTTGAGATATATTTGTTTGATTATTTCATTTCTTTCACATGCCGAACGTGCAAATTAGATATGGTTGTTTATTAGTTTTAAGATTATGTGTAATCTTATTTGCATGTTTATGAAACTAAGTATTTATGTAGTTGTGTTTTAAACCTTTAAGTTTATGTGCACTCCTATTTGCATAGATTTTGCATATTAGATTGAAGGGCTTCAAGACTTAGTCCATTTGACTTGATATGGTTTGTATATGTGAATATAAATTTGACTTGGAACTAAGTGTTTATGAAGAAGTTGTGTATTAAACCTTTAAGTTCGTGTGTACTCCTATTTTCATAGTTTTTGCTTATTTCTTAAGAGCTTCAAGACTTAATTCATTTGTGTAAATGAAGATATGGATAGACTAGATGTGGTTTGTTTATTAAGTTATGTGTAATCTTATTTGCATGTTTATGAAACTAAGTGTTTATGTAGTTGTGTTTTAAACCTTTAAGTTTGTGTGTACTCTAATTTGCATAGTTTTTGCTTATTAGATTGAAGGGCTTCAAGACTTATTCCATTTGTGTGAATGAATATATTGATAGAGTTGATATGGTTTGTACATGTGAATATAAATTTGACTTGGAACTAAGTGTTTATGAAGTTGTGTTTTAAACCTTTAAGTTCATGTATACTCCTATTTGCATAGTTTTGCTTATTTTTTAAGAGCTTCAAGACTTGGTCCATTTGTGTGAATGAAGATATGTATAAACCAGATATGGTTTGTTTATTAGTTTTAAGGTTATGTGTAATCTTGAGGCCGTTTGGTATGGCATTTTAAGCAACAGTTTTTAGTTTTTAAATAACATTACGCGTATTTTTACACTTTTTTACCCATATGTATTTTCAAAAAATACAAACAACGTTATTAGAACAACGTTACCAAACGGGCCCCATATTTGCGTGTTTATGTAGTTGTGTTTTAAACCTTTAAGTTTATGTGTACTTCTATTTGCATAGATTTTTCTTATTAGATTAAAGGGCTTCAAGACTTGGTCTATTTGTGTAAATGAAGATATAGATAGACTTGATGTGGTTTGCGGTATAGTTTTAAGGTTATGTATAATCTTATTTGTATGTTTATGAAACTAAGTGTTTATGTAGTGTACATGTGGTTTTTGCTTATTTCTTAAGAGGCCCAAGACCTTTCTTTGTGTGAATAATGTTATGGCTAGAAATGGATATAAATTCTATTTGTTTATTTTAGTTCTTGAAGGTAGAAATGAAATTGAGAAGTAGAGTTATACGTGACGTTTCGGTAAGGCCATCACAACGAAGGCCGTCACAACGAAGTTCATCACAACAAGCTTCTACAGACAATACGGATCATGGGTCACAACAAGAAGTTGGCCAATCATCCACAACTAATTCATCAAATGCACCAAATGCTGGTATTTTATATATTTTTGAGATTGAATATTGATAGTGGTTAATATTGTTTGACACAGGTTTTTATTGCATCACATTGGTTTGGTTATTTTATTTCCATTACAGTTGTGCCACTTGTTGAACGTGTTACTCGTGGTCCTAGCAAGTACTCATACATTTGGAATCTCCCTGAAAATCAAAAGATTGAATTGCCACTAACTAGTAATAATCAGCCAATTAAGAAGGTAGGGAGGCACTTTACAGGTTGGTTGGGTACAATTGCACGAAAACCCCAAATGTGCCCAATTAAATATGAGAATTGGACAAGAATGCCAAATGAATTTAAAGAAGAGATATGGAATCTTGTTCAGGTATTAAGGAAGTTATAATATATAGCTGTATTATTCTATCTTGTACTAAGTTTTACACAAGTGTTTAGCTTGATATAAATTTTGTCATTTTCTAACTAAACTATTGCATGTAGTCAAAATGGTGTTTGCCTGAAGAACCTGCTCGTTTGAAGGCAATGAAGCTAATGACATTGTCAACAGTTGCGGCTTGTTGGAGGAACCACAAGTCAAGGTTGAAGAAGAAGTATTTTCTAGGAAGTGGAAATAGAGCACAAGTACCACCAAATGTAAATCCTGAAGATTATGAAGCCATTGTTCAACATTGGAATTTACCAAAAACAAAGGTATTGTTTGACATTGATATGCTTAATTATTGACCACACATTCAAATATCTACTTTGAAAAGTATATTCAAATATACTTTGTTTAAGTATGTAAATTTTTTTGAATGCAGGATCTAGCTTTGAAGAACAAGAACATTCGTTCCAAGCAAAAAAATTTACATACTGGTGGTTCAAAAAACTTTGCTTCGTACTCTGAAGAAATGGTAATGACTTAATAATTATTTTGTAAATGACTTATTAGATTGTTCTTAAGTTTGTATGAAACCATTATTCTTAATTAAATAAATGTAATGATTATAATGTAGGTAACAACGCTTGGGCATCCCGTAGAGCGTGCAGAATTATACCTAAAACTCCATCTTCGTAAAGATGGTGCTCCTGTTAACCCTGAAGCAGAAAGCAACATTGTAAGTAATATCATGATTTACCAAGTGTAATATTGAATCTATTAACAGTGTAATATTGAATCTATTAACATTGTTACTTTCTAATATGTTATTGTGTTGAATTTTGAATATTAGGAAAAAATCAATGAATTGATGAGTGAGCCCGCAAATCGTCTGCATTCAACTGATCTCACTGGTAGTATTGCATGGGCACCAGATGATATATATTCTCAAGTGTTTGGTAATGAGCGCAATGGTCGTGTTCGGGGTGTGGGATTTGGCCCAACCCCAAGTGGACGAACTATTAAGAATATTGCTGCAATTACTCATATAAGAAGCCAAGAAAGGGATATTGAAGTGACTCAGTTAAGGAGTCAAGTGGCTTTGTTGACGGAGAAAATAACTCGCTATGATAACTTGGAGGAGCGAATGACCCAAATGGCTAGCATGATGCAACTAATGCAAAATCATTTTTCAGAAGTTAGTCGGGTATTAAATTTTATGGTTTAAGAATGTATATTTAGTGTTTACATTTTTTAATTATGGCTACTATTATTGTGTTACTCAATATGATTTCTTTATTAACTTATTAGCTATTCTTAATTTGTATTCAGGGTGCTTTTGCTTTAGATCAACAATCTCCAACTCCTCATAGATCACAAGCTTCATCTCATCAAGAAACTAGCTTCTCGCAGTAAATGCAGTGTTTTAAGGACTATGGACTATTACATAGTTGTCTTGAGCAACCACATTTATTTTGGAAGTAATGTATTATGTTTATAATATTGTTATAGTTTTGGTGGTTGTTTTTATGGTGTAAGTAGACAAGTGTTTTGTTAAATTTAAGATGATACTTTAGACATATGTTATGTATTGGTACTATATATATATATTTGAATCTATGGTTAATATGTGTTAGTTTGGACATTTGTTATTGTGGAATATTGGTGATCAATAGGTCTATTTGATCTATTACAAGTTTGTATTAGTTATTGTGGAATATTGGTGATCAATAGGTCTATTTGATCTATTACAAGTTTGTATTAGTTATTGTGGTGTCTATGAGTAGGTTTTTATAGTATTTTTAATGACAAATGAATTTTTATTTTTTTTATATGAGCAGGTTTTAGTGGCACAAGTGTTTTAGTGACGTTTATAGGATTGATTATTTGTTGTATTTTAGGAATGTTGCTAAATGTGTATATGTCATATTATTTAGTGGTGTTTTTGAAAATGTCACTAAAGGTTTTTGAATGCTATGTTTGGTTGGGGTGAAAACAGGGAGGATGAAAAATAGGGAGGAGAAAAGAGGGTGAAAAATAGTATTTTTCACTGTTTGGTTGAGAAGAGAAAATGAGAGAAAGAAAATAGAGGGGGAAATTTTTCCTCCAAACTCACTTTTTTTTATCCTTTCAATTTGGGAGGAAAATGAAGAGAGAAAAGTGTTGAAAGATGCACGTTACGCAAATACTCTCAATTTAAGTTACATTTTTTTTTCTTTTTTCTTTCCTGAGTAGCAACATTCCCCCCCCCCCCCTTTTTTCTTTTTTTTTTGGGCAACAACTTTGCCCCCTTTTTTTTGCTTTTTTTTTTTTTTTTTAGGGACAATCTCGTTGCCAGTTGTCACTTTTTTTTTCTTGGGCATTAACATTGCCTCTTTTTTTTCTTTTTTTTTCTTTTGATTTTTTAGGGCTTGAGTGTGATTGTTTATTTTTATTTTTACTAGATGGGATTTTTTTTGGAACATGTTTTTTATTTTTATAAAAATTTTTGGGTGATTGCTCTTTTTTGTGTGGTTATTTGTCATTTTTTATTTATTTATTAATTTGGCACCATTCTTTAATAAGTGTATGTGAGTAAATTTATTTAAACTCATTTTTTCCATTCCTTCACTTTTTCACTCCCAACCAAACAAAAAGGAGAGAAAATAAAATCTTTTTTATTTTCTCACTTTTTCATCCTCCCACAATTTTTTATCCTCTCACTTTTTCACCCCTCGAATCAAACAGATCCTAAGTGACTTTTAAAAAAACATTGCACTAGATTTATTGTGACAGTGCTATAGCAATGTTTTTTACTGTCGCCAAAAAAAAAAAAGCCACGATAGACCATTTGTGTCTACAGTGATTTTTTTTTTTTTTTTTTTTTTGGTTTTTTGTGACGTTTTACAAACGCTGTCTAAACCTAGTTTTTATGTAGTCCTAGCTAAATCCCTCAAGTTGCTCGTTGCTTTCTACCACATCGTTTTAAACGACGTTTTACCATAACATTTCCTAGTAGGTAGCTGTAAACAGTATGTAATTGATTCCATTATGGACTCATGAATAATCATTGGTTCGTTCAATACATAGTAATCCCTACTTTTATGAATAGGTAATTTCTTAAGAAGTCTTGCACGAATTAAATTTAATCCTATATAATATATATAATAAATAATAAATAATATATAGAAATATAATAAATATTTTTTAATATATATTTTTATTTTTTCTTTAGAATTATAATCTAAATATAAATATTAGAATATAGAAAAATTTATTAGATCATAAAATTGAAAATGAGAATTTTTTTTTCCATTCTTTTGCTAATAAGAACACTACATTTCAATGAATTACACTTAAAAAGTCATTACCATTAGAGTACTCACAACAAGACAGGTATAATTGCTATAATGCCATTTTAGCAACTAAAACTTCAAAATGTACTCCACAGAAAAGATGTTATACTTAAAATAAAATAAAATAAAAAATACAACTGAGCTACAGTAAGCTGCTATCTTTTGCAGTTTACTGTAGCTCTATTCTTAAAAATAATAATAATATTTTATTCTTTTTCACTCCTATTTTCTTTAAAAAACTTTTCTTTTCTACCTCTTTCATCTCTCTTCAGCCGTTTATCTTTGTTTTGTTTTGTTTTGTTTTTTTTTCCCTCCCTTCTTCCCCTCTCACCTACCTCATCTATCTCAAAAACTCAGCAAAATGCGAGATTAGGATAGATGAGATCGGTGTGGCGTGAGCTTGTGGTGGTTGAAATCGACAACGGTGGCGGGCCGGTGGTCTAGATCGGCGATGGGCGGTAGGCAGCGGTTTCTCTCTTCTTTTTTTTTAAATTTAAAATTTTCTCTTGATGTGGCCGAAAATCTCTCTCGGTGTGCTTGGTTATTGGTTGATTTGGGTTTGGGTTTGAAAGAAGGGATTTTGTGGTGGTTATCGGTTTGATTTTGGGCTGGGGTTTGCAATTGTGGCTGGTGGGTGGGTGGGTTTCGGTTTATGGTGGTGGATGGTGGGTGGTGGCTTGGATTTTCTGATGGGGTGGTGGTGGTGGCGGTGGCTTGGGTTGTTGATTGGGTGGTGGATTGGGTTTTCTGACGGGGTGGTGGTGTGGCGGCTTGGGTGGTAGATTGGGTTTTCTGATGGGGTAGTGGTGGTGGCTTGGGTGGCGATTTGGGTTTTCCGATGGGGGCTGGTGGTTTTGCAGTGGATTGTTTTTGTTTGGGAGGAGAGAACAGAGAGAGAGAGAGAGAGAGAGGAAGAGACGAATAAGAATAAAAAATAATTATAAAATAATAAAAAATTAATATTTTAATGAAGTTGTAAAAAAAAAAAAAAAAATACATTTGATGTGTAGTGTATTATAAGCATAGGGGTCATTGGATTCACATCCAGTGCAATTGCTAGGGTATTGCACGGTGTGCAATTCACCCATTTCCTTCACAATTTTTTTTACTTTTTTTACTTTTTAACTATAACTTTTTTATTTTATTTTTAATATATTTTATTCAATGGTTGAGATTGAAAGTTGCTTTTCCAACTTTCAATCCCAACTATCCATTTAGTATTGCATCAGGTGCACCTGATGTGAATCCGGGGTCATTCTACTGTACCCCCCATTTTTTGAGGGGGGTACGGTACCCACTTAATTCTTAGCCATAGATCTTGCTTGTTTTAATCTGGTCCGTTTATATAATTTTATTAAGATACCTGTTACCGATCATCTAGGTTTTGTATAAAACCCAAAAAAATAAAACAAAGTTCTTCTTTTGACAAAGAGTTTGAGAGAGATCACGATTCTTCTGTCTAGCATCCTCTCTCAAACCTTCATGGCTCCTGTGTTTGGTATTCAAATCAGGATTTTGATTTTTAATAATTTTGCTCTTTATTGGTTGAAGTCACTGGAACCTAGAAAGATCAAATCCTACACCTACATGACCTTCATTGAGTCGTGAAGAATGGTTACATATTTTTTCTTTTACTTAATCATTTTAATTTAATTTTTGGGTTTGAATTTTTACTCTTCCCTGATTTGTTATTTGTTAAGTGGCACAATATGGTTTATATTAATTGTCAAACAAACTTGGTTTTTGTGGGTCATATTACTCATAATGGAAGATTTGGATTTCTGGAAAACGTCAATCTTTTTCTTTTCTTTCTTATTTTCGGTTCAAATGTTACAATACAAACTTTTTTTCTTTTTGGGTAAGAAAGTGCAAACTAGAAGTTTTAGAGACCAAAACTGTGGAAATTTCTACCGATTTCTAAGAAAAATCTGCATTGTTTTACATGTATATATAAAAGATCTGCTTTCTTTCATATAGGCGATCACCCAAATTGTAATTAGTCCCTCAATTATTAGCAAAATGGCAACCAATTATCAAATTAATAAAGCTTGGTGATTATGTGGCTTCTTCCACAAGACTTAATTTAAATTTTAATATTGCAGGAGGAAGTTCTTTTGGAGCAACTTAAGAAGTCCAAAATACTGGTAAACTAAATATTCTCTTTAATTTTTTTTTCTGTCTTTTGGTTGCTTTTATGAACGAGCATCTTGATTAGGATCAATAAAAAAAAAAGGGGTCTCAACAGTTAGAAAGCATTTCTTTCTACAAAAGGTTGTTTATGATTGACCCTTTGAGTTATAGAGCACAAAGTTTTCACCTATTAACTTGGTAGGTCACTAACATGGTCCAACCAGCAAAGGCCCAAAAAGAGGGTGCCTTTGAATGTTTCCCTTTGGTATGAAAAAGTAAAATAAATTTATAACCTCTTTAGTAAGATCTGTTTTTGGGTTATGTCATATATCAATCTGGAGATTTATTTTTAAAAATCATTCTTTTGGTGTTTGAGAACTCAATTGGGATTCAGGAATAGTAATTAGTATAGCTTCTGTATTGGTTCCACCTAAGCACACTTAAAGTTTGCTCCCATGTGGTGATGGTGAACATATAGGCTCAACTGAAATCACATAAAAGAAAATATGGAATTCCAGTTTGAAATAATTTGACCAAAGTTGGAAAGATGAATTTTTTTTTTTAAAGAATTCATACGTTTTTCTTGGGGGTGGGGGGGCAATTTGGCATAGCATTTACTAGGGAATTAGTAAGTAAATGATATCTTCTGCTGAAGTGTCCATGGTTGTATTATCATAGAAAGCAAGAAACAGACTCAGGCTAATGAAAATAGTAGTGTAGAACCCAATGAGCATGCTTCATTGGATTACCGTTCCATTTTTAAATAAATAACTTTGGTATGTCTTTTATCTTCTTTTTGGCTTTATTTACCTTCAGGAACAAAAGGCGCTGCTAGAGAATGAGGCTCTGAGCAAATAGGTGAGATCAAAACCATTTCTTATATACAATAATTTTTGCATAAAAAAAAATCTATTGCCTTCATTTTTCATGTTCAAATCATAAAAAGCTTGATGAAATACGGTGAACCTGCAAGTCACCTTTCCTTGAATTGAACCCTTTGGAGATGAAGTTTTTACTCTCAGGCTCAAAAGTTGTTTCTACCTCTGCATTTGAGGAAAATGAACATTTAGACACTTCTTTGCATTTGGGGTATGCATCAATTTTGCATGAGTTCAGTTATTCCTAGCATTCTTAGATGTCTCTTTTCAATCTTTTGTCCAATGTTTTCCTACTTTCTTGGATATGAAGTAGGGATTTAGGTCAGTTTTATCCTAATATAAAAACTGTCAAGAAAATGGGAAAAGTTTCATATATGCGCATTGTTCTCAACTTGTTGGTAATGACACTTCCATCTGACTCATTTTAGTGAGCCATGTAGAAAAAGTGCAATGTTAGTTGATCGAGAAATGAATGTTGCTGGAAGTTACCTAGACCTTGCAGCAACAACCAAATACAGAAGCATAGCATTGGTTTTCTTTGTCATGAGCTTGTGCTTGATAATTGGACTTGTTTTAGGATGTCAATTCTAATATATATTAACAGCTTTAATCAAATCTAGAAATATTTTTAATCAAAATTAAATGTAAAATTGGTTCTGACTCTTAATTTGATCTTTTCTTATTTTTCTTTGACATTTGTTTCCCAGATTGTCCACAGATGTTTGTCGCAAGAGAAAATCACAGAAGATCGATCACACATGCAATGACTTAGTGAGTCAAGCAGCTCTGGAGTGATATATTTGTTAAGAAGTTAATGTCCTGTAGTTAGAAGCTTTATCTAGTTAGTTTCAACTATAAAATAGTTAATTTTCTTCTTTTGACAAATAGGGGTAGATGTCTTGAACTAAGCTGAGGTGTTTTTAGATTTCTGTAAATGCTAAGGCTAAAAAGGCATTTCAACAAAATTTTCAGTTCATTTGATGCGCTAGGGTGGTAATGCAAAACGCAAATTACCCTAATATAATGTGGAGAACTGAAAGATTAATAAAAAAGAAAAAGAAATTGCCTTGAATTTTGATATGAAAAATGACTAATTATAAAGCTTTTTCCACCTTTGTGCTGCAACAATACTTATGTAAAAGACGCCCTTAGCATCAGCATTAGTGGTGCCAAAAATTTAGTAATTTAGTACTACAAAAAGTTATTTTATCTATTTTACCATCTCATTTTACAAAGCACTCAATATTAGTGGTTTTATTTTAATATTTAACACAATAAAATAATATAAATAACAAAAATAAAATAATATATCAACTACAATAAACAACAACCACCACCAACAATACAATAAAATAATATATCTTTTAATAAAAATATTGTTTTTTTTTTCCTTAAGCATCTGAGCTACAGTGCACATGCAAAGAAAGTTGTGCATCGTAGCCCAAAAGCCAAAAAATTTGGCTTTGCTTCCACTAATGCATGAGCATTTTGTTATGTTTGGTTAGTAAATTTAGCATTTTAGAAATTTGCCTCCATCAATACTAATGCTTTATTATGTAAATTTATTCAATAAGTGGTCGAACAAGGAAGACTATAAGAGGTGGAAACAAAACCACCTTATTTTTGTATCTCCAATTCTCCATCTCTAAGAAAAAGATCAAAATTCATTTGTGAATCATCTGAGCATAACTCATCACAATTGAATATTCAGGTTATTTTTTAGGTTTCAGGGTCATTTCGTATTTTTTAGGTTCTAAGGGTATTTTGATAAGCTTTTAGGTTCTAAGGATATTTCAGTAATTTTAAAGGGTTTTAGGGGTATTTAGGTCAATTTTTAGGTTTCGAGGTCATTTCAGTAATTTTTAGGTTATATGGGTATTTCGGTGTTTTTATTTTTTATTTTTTTCGATGGCATTACAGTAATTTTTTAGATTCTAAGGGTATTTTGGTCATTTTTTAGGTTTCAAGGGTATTTCAATCATTTTTTAGATTTCAAAGCCATTTCGGTCATTTTTTAGGTTTCAAGTGTATTTTGATCATTTTTTAGGTTTCGAGGGTATTTCAATAATTTTTTAGGTTTCAAGTGCATTAAGGTAATTTTTTAGGTCCTAAGGGTATTTCAGTCATTTTTTAGGTTATAAGGTCATTTTAGCCATTTTTTAGGTTCTAAGGGTATTTTGATCAATTTTTAGGTTTCAGCGTCATTTCGGTCATTTTCAAGGTTCTATGGGTATTTTGGTAATTTCCAAGGTTCTAAGGGAACCGCCAAATGTGACAAAAGTATAGTCACATATGATGTTGGTACTGTACAATGTGAGGCTAGTACCATAAAATATGAGGGAAAAAAAAAGGAACTACTGAATGTGATAAAAGTACAGTCACATGTGATATTGGTATTGTGTAATGTGAGAATAGTACCATAAAATGTGAAAAAAAAAAAAAAAAACAAGGGAACTACCGAATGTGATAAAAGTACAGTCACATGTGACGTTGGTACTGCGCAATGCGAGGATGGTACCATCAAATATGAGAAAAAAATTAAAGGAACCACCAAATGTGGCAAAATACAGTCGCATGTGATGTTGGTACTGCACAACGTGAAGATAGTACCATCAAATGAGAGAAAAAAATAAAGGAACCACCGAATGTGACAAAAGTACAATCACATGTGATGTTGGTACTACGCAATGTGAGGATGGTACCATCAAATATGAGAAAAAAATAAGGGAACCACTGAATGTGACAAAAATATAATCACATGTGATGTTAGTACTACACAATGTGAGGATGGTATCATCAAATGTGAGAAAAAAAAAATAAAGGAACCACCGAATGTGACAAAAGTACATTCATATGTGATATTAGTACTACACAATGTGAGAATGGTACTATCAAACGCGAGAAAAAATAAGGGAACTACCGAATGTGATAAAAATACAATCACATATGATGTTAGTACTACATAATGTGAGGATAGTACCATCAAATGTGAGAAAAAAAATAAAGGAACAACCGAATGTGACAAAAGTACAGTCACATGTGATGTTGGTATTGCACAATGTGAGGATAGTACCATCAAATGTGAGAAAAAAAAAGGGAACCACCGAATGTGACAAAAGTACAATCACATGTGATGTTAGTACTACACAATGTGATGATGGTACCATCAAATGTGATATTTTGGTAACCTAATATAGCAGGTTGCCTACTAGTGGGTACCGTACCCCAAAAAAAAGGAGAGGGTATTGTAGAATTACCCTTCATAGTATTAAAATAAATAAAATAGTATTTTGAGGTGCTATAAAAGCTATAATATTTAGCAACTTTCCTTTGAATGCTCTTCTGATTTTATGATAGTCTTCACAATGCCATCTGTTGCATGCTAATATGGCAGTTGGCAGACAAATACAAAGCTAAAGCATGCAGCTATCAACTTGCATTTACAACTTCTACGTGGTTGACTTCTTGGTTGGGATTTCCTGGCATAACAACTAGGCCATGACGACCCAACTCGTTTTCCATGTTCTATTGCAACTTTACAAGTTTACATGTCATTAATATACCATCTTAATACAAGATATCAAGCCTTATATATGCTCAATTCATATATATTTCTAAGCTGTATTAGTATATATTGAGAATTTCTAAATGAATAATAATTGAACAGAAAAGTTTTTGGTATGCTGTGAATATGGAAAGCCAGTAGTAACATGCACTAGCACAACTTCAACTATGAGTCAAAATATGATGAAAATTACAAGTAGAAACACTGACCATGTAAGAATAAATTGTCTCATTTGATAACGTATCCATTTGATAACTTCATATATGTTATGGGTTAATAAGATGTTATATGTCCTTAAAACATTGGTTAATGGAGAAATAAGTTTCCTAAGTAAACTCCAACTTTGATGGGCAAGTGGAGGTTATGGGTACAAGAAATTTGGTTCCCTCTCTACCTATAAAAGAGACATTTAGTTATCTCATCACATACACTGAATAATTAAAGAGAAAAGAGGGTCAAGAGAGAAAAACCAATTCTATAAGAATTAAGTGCATTTTATACTAAGATTTGATCTTAAGAAAATTTCAGCAATGAATTAAGAGTTTTATAATTAATTTGTATAGTTGTGAAATCATGATAATGTTGGATAAAAATATTTTTGTATCGCATACAAAACATACGCAGCGGAAAATTAACGGATCTACTTCATTCGCAATTGATAACATGTACTATGTAAGTTTCAAAATTTAAAAACAAGAAAGCGTACCTTGGTGCGTTGAAATTCAAAACAAAAAATTAGAAGTACTTGGGAACGCTTTTAATCTTCACTCCAATTCCACTTAATGCCCAAGAAGTGTAGTCTCTCAATCAGTTTCCAAGGAGAGAATAAGAAAGTGTCAAATACTCACATACAAACCATTTCATTCCTTATATTATCTTAATGAAAACCTACTTAAAAGACTTAATGAAATTCTGTATATTTCTCTCATTATATACAATTGATTATCTAATTAGACTAGCCTTTTAGGCCATTCCAATTGGGCTCTAGTATGTGGCTTGGAGTGGGATCAAAAGGGAACAAATAAGACTCTAGCTCCGATGGGTCTTGAGTTTTTCTGTCAACTCTTGACAATTCCAAAGTTACCATTAATTATATTCAATACTATTATAAGTATATAATTGCACTTTACGCTTTATTAATAAATTATATCCCAAAATTTTATTATACATACAACCCATTCATTAAAATATTCATAGTAATACAAAGTCATGAATGTTGACTGCCACTTTGAATATTACTTCATCTTGATCATTGAGTACTCGGTTTAATCCTTTATGTTATTCATTATATATTTATAAAATCCAATTTAATAAATATATACTTTAGTAACTCCTCACTAAAGTGATTGGGCCCGACACTCTAAATAACCAAACCCATTAAACTTATCTTAAGGGAATATTTTATATCTCCGTTAAGAGATTATGAATTCCATCTTGAGAATATATGTTCAATCAACACTAAATGTGGCTGCCCAACGTACTGAGGTTTTGACCGTGACTTATAAATCTCACTTCTGATATATCAAAGCAACCTACATCTCATGATCAGGTCCATTATTTTCTCAGGATTTAGAGTTGATATAAATAAAAGTCGTGAGATTTATTATTCATTTGACAGTCGTTAGGAGAATAATAAATCTCACAGCGGTCCAGTTCAATATGTATTAATTCTTAAAACATATCAACATACCAACTAGAAGTCTTCACTTCCATGATCAAGACAAATCATCTTAGTTGATATGTTATAGTTTTCACAGATGAAACGCCCAATCTTATCACCGATGATAGGCCAAAAACGTATTGACTCCTTGTGATTAACTCAATTGATTAATTAGCCAAGTTATTAATTAATCAAATTAACATGCAAACACGTGATAGCACAAACAAATCACCAATTAATCTAAGTATGCAGCGAAAAATAAATAACACGGTGATTTATTTACAAATGGGAAAAACTTACACGGCAAAAACTCCACCGGGTGATTTTCAGGTCACTACTCCCGAAATTTCACTATTATCACAATAAACGGTTACAAGTAAAGAAATCTCAGTACCATATACTAACATACAGTTGAACCTTTACCCCAATACCCAATTGGACTTATTCTGTAGTGACAGTTCCTCCTTTTGATGCACGGCTCCCAAGTACGTGACTAACCAATTTGATGCGCGGATCCCAGTACGCAGCTTACTCCTTTGCACGAATCCAAGTACGTGACTAACTCCACAGCAACCCTTTGATTGTTATAGTTGATTTGCAGCAGTTTCACATAGAAATACCAATAAGATCTTCAATGTTGGTGCAAGAGATTTTGCTTGGTTATGGAACCCAAAGGCGTACAAGAAATGCAGCAAGAACTCTTTCTTCTGTAGTAGGATGCTAGAGTTTCAAAAAGAAAATCTTATGAAGCTCTCTAGGGTTAGGTTTTTCTTTTTCCACCTCCTTTAAATAGGAGTTTAATGGGCTTTCCTATTCCAAATAGGTTTACACAAACCTTGGGCTTTCCTAATTTAATAAGGATTATACAAACCCATAAACAAATAGCTTTTTAAAATAAAAACGTTGCTGGCTATAATCTGAAAACCCATAAGCTCAATCGATCAAAACATCTGTCGAGCTTTAATGAATCTCGACAGATTGAGCTTCTTTCGAGGAGGTATCGAGACCTGCAGATTGCACTTTTCTTGAGCAGTTCTTGAATAATCTTCATGTCTTCAATTTAACTACTTGTAATGATCATCTTGAACCTACTTAGATTTACCCAAATACAAGTAAAATGCGTTTTGTCAAAGGATATGCCAATTACATAAAATATGTCCCTAACAACCGACTAAGAACTAAAATTTTGAGTTTACAAAGAACTTGTGATTTATATCTTCTGTGACTTTTCACATAAATCACATACTATGCATTTCATGGACTAAGATAATGTCCCATTAGTTCATTTATAGATAGTCACATATAATTAAACTATTTAATTATTTATGAGATGCCAATAAATTGGATTTTAGGGCATAAACCCTAACTGATAATTCAAGATCCTAGAATTTATATTATGGTTGTTTATAATCTAACAACATAAAGAAAGCATTTACATGTGGTATTAGAGCTTGCGTTTTAGAATTATCATGTTTTTCCATTAAAAGATTTATAAACAATTATAGTTTCCATTATTATGATTGTGATTTTGGATTTGTTAAAGCAATTAATGTCTTCTATATGATCATGGATCAAGTTTGGATAATATGAAATTTGTTTTTCCATTAGTTAATAACTTTGGGGCATTACAAATTTCTACAATATTTGGTTCTAGTTTATTTAATTGTTTCTTTAAAGATTAACAACTTTAATGTTTAATGTTAAAAACTCAAATCTTAAATTGAGAATATAATATCATTTGACACTCATGAATAGTTATGGTATAAACTCTTTTATATTTTGAGATTGTCAGTTATTGTTCTTTATTAATTTTTCCGCCTTATGTTCACTCTTTTAAATGCAATGAATGTTGAATTGCTGAATTTAGTTTATTTAATGTTGTAATAAACTACTAATATTATCAAAATTATAACTTACTGTTCTATCAAGTATTTCATTGATGTCTTTTATGAAAGAAGGGACTTATTTGTTTTAATGTAAACATGTATGGCACAAACTTTTATATCTGTATTACAGTAATGTATTCCATTAATTTAATGTTTATGCAAGGTCATTAATTTTGATTTGGAGTCTGTATTTTGATACGTTTTGGTAGTCACCAAAGTGGCCCAATCGGAAAGACGCATAGATAACAAGTCAAAATAATTGAAATTTAACACATATTCCCTAGTGTTAAAAATTTGCGACTTTGCAAATCACAATTTTTTAATCACAAGAATATTAGGTTGGCCCAAAGGTGCACCACTTTCAAGTGATTAATAAATTGAAATAGGATAGTTAATGGATATTCATGGTTGAGATTGGAACGGATACCCAAAGGTAACGGGCCAACTTAATTATGAATATTTTATTAATTAGTCGTATTAGGTGAAAGGGAATCACCATAACTGTTTAATAGTTTACCATAAGAATAGTCCAAAGGTGATCATAACAATACTATTTATCATTGTTTAAACATGTGTTTCATTTTGGTTTATTGTTCCTTAATTGATAACTCTTAGCACTAATGTAGTGAGCATAGATTATTACTTTGTTTGCAGTATCAGTTCCTGTTTCACTACAGTTGCATGCTTCATCTATTCCAATGCTAAATGGAACAAACTTCTCAAATTGGAAAGAATGGGTTCAGTTTCACCTCGGTGTACTGGATCTTGATATAGCACTTGGATCTGAGAAACCATCTGCTTTTACTAATACAAGTAGTGCGGAAGAAAAGGCTTTGTACAAAGCATGAGAAAAATCAAATAGACTAAGTATTGTGTTTATGCGAATGACCATAGTAAAAAATATTAAAACAATACTTCCTAAAACTGACAGTGCAAAAGAATTCCTTTTAAATGTGGAAGGCCATTTCAAAACAGCTAACAAGTCCCTTGCAGGGACATTAATGGCTAAACTTACCACCATAAAATTTGATGGTAAGTGTGGGATACAGGAGCATGCCATTGAAATGACTAATTTGGCTGCTCAATTAAAGACTCTTGGGATGAATGTGGATGAGTTTTTTCTCGTTCAATTTATATTGAATTCCTTGCCTCCTCAGTATGGGCCATTTCAAATTAATTACAACACTATGAAAGATAAGTGGAATGTAAATCAATTGGCCATTATGCTTAATCAAGAAGAGGCAAGACTCAAGCAACTTGAGCAACATTCAATTCATCTCATAAATCAAGAAGTTGAAAGAAAATGGAGGAAGCCTAAAAAAGGCTTAAAGCATGGATCATGCAAAGCAAGTGATCCTAATCCAACTGGTTAGCCTCAAAATAAGGAAAATGATGATTATAAATGTCACTTTTGTAAAAAGTTGGGACATTTTAAGAAGGATTGCCCAAAATGTAGGCAATGGTTTGAAACAAAAGGTAAATCTTTAATTAAAGGTTATATTTATGTATGTTTCGAATCAAACCTAACTGAAGTTCCTTCTAATACTTGGTGGCTTGATTCTGGGGCTACTACTCATATTTCAAATACAATGTAGAGATTTCTTTCAATCTAGACCATAAATCCAAATGAGAATTTTGTATTGATGGGAAATCGGGTGGAAGCACCAATTGAAGCCATTGGTACTTATCGTTTATTTCTAGATATCAATAAACACATAGATTTGTTTCAAACATTTTATGTTCCTTCTCTTTCTAGAAATTTAGTCTCTTTGCCTAAACTTTATTTTGATGGATATTTCATAAAATTTGGGAATAAAAGTTTTACTTTATTTAAGAATACCTCTTTTGTTGGTTTTGGTATTCTTTCTGATGGTTTGTACAAATTTAACCTTCATGATGAATTTGCTGAAACCCTCCTCACCTTAGATCGTAGTATTGGTACTAAACGTGGTCTAATTAATGAAAATTCCTCAAATTTGTGGCATAAAAGGCTGGGACACATTTCCAGAGAAAGGTTAGAGAGACTAGTAAAAGATGGGATTCTCCCAAACCTAGATTTTACTGATCTCGGTGTGTGTGTGGATTGTATTAAGGGCAAACAAACCAAAAACACACTAAGAAAGGTGCCACAAGAAGTACAGAGCTTCTTGAAATTATCCATATAGACATTTGTGGGCCTTTTGATGCTCCATCTTTCGGTAAAGAAAAATATTTTATCACCTTTATAGATGATTTTTCACGTTACACTTATATTTATTTATTGCATGAAAAATCTTAAGCAGTGGAAGCCCTTGCGGTGTACATTAATGAGGTAGAAAGGCAATTAAAAAGAAAAGTGAAAATTATTAGATTAGATAGAGGTAGTGAATATTATGGAAAGTATGATGAATCAGGGCAATGCCTAGGCCCATTTGCTAAACTCCTTGAAAAGCATGACATTTGTGCACAATACACTATGCTAGGAACACCACAACAAAATGGTGTAGCTAAAAGATGCAATTGTACTCTAATGGATATGGTTAGGAGTATGTTAAGTAATTCCACATTACCCTTATCATTGTGAATGTATGCTCTTAAGACCACTGTATACTTATTAAATTGGGTTCCTAGTAAGGCAGTTCCAAAAACCCCTTTTGAATTGTGGACAGGAAGGAAACCGAGTTTAAGACACCTGCATGTTTGGGGTTGTCCAGCGGAGGCTAGAATTTATAATCCACTTGAAAAGAAATTATACTCAAGAACAATCAGTGGTTACTTTATAGGTTACCCTGAAAAGTATAAATGGTATAGGTTCTACTATCCTAACCATAGTATGAGAATTGTGGAAACTGGTAATGCCAGATTCATTGAAAATGGTGAAATCAGTGGGGGTGATAATCTACGAAATGTGAATGTTCAAAAAGTTAGGGTACAAGTTCCACTACCTATAACTTCAAATGAAATTGTTGTTCCAACAATTGTTGAACACCCAAACAATGTTGAACAACAAATTAATGAACCACTACTCCATAATGAGATGCTCACCAATGAACATGTGGTAGAAGAACCACAAGAAATAGCATTACGAAGATCTCAAAGAGAAAGAAAGTTTGTTATTTTTGATGATTATATGGTTCATCTACATGAATCTGACTTTGATATAGGAACAAGTAAGGATCCGGTTTTGTTTTCGCAAGCCATAAAAAGTGTTGATTCTATTAAATGGATGGATGCCATGAAAGATGAAATGAAATCAATGGACCAAAATAAAGTTTGGGATCTCGTCGAATTACCTGAAGGATACAAGAAAGTTGGTAGCAAGTAGGTCTTCAAGACCAAGCGTGACTCTAAAGGCAATATCGAACGATTTAAAGCTAGACTTGTGGCCAAAGGTTTCACTCAGAAAGAAGGCATTGATTATCAAGAGACCTTCTCCCCTGTATCCAAGAAGGACTCACTTAGAATCATTTTGGCATTGGTAGCTCATTATGATTTTGAGTTGCACCAAATGGATGTGAAAACTGCTTTCCTGAATGGGAGTTTTGAGGAGGATGTCTATATGGATCAACCTGAAGGTTTCTCAATTAAGGGTAAGGAACACTTAGCTTGCAAACTTAAGCAGTCAATATACGGACTTAAATAAGCTTCCTGACAATGGTATCTTAAGTTTAATGATACCGTCACATCTTTTGTATTTAAGGAAAACACTGTTGATCGGTGTACTTATCTGAAGGTTAGTAGGAGTAAGTTTATATTTTTAATTTTGTATGTTGATGATATTTTGCTTGCTAGTAGTGATCTTGGCTTATTGCATGAAACCAAGAAGTTTCTCTCTAAGAACTTTGAAATGAAAGATATGGGTGAGGCAACTTATGTGATAGGAATAGAAATATTTTGAGATAGATCACGTGGACTGTTAGGGTTGCCGCAGAAAGCATATATTGAAAGAGTTTTAGAGAGATCCAATATGGAGAAATGTTCTGCTGGGGTTGCCCTAATTCAAAAAGAGGACAAATTCAGCCTTATGCAATGCCCACAAAATGAATAGGAATGAAAAAAAATGGAAGGAATTCCTTGTGCTTCTGCAGTAGGAAGTTTAATGTATGCCTAAACAAGCACAAGGCCCGACATCAGCTTTGTAGTTGGTATGCTAGGAAGATACCAAAGCAATCCAGGATTGGATCATTGGAAAGCTGCAAAGAAAGTGATGAGGTACTTGCAAGGCACAAAGGATTACATGCTCACATTTAAGTGATCTGATAATCTTGAGGTCATTGGTTACTCAGATTTAGATTTTGCTGGATGTGTTGATAGTAGAAAGTCCACTTTTGGTTATTTGTTCATGTTAGCTAGAGGAGCAATATCATGGAAAAGTTCAAAGCAAACTATCACTGTTACATCCACTATGGAAGCTGAATTTGTGGCATGCTTTGAGGCCATAGTTCATGGATTGTGGTTGCGGAATTTTATCTCAGGACTTGGAATTGTTAACTCTATTTCCAAGCTACTAAGAATTTATTGTGATAATTTTGCAACTGTGTTTTTCTCTAAAAACAACAAGTATTTTAATGGTGTGAAACACATGGAATTGAAATACCTTACGGTTAAGGAAGAAATTCATAAACAACGAGTGTCAATAGAACACATAAACACACAACTTATGATTGCAGATCCATTGACAAAGGGGATACCTCCTGAAACATTTAAGGAACATGTTGATCGAATGGGTCTTGAATGTAGAACATGATGGTTGTTATTTTAATGTTACTTTATGCTTTTGACACTTGGAGATCTCATTAAATGTGTTTCTAATTATTCTTGTTTTATTTTATGTATGTACATATATGATAATGAATGAATAATAACATGAATAGTCTCTAACAAAATAGACATTATTGTTGGACCCTTTAAGTCACTTCTCATTGATAGGCTATATTAAGCAGGTTGCTAGTGTTGTAGTACATGGAAGGAACTATGTCGTATAATTAATATGGAACCGTCATGACTCGAATTTGTGGGTTGTTTAATTATAGTATTCTGAAGACCAATTTAAAGTAAGAGGATAAGTACCAATGTGCACCTAATAGTTAATCTTATTAAGTCTGTACGTAAGTTATCATATGGGCCAAGTGGGAGAATGTAAGAAAAATTGTCCCATTTGATAACTTCATATATGTTATGGTTTAATAAGATGTTACATGTCCTTAAAAACATTGGTTAATAGAGAAGTAAGTTTTCTAAGTAACTCCAACTTTGAGTGGCAAGTGGAGGTTATGGGTACAAGGAATTTGGTCCCCCCTTTACCTACAAAAGAGACATTTAGCTACCCCATCACATACACTGAATAGTTGAAGAGAAAAGAGGGTCAAGAGAGAAAAACCAATTCTATAAGAATTAAGTGCCTTTTATACTAAGATTTGATCTTAAGAAAATTTCAGCAATGGATCAAGGTAAGTTTTATAATTAATTTGTATAGTTGTGAAATCATGATAATTCAAGATCCTAGAATTTATATTATGGTTGTTTATAATCTAACAACATAAAGAAAACTACAGACCAATCTGATAGATTGTGTTCCTCTTAATTCCAATTCACTAGGGCGCTGGCGATCCTATCTCTAAACGCAATTTGATTTCTTATATCCCCACTTTAAGATTAAAAGGGATGTTAGATTGTATGTTACTCTTCAACTCTTCTATACATATCACTGGCAAGCGCAGTGCATTCAAAATTTATGAGAGTACATAGAGAGTCAATCAACAAGGTTAGCAAACATGAGTTGGGAAAGTAAATCCCTTCTTAACTATGGCCAACTTGTTTCAAAAGTTCAATTAAAAAAAAAAAAAAAAAAAGAAAGAAAAAGAAGAGAAAGAAGACAAGTCGTTGCATATATATGTGATATACTGTGACATACAACCACAAGTACTTAGTTGCCAAGGTTTTAAATTTGAGTAGTGTTTACTGTTTATTAGACACATGTTAATGCACACATCTTGTACACTTTTAAATTTTAGTAGTAATAGTAGTTGATGTTGTTGTTTTTTTTTTTTTTTTTTTGTGTGTAAAGATATATGCATTAATGTATGTGCAACAAGTATTTGCCTTTAAATTTAAGCAAGATATATGTTTCAGTTAAAAAAATCAAGAATTATAAAATATCGGTAAAAACTATTGTAGTCATGATATTGGAGAATAAAAAAATATTGAGTCAGGAGTAAGGATTTTCAAAGAATTCTAGATATTTAAAAAAAAAAAAAAAAGACTTGAGATATTGGAGAAAGTACCTGAAATCTCATAATAAGTATAGCTAATTGGATAATTCTTTAATAATTTTATGATTTTGAGCTATAATAATAGCTTTAACAATCCACCCTTACCATGTAAAAATATTGACTAGGGAGTAAGTATGTTCAAAGAACTCTAGACACCAATTTTTTATTATATCTAATTTTTTAAAAGACTTGAGATATTAGTGAAACTATTTGCAATCTCATAATAAATATAAAGTTTTTTTTTTTGAGAAGAATAAATATCAAGTTAATGTAGCTAATTGGATAATTCTTTAGTACTTTTATGATTTTGAGTTATAATAATACCTTCAACAATCCATCCTAACCATTTATTTTAATTACTATAATCACAACTAGCGAAGGATAAACTGATTATCCCGATATAAAAATTTAGGATTATGAGTGTATCATACCCCAAAAAATATTAGAGGTAATATAGTAGGGACCATAGGTATTATGTACGATCTATTTTGATACTGCACGATATCATCATAGGTAATTATGTAAATAGGAAAAATGTTTGAAATATATATATATATATATATATATATTGGAATCTCATTTTATAAGATCTTAAAAAATATAAGAAAATATTAGGCTAATAAAATATTAAATAACAATTATCACGAGATCTCTATCTAAGGTTTTGTGGTATACTCAAATGAGGCTCAACTTCTACATATTGTCAGAGGGACGGTCTCATAAAACTGTCTCATGAGATACTATCTCCAGTGTTCATAGAGCAGCAAAGGAGTGTTGTATGGTTTTCTTGTTTGTTTTAGGCCCATATAACTGAACATTATATGTGCTGCATATCTATGCAAGGAAGAAATTGGAGGCATTTGGAAAGATTGTAGCTTTATGTACAATGATTTTTTATTTTTTTTTCTTACTTTGTTAATAAATAAATAAATAAATCTAATATGTATAAGCAAATGATGTTCCCAAATCTTAATAGTAGTGAACAAGTAAAAAAAAATGAAGTTTAAAGTTCTTGTCATGCAAGATACAGGTAGAGGTTAAAAGCTCTTGTTGTGCAAGCACACCTGTATCTGAGCATAAGCAAGTTTTTTACTTACAATAAGCTGGGATTTGAATCCAAGTTCTCGTTGTTAAGAGAATCAAGTAATGTTAATGAGTTACAAGACTCTTCGCAACTGTTATGCAAGATATAAACACAAAAACACCAAAAGAGTGATTTTTCTTTATGCCAGTTTCATTAACCTTTACTGTACATACATTTATGCTGATGCCATATTTACACCACCAGAAATGGTGTTTTAAGTCTGGATACTAAGTTAGACTAGCATCAGCGAAAAGCATGATCATAGCCGTGGTAATGGAAGTTTTTGTAGATGAAGTGAGCCAACAATCTGGAAGATGCATAGAATAGTACTGCCAGCAAAACCATTGTGGTTCTCGCAACTGCTGAAATTGCACCCTGCTTGGCTGCAGCAGCAATCCCAATTGAAACAACAGAGACAACTTGGAGGACAACTTCAAGTGCATTGAGACCTTTGTATGCAATATTGCAACTTCGGCAGTTCACCACATGGGACCAGTACCTGAAAAAGATTGTGAAGGATAGTTTTTATAAACCAATTCTCATATATGAGACACGCAGTACTAAGGACCACCACATAAAAAGATATATATGCATGTATTGATCACATTAGAAACTTCCTAAATCTTCTAAAAGGTCTCAAATTACGCAATAATTTTCAGTGTCCTTGGCATTTTACAGACAGAAAAGAAAAGTCTCAGGGTATTATAACATGTTTAACAATGTAACAAACAGGTTTAGCCGTTTAGCTTCTATGCTTCTACAAAGATCTATCATGCTCTTGTAATATGTTCTCCAAAATGATACTAATTTTCAGATTATCAAAAAATTTAATCCAATTGGAGCTTGAATCCACATTGGTAGTTGCATGAATTACCTATCCATCAGCTGTTCTTTAGGAGGAGTTGGGGGAAGAGCCCCACTGTACTTGCCTCTCCAATCAACTTGACCACCAGCGTACTTGTTTAGCCATTTTCTAAATCCAATCACAAGGGCATCTGACTTTGTTGGCACAAAACAAGCTTTATGCCAATTGGCATTACCTACATCCATTATCTTACGCTCCTGTAGAAAGATCTCAAGAGTCAGATACTACTACTACAATGTGATAATACATTTAAAGAACAGCAGTCACAGCCAATTTGTTTTTCTTTCTGCATGAGACCCGACTAAAGACTAAAGCTTTGGTGAGAAAAGAAAGAAAACTACACATCACAGCAGGGTAAATCACTATTTCATAGTGGAAAAATATGTAGGGAGCTATTTTTATCCTATAAAATAAGAAGTTACATTAGAATTGTTGGACAATTACATGGAATGAAAGTTTTAAAAATTGAACCATCTCTGTGCAGTGTCTAGAAAATAATAATAGTAAAGAACTGTTGATATGCTGCAATTAATAATATATGAAAGAAGATTGAACTGGAAAGTGATTTTGCCAGTTACCAGTGCTGCCTAGTAAATATTTCCAAATTTTAATTTAAAACTTAGTTTCACTAGCAAAAACAAGAAAATTAATAACTAAATTGAAACATTGAAGATCCTCCATAGTTTAACCGATGAAGTATCATATGTATACATAAGAAAGAAACACAAGATATATGGTTGTTTTATGGGGAAACAGAGGAAATACAGCCTAAAGAAATGATCCATGATGTATCCATTGGGCAAGTGAAATGGATAAGCAGTAAGAGGAGTAGTGCTTTAATCTTCCATGATTAGTATCCAGTCAGAACAGGAATCTTCACGTAAATGTTCACTTTGCCAATGGGGTGTCTGGTACCACTAGAAACTTATAGTTACAAATTTCCTTTTTTTGGGAATAAAATTAAGGGTTTTTCTTATTGGATTAGGAAAGACAAGTGAGCCAGAAGGAGCTCTGATGGTTGTAAAGGCTGGCCGTTAACAACTCTTTCTCTCTCTCCTGGCCAAATAAGGTTCTAGCAACGCTCACTCTATTAAGAAAGATATGAGAGTTCACCTGTACACAAGGCTTCTAAGGGTGGGGACCTAATAAAACATTACCATCTCCACATGATGAATTAAAATATTGTAGGTATCATCTCATTTACCCAAGAAATTCCCCTAATTGCTCAAGGTCAGTATGAGATTTATGCAGTCTATCTTCTGCAGTCCAAGTGGAAGAAAGGAGCAGCTTCAAGCATTTAACCATTTCTCAAGGATAAGTTCCTAGGGGTTATTTGAGTTACGCAGTTAAGATGGTTCTCAAACCCATGAGTCTAGACTCTTGAACCCAGGTTTGTGACAATACTACCAAGTGACCCAAATAGCATCTCGAAAACAAAAGAATAAAATGAAAACTTTTTGGGTTAATTCATAATTGCAACACAAGAAGGGGCAGCAACAAAGGTTATGGTTGTAAAAAAAGGCCATTGCCCAAGATAAGGCAATACTCTTGGCCCAAGCTTGAGATAGTTAAACCCACTTGCCCATTTAAACCTGGTACATTAACTGGATCAACTGACCAGCACAGCTTCTCCCCCATCAAATCAGGAAACTCTAGTTTTCTTCCAAGCACCATGATCCCTTCTACAATGTTCTCAAAGCTTTCCACCTTGGAAGAGGAAAAGAATAAAGAATCAGCAATACCTGAATTGAATAGCCAAGAAGAGAAAGCCATCAAAGAGCTGCAATTTATTTGCATTCATCACCACGGTCCCGACCAGGATACATTGAACCAGAGTTGCTTACCTTGTGCCCTCTAACATCTCCAAAAACAAGTGAGAAACCAAAATTTTGACAATGCAGCTGATCCTGTTAAGACCTTTGTTTTTGGTGGCTTCAAACTACAGAACATCATGTCACCATATAGAGAGTACATCTTTCAAAAAGAAGAATAACTTCTAAATCCCTCTTCTCTTCTTCTTTTTTCTGGGGGGAAGGGGGGGGGAGGGGGGGAGGGTTCTCTTTTGGAAACTAATCATCTTTTACTCTTACTTGATTTTTAATTTGACCAAAATCTATCTTAATAAATTTATTTTTTCCCCACAGCAATAGGCATAAAAACAAACTTTTTGTTAAGAAAAATAGGACAACTTAGGGCATATGTTTGAAAATAAAAATGGAGTTAAACTTTGGACCTCCAAATCTCCAATGCAGATTTTAGAGGAATTTGTATTTTATCGGCTTTAGATTTATAGCTCTAGATCAAGTGTACATTAAAATTCCTGCAGCCAGCCCCATGTTGAATCACTTTGGACATGTTGAATTACTTTGGATAGAGGCATGACCGATTTTCCGTTGCATGCATTCAGATCTTGTTGTGATGATCTTAAACTTAGCAATCATTCAAAATTAACACATTCAAACCTTTCCAACACTTTCAATTTAGCATAATAAATTGCCGATTGTCCTAAAAGTTTAAGCTATCAAATATGATGAATTTAATTATTTAGTCATAATTCTGACACTCCCCCTCATGTTTGGGCCTAAATTCCCCCTTAATAAGTGAGGTCCAACATGTGGTATTTTTAACAATTTAAATGGAAGGAGAGTGGAGTAAGAGATCAAACTCAAAACCTTCTACTCTGATATGATGATAAATTACCGATTGTTCCAAAAACTTAAGCTATTAGGAAACAGTGAATTTAATCATTTAACAATAATTCTAACATAGCATGTTCCTAAGAGAGCAATAACAAGCAGAATAACAGATGATAAAAAACTGAAAAACTATGTATTTGGACTGCATTTATTAGAAAATGTGGGAGCAGCTATAACTATGAAGTCAATTATATAAGAAAAAGGTTAGTATTTAACAAATTTTGGTATATCCTATAAGAAGGGTGTATTTCATATTTGCTAAAATGTCTTACCCAGAAAGAGCACATGGACAAGTGTAAAAGGACAAGAAAGTGGAGTTTAGAAGGTGTGAGGACTGAGGATAATGCACTTCATGTATGTGTGAAACCATGTTTGGTGAGCATACATCATAACAAAAGAAATTGTTTGATTATGCCTTAACTTTGTAGTTCATTCATCTTTCCCAACTTCCCACAAACGGAATGCCAAGAACCTGATTTGGTATATTGCATAAAGAGAGGGTAAAAAAATTTGAAGATGAAATAAGATATGAAACTCTTAGTAGCTGAAGATCGTGAAAAACTTCATCCCAATGCCTCTGACCTGCCAAGGTGTGCAACTGAAGGGATAACCCTGAGAACTTTCAACGAAATGATTTAACATTATCCATCTCATCCATAGGGATGCAGAGTGATCCCAGCCATTAAGCTAAAGCAGGCAGTCACACAAGGTCTTCAAAAGCTTACCTAAAATTTGAAACTCACCTACAAAAGGGAAAAGGAGGAGAAGAGTAAGCAAGAAATTTAAAAATGGAAGTTTCTGTAGTTAGAAATGTAGCACTTACAGCAGCAAACCATCCCTTACATTTGAGAAAAAAGTTGGACATAACTAAACCGAGTATGACTGTAGTAGAAGAGTCAATCAGTATTGTCAATGGAGTGGAGTCACTCAAGTAAAGTGATGCATCTACACCCAAAAGCCACACAGGAATTCTGCCACAAAAAGCTGCAGGGAATCAAGTCTGAGCTCATTTGCAAAGTAATTCCGCCGACCTTATGAGTTATGACACCAAAAATGCCATAACTAAACCCATGACTCAAAAACGAATCCGCTCCTTGATCTGTTGATCTAATGTGCTCAGTGTAGTGTATATGAGGCTTCTTTGTGGATGAGAAGAGTCCCCAGCAATAAAAACATTTTCTCGCCTCTCCACTTCAATCCAGCTGCATCCTGCTGGCTTTTTCAGATCTCGAGTCCTCATAAGCTTTCTTACTTCTATGACCCCATCCCATCTAGCATCTGCTGCATACAGGTTTGACATCACCACATAGTTCCCAATATTGTCAGCCTCAATTTCAAAAAGACGATCTGCCACAAGATGGCCCAATTCCACCTCATGATGAGTCCTACAGGCACCTAGCAGTGTCCCCAACACAGTTGCATTAGCTTCAATGGGCATCCTAGCCACAAAAGAATATGCATCTTCTACCTTTCCACCTCGAGCGAGGAGATCCACCACACAGGCATACTGTTCCATTGTTGGCTTTAACCCTTGGATATTCTCTATTGAATTGAATATCTTTAACCCTTCATTTACTAGGCCAGAATGACTACAAGCAGATAAAACAGCAGTGATGATAACATGATCAGGCTTTACACATAATTCAAGCATATTAGAGAAAACCATAAGTGCTTCCTCTCCCATACCATGCATGGCATACCCACTAACCATAGCTGTAAACATAACCAGATCCTTATGGGAGCTTGACTGAAAAAGCTTATAAGCATACTTTATAGCACCACATTTTGCATATGCATCTAACAAAGCTCCCTTCAAGTGGACATCCACAAAACAAGCTCTAACTGCATATCCATGACATTGCTTCAGAAAGTGACCTGAGGACATTTGAGCACATACCGGAAGGAAGCTCATGATTGTCACTGCATCAGGCTTCATTCCTCGAGCTTGTAACTCCTGAAGCACATTGAAAGCTTGAACAGGAGAATCATTTTCTGCATAAGCTCGAACCATTAGATTCCAGGTGGTGAGATCTGCGTCAGACATCCCATTAAAAATCTTATATGCATCATTATGTAATCCACAAATGACATAACCTGAGATCATTGAGTTGCATGTGATCAAATTCCTTTTCTCCGACAAACTTCGGAAAATCTTGAATGCATATTCTATGTTACCACACTTGGCATATGCATCAAGCAATGCGTTTCCAACGGTAGGTTCAACATCACCTTGTAATAAACTAGCCTTAATTGAATAGCAATGTGTTTCCTTAACCTTGTCTACTCTAAATACAGAAGTACAAAAATGAATTATGGTCAAGATAGTAATGGAATCAGGTTTAATTCCTTCACTGAGCATCCAGTTTAATAGGCCCAGAAATTGAGTATCATACTCACTCCCTACAGTGGCATCTAGCATAGAATTCCATGATATCAAGTCTCTCTCAGAATTCATCAAAAATGTCTGAAATGCTGCTTTTACGTGGTTGCATTTTGCATAGAAACTAACTAGGGCATTGCCCACTGTTGTATCCTCACATAGGTAAGGATGTCGAAGAATATAACCATGAATCTCTTTCCCCACATGTAGATTTTGTAAGTGTGCACAAGCAGGAAGAATGCTAACAAGAGTTACAGAATCTGGCCCAGTCACCTCTAAAGAGAGTAATTCACGAAACAGGTCCAAAGCTTTCAACCACTCACCATGTGATGCATATCCTGCGATTATGGCATTCCATGAAACCAAATCTCTTGATATCATATTCCGGAACAATGACTCTGCTTCTTCCATCCATCCAACTCTTAAGTAAAAGCTCACTAAAGCATTGCAGACAGAAACATCTGCTAGCAATTCAGTCCGCCGCTGTACATAACAATGTATCTCTCTACCAAAGCAGTAGGGAACATCATTATCTAAAAAAGCACAAACAGGCAGAATATTTGCAATTGTTGCATAATTCGGTTCTATTGGTCCTTTCAACATCCATCTGAACAATTCGAGCGCATCAACCATGATCTTATTCTCGACAAACCCTGCAATAATTGCATTCCACGAAACAACATCTTTGTGATTGATGCTAGTAAACACAGCATATGCATCCTTGCATACTAGCCCGCATTTTGCATACAATGATACCAACGAATTCCCAACAAGGGTATCTGTTTCCCATCCAGATTTAATCACATAAGAGTGCACACTCTTCCCTGCATATAAATTTAGTAAGCGAGCACACACAGGTAGAGTGGTCGCGATAGTGATAGGGTTAGGTTTTGCCTCGCCACCTGAGTGCATTGCAAAAAACAATTTCATCACCTCAGCATCACATATTCGGGAACCGGAAAATCCAGACAGTACAATGTTCCAATTGACAGGATCAGAGTTACCCATCTGACCAAAAAGTTTCTGACAATCATCAAGCTCACCACATTTGGCGTACAAGTTAAGCAAAGCTTTAGACACGGAGTGGTAGGAAAGATGACCCTGCTTCACAACATGACCATGAAGGACCTTCCCCAATTTGATAGCCAAGAGGGCAGTGCAGGATTTAAGAATGGCTGCAAAGACTTGGTGATCAGGTTTGTAGCCTGACGAACATCGTACATTTTGAAGGAAAATAGATAAAGCTTCATTGTGCCTGGCTTCTACACAATAGTTCCTGATTATGGTGCTCCATGTTCTAAAATCCAGGTGAATCATATCCTCATACAGTTTCAAAAAATCAGAGTCATTTATGCAGCAAAACAACTTGTCATTCGTGGTGTTCAAACACTGAATCAAATAGACCCCATTCAGGAGAATGCACCTCTAACAATCATTTCCTCATACACCT
This sequence comes from Quercus glauca, assembly GCA_023736055.1. Classification (NCBI taxonomy): domain Eukaryota; kingdom Viridiplantae; phylum Streptophyta; class Magnoliopsida; order Fagales; family Fagaceae; genus Quercus; species Quercus glauca. The sequence goes on along the minus strand of CM043315.1, from coordinate 52,958,201 downwards.
TTCGTGCATATTCGAATAATTACTTCGAGTCCGAAATTACTGATTCAGAGAGATCTAATTTTCACTAAAAAACCAAAAACGCGTTCTGGGTCTTCTCTCTTTGCTATGATCAGTGAAGCAATCATTGAAAAAATAAACAGGAGTAGTTGGATTAATATTCAAGGCTGTGAATTTGCTTGTTAAAAGTAAAAACAAGTGCTCAATGGGAATGAAGTGTCGGGAAAGTGAAAGCCGTACCTGAATACGTTTCAATTGAAATAAGAACCGTTGGATCCGTTTGTTACTTTGAAATTTTTGACACCTATAATATTTTGTGGGATTATTATGTTTGTGTCGCTGGGCATTGTTGGTACGTGGCAGCTCATAGAAACAGTGTGCTGTTGCACTAGCAATCCTAAAGCTCACAGCCTCTCTCCTCATTTTTAGGGAAATTTCTATCTTCCATGAATGCCCTTAGCTGCTAGCATGTTTGGCGACAAATTTACAACGGAAGTGCCTGAGAGCCAAGCCTATTCTTGCTCACCATGCAAAGGGCCATTTTGGTATTAGAAAATTATCCAGACGGTTATAAATACAATACCATTAATTCCGGTACTCCTTCTGCCTACTATTCAACTTTCTTTGTCTTTCCATCAGCATCATTTTTCTCACATTCCGTAGATCTTCAAGACCAAGGTGCGACTCATTTTCTCATTTTGTTCCATGTCGTGTGCCATATTCTTTTTCATAGCCTAAATAATCCACGTGGTAAAAACATCATTATCTCATTTTGCTCTCTGTTGTGTGACATATTCTCTGTGTGACATATTTATAATCCATATGGTAGAACAATCTGTGTTTCATCTTGGTATACGTAATTTCATGGTAATAGTACGTATTCAACTATTGGAATTTTGCCCATCATAAAAATAAAAAAAAAACTATTGGAATTTTTACTGCTAAAATTAACATTTACAAGTGTTTCATCTTTTATGTTAACTTGTTAATTGTTTGTATGACTTGTACTGAATGTTTCCTTTCTATATTATTCTAGACAAATTATTTTGCCATTTAACACTATTTTAGGAACAATTTTGTTAGTTAGCAGGTTTTCAAAACTATTTAGGAGACTAACATCTCGAGTTTTAGAAACTCATGGAAAAAATTATCTACGTGGAACTTGAGTTTGAAACACTCGAGTTCCATATAGCTAAAATAAAATAAAATAAAAGAAGGCGGCATACAGAGTACAGACCACAGAGTGAAGAAGAAGAAGAAGAAAGAAGATGATGCTCTGAGGTAACAAGGCATCTGATCCAGCTTCATTTTGGCCGAGCCCAGCAGCCACCGCCACCACCCAGCCGCCACTTAAAGCTCTGCTGGACACCAACTCTTCATTCTTCCTTATCTGTGGACACGCAAAGAGCTCGATATTGTATGGGATACTCACGGCAGTGGGCCTATTTGATGTCAATCAAATTTCCAGGATTTCAAACATCTATTATCCACGCTACTACAGTAGCAAAGTGATGTGGAAATGGTGGCAATGATAATGTGGTCTGTTTGGACACAAAGGAACCAGATTCGGCTTAACAAACCCGCTAGCACTCTCCACCAAATAGTCCAACAATCCAAAGAATGGTATAATAAATTCCAAGCTTGCCAGGTACCTTTGAAGGAGAATACAGCTCGTATCAGGAAGAGATGGAGACCACCACCAGCAGAGATGGTGAAAATCAACTTCGATGGTGCGGTGTTCTCTGGTGAAAATAAGTCTGGTCTCAGCGTGGTGGTCAGAAATAGCTCCGGTCAAGTGATGGCTTCCTGCTTCAAGCTGGTTCAGCAGGCGTATGACAGCAACGAGGTCGAAGCAATGGCAGCAGCATGGGCACTGTCTTTTCCTGTAGAGATAGGCATTAACAATGCGGTGTTGGAAGGCGATTCCCTGCTGTTTATGAAAGCTCTAACAGACCCCGAGAGTTACATGTCCTCCATAGGTCCGTTCATCAATGATGCTAAGCACTTCTCAAACAGTTTTGAAAAATTACTGTACTCTCATGTAACAAGAGATTGTAATAATGTTGCTCATAGTCTGGTGAGACACACAATTAATGTTTCAGACTTTTTAGTGTGGATGGAGGAAGTTCCTCCACAATTTTCCCATGTACTTAAGGTTGATTTAGCCAGTTTATTTTAATGAATTTACAAATTTCCTCCTAAAAAAAAAAAAAAAAACTTATTTTTGCTACTATTCATGAGCCCAATTGCACTTTTTAGTACTATTCATAGGTTTCATTGTACTATTTCAACTAACTTTTACTTTTATCTACAGTATTTTTAGCAAAAATTTTCAGTTTCAGCAAAAAAAGTAGATCCCAAACAAACATTTATCTTAAAATGATCATGTGTGGGTCTTGTATCTCACTAAGTGTTCATGTATAGGTCTTGTATCTTGTTTAATGCGCATAGTAACAAAAACTTTTTTTTTTTTGAATAATTCAATAATCAGGGATGAGAGGGATTTGAAACGTAAATATTTCAATTAGCAACACTATAATATGGCAGTGGACTACAAAGACCTTGGCACTTCGAGAGAAACTTTAAACATTGACAAATGATACACCATATCTTATTGTAATACTAAAAAGCATGATCACTCATGGGTTATGGGTAATGGAGCTTTCTTATTCTAGAGTTGCATGCGGGCCTCAAAGCTTTTTGCCAATTCAAATAGTTCCCTGTAGGAGGAACCACCTTTGCACATAGCTTTCTCAGCACTATATTTCAGTTTATTAACCCTATCCCTTATTCCATGCCCTTCTTTGTCCACCATGATCTTCCTCACCTTATTTTGTATCTCCTCCCTTCCCACCACTTTGTTTGATGGCAAAACCTCCAATCGGATTGCCATGCCAAATTCCTCTGTAAGCATCATAGCAGTCATCTTTTGCTCTGCAAAGAGTGGAAATGCAATTATAGGGATACCCTTCAAAATACTCTCCAGTGTTGAATTCCATCCACATTGAGATATAAACGCTCCAATAGAAGGGTGGCTCAAGATATCCACTTGTGAAACCCAATCTGAGATCACAAATCCAACATTTTGGATCCTTGACATGAACCCTTTGGGTAAGTACTCAAATTGGTCATGATTTTCATCACCACTCCTCCCCTTCAAATATGCCTTATCCCCAGATTCCTCAGCGGGTGCGCGTACCACCCATACAAACCTCTGCTTGCTCAACTCCAACCCAAAAGCTAGCTCAGTTGTTTGTTCGTGTGATAGTGTTGCACCACTCCCAAATGACACATACACCACAGAATCATTTGGTTGCTTGTTTAGCCAATCAAACAGTAAGCCACTCTTGGACGAGTCACCTGATTGTGTTACAACTGGACCAACTGGGTACACTGGTCTCTCCAGTACACAACCAAGTAGTTTATCATCTCTCAAAGCCGCAAATGTTTTAGGCTCAAGCTCCTCCCAAGAGTTCAGCAAAACCCCGTCACTCATTCTCAGCCTAATCCCTGCACGCATATACTCATCATATTGTTGAGTAGTTCGATCCAATAAAGAATCAAACAAATCCTCAACACGAACAGAAGCACAACCTGGAATCTTCAGTGGCTCTTTTTGGTGAACATACTCACCCTTCACTTCCTTATCTAGTATCGGAGTGTATATAGTCAATGAAATAAACCATGCATGTACAACAGGGAAAACGTACTTTAACATGTTAAACTCCTCAGCGACTATAAAAGCATCGGTTCCAAAAATGTCAGTGATGAGAACCGAGGGACATGGCTTCATTGTAGCTATTGATGACCGAAACGCTGGTACGATTTCATGCATTATTACTGGGAGTCTGACGCCTATTGTAGCGTTTGGATCAACCAGTTTTGTGATGTCAACTGGGGGGAGTTGCACAATGTTGCAGAGCCCATTGGTCATTTCTGAGATGATAGTTTTGGACTTTGTTTGTGATGAGTGATCAATGCTGACAAGGAAGATTGTGACTTTGCAATTGTGGTGAGTGGCAAAGAGTTTGCCAAGACCGATGTATGGGATCATATGGCCCATTCCAGGGAGAGGAAGTAATGCTACATGAGGCTTTGAGGTTTCCATGGATGTACTTATTAAAGGAAGAAGTGGGAACTATGGACACAAAAGGCAAAATGGTGTGGAAATGAATGGGCTATTATACAAAAAGGATACTTGGTTATATAGGAACCAGTATCATGTGATGTGAATGACTATCAAACTAAGGTGCTTCAGGAGTAACGCTCCCTTATCTCACATGGGTGGGTCTCATGGTGGGATTGCTAGCACTGGCTAGTAGGATAAGTCAATAAGGTCGTACTGCATCTGCATGTGCAAGTGTTTCAAAATTTACAAAAATTTACTGTTTATTTTATGTTATTTTAATATATTAATATATAAGTGATGTGGATGACTATCAAACTAGGGTTGCTAGCACATGCTAGCTAGTAGGATAAGCCGACTGCATGCAGAGTCCAAATCTTCTGTTTCATTTTTCCTGCTCCACTCTATGCTCCACCAATAAATACTTACCATGTATTCACTTAATTAATTAAATACTACTATTAATTAATAACTGTAGTATTACCAAGTCAATAATGATAGTGTTTAATTAATTAGGTGAACTTGTGGCAAGTATTTATTGGTGGAATATAGAGTGGAGCAGAAAAAGTAGAACAAAAAATTTGAACTCCTGTATGTGTACCAAAATTTACAAAGATTTACTATTTTTTTAATATATTAATTAATATATAAGTGATGTTTTAGCTTGTAAATAGATTATTTTACTCTCTACCCATGAGACACACCAAAAATTCTATTGATTAATAGTATGGTAAATTGACTTTAAATTGGTATAGTTTACGTCAAATCTCAAAACAATGAACTTATCACCCAGATACTCACGAGGGAATAAAACTTTACTTACATGTTTAAATCTCAGACAGATTGAAAGGAAAAATGCGTATCAACTTAATTGACTTTGATTATAGACTTATAGCTAATTAAAAGTTAAAAAGAAGTGTTTGTTTTACACAGTGATTTCATAAACTAAAAATGTGATTTTTTTTTAAATCACATACTCAAATGTAATAACTCAAGTATTTATGTCAGTTTTTTCCCGAAGTGAAAAGTGAAAACTACATGCGAAAGAATTTAGAAGGAAAGAAACATTGCAAAAAGGTGCTTTTTTTTTATTAAAAGAAAATAGTGCTACATGATTTGATTATTGAGTACGTTGAAAACATGTAACAATAATGGTGCTATTATACAGATGCTGCTGAGTTAAATAGGAACGATGTTATGTGATGTGAATGTGAATGACAGATGCAATGATAGTACCATGTGATGAATGACAATCAAACTGGGTTTGCTAGCACTGGCAAGTAGCATTTTAATTAGGTGATAATGTGTGTACCAAATTTTATAAAAAAAATTAGCATTTTAGGTGATATTGTGTGTACCAAATTAAAAAAAAAAAATGGTGCTATTATACAGATGCTGCTGAGTTAAATAGGAACGATGTTATGTTATGTGAATGTGAATGACAGATGCAATAATGGTGCAATAATACAGATGCAATAATTGTACCATGTGATGTGAATGACAATCAAACTGGGTTTGCTAGCACTGGCAAGTAGAATTTTAATTAGGTGATATTGTGTGTACCAAATTTTATAAAAAAAATTAGCATTTTAGGTGATATTGTGTGTACCAAATTAAAAAAAAAAAAAAAATATATATATATATATATATATATATTACAGGTTTAAAACTCAAAGAAATTGAAAAGAAAAAACTGGAAAGTGTGTATTGACTTCACTAACCCTTGTACTCCCCACCACCCCCCAAACACAAATCACTAACTTTGGTCAGAGACTCAGAGTGGTTTGTTAAATGTTAGAACTTTAGCATCAAGTATTGTTAAAAAAATATTATATTTTAACATATTAAAAAATTACTTTTTCTATTTTGACACCATACTTTATAATATATTCTATATCACATGTTTTATTCTTTTTACCACTTTATTTAAATATTCTTTATTTATTCTTTTTAATTAATTAATTATTCTTTATTAGAGGAATTTGGTCGGTATTCAAAGGTTGAGAGAATGAATTTGATGTTGAGAGGATGAGTGGCTATGAGAGAAAAAAAGTAAAGATATTTTACTAGAGAAAAGAGAAATGCAAATTATGGAATATATATATATATATATATATAGACACACACCTGCAAGGGACATACTGTCACACTGATGAGCATGTTAGTTGTTACTGTATGTATCATTTTCAAAATTAATGTGCAGGTCACCATGTGGTGAAATTATTCAATATTCCTTTCGGAAGACACGTTACTTAGTTTATGGGGTACCCTATTTGAAGATACTTTGATTGAATGAGGATCTTTGAATTTTTTTTTTAATTAATTATAATATTTATCAAGAAGAATCAAAGTCCTCCTACTTAGGAAACTCTATCACATTAAATCCTAACATTTTAAATATATATATATATATATATAAGTCCAATCATGTTATTTCTGTATTCTACTAACAAACTCATTAAAAAACAATTTAAAAAACAAAAACTCAAACCCCAAAACAATGACAAAATCTAGAGATCTATAAATTTAAGAGAAAATCACAGCATTCGTACATTTTAATGTTTTGTTACAACAAGTGAGGAAGGAAGATTTATACACCGGTTTTCTTTATAAAAGAAACTAAATAATTGCATTGTATTATAAAGTTCTTGTTAACAGGATTTTAATTTATAAATGCTCAAGTTAATAATTAAAAATATTCATTTTGAGATAAGTTTGGAAGTGTTGGAAAAATATATGTTTGTATCGCATACAAAACATATGTAGCGGAAAATTAACGAATCTACTTCATTCGCAATTAATAACATGTATTATGTAAGTTTCAAAATTTAAGAACAAGAAAGCGTACTTTGGTACGTTGAAATTCAATAACAAAATATTAGAAGTACTTAGGAACATTTTTAATCTTCACTTCAATTCCACTTTATGCCCAAGAAGTTTGGTCTCTCAATCAGTTTCTAAGGGGAGAATAAAAAAATGTCTTACACTCACACACACACATTTCATTCCTTATATAAAACCTTAAATAAAAACTCTTATGAAATTTTGTATGTTTCTCTCCTTATATATAACTAATTATTTAATTGGATTAGCCTTTTGGGCTATTCCAATTGGGTTTTAGTATGTAGCTTAGAGTGGGACCATAAGGGAACAAATAAGATTCTAGCTCCAATGGGCCTTGGGCTATTCTGTCAATTCTTGACAAGTCCAAAGTTACCAGCATTTTTGACCCACAAAAAAATGCAGTAGGTTTTCAAATTCAAATTTATTTCAATCAGACAAGATATGGAAAATTTTCACAAATGAATTTAAGATACTTATGGCTTTGGATGAGTTAATACATTCATTTTCATTTTTCATTTAGATCAGATGGCAATAATATGCGTAGCTAGCCCTCCCTCACCCCCAAAATCTCCCCCTTCACTGGTTGATTAGACCTCACCCTTTTAAAAAGGGCTCTTTCCATTTGGCCATAGAGGCCAAGAGTGAGCTAATTGTTTCAATTTCAGGCCCAAAAGATTCCTATGTAGGAATTAAGACCCATTAGTTAGCAAGTTTCATTTCTATGTGCATACAGACACACTGTTGGGACATTTATCAACATGATATGCTAATAGATCACCTAGAATCCACTAGTTATAATACAATCAATACAAAAAAGGAATGTAAGTAATATAGAGGACCTCCGATCTGCAATGCAGAAGATAAACTTGAATGGCTTTGTACATTAGAAACAACATCTGGAGGTCCAGCATGTGGGAAATACCAGATTTAGTGGTGACACAACACCAGCCAGAATATACTAACACATTCAGCTATTTTCATGAATTTTCTACTTTAAACTAGACAAATACTTCTTTAAAAAACTTGGGAATGCTGAAAGGAAATCACTCACAGAATTTTCATCTTCTTGAAGTGATTTCATGAGTGTCTTCCTAAAGACCTTCAACTGCACACATATTTTAAACAATAAGACCTCGTTAAACCTCCAACAAATAAAACCATATTCTACTCTCCTTCAATTATATATACTCTGCATCAACTCTGTACTTTTGAATGGACAAAATTACTGAAAATCAGCTCCAACTCAACTGACACCTCCTACCCTTTTAAGTGCTAGATGGAGGGTGAGGTTGTGAGTTCAAGACTTGTTGGGTCTGTGTAACTTACTAATATAAAAAAAGGACAAAATTTTTCTCCAAATTTGTTTGGAAGAATCTTTTCCAACCCATTATATGACAATTATCAATATATTTTAATCACATTACTCGTTAAATAATTTACACAAGGGAAAACTTAGATAAAATTTCTTATATGTTATATTTTAGGTTCCCTAATGAAATTCAATCATGTGACCTTGGAAAGTTAACTATACACAAGAAAAAATCTTTTTACTTTTTTGCTATTTGTCTCACTTTTTCCCCATAAAAGCAATAAACTGTCATTCCAAAAAAAAAAAAAACAACACCACCACCAGACACACATGGTAAATTTAATAAGTTTAGCAGATCAACTACCAAGAACTACAGGAGATCAAAAGAAACATATGTCTTGTATTGGTTAATAAGCAACATTGTTGAATTTTATATGTTTTGCTTGATAAATCACTAGGTCATATAATCATTCGAATCAGCTTGATATGTCAAACTCCTATCTACAATGATGCTATCAGAATGAGAACACAAACCAGTTTATAAATGGGTCTCTATTGCAGGTCAGAGCCTGATAGAGATGAAAAACTTGTCAAATGAACTAGACATCCATGGATAATCGGGGGAACAGCTTGTTGTAAACCTTTAACCACATTCGTACTAACAGACACACATACTTTCCAAGAGGTAGTACAGTGCTTAACAGGCCCATCAAAAATTAATGCAGCACAAGAAGGGGCAGCAACAAAGGTTATGGGTGTAAAAAAAGGCCATCGCCCAAGATAAGGCAATACTCTTGGCCCAAGCTTGAGATAGTTAAACCCACTTGCCCATTTAAACCTGGTACATTAACTGGATCAACTGACCAGCACAGCTTCTCCCCCCATCAAATCAGGAAACTCTAGTTTTCTTCCAAGCGCCATGATCCCTTCTACAATGTTCTCAAAGCTTTCCATCTTGGAAGAGGAAAAGAATAAAGAATCAGCAATACCTAAATTGAATAGCCAAGAAGAGAAAGCCATCAAAGAGCCGCAATTTATTTGCATTCATCACCACGGTCCCGACCTGGATACACTGAACCAGAGTTGCTTACCTTGTGCCCTCTAACATCTCCAAAAACAAGTGAGAAATCAAAATTTTGACAATGCAGCTGATCCTGTTAAGACCTTTGTTTTTGGCGACTTCAAACTACAGAACATCATGTCACCATATAGAGAGTAAATCTTTCAAAAAGAAGAATAACTTCTAAATCCCTCTTCTCTTCTTTTTTCTTGGGGGGGGGGGGGGTTCTCTTTTGGAAACTAATCATCTTTTACTCTTACTTGAATTTTAATTTGACCAAAATCTATCTTAATAAATTTATTTTTCCCCCACAGCAATAAGCATAAAAACTAACTTTTTGTTAAGAAAAATAGGACAACTTAGGGCATATGTTTGAAAATAAAAATGGAGTTAAACTTTGGACCTCCAAATCTCCAATGCAGATTTTAGAGGAATTTGTATTTTGTAGGCTTTAGATTTATAGCTCTAGATCAAGTGTACATTAAAATTCCTGCAGCCAGCCCCATTTTGAATCACTTTGGACATGTTGAATTACTTTGAATAGAGGCATGACCGGTTTTCCGTTGCATGCATTCAGATCTTGTTGTGATGATCTTAAACTTAGCAATCATTCAAAATTTACACATTCAAACCTTTCCAACACTTTCAATTTAGCATAATAAATTGCCGATTGTCCTAAAAGTTTAAGCTATCAGGGAATGATGAATTTAATTATTTAGTCATAATTCTGACACTCCCCTTCATGTTTGGGCCTAAATTCCCCCTTAATAAGTGAGGTCCAACATGTGGTATTTTTAACAATTTAAATGGAAGAAGAGTGGAGTAAGAGATCAAACTCAAAACCTTCTACTCTGATATGATGATAAATTACCGATTGTTCCAAAAACTTAAGCTATTAAGAAACAGTGAACTTAATCATTTAACAATAATTCTAACATAGCATATTCCTAAGAGAGCAATAACAAGCAGAATAACAGATGGTAAAAAACTGAAAAACTATGTATTTGGACTGCATTTAAAAGAAAATGTGGGAGCAGCTATAACTATGAAGTCAATTATATAAGAAAAAGGTTAGTATTTAACAAATTTTGGTATATCCTATAAAAAGGGTGTATTTCATATTTGCTAAAATGTCTTACCCAGAAAGAGCACATGGACAAGTGTAAAAGGACAAGAAAGTGGAGTTTAGAAGGTGTGAGGACTGAGGATAATGCAATTCATGTATCTGTGAAACCATGTTTGGTGAGCATACATCATAACAAAAGAAATTGTTTGATTATGCCTTAACTTTGTAGTTCATTCATCTTTCCCAACTTCCCACAAACGGAATGCCAAGAACCCGATTTGGTATTCTGCATAAAGAGAGGGTAAAAAAATTTGAAGATGAAATAAGATATGAAACTCTTAGTAGCTGAAGATCGTGAAAAACTTCATCCCAATGCCTCTGACCTGCCAAGGTGTGCAACTGAAGGGATAACCCTGAGAACTTTCAACGAAATGATTTAACATTATCCATCTCATCCATAGGGATGCAGAGTGATCCCAGCCATTAAGCTAAAGCAGGCAGTCACACAAGGTCTTCAAAAGCTTACCTAAAATTTGAAACTCACCTACTAAAGGGAAAAGGAGGAGAAGAGTAAGCAAGAAATTTAAAAATGGAAGTTTCTGTAGTTAGAAATGTAGCACTTACAGCAGCAAACCATCCCTTACATTTGAGAAAAAAGTTGGACATAACTAAACCGAGTATAACTGTAGTAGAAGAGTCAATCAGTATTGTCAATGGAGTGGAGTCACTCGAGTAAAGTGATGCATCTACACCCAAAAGCCACACAGGAATTCTGCCACAAAAAGCTGCAGGGAATCAAGTCTGAGCTCATTTGCAAAGTAATTCCACCCGCCTTAGGAGTTATGACACCAAAAATGCCGTAACTAAACCCATGACTCAAAAACGAATCCGCTCCTTGATCTGTTGATCTAATGTGCTCAGTGTAGTGTATATGAGGCTTCTTTGTGAATGAGAAGAGTCCCCAGCAATAAAAACATTTTCTCGCCTCTCCACTTCAATCCAGCTGCATCCTGCTGGCTTTTTCAGATCTCGAGTCCTCATAAGCTTTCTTACTTCTATGACCCCATCCCATCTAGCATCTGCTGCATACAGGTTTGACATCACCACATAGTTCCCAATATTGTCAGCCTCAATTTCAAAAAGACGATCTGCCACAAGACGGCCCAGTTCCACCTCATGATAAGTCCTACAGGCACCTAGCAGTGTCCCCAACACAGTTGCATTAGCTTCAATGGGCATCCTAGCCACAAAAGAATATGCATCTTCTACCTTTCCACCTCGAGCGAGGAGATCCACCACACAGGCATACTGTTCCATTGTTGGCTTTAACCCTTGGATATTCTCTATTGAATTGAATATCTTTAACCCTTCATTTACTAGGCCAGAATGACTACAAGTAGATAAAACAGCAGTGATGATAACATGATCAGGCTTTACACATAATTCAAGCATATTAGAGAAAACCATAAGTGCTTCCTCTCCCATACCATGCATGGCATACCCGCTAACCATAGCTGTAAACATAACCAGATCCTTATGGGAGCTTGACTGAAAAAGCTTATAAGCATACTTTATAGCACCACATTTTGCATATGCATCTAACAAAGCTCCCTTCAAGTGGACATCCACAAAACAAGCTCTAACTGCATATACATGACATTGCTTCGGAAAATGACCTGAGGACATTTGAGCACATACCGGAAGGAAGCTCATGATTGTCACTGCATCAGGCTTCATTCCTCGAGCTTGTAACTCTTGAAGCACATTGAGAGCTTGAACAGGAGAATCATTTTCTGCATATGCTCGAACCATTAGATTCCAGGTGGTGAGATCTGCATCAGACATCCCATTAAAAATCTTATATGCATCATCATGTAATCCACAAATGACATAACCTGAGATCATTGAGTTGCATGTGATCAAATTCCTTTTCTCCGACAAACTTCGGAAAATCTTGAATGCATATTCTATGTTACCACACTTGGCATATGCATCAAGCAATGCGTTTCCAACGGTAGGTTCAACATCACCTTGTAATAAACTAGCCTTAATAGAATAGCAATGTGTTTCCTTAACCTTGTCTACTCTAAATACAGAAGTACAAAAATGAATTATGGTCAAGATAGTAATGGAATCAGGTTTAATTCCTTCACTGAGCATCCAGTTTAATAGGCCCAGAAATTGAGTATCATACTCACTCCCTACAGTGGCATCTAGCATAGAATTCCATGATATCAAGTCTCTCTCAGAATTCATCAAAAATGTCTGAAATGCTGCTTTTACGTGGTTGCATTTTGCATAGAAACTAACTAGGGCATTGCCCACTGTTGTATCCTCACATAGGTAAGGATGTCGAAGAATATAACCATGAATCTCTTTCCCCACATGTAGATTTTGTAAGTGTGCACAAGCAGGAAGAATGCTAACAAGAGTTACAGAATCTGGCCCAGTCACCTCTAAAGAGAGTAATTCACGAAACAGGTCCAAAGCTTTCAACCACTCACCATGTGATGCATATCCTGCGATTATGGCATTCCATGAAACCAAATCTCTTGATATCATATTCCGGAACAATGACTCTGCTTCTTCCATCCATCCAACTCTTAAGTAGAAGCTCACTAAAGCATTGCAGACAGAAACATCTGCTAGCAATTCAGTCCGCCGCTGTACATAACAATGTATCTCTCTACCAAAGCAGTAGGGAACATCATTATCTAAAAAAGCACAAACAGGCAGAATATTTGCAATTGTTGCATAATTCGGTTCTATTGGTCCTTTCAACATCCATCTGAACAATTCGAGCGCATCAACCATGATCTTATTCTCGACAAACCCTGCAATAATTGCATTCCACGAAACAACATCTTTGTGATTGATGCTAGTAAACACAGCATATGCATCCTTGCATACTAGCCCGCATTTTGCATACAATGATACCAACGAATTCCCAACAAGGGTATTTGTTTCCCATCCAGATTTAATCACATAAGAGTGCACACTCTTCCCTGCATATAAATTTAGTAAGCGAGCACACACAGGTAGAGTGGTCGCGATAGTGATAGGGTTAGGTTTTGCCTCGCCACCTGAGTGCATTGCAAAAAACAATTTCATCACCTCAGCATCACATATTCGGGAACCGGAAAATCCAGACAGTACAATGTTCCAATTGACAGGATCAGAGTTACCCATCTGACCAAAAAGTTTCTGACAATCATCAAGCTCACCACATTTGGCGTACAAGTTAAGCAAAGCTTTAGACACAGAGTGGTAGGAAAGATGACCCTGCTTCACAACATGACCATGAAGAACCTTCCCCAATTTGATAGCCAAGAGGGCAGTGCAGGATTTAAGAATGGCTGCAAAGACTTGGTGATCAGGTTTGTAGCCTGACGAACATCGTACATTTTGAAGGAAAATAGACAAAGCTTCATTGTGCCTGGCTTCTACACAATAGTTCAAAGCAAACTATCACTGTTACATCAACTATGGAAGCTGAATTTGTGGCATGCTTTGAGGCCATAGTTCATGGATTGTGGTTGCGGAATTTTATCTCAGGACTTGGAATTGGTAACTCTATTTCCAAGCTACTAAGAATTTATTGTGATAATTTTGCAACTGTGTTTTTCTCTAAAAACAACAAGTATTTTAATGGTGTGAAACACATGGAATTGAAATACCTTACGGTTAAGGAAGAAATTCATAAACAACGAGTGTCAATAGAACACATAAACACACAACTTATGATTGCAGATCCATTGACAAAGGGGATACCTCCTGAAACATTTAAGGAACATGTTGATCGAATGGGTCTTGAATGTAGAACATGATGGTTGTTATTTTAATGTTACTTTATGCTTTTGACACTTGGAGATCTCATTAAATGTGTTTCTGATTATTCTTGTTTTATTTTATGTATGTACATATATGATAATGAATGAATAATAACATGAATAGTCTCTAACAAAATAGACATTATTGTTGGACCCTTTAAGTCACTTCTCATTGATAGGCTATATTAAGCAGGTTGCTAGTGTTGTAGTACATGGAAGGAACTATGTCGTATAATTAATATGGAACCGTCATGACTCGCATTAGTGGGTTGTTTAATTATAGTAATTTGAAGACCAATTTAAAGTAAGAGGATAAGTACCAATGTGCACCTAATAGTTAATCTTATTAAGCCTGTACGTAAGTTATCATATGGGCCAAGTGGGAGAATGTAAGAAAAATTGTCCCATTTGATAACTTCATATATGTTATGGTTTAATAAGATGTTACATGTCCTTAAAAACATTGGTTAATAGAGAAGTAAGTTTTCTAAGTAACTCCAACTTTGAGTGGCAAGTGGAGGTTATGGGTACAAGGAATTTGGTCCCCTCTTTACCTACAAAAGAGACATTTAGCTACCCCATCACATACACTGAATAGTTGAAGAGAAAAGAGGGTCAAGAGAGAAAAACCAATTCTATAAGAATTAAGTGCCTTTTATACTAAGATTTGATCTTAAGAAAATTTCAGCAATGGATCAAGGTAAGTTTTATAATTAATTTGTATAGTTATGAAATCATGATAATTCAAGATCCTAGAATTTATATTATGATTGTTTATAATCTAACAACATAAAGAAAACTACAGACCAATCTGATAGATTGTGTTCCTCTTAATTCCAATTCTGCTCTTGCATAAATTTCTGCAGCTTGCGACAAACTGAGATGTCATGACCTTTAGCACGGCAAAACTCACAGCGAATACCTTTGGAAGACTGAGAGGTGGGACGCCCAGAGTTTATTCGTGGAGGAGCAGTGAATGCAGCAATGGGAGGCTGTGGAGATGGTGTAGCCAATACATGATCAGATGATGACATGTGATGAGCAGGCCGACGGTTTTCCTCAGAGATGAGCTCCTTCACTGCAGCATCAAGAGAAGGAGTAGGAGACCGGCTAAGCAAAGAAGCCCTAGTAGGCTCAAAATCCTCACGCAAACCCATCATGAAGTGCATAAATTTACGGCGATCCCGATATTTGACAAAGAGCTCAATGTCCTTAGAACACACTAGTGGAGGATCTGCAGCAGAGAGTTGTTCCCACATAGTAGAAGTCTGAGAATAAAAATCAGAAATGGACTGACTTGTCTCTTGGCGCATTTGATAAAGTTTTGATTCAATGTGGAACTCCAAGCTTGAATCATTAGTACAATTATAGCGATCGGCCAAAAACTTCCAAGCAGCCTCAGCAGTCTCAAGACGAGGAAGAAGATTATGAATGGAGGGAATAGAGGTATTAATAAACCAAGATAAGATCTTACTCTGAATACTCTCCCATTCCTCTAGGCGATCTTCATAATCATCTGTTGCAACAGTAGTCGTGGAAGACTCTTCAGCAGCTATGACTTTCGACTTAGGGTTTGGCACTGGCTTAGGAATTGAACCAGTCACATATCTCCACAGTTCACGACCCTTGAGAAAAACAGTCATATTCTGAGACCATGCATGATAGCTAGTAGGACCATCCAACATAATGGTCATAGGACGTATGATGTCGCGTTCATTTTGTTAAGCCATAATGAAGAAAATGACCAAAAAATGAGATTTAGAGACCTCAAATGCAGAAACGGAGCTCAAAATCGGAATCTACGCGAAAAACTGAGCAAGACAGGTCCTGTTGAAAAATTTTGACTTTGGTCAAAGTCAACGGTCTGGTCAACGGTCAACGGATGATGCTGACGTGGCTGAATGACGTCACCCTAGGGCTGACGTGGCAGTCCGTGAAACAAAGCAAGGCACGTGAGGCGCGTGAGATGCGTGCCCGGCGCGTGATCGGCGCGTGAGGCGCGTGGAAGGCGTATGACCGGCGCGTGAGGCGCGTGCTCGTGAGGCAGAAACTTCTGACGGCGCGTGGGAGCGCGTGGAAGGTTGTTTCTGGAAAACTTTTGTTCGGTTTTGCTCGGGACTGTCAGATCTGTCAATGTGTACCTTTACTTTGGCGGTTTGATCAACAAACTGACGAAATCCGAGTGTTTTAGTGTTGTGGGCGTGACGGCGGTGACTCGCTTCTGACAGTGACTACTGGATGAAGGCGAGGGCAGCGGAAGAAAGCCGGAGATATCCACAGGAACCAAAAAATCAGAGGGAAGACTCTGATACCATGTTAAGAATATAAAGAGAGAGAGAGAATGACTGAATAGTCAGTATAATAATGTGTATAAAACAATGTACAAAAGAGAGCCTTATATAGGCTAGGTATGTGTGCAGTACAAGTAATATAAGTGTAGTACAAGTAATATACTGGGCTAAGCCCAATGGGCTAATATAGCCTAATCTATACACTAACAACTAGGGCGCTGGCGATCCTATCTCTAAACGCAATTTGATTTCTTATATCCCCACTTTAAGATTAAAAGGGATGTTAGATTGTATGTTACTCTTCAACTCTTCTATACATATCACTGGCAAGCGCAGTGCATTCAAAATTTATGAGAGTACATAGAGAGTCAATCAACAAGGTTAGCAAACATGAGTTGGGAAAGTAAATCCCTTCTTAACTATGGCCAACTTGTTTCAAAAGTTCAATTAAAAAAAAAAAAAAAAGAAAGAAAAAGAAGAGAAAGAAGACAAGTCGTTGCATATATACGTGATATACTGTGACATACAACCACAAGTACTTAGTTGCCAAGGTTTTAAATTTGAGTAGTGTTTACTGTTTATTAGACACATGTTAATGCACACATCTTGTACACTTTTAAATTTTAGTAGTAATAGTAGTTGATGTTGTTGTTTTTTTTTTTTTTTTTTTTTTTCGTGTGTAAAGATATATGCATTAATGTATGTGCAACAAGTATTTGCCTTTAAATTTAAGCAAGATATATGTTTCAGTTAAAAAAATCAAGAATTATAAAATATCGGTAAAAACTATTGTAGTCATGATATTGGAGAATAAAAAAATATTGAGTCAGGAGTAAGGATTTTCAAAGAATTCTAGATATTTAAAAAAAAAAAAAAAAGACTTGAGATATTGGAGAAAGTACCTGAAATCTCATAATAAGTATAGCTAATTGGATAATTCTTTAATAATTTTATGATTTTGAGCTATAATAATAGCTTTAACAATCCACCCTTACCATGTAAAAATATTGACTAGGGAGTAAGTATGTTCAAAGAACTCTAGACACCAATTTTTTATTATATCTAATTTTTTAAAAGACTTGAGATATTAGTGAAACTATCTGCAATCTCATAATAAATATAAAGTTTTTTTTTTTGAGAAGAATAAATATCAAGTTAATGTAGCTAATTGGATAATTCTTTAGTACTTTTATGATTTTGAGTTATAATAATACCTTCAACAATCCATCCTAACCATTTATTTTAATTACTATAATCACAGCTAGCAAAGGATAAACTGATTATCCCAATATAAAAATTTAGGATTATGAGTGTATCATACCCCAAAAAATATTAGAGGTAATATAGTAGGGACCATAGGTATTATGTACGATCTATTTTGATACTGCACGATATCATCATAGGTAATTATGTAAATAGGAAAAATGTTTGAAATATATATATATATATATATATTGGAATCTCATTTTATAAGATCTTAGAAAATATAAGAAAATATTAGGCTAATAAAATATTAAATAACAATTATCACGAGATCTCTATCTAAGGTTTTGTGGTATACTCAAATGAGGCTCAACTTCTACATATTGTCAGAGGGACGGTCTCATAAAACTGTCTCATGAGATACTATCTCCAGTGTTCATAGAGCAGCAAAGGAGTGTTGTATGGTTTTCTTGTTTGTTTTAGGCCCATATAACTGAACATTATATGTGCTGCATATCTATGCAAGGAAGAAATTGGAGGCATTTGGAAAGATTGTAGCTTTATGTACAATGATTTTTTATTTTTTTTCTTACTTTGTTAATAAATAAATAAATAAATCTAATATGTATAAGCAAATGATGTTCCCAAATCTTAATAGTAGTGAACAAGTAAAAAAAATGAAGTTTAAAGTTCTTGTCATGCAAGATACAGGTAGAGGTTAAAAGCTCTTGTTGTGCAAGCACACCTGTATCTGAGCATAAGCAAGTTTTTTACTTACAATAAGCTGGGATTTGAATCCAAGTTCTCGTTGTTAAGAGAATCAAGTAATGTCAATGAGTTACAAGACTCTTCGCAACTGTTATGCAAGATATAAACACAAAAACACCAAAAGAGTGATTTTTCTTTATGCCAGTTTCATTAACCTTTACTGTACATACATTTATGCTGATGCCATATTTACACCACCAGAAATGGTGTTTTAAGTCTGGATACTAAGTTAGACTAGCATCAGCGAAAAGCATGATCATAGCCGTGGTAATGGAAGTTTTTGTAGATGAAGTGAGCCAACAATCTGGAAGATGCATAGAATAGTACTGCCAGCAAAACCATTGTGGTTCTCGCAACTGCTGAAATTGCACCCTGCTTGGCTGCAGCAGCAATCCCAATTGAAACAATAGAGACAACTTGGAGGACAACTTCAAGTGCATTGAGACCTTTGTATGCAATATTGCAACTTCGGCAGTTCACCACATGGGACCAGTACCTGAAAAAGATTGTGAAGGATAGTTTTTATAAACCAATTCTCATATATGAGACACGCAGTACTAAGGACCACCACATAAAAAGATATATATGCATGTATTGACCACATTAGAAACTTCCTAAATCTTCTAAAAGGTCTCAAATTACGCAATAATTTTCAGTGTCCTTGGCATTTTACAGACAGAAAAGAAAAGTCTCAGGGTATTATAACATGTTTAACAATGTAACAAACAGGTTTAGCCGTTTAGCTTCTATGCTTCTACAAAGATCTATCATGCTCTTGTAATATGTTCTCCAAAATGATACTAATTTTCAGATTATCAAAAAATTTAATCCAATTGGAGCTTGAATCCACATTGGTAGTTGCATGAATTACCTATCCATCAGCTGTTCTTTAGGAGGAGTTGGGGGAAGAGCCCCACTGTACTTGCCTCTCCAATCAACTTGACCACCAGCGTACTTGTTTAGCCATTTTCTAAATCCAATCACAAGGGCATCTGACTTTGTTGGCACAAAACAAGCTTTATGCCAATTGGCATTACCTACATCCATTATCTTACGCTCCTGTAGAAAGATCTCAAGAGTCAGATACTACTACTACAATGTGATAATACATTTAAAGAACAGCAGTCACAGCCAATTTGTTTTTCTTTCTGCATGAGACCCGACTAAAGACTAAAGCTTTGGTGAGAAAAGAAAGAAAACTACACATCACAGCAGGGTAAATCACTATTTCATAGTGGAAAAATATGTAGGGAGCTATTTCTATCCTATAAAATAAGAAGTTACATTAGAATTGTTGGACAATTACATGGAATGAAAGTTTTAAAAATTGAACCATCTCTGTGCAGTGTCTAGAAAATAATAATAGTAAAGAACTGTTGATATGCTGCAATTAATAATATATGAAAGAAGATTGAACTGGAAAGTGATTTTGCCAGTTACCAGTGCTGCCTAGTAAATATTTCCAAATTTTAATTTAAAACTTAGTTTCACTAGCAAAAACAAGAAAATTAATAACTAAATTGAAACATTGAAGATCCTCCATAGTTTAACCGATGAAGTATCATATGTATACATAAGAAAGAAACACAAGATATATGGTTGTTTTATGGGGAAACAGAGGAAATACAGCCTAAAGAAATGATCCATGATGTATCCATTGGGCAAGTGAAATGGATAAGCAGTAAGAGGAGTAGTGCTTTAATCTTCCATGATTAGTATCCAGTCAGAACAGGAATCTTCACGTAAATGTTCACTTTGCCAATGGGGTGTCTGGTACCACTAGAAACTTATAGTTACAAATTTCCTTTTTTGGGAATAAAATTAAGGGTTTTTCTTATTGGATTAGGAAAGACAAGTGAGCCAGAAGGAGCTCTGATGGTTGTAAAGGCTGGCCGTTAGCAACTCTTTCTCTCTCTCCTGGCCAAATAAGGTTCTAGCAACGCTCACTCTATTAAGAAAGATATGAGAGTTCACCTGTACACAAGGCTTCTAAGGGTGGGGACCTAATAAAACATTATCATCTCCACTTGATGAATTAAAATATTGTAGGTATCATCTCATTTACCTAAGAAATTCCCCCAATTGCTCAAGGTCAGTATGAGATTTATGCAGTCTATCTTCTGCAGCCCAAGTGGAAGAAAGGAGCAGCTTCAAGCATTTAACCATTTCTCAAGGATAAGTTCCTAGGGGTTATTTGAGTTACGCAGTTAAGATGGTTCTCAAACCCATGAGTCTAGACTCTTGAACCCAGGTTTGTGACAATACTACCAAGTGACCCAAATAGCATCTCAAAAACAAAAGAATAAAATGAAAACTTTTTGGGTTAATTCATAATTGCATTCCTCCCCACCCTTAAAATTGACCAATGTGCCCGGCTCAAGTATTGGAAATTAGTAACAGCAGGGGTAATTTGCCAATTTTAAAAATGTTTAGGAGGGACATTGGTCGATTTTAAAGTTTATGGGAGATTGAAATGGACCCAATAACTAAGGAGGGAAGTGCAACTAACCCAAACTACAAAATTAATTTTTATACTAATAAGTTGAGCATACAGTAAATAACAACACTAAATTTATGTGAAAAAAGGCCAGGGATGTTATCTTCCAAAAGAAAACAGATGCTATCTTTTCCCATCCTTTGGCTATAGCTCAAATTGTATAGGGCAGGGTAAGGAGGGTTGATTCTTAAGTTCAAATCTTCTCCCCCCCCACCACCAAAAAAAAAAAAAGAAGTATATTCAGTTTTGCTTCTCTTTCACTCTCAAATTACATCGGGAAACCTTGCAAGTTGAATTTATAAAATATTGAGAGTAACATCCTGTTAGAATAATGTGGCTCAACATAATATATATATATATATATATATATATATGATGTCTTTATTATTAACAAATAAATATTCAGTATCTTGTGAAATTATGCAATACTTTTATGATGTAAGATATTGATATATTGGAATAGGTCTACTTGGTTTAGTAGACTAAGATTATGAATGCATTCATTGTAGTCCTTGACTTGACCATATCCATCATGATGTAGCCTATTCTGATAGGTACATTGTTGGGCCATGATGAAAAGGAGGTACAAGTTAAAATCGCTTAGACTATGGAAGACAATAAGGGCTAGTCTTTCGATTGTTAGTGCGTAATAATCTCGGAAGTCCTTCCATAATGAGATTCATGCACATTAAGTGTTGGCTTTAATAAATCTATCGTGTCATTACCAGTAACTTGAACTCCTATTAAAGGTGTTGTCATTATAGTAGTTATGGATATGAACGATAGATGAATCCATGTATTAGCATGGAGTTACAAAAGTAATAACACATTAATGAACTTCTTTATTAATGAATCTAATTAATAAAGTTGTTTGTTAACAAATGTAACGTATCTGTTACATAAAGTGTTATTACGATAGGAAGGATTTTATGGCTGGTCATGTCCTTTCTGAATATTATAAATATTGTCAAGGCCACACTTACAAGGGGGTGTGAAAAGAGAAAATAAAGCTCTTGTTAATCCTGACCAGCTGGGGAGAGCATCCCGATTGCTTGTGAGGTCCTTGAAAAACATAACCTAGTATGTATATTTCTCACATCTTATTGTTGAATTTTATTACATATGCACATGATATAATTGTTAATTGATAGATGTATTATATGTGTTTCTCTTGAATTATTACTTTTTAAGTATAATTCCAACACATCCTACATTGTTATCTTTTAAAATAGCAGAACCCAGGAATCTGTAGTAAGGTTGATCCACTGATCCTACCAGTAACTTTGATTGTAACTTGTCAAAAGCAAAAGTAATGTATAATGGAATAAACCAATTACCTAGATTAAAAAGAATAATTTGTAATAACATATAAAGATATGGGAATCACCTCTATGTGAAGAAGATATAAATCAGAGTCTAGAATCAGGTTTTGTCCCACATGAAACATCCATCGTGGCACGACTTTATCAATCCAAACACCAAAGTTTCTTGGGAAGGTCCATATCAATCTGCTATTCCCTGGACTAACTGGAATACAAATGAAAATTAAAGCGAAACTCCGTTGCACTGATGTTTCCTGCATCAACCAAGATTTACATAAACAGACAGAAGTACTAAGGAGCAAAAAACGAAATAAATAAATAAGAATTAACCAAAAATTTCGCAAGTTTCATTTGTCATTTATGTAGGAAAGATTAATCAATCCAAGGGATAACCTTTTTGGTTCCCACTGACAATTCAGATCCATTAGCTTGATTCACAGGCTTAGTATACGCATAAAACACACATGGGGGAAGAAATTTGCTATTGCTCCATCCCTGATCTGCTTTGAACCCATTGATGTCTAACTTTTCAATCATCAGTTCAAGCGGTCTGCCCCCCTCTCTATCAGCCTTCACAGTGAAGGCAACTTGGTTTCAGTCATCAGTTAGGACAGCAAAACTTATTAACTAAACATAAGGATTATTCAAAACTTATCTGTCTTTTGGTCGTTGAGTTTGCATTATTCCATGATGCGCATATGGAACATGAGCAGGGTCCATAAGATTCTCAATCAATACCTCATATCTGAAATTGCAAAATTGATATATTCCCCATCAGATTTTCTAGAGTAAGGAGGTAAGATATAAAAGGAAAAAGAAGAACCCAAATTACAGGTGCCCAACTTTTAGTGATACACTCATTTGAAAACCTTCCATATGATACTAACGCCAAATAAAAAGGAAGAAGGATTACAATCAGTCAAGAGGATATGAATTTTCTTATGACATTAGCCTATATAAATTTAGTTATTAATACTTTGTCCTTCAACATTACATGTGCCTAAAAGTTTTATAAAATATAGCAGAAAAAAAGGCCAGATATTGACGAGTAGAAAAAATAGTCTCTATTTTCCAAGATAACAGGTTTTTGTCAGAAGATAGTGGCAGACCATACCCATAAGGAATATCTCTATTTCCCATTGAGTTAGTAAATGAAGGATCATCTATCTCTGAGATGTAGGGGGGTTTTTTCTCCATAAGAATATCTTTGTATTGAGGATCTGAGTTTGGCCAAAACCAAATGATGTTGTTCTGCACAGTACTTGGATAAACAGCTACACATGCTTTCTTGACTGTGTGCACCTGCATAATTATTTGGAAAGGTTAATCACTATTGCATTGGTCAATTGATATTGTATGTGTTCAATCCTTTAGCTTCAATTAATGCAAAATCTCATTATACAATCCCAAAACCAAATTCCATATGCTATTGTAAATAATATCTGAATGTTTGACACTGTTCCTTCTATTTTTACAAGAAAATAAAATAAGATAAAACAAAACAGTGATGTAAGAGCAAGCTTTAGAATATCAAAAAAGGCCCCCACATTCCTAGCAGAATTTGAGTAGAAAAATTGTCACTATAAAATAAGAATTGGGTGCTACATCAAATCTTAATCCCTCAACAAATGAATGAAAAAATACAAGTTGAAGCAGAAAAATATAACTATTAACTAGATATGATTAGAAACTTTGACTCTAGTCAAGAACAATTTCATATCTTCTTAATTTATTTCTATATTTACTTTAATGGGAGGTTGACAAGAAGGCAGAGAGTTAGCCATTAGAAAGAGGGAACGAATGCCACATTTTATCCTGAAAAAGGATAAGTGGATCACTGAACTTATATTCACATTAGGTCTCTAATTGTAAATGGCTGCAGGTGAAGCTGCAAAGGAAGCACTGTGGTTGAATGGGCTAGTTGAAGAGCTTGGTTTGAACCAAGGAGGAATTCAGTTGCATTGTGACAGTTAGCCATTAACTTGGTCAAAGCCCAAGAGCGAGTAGGACTTAGTCTTTTGGGTTAGGAGGTGTCCCTGTATGTTATATTAACTACTCAGTCTGAGGCTTCCCAGAGTCATCTTCCTAACAGTGAAGTGTAAAACATGGCCAAGTTTTCAGTGAATAAGCTTGTTTGTGTTATGATGAGAAAAAGCTACAATACAATCATTTCTATTATGCAAATAATACAAAGATCCAATCTCAAAATTTCTTCTTTACTTCACTGATTGTTCTGTGTGGTGATGAGAGGCATAAGCAAAGCATCGAAATTTGGAATCTTGTCCCGCTTAATATTGAATGAAGTGTAACAGATACTGAGTTTATCACTCATATGAGACAAGAATCCTATCCAAATATATCTATATTTAAGGAAACAGAACCATGCATAAGCATTTGCAAAATGTTGATCCTTAGTTCTTAACACAGGAGATTTCAATTCAAGAGATTTTACCGGAGGGCCTTCAGGAGGTGCTTGAGGGATGAACTTGCAGTCACCAGAACCATTAAAACACCAACCATGGTACACACACTGCAACCTACCCCACTGATCAATCCTCCCTTCAGACAATGGGGCCAACCTATGAGGACACCTATCATCAAACACTTTCCAAACTTCCTCATTCCTTTCCCACCACACAACCACATCAAGACCTATCACTTTTTTTGCATGTGGCCTCCTCTTGTCCAGGTCACAGACTGGCATAACTGGGTACCATTGTGAATACCAATCAAATTTCTCACCTTGACTGTGAGTTTCAAGCGCTGGCTCAGGTGGGTTTGTGGGTTCTGTTGAAACCGTGGATGATATGGTGGTAAAAGCCTTGAATTTTGATTGTTTTTTGTGGACTAATGAGAAAGATGAACTGGGAATTGGATTGAAATGAAAATTCAAGAACATGGGCCTTCTGAATTGGGTTTTATGAAGTGTGGTATTTATGTGAAGCGAAGGAAAAGAGGAAGCTTTCAGAGCTTCCATGGCTGCTTCTTTCACTGCTCAAACTAAAGAAAAGTGAGAAACACTTGAGGCTGTTCAAAACTTTATTATGGTGGAAGTTTGTGACTGAACTTGAGGCTCTGAATTGTTGAGTAAAAAAAGAGTAGAAAACTTTGTTTAGAAATGGTACTAGGTATTGAATTATTTGCGTTGATAATTAATTAGATATAGTAATGTGAAATGTGAATGTGTGGCTGTGGCTTACTGGCTCTGTTTGTGGTTTTGAAACTGAAATCGACAACCATGCTCTCCATGGGTAGAGGATGGCCAGTCAATCTCTGTGTACAAAGTTTCAAGCCTCTGCACACGTGGATTTGGCACTTTGCTTGTCGGGTCATTTAAGGATATTTGAAACGTGTTTCACTTTCGATTACTGTCATGCTAGTGTCTAGTGCACAAGTGCAATAAACAGGTTAACATGCGAACATGGGTTCAGTTTTAGACACGTATCTAAATCTCAATATGTTCATTATTGTATTGGTCAAAAGTCGTATTGAAAATAAATTGATTTTTTTTAGCTGAGGGACTCTTTTTTTTTCCCCAATTACTTATGAGAATTGAGAGGGTTTTTTTTTTGGGTGTGTGTGGCTTTTAATACGATTTTACCAACAATTTTGTTATGTGACCTCAAAAACAAACGTATTAGTATAATAGTATCTCGAGTCATAGAGACTCCAGTTTATTTTCTAGGCTGATGCAAATAAATATCCACATGGAACTTGAGTCTCTTATACTCAAGTTCCATAAAGCTTGAACAGAAGAACAAAGAAGAAAGAATAGATTTGGAGAAGAAGAAGAATAGATTTGGAGAAGAAGAAAGCAGACAAGAAAAACAAAGAATATTTTATATAATCGCTTAAAAAAAACCCGCATCTCTCACACACACACACACAAATCTAAAAAGTGAAAACTAAAAATTGAACAAGTAAAAGAATGAAGTTTTTTTTTTTTTTTTTTTTTTTTTTTTTTTTTTTTGCGTGCAAGCAAACATGTATTAGAGCATCAATCAAGTTTTCTGTAAAAAGAAAATAGGAAAAAAAGGGGGGGGGGGGGGGGGAGGGATTGAACCAAAGTTCTACTTATTGGGAGATAATTGGGTAATGTCATTGAATTACAGAATTCTTGGCGAGCATTAAGCAAGTAATAAACACAGAAACACCAGAAATGTAAGAAGAAAACAGGAAAAGGGGGGGGGGGGGATTGAACCAAAGTTCTACTTATTGGGAGATAATTGGGTAATGTCATTGAATTACAGAATTCTTGGCGAGCATTAAGTAAGTAATAAACACAGAAACACCAGAAATGTGATATTTTTCTTATATACAAGTTTCATTGATGTAAGGTTGAATTTAATCAACCATCTTGTTGGCTTTATTCCGTGCCAATTTGCTTGTAATTCAGCATTTAGAAACCTTGTATTTAGGTGGGAATCATGTAAGGGTAGCGTGTGAGAGAGTGTGAAGAAAAGCTCAAGAATGTGCAATCAGCAAGGGACTCGTGATTGGATTTCGCGGCTTGCAAGTTGCCAAAGGATGCACACGAGTGAAGCATGCAGATAAGCTGAACAATCATGCCAACTGGAGCACTACAGGACAAAAAGTCTAGCCTGGCCATTCAGTTAACTCGCGGCTTGAACTCGCGACTCAGTCAAGTCGCGAGGCCAAGTCGCCAGCCAGCTCTGTTTTGAAAAAACTGACTCTTCACATTCCAAACACACATCGGTATATATAGACCCTTATACCTACGAAATGTAAAGAGTTTTGAGAGAGAATTTTGAGAGAGAAACCCTAGAGAAAAACAAGATTGACTCATCCACAATCTTCATCCTTGTTTCTCCAAATTCCTCTACTTTCACCATCTCCATTGTTACATCCTTGAGAGGTACATTAGCCAAAACATTTTCTCACCATACCCATATCTGTGAGAAGGCTATTTGGTGTTTGGGAAGCAGTTAGGAAGGGACCAATTGATATTGGTTGATGCTATGGGCTATAGCGGAATCCGGTAAGTTAAAGAAGACAAAAGTTTGGCGCAACCTCGTTGGAGCAAGAAGCTTGGAGGGCTTAGATACACTTGGTAGATTAGGCTTGGAGGGTCTTCTGCTGTTCATGTATCCCAACTTTATTCTTTAGTGGATTATTGACCGTTTGGAGGGCGATGGAGAGGTTTTACGCAGAGAGCTTCGGTTTTCTCTTCGATAACACATCATTGTGTTGTCCTTGTGTTTGCATCTCTCTTCCCTTAATCTTTACCATTTAATTTCTGCTGTGGATGTGATTTTATTTGGTTTAAATTGTTTATCAATTTTGTTATAAGTTTATGTTCATTTTCCGCACGTACATTGTTTGATATTAAGCTTGAATTGGTAATTTGTAAATTGGGGGTCTAAACGTTCATAGTGTTTTATACGCTATTTGAACTTTCAATTGACCTTTACTGTACACACATTTATGCTGAAGCCATATTTAAACCATTGAATATGGTGTTTTAAGGTTGGAAAGTAAGTTAGACCATAATCGAAAAGCATGATTGTAGTCTTGGTAATGGAAGTTTCTGTAGATGAAGTGAGCCAACCATCTTGAAGATGCATAGAATAGTACTGACATCAAACCATCGTGGTTCTCATAGCTGCTAAGATTGTACCCTGCTTGGCTGCAGCAACAATAGCAATTGAAGTAATAGTGTAAAGTTGTGATTTATAACTATGTTTTTATGTTGGCTTTATTCCATGACAAAAAGTGTTGTAATTGCTTTAATTTTGTTTCTTGTATTTTGTTGGATTTTATTGTATTGGGTTTAGTATTAGGTTAGTGAAGAATCGAGCATGTATTGGATGAACAAGTGGATTTCGCGAGTGTCTCGCGAGTAGCCTACCCTCAAAAGAGTCATGTGAGAAGCACATGCTGGAAGCGGAAGAGTCATGCCAAACTGTCAGTTTTTGTGAATGTCTCTCGAGAAGGGCTAACCTGCGAGATACCTGCGAAACTCTCTGCCTGAAAGATTTTAAGTGTGACTTTTTTACCCTTCGCCCATATTATATATACCCTAATTACCCACAAAAGTATAAGAGGCTATTCAGAGAGAAAAACCCTAAATAGGTTTTGATGCTATGGGCTATAGCGGAATCCGGTAAGTTAAAGAAGACAAAAGTTTGGCGCAACCTCGTTGGAGCAAGAAGCTTGGAGGGCTTAGGTACACTTGGTAGATTAGGCTTGGAGGGTCTTCTGCTGTTCATGTATCCCAACTTTATTCTTTAGTGGATTATTGACCGTTTAGAGGGCAATGGAGAGGTTTTACGTAGAGAGTTTCGGTTTTCTCTTCGATAACACATCATTGTGTTGTCCTTGTGTTTGCATCTCTCTTCCCTTAATCTTTACCATTTAATTTCTGCTGTGGATGTGATTTTATTTGGTTTAGATTGTTTATCAATTTTGTTATAAGTTTATGTTAATTTTCCACACGTACATTGTTTGATATTAAGCTTGAATTGGTAATTTGTAAATTGGGGGTCTAAACGTTCATAGTGTTTTATACGCTATTTGAACTTTCAATTGACCTTTATTGTACACACATTTATGCTGAAGCCATATTTAAACCATTGAATATGGTGTTTTAAGGTTGGAAAGTAAGTTAGACCATAATCGAAAAGCATGATTGTAGTCTTGGTAATGGAAGTTTCTGTAGATGAAGCGAGCCAACCATCTTGAAGATGCATAGAATAGTACTGACTTCAAACCATCGTGGTTCTCATAGCTGTTAAGATTGTACCCTGCTTGGCTGCAGCAACAATAGCAATTGAAGTAATAGTGTAAAGTTGTGATTTATAACTATATTTTTATGTTGGCTTTATTCCATGACAAAAAGTGTTGTAATTGCTTTAATTTTGTTTCTTGTATTTTGTGGAATTTTATTGTATTGGGTTTAGTATTAGGTTGGTGAAAAATCGAGCATGTATTGGATGAACAAGTGGATTTCGCGAGTGTCTCGCGAGTAGCCTACCCTCGAAAGAGCCATGTGAGAAGCACATGCTGGAAGCGGAAGAGTCATGCCAAACTGTCAGTTTTTGTGAATGTCTCTCGAGAAGGGCCAACCTGCGAGATACCCGCGAAACTCTCTGCCTGAAAGATTTTAAGTGTGACTTTCTTACCCTTCACCCATATTATATATACCCTAATTACCCACAAAAGTATAAGAGGATATTCAGAGAGAAAAACCCTAAATAGGTTTTCTACAACACAACACACCTATCTTTTAAAGAGAGAGCTACTCATCCTTAGTGAGAAATCATTGTAGTCTCTTCTTCTTCCCTCTCTCATTGCCATACCTTAAGAGAAAATTTGTACCCAAACACAATCCACACCTATTCAGAGTGTAGAGAGTGTTTTGGAACTTTGGAAGTTTTGGAGATTTGCCAAAAGAAGCAGGTAAGGCTTGGCGGATGCAATCGAGCGTATTGCGGGATCCAAAAAGTTAGAGGAGACATGACTCCGAGAAGTCCATTGGTAGTAGGAGCTTGGAGGGCTCAAGTAAATTGGGTAGATTAGGCTTGGAAGGTCTTTTGTTATTCGTGTACTCTAACTTTATTCTCTAGTGGATCGATTTTGACTTGAAGGGTCGCGAAGATGTTTTTCGTCGAGTTCTTCAGTTTCCTCTTCAATAACATGTCTTAATGTCATCTTGTGGTCGCATCTCTCTTCCCTTACTCTTGTGCTTTACTATTATTGTTTGTTATTCATGTTTATGCATTAGAGTAGTTATCGGTTTGTTGTGCTTCATTTACTCTTGTTCCACACTTAGATAAGTTAGAGTAAAAACAATCTAGCCATAACTTTAAAATTGGGGTCTAATTAAGCTCTTGTGTTTTGGCATAAATCCGAGCTTTCAATTGGTATCAAACGGGTACACTTGTTTTGGTTTTATTACCTAAGTGTGATCCTTGATTCCTTGTGTTTATTGCCATGGATAGTGCTTTGTATGCTTCTATGGATGTTGTGGATGTTGTTGAGTGTAACATGCCATGTGTTAGTGAAAATCCCTCTATGATTGTTAATCCTCATAATTGTGATGACATGTTACATGAATTTATAGGTATTGTTGATATTTCAAATGTCAAACTCTTGAAGAAAAAGGTTAAGAAGTTTCATGAGAATTTCAGCAAGTTCATTTGTGAAAAGGATGATCTGATTGCCAAGCTCAATGAATCCAATAAATTGGTTGAAAAGTATAATAAACTTGCTGAACATTCTCTTGAAAAACTAAAGGAGTTTGAATGTTTGAATATGGGCTTGGATGCTAAACTTCTTTTGTCTAACAAACTAGTTGATGATCTTAAATTTGAAAATGAATCTCTTAAGATGCATGCCAAGTGTTTGATTGTTGAACTTATTGCAAAAAATGAAGAAAAACTTTGTTGCAATCATGTTGTGGTGCCCGATTTTGTGCATAGTGTGAGTTCTATCTCCAAAGACAAATCGATGTACATTCCTTCACATAAAAGAAACCAAAAAGTGGAGAGAAAGACTCTTCAGCCTAAGCCATCGTTTAGGTCCCATCCTAGGGAATTGAGTGGATCTAAGTTTGTTCCTACTTGCCACCACTGTGGTGTGATCGATCACATAAGGCTTCAATGTTCCATGTTGAAGAGAGAACAAAACCATGTTGTTAGATTCCTCCTTAAAAAACCTAGTGGACCTAAACTCATTGTTTGTCACCATTGTGGTGCCTTTGGTCATCTAAGACCTCGTTGCTCTAAGTTTCAAGCTCTTAAAAGAATTAAAAGAAAAGAGAAACGTGAGCTTCTTGGAAGTTATGCTTTGCAAGCTAAACCGGATTTGATTGTGGTAATTTGTTGAAGCATGTGGTTAATGCTCTTACCTCCTTGTCTATGTGCATCTCCAGTTCTCATTCTTCTAACCCTCGTCTCACTTCTCATGAGATACTTATTCTAAACAATCATTCCATTTGGATGAGGAAGAGTTTCTATAGTTGAGCTTATGCTCTTTTGGTCTTTGATTTAATTCTTTCGATCTTTGCAGGACCTTTTATGCATTAGATGCTTCATTGTCATGCATTTGTACATCATGCATCTCTTTATATGCATTGTTTTGTTTCTGTTGTTGATCTTACTTTGCTTGTTTTGTTTTTGAGTGTATTGAAAAATTCAAAAACCCATAAAAAGTGAAAAATCTCAAAAAGTTTGATCGCTTGTGTTATGTATATCACATGTAAGTTTAACCTAGTACCTCTGTATTAATGGCGTAGTGCATTTACGAGTTTAGCTTGTTATGTATGCACATCTTTCTAAGTGTGAACGACATCTAGAAATCTATGTTTTGATTGTTGTAAATAGATTTTCAAGCTTGTCATGAATGATTGGTCAATAGTTTTGCTTGATCTTGATATATGAGTAAATTTGTGCCTATATATCTCCTAACACATTTTTTTTTTCAAAGAGCTCTACAAATGTCAATCTTGAAAAGAGATATTGAGCTAAAAAAGCCGTCGCACATATTAGTATTTGATTAGGAAAAAGGGAAAGTGACTTGTATTAAAATGTATAGTGTCAAAACCAAAGGCTCAATTGTCAAAGTTCTTTCAAAATGTTTATGGCATTGCTTCTCAAACATTGGAGTTGTTTTTGATCAAAAGTATAAAAAGTAGAAGCCAAATGAAAAGCTTTCAATCAATTGCAATCACATTGGT
The DNA here is from genome assembly GCA_023736055.1 of Quercus glauca. Lineage (NCBI taxonomy): Eukaryota > Viridiplantae > Streptophyta > Magnoliopsida > Fagales > Fagaceae > Quercus > Quercus glauca. The sequence continues at coordinate 52,926,191 of CM043315.1, read as the reverse complement.
GAGGGGTCATATATGTTCATTTCTACATGTGAGATCGGTCACTTGACTTTGTACTAGTTGTGTATGACTTAATTGAATTGATCATTGAAATTTTATACTAGACTATAGACTAGTTCATACTTGATTCACACACACAACACACAAGTTTAATGTTCAATGAATGCCTATTTCATTTGTGTGCTTGTACATGTTCAAATATGATGTGTGTGAGTTTAACCATATATGGATCAAATCAAAAAGATTTTTGTTCTTTTTATTTGCTTTTGGAAGTGATTTGCATCACTCATGTTTTTCAAAGTTTTTCAGGTTGATTTTGTGTGAAAAACATGTTTTCTAGGTGTTTTCGCGAGTCATTTCGCGAGTAAGCTCATTCGTGAAGTTTGGACAGAGAGTTTCGTGAGTAAGGCTTACCTGCGAAAATTCCCAGCTTCCCGCGAAAATTTTCAGATTTGCTTTTTAAAAGGTATTTCATGAGACATTTGTTTTAAACTTCTCCAATGTTCTCCCAAACCCCTATTTTTATGTTTCTACATCAAAACCCAACTAAATTCAACTGTTTTTCATTCCATTAAAATCTCTAACGTAATCTTTAACTCTTTTCATTGATTTTGATCCTTAGATTATGTTTTTGGGGGGTTTTATGTTCATAGTTGGAAATTCCTCAATAGGGGTTGGAAAACTTAATTTTTATCAATCTTTTTAATTGGGTTTTGTTTTAAATGATGATTTGCTTTGGATGTTGGCCCCTTGTGGAAAAAATTATATGTATTTAGGCAAGATTTTCATATGTTCATGCAGTGTTTAACATACATGTGTAGTGTGTGCACTCTAAGTGTTTGATAAAATGCCTAAATGGCATTTTCTCGTTTTTTTGGACTCCGATTAGTACCAATTTTTGGGGATTACCATGATTATGCATGTTTATCATGTATTGATCATTGGTTGTGTGTTTTACACACTTTGCCCCGTAAGTGCTTGCTTATTCATTGGTCATGCATCTCACATGCACACTAGATGCATCTTTGCTGCACACACTCTAATACTTGACATGTTTTGCATTCACTCATGCTAGTTAAGTCTTTTTAGACCTTTTAGCACATATAACATATTCTTGTGTCTATGTCATGCTTTGGTCTATACTTTGTTCCATCATTCTTAGCATGTCATGTTTACTTTATGCTTTGTAGTATTTTTTAGATGTTTTTGTCTTTCGCTTGAGCTTCATTTTCTCATTTATCTTGCATCTCTCATGCATCATATTTTACCCTTATTCATAGCTTCTTTTCTCTCCCTCCTTCCTCTTGATTCATTTATTTATTCGTGACAAAAAGGGGGAGAGTATACTAGAGAGTATACTGGAGTGTATCGTCATTTCTATATGACTTATGTGCACATTCTTAAGGGGATAAATTCTACCTTATGCACATTCGTAGGGGGAGAAAGCCATAGGGGAGATGCATATACTAAGGGGGAGAAGACATCTTTTATGAGAAAACTTTGTTTTGTCTTGTTTTACCTTATGCTTTCTCACATGCTGGAAGTTGAAGAGTCGTGCCAGGCTGTCAGTTTCGTGAGTGTTTCGTGAGAAGGGCGAACCTGCGAGATACCCGTGAAACTCTCTGCCTGAAGGATTTTAAGTGTGACTTTCTTACCCTTCACCCATACTATATATACCCCCATTATCTACAAAAGTATAAGAGGCTATTCAGAGAGAAAAACCCTAGATAGGTTTTTTACAACACAACACACCCATCTTTTAGAGAGAGAGCTACTCATCCTTAGTGAGAAATCATTGTAGCTTCTTCTCCTTCCTTCTCCCATTGCCATACTTTGAGAGGAGATTTGTACTTAAACATAGCCCACACCTATTCAGAGTGTAGAGAGTGTTTCAGAGCTTGGGAAACTTTCGGGATTTTCCAAAAGAAGCCGGTGAGGCTTGGTGGATGTAATCAGGCATATTTCGGGATCTAAAAAGTTAGAGAAGACATGACTCCGAGAAGTTCGTTGGTAGCAGGAGCTTGGAGGGTTCAAGTACATTAGGTAGACTAGACTCGGAGGGTCTTTTGTTATTGTGTATGTCGGACCATGAGCTGTGCCATTCTACCTCAAAATCAATTGATGATGAGGAAGACATGCTTAAATATTTTATGGCATTCGACATCACAACACGTGGGCTTGTTTTTAGAGTGGTTGTAGGGAGTCAAATTGTGGTCCCCTCAACAATCCCTCCTTCACAATGACACTCACGTGACTTGAACTCATGACCTTGACTTTGATACCATTTGTTGGACCATTAGCTATGTCATTCCACCTTAAAAGCAATTGGTGATGAGGAAGATACGCTTAAATCTTTTATGGCATTCAATATCACACCACGTGAGCCTGTTTTTAGAGAGGTTGTAGGGAGTCAAATTGTGGTCCCCCCAACAGTGTACTCCAACTTTATTCTCTAATGGATTGATTTCGACTTGGAGGGTCGTGGAGAGGTTTTTCACCGAGTTCTTTGGTTTCCTCTTCGATAACACGTCTTGGTGTTATTTTGTGGTTGCATCTCTCTTCCCTTACTCTTGTGCTTTACTTTTATTGTTTGTTGTTCATGTTTATGCACTAGAGTAGTTATCGATTTATTGTGCTTCTTTTACTCTTGTTTTGCACTTAGATAAGTTAGAGTAAAAGAAATTTAGCCGTAATTTTAAAATTGGGGTCTTATTAAGCTCTTGTGTTTTAGCACAAATCTGAGCTTTCAATTGGTATCAAAGCGGGTACACTTGTTTTGGTTTCATTACCTAAGTGTGATCCTTGATCCCTTGTGTGTATTGCCATGGATAGTGCTTTGTATGCTTTTATGGATGTTGTGGATGTTGTTGAGCGTAACATGCCATGTGTTTGTGAAAATGCCTCTATGAGTGTTAATCTTCATAATTATGATGACATTTTACATGAATCCATAAGTGTTGTTAATATTCCAAATGTCAAACTCTTGATGAAAAAGACTAAGAAGTTTCATGAGAATTTCAGCAAGTTCATTTGTGAAAAGGATGATTTGATTGCTAAGCTCAATGAATCCAATAAATTGGTTGAAAAGTATAAGAAACTTGATGAACATTCTCTTGAAAAACTAAAGGAGTTTGAATGTTTGAATATGGACTTGGATGCTAAACTTGTTTTGTCTAACAAACTATTTGATGATCTTAAATTTGAAAATGAATCTCTTAAGATGCATGCATGCCAAGTGTTTGATTACTGAACCTATTGCTAAAAATGAAGAAAATCATTGTTGCAATCATGTTGTGTTTCCCGATTTTGTGCATATTGTGAGTTCTACCTCTAAAGACAAATCGATATACATTCCTCCATACAAAAGAAACCAAAAAGTGAAGAATGAAAGCATCATGCGTAGACATAATTATTTGGAAAGGTTATTCACCAATTGCATTGGCTAATTGATATCGCACGTGTACAATTCTTTAGCTTCAATTGATGCCAAATTACATCATACAATCCCATAACCAAATTCCATATGCTATTGTACAAAATTCCTGCTAAAACATTGGCATACTATGTTCCTTCTATTTATACAAGAAAATAACATAAGATAAAAAAAAAAACAGTAATTGAAGAGAGAGCTTTAGAATGTCAAAAAAGGGCCACACATTCCAAGTCGAAATTGAGTAGAATAGACTATTGAACAAGAATTGAGTGCTAGATCAAATCTTTATCCCTCACAAACATTCAACAATGGATGAAAGTATACAAGATGAAGCAGAAAAATATACAGATCAACCAGATATGATTATATCCTTTTACTCTGGTGAAGCACAGTTTTTTCTTCTTCTCAAATTATTCATTTACTTTAATGGAAAGTTGATTAGAAGGCTGAGAGTTAGCCATTAGATAGAGGATATGAATGTCATATTTATTTTTGACTTAGTGTAAGTGAACAACTAGGCTTATAAATATGGCTGAGTTTTCATTGAATTAAGCTTGTTTGTGTTATTCTTGAGGTCATATAAATGAGGAAAATCTACATGCAAATATAATTATTTCTATTATGCGAGCAATAATTTGATAGTTACAGCGGGAAAAGGACATTTGAACCCTAAATGTCTTGGAAAAACTAAGAGGTGTCAACTAGTTGAGCTAGATGGGTCTTGGTCAATTAAGCAAACAAGAAAGCTCCAATCTCAAAGTTTCTTCTTTACTTCCTTGATTGTTCTTTGGAGGGAATAAGAGGTATTGACAAACAGGGGTGGAGCCATAAATTTTTGTTTGGGGGGCCAAGTTGTGACACTAATATATCTATCAAGACAACCCTCCCCCCCCCCCCCCCCCCACCCCAACACACACACGCTTTTTTATTATATATACACTCTTTTTTATTTGATAAGTTATATATATACACACACCCCAAAAAAAAGAGTTTAGTATTTTTAATCAAAATTATGTTTGATTGCAATCTTTCATAAAATAAAATTCAATTTTTCCATTTTCATTGTGAAATTCTTAAAAAATTTCATTTTAAATACAAATTATTCAAAGTTTATACTAAAGTAAAAAATCTTTCAATTCAACTAATGAAATTCTAAAAAATATAAATGATGCAAATCTTGGAGGAATAAGTTAGGCTCCAAACACATTTGAAATTATCTTACTTTAACCCATTATGTGGCCACTAAAGACATATTTTATGTGTAGTTTTAGTGACAAGATTTTTTTAATAAGTTAATGACTTGTTAATCGTCACATAACGGGTTGAAAAAGATAGATTCAAACATGTTTGATGCAAAACTCTATCAAATATTTAACATATATATGAGCACATTTTACAATAAAAAAATAGAATTGCAAAAAATAAAGTTATATCTCTATAATTATTAAACCAATTATTTTTTTAAGAGCGTCATTGGACTGATTCAAATATTTGGGGGGGCCAACTCTTATTTTTGTAGATTAAATTTTGAAAACATTAAAATAATATATATATATATATATATAAAATTCAAAATTTTGGGGGGCCATGGCCACCCACCCTTGTACATACCTTTGCCCCTGCTGCACTAGCGGCTCCACGTAGAGTCCAGGGTGGTCATAGGACCACCCTGACTTGGAAAAAAAAATTATTATATGTAAAATTTAAAAAATTTATGATTTTTTATCCTTAAAAAATATTTGCGACCACCCTAATTTTTTTTAGGCTCAACATAATTACACTTTGGACAAAATTTAGTAACGAACTTGGTTGTAGATTAAGACTACAATTTAACTTAATATTTTTTTATTGGATGATAAGTAAAATTATAGCATAAAAGATACTCTAGATTCAACCCGTCAGCTTTGCTCGTGTAATGGAGCTTACAACTTAAGCTGACGGGATAAGTGGTGGGGATGGCTAAAGACCTTAAAGCTGACACCATTAATAAGTTGACGACGATATAGCTGAAGGGAATAAGGTAAGTCGACGGTCCTAAGGTGACGGCCTTGTTAAAACTTGGCTTGACCACCACGCATGAGTATATAAGGAAATGACTTGTATTCCATGCTGAATGTTAGTCTCCTACAAGAAAAGGATTCCGCAATCTACGCTCATGAGGACTCCTATAAGGAAAAGACTTCTACTCCAAGGAAAAGAGGTCAACCCTCTACTACTATAAAAACCCTAATACCCTCACAAATCAAGGTACGCATAATTAACCCATCTCTAGCACTCTAGAGTTGAAAAGAAGTTCTAACTTGACCTTCGGAGGGTATTTGGCCGGCACCAAACCGGTGCTCTTTGCTAGGTCTTCTCCTTTTTGTTGTGCAGGTGTTGTTTAGAGTAAGCGGACATCGTGTAGCTCACTGGTGATTTTTCCGGCATCATCATTGAATGTGAATTTTGGCAAATTCACCATTGGATTACATTTTCTTCTTAAATCTTTCGAACTTGCAAAATTTCAACAAGATGAAATATCAATAGCTATGTCACTACTCAAATCTTTAAATTTCGAATTTTTGTTGTCTAAAATTATACATAAAAATAAGTTTATAAATTAAATAGTAAATAATTTCTAATTGACATGAAATTTGACATGTGTTTTAAGAACATAAAGAACATATAATTTAACATTTAAATTTTCAAAATATGTAACCATATTAATTTGTTTAGTGAGTTGTAGCCTTAGGCTACAGCTAGGGTTGTCGAGCACCCGCCTAGCTCTTCGACCTGATAATCGCCCGATCTGAGTGGTGGTTCAGTTCGCTGCAGGTCGCCGGCGTGAAGACCCGATACCATCGGTTCGAGTCTTGGTTTTACTGTCTGAGAAACCGAAGAACCCAACCTGCCCGATGCCTTTCTCTCTTCCAGTCGCAAATCTCGTGTTCTGGCAAAAAACCGGTAAGCCTAAACTCAAAACTCCGCCAATATAATATGATCTCGACTAGATCTCGACAAATATAGCGACATCTTAGCCAGATCTCAAAGGATTTGGAGGAATATTGGCCAAATCTTGATAGATCCGGCCAAATCTGTCGAGATCTGGCAAGATTTCGGCCAAAATCTGGCCATATTTCGACCCCCTGTAGCGAACCCAAAACTGACCGATATGCACTTGAAACCGACAAGACCCAATCCGGCCGATCTGAAGCTCCACATGGGTCGGGTGCGGGTTATGATTTCTCCCACCCAAGTCTATCGGGTTGAGTCCAGGTTGGGCACAAACTCGACTTGTGGACACCTCTAGCTACAGTTTAGTTTGTAGTCAAACTTTTCTTTAAACTTTAATCCCTTAACAATATATTAGATCCTTACAAACAAAAAGAAAAAGCCCAAGAAAATCTATATGGAATTAAAATTTTAAAAAAGATGTAATTTACAGCATTGATAATGGAATTATCATGCAATGATTTTAAAATAAGAAAATTCAAAAAGGAAATTGTAAGACTTTATGTCTTTGTGTGCGTGTGTGTGTGTATAATTTAAGATTCTTAATTAATAATCACTCTGGAAAATATTCTTGGAGCTGTCACTGCTCTGCTGGCAAAGCATCAAAATTTAGAATTCTGTTACAGCCTAACATTGGATAAAATGTAACATATACCAAATTTTCCATTCATATGTGACAAGAATCCTATCCAAATATATTAAAGGCATGCCAACACATGCAAAAGCATTTGCAAAATTTTGATCCAAAGTTCTTAACATAGGATATTTGAATTCAAGAGTTTTTACCTTAGGGCCATTAGGAGGTGCTTGAGGGATGAACTTGCGGTTACGAGAACCATTAAAACACCAACCATGGTACGCACACTGCAACCTGCCCCACTGATCAATTCTCCCATCAGACAATGGAGCCAACCTATGAGGACATCTATCATCAAACACTTTCCAAGTTTCCTCATTCCTATCCCACCACACAACCACATCAAGACCTATCACCTTTTTTGCATGTGGCCTCCTCTTGTCTAGGTCACAGATTGGCATAACAGGGCACCATTGTGAATACCAATCAAATTTCTCACCTTGACCGTGAGTTTCAAACACTGGCTCAGGTGGGTTTGTGGGTTCTGTTGAAATCGTGGATGATATGGTGTTAAAAACCTTGAATTTCGATTGTTTTCTGTGGACTAATGAGAACGTTAAACTGGGCATTTGATTGAAATGAAAATTTAAGAACATGGGCTTTCTCAATTTGGTTTTATCAAGTGTCGTTCGGATTTGAAAAGAAGGAACAGAGGAAGCTCCTAGAGCTTCCAGGGCTACTTTCTTTCACAGCTCAAACTAAAGAAAAGTGAGAAACTCGAGGCTGTTCAAAACTTTATTAGAATGGTGGACTAAACTTGAGGCCTGAATTGTTGAATATAAAAGGATGAAAAATTTATTTGAATATTTCTAGCTATTGATTTATTTGCATATGATAATCAGGTAGATGAAAATGGTAGCAATATGTGAACGTGTAGCTCGCTGGCCCTGCATGTTGTTTTGAAACTGAATCAACGGCAAGCCGTCACTAGGAATTTTTATTTTATATCACGAGAAAAACCTTAATCAAGAAATGGCGGTGGGTACAACAAACTGCCATGCACAAAATGCATGTATTATTTCCCTTGTGCATTGTGGGTCCACCTCCATGTGATAGGGAGATGATTGCACTGGATGAATGTAATAACCGTCCTCAGCTCCTCAAATAGGGGTGAGTGTCAGTGGGGCCTTGCAGCAAGTATGTGCAACATATCTCTTAGTAGGTGGGTCACACAGGGGCAGACCTAGAGGGGAGCGAGGGGGTCACCTGCCCCCTACTCCTCCTAAAAAGTCCATTATATATGCTTGAGTAATGTTCTTGACATAAAATAGGACAAACAAAGAAACTTTTTCCCTAAACAATATTTTCATAATACTTTTGTTTTTAGTTGAGATGGATCTTAGAATAATTTATTTCATTTTATTCTGATCAACGATGTACTAACACCTCAATTTATTGTAAAAATATTATGAGATTTTGTAGTGTTACTAAAACAACTCTATAAGGTTGAATTTATTCAATCATTTTGTTGGCTTTATTTCATGTCAAATTTGCTTGTAATTCAGTATTTAGAAATCTTGTATTTAGGTGGGAATCATGTAAGGGTAGTGTGTGAGAGAGTGTGAAGAAAAGCTCAAGAGTGTGCACACAAGCAGAGCCTTGCGACTGGATCTCACGACTGGCGAGTCGTCAAAAGTGACACACATGTGAAGCATGCAGGAGAGCTGAAGAGTCACGCCAGCTGTTGCACTACAAGACAAAACTTCCAGCTGGCCAGGCAGTTAGCTTGTGACTCAAACTCACGACTCGTTCCAGTCGTGAGCCGAGTCGCCAGAACACCCTATTTGTTACAAAACTGACTCTTCGCATTCCATACACACCCTACTATAAATACCCTTATACCCACGTATTGTAGAGAGCTTCTAGAGAGAATTTTGAGAGAGAAACCCTAGAGAAAAACAAGATTGACTCATCCACAATCTTCATCCTTTGATTCTCCAAATTCCTCTACTCTCACCCTCTCTATTGATACATCCTTGAGAGATATATTAGCCAAATCCTTATCTCATCATACTTATATATGTGAGAAGGTTTTTTGGTGCTTGGGAAGCAGTTAGGAAGGGACCAATTCATTTTGGTTGATGCAATGGGCGATTGTGGGATCCGGTAAGCGAGAGAAGACAAGATTCAGCGTAACCCTGTTGGAGCAAGAAGCTTGGAGGGCTTAGGTGCACTGGGTAGATTAGGTTTGGAGGGTCTTCTACTATTCATGTATCCCAATTTTATTCTCTAGTGGATTATTGACCGCTTGGAGGGCAGCATAGAGGTTTTACGTCGAGAACTTCGGTCTTCTCTTCAATAACATTTCACTGTGTTGTCCCTGTGTTTGCATCTCTCTTCCCTTAATCTTTGCTTTTTAATTACTGCTACGGTTGTGACAATTTCGGTTTAGATTGTTTTACCAATTCTATTTTAGCTTATTTTCATATTCCGCACATACATTGTTTGATAATAAGCTTGTGTTGGTAATTTGGAAATTGGGGGTCTAAACATTCATAGGTGTTTTACACACTAATTGAACATGCAAATTCCTCCCACTTCAAACACTTGACACAAAATATTCAATTTTTTTTTCACTTATCCAAATTGGAAAAGGATTTGTTGCAAATTAAGTTGCAGCAACTCCTGCAAAAATGCACATATGTCAATACCTTAAATAAACACTTGTCCAGACTTACATTTAAATGAAAACTTTCTTATCAAGATTGAATTTTGACCAAATGACCACTTGACATATGTGCATTTTGCAAGAGTTTCCACAACTTAGTTTGCAGTAAATCCTTGCTTTTTTCCTTCTTTTCATTTCAAGTTCAGCTCGAGGAACTAAAATTTCACATAATAATAATAATAAATGTCTTGTATGGTACTAAAGCATTCAAATGTCCATTACTTTTTTCTCCTTCATCTCTTGCATTTTCATAGTTTCAAAATTTGAGTTCCTACCATAAATTCAAAATTTTAAATTATTAGAAGAATAGAGAAAAGTTGAAATTTATTTTGAGGAATCAAATTAGATCTCTAAACTTTATGTATATAGATTAATTTCTTACTTTGATGATTGATCTTCAGTAATTGTAAATTAGATGTTTTACAATTGTTTAATTTTAATAGATTTTGTATGACAATTACTGTTTGTTTATAATTTTATTATTAATATCGATTAGTGATTTTAGGTTTTATTTATTTATTATTGTCTTTTGATCTCCCCCCCCCCCCTGAATTAAAATCCTGGCTCTGCCACTGGTCACACACATAGGTGGGATCTACTTGCTATGAGAGAGATACTATATATACCCGCTACAAGGTATAATTTTGGAACGTGGAAAATCTTATTACATGCACATTATTAAACTATTCATTTAAAAAAATCGTGTTTTAAAATTTAAAATTGTGAAAAAAAACACAATTTCATAACTTTAACTGAAATCATGTTTTAAAAACACAATTTTAGTCCATGTGTTAATGTTTATACAGTGAATGTTTACTAAGGAGTTTGTATATGGTAAATGTGTAATAAGTAGTATGTGACTATCATTATTGGAATGCAATGTTGTTGATGTTGATGGTTGTCTCAGGAGAGGTTACATTTTTTTTAAGATCATAATATTAAAAGAGATCATCCATACAAATATCCTCATGGGGTTATATCAAAAGATACAAAATTCTGATGTAGTTTAGTTCCCTTTTTTGTTAGTGCATCAACACACTATTAGCCTATCTAAAGCAATGCCTAACTATTGATTGGAAGATTCTAAGAGAATATTCTAATGCTCTGCCAAAGGTCCTAAAATGAATTGAACACAAAATTGTTTTTTTGTAACCAGAGGTTCCTGTTAAGTTCTAAACACTTAGGATTTTATGTATTTAGAATTCTAATGTGTAATGTTGGCAAACCATGATCAAAACAATATGTTTAGTCTTGTTTAGGCTTGCTCAAAGTTGTGTAATTCATGTAAAGTTGGAATCAAGATGCTACAGATGTATTAGTGCATTTCGGCCTGGTTCGATCGATCGAAGGATAGACTCGATCGATCGAAAGTCGGCCAGAATGTTTTTCTGCAGAATTTTCAACTCAGCCCTATCTCATTAAACGTTTAGGGTTTTATGTTTTTGCCCTAGATATATAAGACAAAACCCTAGCCACATTTTTTAGAGTTGCTCTGGTTGTATTGTTGCTCATACTTTGCTGTTTGTGTGAATCTCTTATGAGATCATTGAGGATCTTTCCTTCACATGAACTTAGGATTTTTAAGGTAGAGATATTATCAACACCTTGATGATCAACTCAGTTGCTGCCATTGGAGCTTAAAGAAACACAAGCAGGAGTGCTTGTATCTTGTGGACAATCCAAGAAAGAAGGAGTTCGTGGATTCGGAGCTTGTACGTAGTCGTGTCAGTAAGTTCTACTAGTGGGTAGCATTAGGAAGTTAAGCGGGGAGCTTATAAGTCCTTTTGTATGAACTTCGATTCTTTCATATAGTGGATTCAAGTTTACCTTGAGGATAGTTAGGTCAAATTCTCCCCAGGTTTTTACCGTGTGGTTTCCTAGGTCATCATATCATTGTGTTCTTTATATTTCCGCTGCTTTATATTCTTGATATGATTGTTTGATTGTGATAACCTAGAATTGCACAAATTGACTAAGTTAATCACTTGGCTAATTCTCTAGATTAATCTAATTATTGTTTTAAGGGGTCTAAAAACCTAACAAATGGTATCAGAGCGGGTAGCTCTCTTGCTGTTAATCTTTTGATCTCTGAGCTGATCCTTGACCCTTGTTGTCATGGAACACGGACACTCTCTTGTTATTTCTCCTGACTTTGATGGGAATAACTATGCTTATTAGAAAGTAAGGATGAAAGCATTCCTGAAATCCATTGATGAAAAGGTTTGCAATTTCGTTGAGTATGGACGGGAGAAGCCCACAGCTCCTGTGAGTGAATGGCAAACTTCTCAAAAAGAAGCAGCTGCGTTCAATAGCAAAGCTATGAATGCTATCTTAACGCTGTTTCAATGGAGGAATTTAAGAGAATATCTAATATTGAGGTTGCTCATACTGCTTGGAATATCCTCCAGACTGTGCATAAAGGTACAAAGATAGTTAAGATTAATAAATTGCAGCAATTAACTTCTAGATTTGAAAGCATTAGGATGTCTGATGATGAAACTTTTGATGAATTCTATGCTAAACTGAATGATATTGTTAATTCTGCATATAATTTGGGTGAAATCTATGATCAACCTAAAATTGTTAGGAAGATTTTTAGATCTTTAACTGAAGATTTTAGACTCAAAGTGACTGTCATTACTGAGAGCAAGGATGTGGACTCCATCCTTGTTGATGAGCTTGTAGGATCTCTTCAGTCCTATGAGCTAGACCTACCTAAAGCTAGCAAATCCAAGTCAATGGCTCTTAAGTCAGTTGATGATGTTGAGACTGGTGGATTTGATGATGAGCTCTCTGCTACAGAGATTGCTTACCTTGACAAGAATTTTAGAAACTTTCTTAGGAATAGTAATAGAAGGGCAAGAAATACAAACACTGCTGAACCTAGAAACTTTAGAAAGAATAATCCCACTAAGGTTAGCAACACTGAAAAACCTAGAGAAAAAGTAGGTCAATCTTCTAATAATTCTTTGGGTTCTCAATGTTTTGGATGTCAAGGGTATGGTCATGTTAAATCTGAATGTCCTACATTCTTGAGGTTTAAGGGCAAAGCTATGGCTGTAACTTTTAGTGATAATGAGGTTTCTAATGATGAGTCTGGATGTAATGAGGATGAAAACTTCATTGCTTTCACTGCTACTGCTGTAGTCAATGAAAGCGTGTCTGTTGAAGAGAAACCTTCTGATGGGGAACTCTTTGAGTATGTAGATTTTCAAAAGGCCTATAATAAACTTTGCAAAGTTGCTGCAAAGGATACTATGAATGTTGCACTTGGTCTGAAGAAAATTGAATCTCTTGAGCTTGATAAGAAGAATTTACTTGTTAAACTGTTTGATGCTAATGAACTTTTGAACAATGTGAAAAATGAGAATATGTTGTTGAATGATAAAGTTAAATATTTAGAACTTGATTTATTTGTTACTAGATCTGCTAGTTCTAAACTTGATCAAATGTTGAGTGTTCAAAAGTATCCTTCTGACAAATTTGGTTTAGGCTTTGTTGAAAGCATCTTTGTGTCTACATTCCATCCTACAAACTTTATTCCTTCATCTTCTTCTGAACCTTCTGTGAATGAAGTTGTGAGTGAAACTGTCAAACCCCCTGTGAGTGAGGTTGTCAAACCTGTAGAAGTTTCACCATCTAAGAAGATTAGGGTTGATTTGAAAGAGTCTAGATCTGCTAGTTCTAAACTTGATCAAATGTTGAGTGTTCAAAAGTATCCTTCTGACAAATTTGGTTTAGGCTTTGTTGAAAGCATCTTTGTGTCTACACCCCATCCCACAAACTTTATTCCTTCATCTTCTTCTGAACCTTTTGTGAGTGAAGTTGTGAGTGAAACTGTTAAACCCTCTGTGAGTGAGGTTGTCAAACCTGTAGAAGTTTCACCATCTAAGAAGATTAGGGTTGATTTGAAAGAGTCTAAACCTAAGGCGTCTACCCTTTCTAAGGACAAGATGCATGGTAAACCTGCTTGGGTTTGTCATTTTTGTGGAAAGTTTTGACACATACGTCCTAACTGTTACAAGCTTCAAGCTACTAAGAGAGCAAACAAACCAAAAGTGCCTGTACCTCAAGTACAAGATCCTATGGCACTAATTGGTGAATTGGTAAAGGCCTTAAACATTTATTCCAATCCTGGAGTTGGAAATCACTCGAATGTGAATAGAAACTCTAATGCTCATGGTGCATCTAAAAGGTTTTGGATGCAAAAGACTCGATCTAATTGAGTCTTTTTAACATGGTCCTTGTGCTTCATTGCTCTACTCTTTGTGACCATTGTTTCTTTGTTTTTGTGTTTTTTTTTTTCTAGGATTTGCATTGCATTGCATTACATTCATGCATTTCATTCTAGGATTTATTTTTGTTTTCTCTTTTAAAAATTAAAAAAAAAAAAAAGAAAAAAAGAAGGAGAGGAAAGCAAAATTGTGTTTGACATTATTTTTCTTGGTTTTGAAAACAAGGTTGGTCAATTTATTTACACATCACATGTCTTGTGTACCTTGTTTAGCTTTGATGAGCTTATTTATTGCACTTTACTAGTTAAAACTTTGTAGTGCATGTCGTGTGGGAAAGATGCTTATGGTGTTTATCACTTTGTCTTAATCTTGAAGTCACATGTTATTTGACTGTCGGACTTGATCATTTTGAAAAAGGCATAAATAATCATCTTACCACTGTTTACTAGCCAATCATGAACACCTTAGTGCATATCGTAAGATTTTGTGCTCGAGAAAGTGTAGCACATGCACAAAAAGAACATAAGGTGTAGCCTCGGATTAATTGCTTAATGCTTAAAATTGGTGTGTACATTATCCCGGCTTTTAATAAGTTTTTGAACAATTAAAATTGGTGTGTATATTATGAGGCAAAATTCAAGAAGCTTACATGATTGCAAACTTTTGTTCTAGGAGATGTGAGAGTTATATGATGAAACTCTTTAGGTGATAGTCTCTTTTAAATTCTATGTGATGAATTTTGTAGACTTTGTGATTGATTGCTATTAACATATCACCTCACATGTATCTCAAGTTTTTACTAGTAACACACACTACACAAGTTACTCTTTGCTAAACACTGTATATATTATTGTGTGTGTTTTTTGTTTGACCAACTAAGTTTGAAAATACCTTGAGTTATTATACACAACATATTTGTTGCTTGAAGAATTTAAAGGGAGAATGATTGAAATTTTTTTTGGGAAAACTGGGCTCAAAACATGGGTTGTTGAAAAAGCATTCTCATCTCATACTCATGCATTTTGTTCATTAATTTTAATGCTTTGAGGAGTTGTTTGCCCAATTTGTGTTGTTTTTTCAAAACTCTGTGTGTGTGTGTTTTTTTTTTCCTTCTTCTAAAAATTTTGTAAGCCTCTGCTTGTTTCAATCGATCCATTATGTTTTTCGATCGATCTAAAATGTGCTTAAAATGTTTTATGAGTCTCGGGTTGATTCGATTGATCGAATGTAACTTTCGATCAATCGAATATTGCGAATCAGGTTTTTTAAAACTCAGACTTTGACTTGTTCAAATCATTTTTCAAAAAGTTTTTCAAACTTTTTTCTCTCTCTCCGACTCGTCAAGCTTACTCATCAATTTTTTGTCGTTTTCCGACGAATTTCTTACAAGGTTTCTCTCTCCAAGGGCTGGTATGTCCATTATACCCTTTGTCTTTCATTTATTTTCAATTTTTCATGCATTGAAGGGTAATTTTTGAACTTAACAAATTTTGGGATTTTTGTTGATTCAAACCTTTTTCTATGAAATTGATCATTGGGTTTTTGTTATAGGATGTTATAAACATGTTCTTATTGGTGTAATTTGATCAATTCTGTGATTTGTGAGAAATTGAAATTTCTAGGGTTTGTTATAATCCGATTTGGGGATTTGTTCAAATTGGGTTCAATTGATGCAATTGGCTTGTTGATTTGATATAATTGATTATTATAATGTGTATTCTATCTTGTGTGATGATCAATTGGTCAATTTTTTTCTCAAAATCTTAACAAGTGGTTTTAAATTTTGGGTTATTTGTTAAGGGACTGCTCAAGCCAATTTTGCGAAATTGAACTTAAATTGAACTTTGTTTTACTGCCTTAGTTCATGCATCATATAGATTTTTTTGTGTTCTATTTTTTTTGTGCTAACTTGCAGTCTGCCCTTGGTTTATGTTTTGTTTTTGTTCTTTTGGTTCTTTCTGTGTGTCTCTGTCTTTTCCTTAGCATCATGCATAGGAAGACTAGAGCTCGTAGGTCTATTCCCTCACCTCCTCCTCCCCCTTTTGATTGTGCGAGGTTTCCTAGTGAGAAAAACCAAGAGACCTTTGAGAAGCTGAACCTTAAGAGAAAGATTTGGGTTGAGCGTTCTGTTTTGTTAGATGAGGTTGATCCTGCCATTAGGGCAAATTTTGAGCGTTGGGCCCGGTTACCTCTGCTGGATATTTCTGATCATCCTCCTCTGGCTACCCTGATTAGAGAGTTTTTTTCGAACATCTCTATCCGCATCTATGATTCCAACACTTTGGTAAAGAGTTGGATATGAGGTGTGGAGTTCAGCATTACTCCTGATGTTGTGGCTGATGCTCTAGGAGTTCCTTTGGTCTAGCACCCTGTTTATCCGTATGATGAGTCTCCACCCTTGGATAATGTTATGTCATACATCACTGGGTCTTCTATCCAGTGGGGTTTTGATCCTTCGATCACCACTGCTGAGCTATCTGAGTTGCACTATCTCTTCTTTAGGATAGCCTGTCATTCTGTGTGGCCTATCTTTCATCTCCACATCATTCCTCTTGAGCGGTGTGTGTTTTTGTATGCTCTTGTTACCGATACTCTTATCAGTTTTCCTCACTTGTTTCTTTGTTTTTGAACGAGGTTTATAGGAGTTCATCTTCTTCTTATGCTCTTGTTCATTCTATTTTTATTCATAGGATTTTGTTATATCTTGGTCTAGATGATTTCCCTTCTTCTGAGCCCGTACATGTTATATCTCCCATAGGTGCGTATTTTCTTAGACAGAGGGCTGCTCATCTTAGAGCTGGCTCTAAACATCCTAGGTCTGAGCCTTCTGGTACCGCACTTCCTCTTTCTTCTTCCACAGGTCCTGCTGGTGAAGATGTTGCTGATCCTGCTGGTGCTGGTGCTGTTCCTCCTCCTCCTTCGGTTGACTTTGATGTATGTCGTACCTTGGAGATTGTCATGACCGTTCAGGCGGCTCATGGTCAGATTTTGGTGGACCTGCTTGATGAGCTATGTGCTTTGAGAGCTGACTTGGCGCATCTTTGTTCACTCTTACCACCTCCTTTTGATGATGGCTTGTGATTGTCCTTTGGCATTCCGTCACAAAAAGGGGGAGTAGAGTTCTGATTTTTGTAGACTTGTAGAGGAGTTTTTGTAGTTAGGGGGAGTTTGATATTAGATTTTATCTAGGTGCTTCAACATGTATACTTTCTTTTGATATCATTTTTGGGGCTATTCTTGTTAAGAGAGATACATTTATTTTGATATATGATTCTTGTGTTCACTGCTTATTGATTTATATTCTTTGAGTTATTCATTGATATATATCTTTATTTTGTGTTGTGTGAAACATACAAGAATGCTTTATTTTTGCTGTATCTAACTTAGTGGGAGAGTTAGTTTACATACTTGTTAATTTACTATTTTTCTGTCACACATGCGTTTATGCGTTTGTTGAGTGTTTCAGGAATATACATGTTGATTCAATTGAGCTGCTGTCTGCACTTGCAACTGATGGATAGTAGTTAGGATTGAATTTGTGTTTATGAGCATTATTTTTGTAAAGGGCTTTCATTTGTAAATTTTGAGTTTTTAATTTGTGTTTTGTCACGGATTGCCAAAAGGGGAGTTTGTTAGATTCTAAAGACTTAGGATTTTATGTATTTAGAACTCTAATGTGTAATGTTGGCAAACCGTGATCAAAACAATATGTTTAGTCTTGTTTAGGCTTGCTCAAAGTTGTGTAATTCATGTAAAGTTGGAATCGAGAGGTTGCAGATGTATTAATGCATTTCGGCCTAGCTCGATCGATCGAAGGATAGACTCGATCGATAGAAAGTTGGCCAGAATGTTTTTTTGCAGAATTTCCAACTCAGCCCTACCTCATTAAACATTTAGGGTTTTATGTTTTTGCTCTAGGTATATAAGGCAAAACCCTAGTCACATTTTTGAGAGTTGCTCTGGTTGTATTATTGCTCATACTTTGCTGTTTGTGTGAATCTCTTGTGAGATCATTGAGGGGCTTTCCTTCACATGAACTTAGGGTTTTCAAGGTAGAGATATTATCAACACCTTGATGATCAACTCAATTGCTGCCATTGGAGCTTAAAAAAACACAAGCGGGAGTGCTTGTATCTTGTGAAGAATCCAAGTAAGAAAGAGTCCGTGGATTCGGAGCTTGCACGTGGTCGTGTCAGTAAGTTCTATTGGTGGGTAGCATTAGGAAGTCAAGCGGGGAGCTTGTAAGTCCTTTTGTATGAACTTCGATTCTTTCATATAGTGGATTCAAGTTTACTTTGAGGATAGCTAGGTCAAATTCTCCCCAGGTTTTTACCATGTGGTTTCCTGGGTCATCATATCATTGTGTTCTTTATATTTCCGCTGCTTTATATTCTTGATATGATTGTTTGATTGTGATAACCTAGAATTGCAGAAATTGACTAAGTTAATCACTTGGCTAATTCTCTAAGTTAATCCAATTGTTGTTTTAAGGGGTCTAAAAACCTAACAGTTCCAAATGCCAAAATGAAAAAAGGTTCCCCAATGAATTGGGTTTTATGAAGTGTGGTATACGTACATGTGAAGTGAAGGAAAAGAGGAAGCTTTCAGAACTTCCATGGTTGCTTCTTTCACAGCTCAAAACTAAAGAAAAGTGAGAAACTTGAGGCTGTTCAAAACTTTGTTAGAATGGTGGAAGTTTGTGACTGAACTTAAGGCTCTGAATTGTTGACTAATAAAACAAAATGTAGAAAGCTTTATTAGAAATGGTAGTAGCTATTGAATATTATTTGTCTTAATAGTTAAGTAGACATAGTAATGTGAAACGTGAATGTGTGGCTGTGGATTACTGGCTTTGCTTGTGGTTTTGAAACTGTATCGACAGCCATGCTCTCCAAGGGTAGTGATGTAGAATAGATAGCACATACTTTCTTGGAGCAGCAGAGAAGCAGGAAGTCACAACGTAAACTCAAAGGGGGAGTCAGTAGAGGTCACCAGGGCAACAGTGTCGGAATTACATGAAATTTGGCAGGTTGAAAGAAAACGGTGTTCTGATCCAAACTCATTTTTATGAGTGTTACCAAAATTTAGGCGAATTCCTTCATTAAGGCCTTGAAAACAGTGTTTTTACTATTTATAGTAATATTTGTTTTTCCTTAATAACTTTTAGTTTAAAAGTCAGAATAAGGTCCTGTCTGTTTTGGGACGACCCTTAAGGTCAGTAGTTTATGATTTTGCATTTAACTCAATTTTGCCATTTTTGGTAAATTTTGGTATTTTGTCACCTAATCACATAATTAGTGCAAATTAGAGTTTTAGACGTTTTTCTCATTATTTATATATTTTGTAGCCGTCAGAGGCAGATCAAACTATTATCAATAAATACAGACGTTTTGTTAAATTTTCTTTTGGTGGATTCCAGTTTTTATCTCCTTGTGGATTCAGAGAAATCCTTTGTGGATTTGAGGTTTACTAACAGAAACTAACAGTTTGGTTCCATCCCATCAAGAGAGTATCGTGTGTACTTTCTTCAGGCCTTCGCAACATCAGGTAGAGGGTGGCCAGTCAATCTTTGTGTTCAAAGTTTCAAGCCTTTGCATGGATTTGGCACTTTGCTTGTCAAGGAATTTAAGGATACTAACCGGTATCCCACGCGATGCGCAGTGCATTTTGATAAATTTTCTAAGAAGTTATTTATGACCCATTCATGAATACTATTATAATTAGTCACAGTTAATCTTTGAAATTTTGTGGTAAAACTAAATTCAAACTAAATACATTGGGGAAAAACTTCCTCTAATTCTTGCAACCAATAAATGTCACTAGATCATAGTTTACATTATCACCTACAAACTTGTTAATGCCTAGATGTCTTTCTTGTATGATTTATGCTTTATATATAGATTCTATAGTGTTAATTTCTACATTTCTTATGCCACTAAAGTCTCTATATCAACACCTACAATTTTAATGTCAGTGAAAGTAGCTTTTCCTTGATTTCAAAATTGATATAAGAGATAAGATTAAGGTACATTAACATTTTAATTGGAGAAAATTTTGATTTTCAAAGATTGCAAATATAATAGAGTGAAAATTGATAGAAGGATATCTTAATCAATTAGCTATAAAAACTGCTAGAATTTTCATGATACAACAATAGAAAAATAATGCCATAGTAATGCAATAATATCACAATTTAAACTCCAAATTTTAATTAAACTAAAAGCAACAAAAACACCAAAAATATTACAAATCCTTGCCAAGAATATGCATTATATGGCAAATTAAAAATCTCAATTGGCACATAATATGAAAAAATCAGCCTAAACACATTAGAATGCTACATCAGTAAAATGTATACATAAAATCTAAACAAAATATTTAAGACGAACATAATATTTTGGAAATTAACATACTTTTCAGAAAGTGAACCAAATTTATTGTGAGAGAAATTATGGAAGTTTAATTTTTAAGTTCAAAGGAAATGAGGATTTATATTGGATAAATACGGAGACAAATAATCATATTACCCAATTTGTTGAATTTAACTCTTGCAATTTTGCATTGAAGTTAGGCTTATGCAGAAAATTGAAAAGTTTTCTTAGTTTGTACTTTTTCCATGACTTTTTAGATCCATTCGTATATGCATTTTAAATTATAAATGTATACAAATTCTTTGAATTATATTAATACATTGAAATAAATGCATCTGTCATTACTTAACACTTTGACATAAATGCTAAATTTGGATTAGGTGGAAGCCTAAATGGAAGGAATGTCATACAATGCACAATTTGGCAGAACATTATGCTCTCTCGCAAGAGGTCTTTGTTTTGATAAATTTTGTATGAAATTATTTATGACCCATTGATTTCATGAATACTATTATTGCTAGTCACACTTAATCTATGAGGTTTTATACTAAAACTAAATTCAAACTAAATATATTGGGGGAAAGTTCCTCTAATTCATGCAATCAAGAAATGTCATTAGATCATAATTCGCATTGTCACCTACAAACCTGTTGGAGGTGTCTTCCTTGTATTATTTATGTTTTATATATCAATTAGTTATAAAAACTTCTAGAATTTCATGATATACAACAACAGAAAAAATAATGTCATAGTGATACAATAATATCATAATTTGACTTCTGAATTTTAATTGAACTAAAAGTAGCTGAAAATAGATCCTTACCAAATATACGCATCATACAGAAAACCAAAAATATAAATTTGCACATAATATGAAAAAAATAGCCTAAATAAATTACAATGCTACATAAGTAAAAACGTATATATAAAATCTAAACAAAACATTTAAGACAAATGTAATATTTTGAAAATTAACATACCTTTCAGAAAGAAAAACAAGGATATTGTAAGAAAATTATGGAAGTTTAATTTTTAAGTCCAATGGAAATGAGGATTTATATTGGAAAAATGTGGAGACAAATAATATTTACCAAATTCATTAAATTCGACTCTTGCAATTTTGCATTGAAGTTAGTCTTATGTAAAAAATTGAAAAGTTTTTTTGATTCCTACATTTCCCATGATTTTTTAAGTCCATCTATATCAATTCAAAGCATGTAAAGTTATAAATGTATACAAATTCTTTGAATTTTATTAATACATTGAAATAAATGCATTTGCCATTACTTAATAATTTGACATAAATGCAAAATTTAGATGAGGTGGATGCCTAAATGGAAATAATTTCATACAATATGTCATTTGGCAGAATATCATGGTCATGCTTTCCCACATGATGTTTATACTTTTATACTTTTATATATATTAGCTTGTAACCCCATACATATACTTAAAGATATATAATAAGATGCATAATATAATTTATATATATATAATTTAAATACTATTGATAGTCATTTTTATATTTTGTTAATTATTTAAAAAAATTTGTATGGATTTTATTAGGTATAAAATGTAAATTGTCCATATATATATATATATTAAATTATTGTGAATCACTTTTTTTTTTTTTTTTACAATCCATTTAATCTAGACTTTTTGGTTTTTGTACTTAATAACTCACTTAGATAAATATTTATGATGTGGTCCCACATTTGATTCTAAAATTAAGAAATAAAACTCTTTAAGAATAAATAATTTAAGACACATGGCACAAAATTAGAACTTTAATTTAGAATTCTAATTTGAGTTTCTCTCAGCCTTATCTATTATTATATATATATATATATATATATATAGATATATTGGTTGATTTGAAATGTGTTTCACTTTCAATACGTACAAACTACAATCTGTCATGTTACTTGATAGAGTAGTTAAATCTAAAAGATAGAATCTTAAAGGTGTAATAGATAGAATTTTGATTTTGCCAGAGGATTTTTTTTTCAATTACATGTGAGAATTCAGAACAGTCACGTTGAATTTTATTTTCAATAAAATATATATTCTTCATTCATTTTTTTCATTTTTTCCATGTTATATAATCACTTTTTAAATATACCCGCATCACTCACACACTAACGAAGAAGTGAAAACTAAGAAATGAAAAAAATGAGCAAAAAGTCAATTTTTTGGCTTAAAATAAGAAAACAAGAAAGGGGATTGAATCATAGTTCTCCTTATTGGGAGATAATTAGGTAATGTCATTGAACTACAAGAATTCTTGGTGAGTATTAAGCAAGTTATAAACACATAAACACCAGGAATGTCAAATTTTTCTTTATGCAAGTTTCATTAAACTTTATTGTACACACATTTATGCTGAAGCCATATTTACACCATTGAATATGGTGTTTTAAGGTTGGACAGTAAGTTAGAATAGCATCAGCGAAAGGCATGATCATAGTCATGGTAATGGAAGTTTCTGTAGATGAAGCGAGCCAAACATCTTGAAGATGCATAGAATAGTACTGCCATCAAAACCATCGTGGTTCTTGTGGCTGCTGAGATTGCACCCTGCTTGGCTGCAGCAGCAATCGCAATTGAAGCAATAGAAACTACTCGGAGGACAACTTCAAGTACATTGAAACCTTTGTATGCTGCACTGCAACTAGTGCAGTTCACCACATGGGACCAGTACCTGAAAAAGACTGAAAGATAATTTCTACGAACCAATTCTCATAAATGAGACAAGTGGTGAATATGTGTGTATTGGTCAGATAAGGAATTTCTAAATCTTCAAAAAGGTCTCAAATTAGACCATATTTTCCAGTATCCTTGGCTTTCCATAGACAGAAAAAGAAAGAAGTCTCAAGGTATTATGATAATTTCAACTGTTTAAGCTGTTGATGTAAGTAAAGTTTGCACATGATATATTGCCGATTACAAGAAACAGGTTTAGCTATTTATTATTTGCATCTACAAAGATCTACCATGCTCTTGTATAATGTTCTAAAAAATGATACTATTTCTAGATAATAAAAAAAAAGTATCAAATTCTAGCTTGAATCCACATGGGTAATTGTATGAATTACCTGTCCATTAGCTGCTCTCTAGGAGGAGTTGGGGGAAGAACTCCACTGTACTTGCCTCCCCAATCAACTTGACCACCAGCATACTTGTTTAGCCATTTTCTAAATCCAATCACAAGCGCATCTGATTTTGTTGGCACAAAACAAGCTTTTTGCCAATTGGCAGGACCAACATTCATTATCTTATGCTCCTATAGAAAGAACTCAGCAGTTAGAAGCCACTACTAAAATCTATGTGGTATAATACATTTAAAGAACAACAGTCAGCTAATTTGCTTCTCTTCCTGTAGGAGGCTGGACTAAAGACTAGGGCTTTGGTTTTTTTAAAAAATTAAAAAAAAAAAAAAAAAAAAAAAACTACACGTCACAGCCGGGTAAATTACAGTGAGTTTCTACCTTATCATATAACAAGTTAAATTTCAGAAAAAAAATTAAAAATAAAAAGTTGTATTAGAATCGTTAGACATTTACATGGAAAGAAAGTTTCCAAAAAATTGAACCATCTCTGTGCAGTGTTTATAAAATAATAATAGTAAAGAAATTTTGTTATGCTACAAGCAATAATTAATCTATGAAACAAGATAGAACTGGAAAGTGATCTTGTCAGCTACTAGTGCTGCCTAGTAAATAATAATATTTCCAAATTCTAATTCAAAACTTAGTTAATGTAATAGCAAAATGAAGAAAAATAATAACTAAATCGAAACATTGAAGATCCTACATAATTTAATCAATGAAGTATCATATATATACATATGAAAGAAATACAGGATATCTGGTTGTTGTTCAGTGTCGTTTCTCTTTCACTCTCAAATTACATTTGGAAACCTTACAAGTCGGGTTTGTAAAATATTGAGAATAATTATCTTTTAAAATAGCAGAACCCATGAATCTGTAGTAAGGTTGATCTAGTGAACCTATACCAGTAACTTCGATAGTAACTCATCAGAAGCAAAAGTGATTTATAATGGAATAAAACAGCTACCTAGATTGAAAAAAGAAAAAAAGAAAAGAAAAGAAACTTGCAATAACATACAAAGAGATGGGAGTCACCTCAATGTGTAGAAGATATAAATCAGAATCTAAAATCAGGTTTTGTTTTATATCAAATATCCATCGTGGCACAAGTTTATAAATCCAATAACCATAGTTTCTTGGGAAGCTCCATATCAATCTGCTACTCCCTGGACTAACTGGAATGCAAAAAAAAATTAAAAAAAATTCCTTCTGCACAGATGTATCCTGCATCAACCAAGATTTACATAAATAGAAGTACAATGGAACGCAAAGTGAAATACATAAATAACAATTAACCAAAAATTTTGTTTATCATCTATATCTATGTATTACTAAAAGTTGAAGTGTGATATTTATTGCTGCTGAGCTCCTGTTGCGCCACCTCATCGCCACATCATGTGCCACCTCATCGCCACATCATTCGCCACATAATTATTATTTATTATTTATTCCTTTTTTTTACCAAAAAAAAAAATATAAATAGATTATTGACTTTACATATTCATTTTTGTTGGTTTTAACATCTATATATATTTCTTTTTTACTTCCAAGTTTCCTATAATTTTTTTTACATTAATTTATTTTTTTAAATATTTACATTTTCTTCAACCTTTCTTCTTCCCTTACCTTTTCATCTCTCCACTACCCTCTACTTTAGTAATGCTATTCATCTTTCCATTCATCTTCCTTTATTTGTCTCTTCTTATCTCTTCCCTCTTACTATAAATTTGTCACTCTTTTCCATTTTTTGCATAGTTTTCTCTCATAAAAAGGTTATTTTTCCGTCTCTCTCTCTCTCTCTCAATATTTTGGTGGATTTTTATTTTTTATTGCATCTCTGCTTTAGGTTGATAAATTTTTATGTTTTTAAAAACTCTAATTTAGGTTGATACGATTTAGTTTTGTGTTTTAAGTTATTATTATCATTATTTTACTCTTTGATTGTTAAATTTTATCCGATTACATTATAAAAAATTAAAGATAGTAGATAAAAATAAAATAGTAGTCCATTACATAGCATAATTTGGATAATTTAGTGTTTATTATTATCTCTTTTAATTTTTCTTATTTTTTTCTTCTCTTCTATTTTACTCAATATTGAAATTCAACTACATCGTCCTTATCATTAAATTATTTATATTTTTTCTCTCTTTTTGTTTTAAAAAATAAAAAATGTAATATTTTACTTAAATTCAAATAAAAGAAAATTGTGCTCATCAAATTGTACTCATTTTTTTTTAACACTAACACTTTCTCCAACCTTTCACCTTCTCCTTACCTTTTCATCTCCCCAAACATTCTACCTTGATATCACTCTTCTTCTTTCCTTTTATCTTCTTTTATTTTGTTTCTTTTTATTATCATGCTCTTAGTATAAATTTGTCATTCACTCTTCCATTTTTTACATAATTTTCTCTCACAAAAAAGTGGTTATTTCCCACTCTTTCTCCCTCAATTTTTTGGTGGATTTTTTATTTTATTTTTCTTGCATCTCTATTTCAGCTTGATAAAGTTTTGTATTCTTTATAACTCTATTTTGGTTGATGGGATTTAGTTTTTTGTTTTAAGTTTTATTTTTTTTATTTTTTATGACTTTAATTGTTAAATATTATCATATTGCATTATAAATAATTAAAAATTGTATATAAGAATGTACTATTATTATTGTAAGGACTCAAATTGAATTGGAGCCAAATAATAAATTTTTTAAAGAGTGGGCGTAAGAGCTAAGTCCAATAGGTAGAAAAGAGACATGATCATTCTATGATGAAAGAAGCTTCAAACTAGATTCCACGATATCTGTTCTTCTCGACTAGGTTTTCAGGGGATATTTCAATGGATCCTCTTGTGTTTCTCTTTTTTCTCTCAATGTCATATTCTTTCTTGTTATATACTGCCTTCTTTTTTCATTCTTGCCATACACGTGTAGGTTTTAATCTAGGAGCTTCTTTTCGTCCCATCCAACCTGTCCTGGAACCTTTACTTGGCGGCCATAAGGCTGCTTGGTTACTGTTCAGGTATCACCTCCACATTAATGCGACCAGAGAGTTAGCTGGGAAGCATTTAATGTAGAGGTAGCAGCTTTATGAGATATTTGCTACCTTTTCCGGTTCCTCCTTTGTTGATGTTTACTTTTAGTTTATACGTAACTTTGTAAAGGACCTTAAGTATTAAAATAGTTACATTCACCTCGGACCTTGGTTCAGAGGTGAACTTTGTCCTCGGACGTAATTTAATTTGGGCTATTACACGTAACTTGCATCTCTTTGTATTATAGCGTTCTCAAAATAACACTCTTTAACCATCCTCAGACATGTGAGTGTCCTCGGACTGGGCCGTTGGGCAACAAGCCCACTCGGACAATAGGCCCCACAATAGCCCCTCAAAATCTCGATTTTTGTTACCTCAGAAAAAGGGAGATTTTGATATCTCGCCCTCATCTCTTTCATTGGGCCTCTCTAACTTTTAGAACGCCTTTCTACCTGCCCAAGGCATGCTCCTGACGTTTTGGCGTCAGGAGCGCGCCATTATTAAATGATGGCGGCTTCTTTGTCCCTTCTGTTTCTGCACGATGTGAATCTAACGGTTCAGAATCCTTGGTAATTATGAGCGGGATTTTTCCCGCTTACGATTTCTGCGCTCCTATAAAGAGCTTTTCAAATCAATTCTCCTTTTAGTTATCAAAAATCATACCATTTTAGCATGTGTATTCATTGAAATTGCCCCTTTCTCTTTCCTTTCTACGCTCTCATAAGTACTGGGAGTTTGTCCAAGGAGCTCACTTTCCACACCTGTAAGTTTCCTTAACCGTCCTTAGTTTTCAATCCTTTTCGTTAATTGTTCTTCACGATTTTTAGAAAATGGGTAGATTTAAGTATCTAGTTAATTCCGAGGAGAAAATAAAGAAATTTAGAGCTAGGTATGGGATTCCCCCAACGGTGGGTATGAGGTACGCTTCCTTAGAAGAATGGTTCGATGAGAGGAAAACAGGAGAAGTAGTCATCCCGATGATCACTTTTATAGAAGGAGGGATGACTATTCCGATGGGTAGTCTCACTAGGAGTTACCTTAGGTTCTTTAGATTGTCCCCCACACAATGCGCCCCAAATATGTTCAGGGTGCTAGGAGTATAGAAGCTCTTAACGCGAGGATGAACTTAGGCCTGACCCATCACGATGTGAACTGGGTGTACAACCTCAATCATTTGAAGGGTCAAGGATATTACCTTAGGTCTAGGTTCCCCGAGGTAAGGCTAATCCAGTGCCTCCCTACATCGAACAAGGGCCTAAAAGATGATTTTCTCATTTTCTCTGGGGCATGACATGATGGTTTACCCTGTCCGACCCAAGAGGGAACACCAGGTGGGGTTTTTAGGCTGGATGCCTCTACACCTTAGCTTATATTCCTTAATTCAAGTTAATTTTATTTCTGACGGAATTTTTGCTCTTTTATTGATTTTGTAGATAAGCGCGCCACCAAGCCTCAGTTCAGACTAGTTAATAGGGAGAGCTTGAATAAAATTCTACGATCCGAGGTGTATGTAAACCCCTCCGACGGCCAACTGAGAGCAGCGCACATAATCCTCCGATACAAACCAATCTCCACTGCCTTTCAAGCTCCCAAGTGTGTGATAAAGGCTAGAGATCCTCGGCTGCATCGAATCATTGTAGCTTTTGAAGGGTTTATTGTCCCTGAGAGTGTTCCAATTCCTGAAGGCACCATCTTCACTCAGCCATTACCTGTGGCTGCTATTTCTATAAGGGCCTCTTCGTCACGTTCTGCTATTCAGGAAGTGAAGGAGGAAGAGGAAGAAGAAGAAGAAGACCAAGAAGAGGAGGTTGTAGAACTATTAGATTCTGCAGACGAATTCGAGGTCTTCAACCAACCCCAATCTCCCGAGGTGATTTCTGACAATATAGGCATTCAAAGAAAGAACCAAAGGAGCTTGCTGGATGTGATTGAAGGAAAACCTAGAAAGGGGGCACTAGGGAAGTCTGCTCAAACCACCCTTCCTCCTCCTCTTCCTCCTCAAGTACCCCAGTCACAAGGAGTTAAACCTACTGACTCAAAGAGGAGGAGAGAGTCTAAAGGCAAAGAAGTGGTGGAGACAGGGAGATCTCACCCAACGCAGGAGGACGAGGTCCAGAGGGCTCCGAAGTAGCAAAAGATCACTCATGGGTCTCAAAAAGTTGCGGCCAAACAAAATATTCAGTCCTCGGAGCCCGAGGCCTAGCTCCCTGCTCCCATGCTTGGTGGTGAGCCCCTTAGGGAAGACGCATCCATCAGAGACTTCAATGGTGGGATTGGATGCCACGTCGCCTCGGCCCTAGAAGAAACCCTCATTCTTCCCAGGGATATGGCCGAGCTCAAAAGCATGAAGAAGAATGAAATCTTCATGAACATGAAAAAGCATTTGGGCATGGTATAGTATCCTTACAGCTTTACTCGTTCCTTTTTTATATAGGCTGTTCAAGCCACTTTCAGGCTAGAGGAGATGACCAATGCCTTCTACCTACAGTTGGACAAGGAGAGGAAGAAACGAAATGCTGCTATTCAGACGCTTACTGCCAGTGAGCAGAACATTGCAGAGCTGAAGAAAAAGTTGGCCAACGAAGAATACGCTCAAAAGAGTGCTGATTCAGCTTTGGCCGGCTTCCAAAGGCAAGCTGAGGACCAAAGAAAAAGTTTGGTTGATGCCAATGCTCAGTTGGCAGCTTCCAAGGAGCAAATATCATCCTTACAGAAGCAGCTGGAGGAAGCCTAGAGGCTCAAAGATCAGGCTGAAAAGGCCAAAGCTGAGGCTGAGCAAGCAAGAGCCGAGGTTGAAAAAGAAAGAGATGCAGCCGAACAGCATGGTTACGACGTCGGCGTCGCTGAGATCGAGGATAGTTTCCGAGCCGAGGTCCCAGTAGTATGTCGGACGTACTGTGCCCAGACCTGGGAGGAAGCTCTCAACTGAGCAGGGGTTGAGCCATCTTCAGAGCTGAGAAGGCCAAAAAATGTCTACTTCTCCCCAGCTATACGAGCCCCAGGTGCTTCTTCTCAACAACAGGAGGCTTCCTCTACTGCTGCTGGATCAGTTGAAGTAGCTCAAAGTCAGAATCCCCCCTCTACTAATTAGCAGACACAGCCTGAAGTGCTTGAAGTAGCCAAAAAGTCCTTCTCGGACAAAGCAGCAGAGGGAACTAAGGATAAGACAGCTTCTCAGAGCTTCGAAAAGGACCTAGCTGCTACTATTCTAACTGTTGGGGAAGTTTCAAAGGAGAAGGAGAAAGTTGTTCCACCTCAGGAGGCTGACAAACTTCCCCCACCCAAGCTCCAAATAAAACTAAACAAATAGATGATGTAATTTTTACTTTTAACTTAATTTTTTCTTCTTTAAGGATATTTTCAATTATGATGTGTATTTCTCTTTTCAGATTTGTATTAGACACTGTTACTTTATCTATTACTAGTGTAATTTCCAGCATGACTGTTTTTTACTTTTACATTACCTCAAGAGTTACAGAGGAGCAAAATCTGACAATATAAGAGAAAACTTAACTTTGTACAGGTCAATTAAGAATCAAAGTAGACTATAATTGCGAATTTCCCGGCCTTACAAAGACTTGCTTTATATTTAATAAAAAAAAGGTTCATACTAAAGACAATCTTTCAAATGATTAGTCTCTGGAAGTACTGAACTTCCCAAAACGCTTTAAGTGATGCTCATGGAGTTTGCCTTGATATACAAGGATAATTACATAGATCCCATTTAAGAAGCACTGATTTTCACTAACTTAGTAGTATAAATAATCTGTCATACCTTAACTTAAGTGTAATACTCCGATTAAGGTCACATTATGTATTAATTTCCACTAAGTTGTGATCCGAGGACCTTACATTACTTTGTTTCTGTTTAATACTTCAATAGATTTCACAATTGTATTAATTTCCACTAAGTTGTGGTCCGAGGACCTGACATTACTTAGTTTCTGTTTAATACTTCAATAGATTTCACAGTTGTATTAATTTCCACTAAGTTGTGGTCTGAGGACCTGACATTACTTAGTTTCTGTTTAATACTTCAATAGATTTCTCAGTTGTATTAATTTCCACTAAGTTGTGGTCCGAGGACCTGACATGACTTAGTTTCTGTTTAATACTTCAATAGATTTCTTAGTTATATTAATTTCCACTAAGTTGTGGTCCGAGGACCTGACATAACTTAGTTTCTGTTTAATATTTCAATAGATTTCTCAGTTGTATTAATTTCCACTAAATTGTGGTCCGAGGACCTGACATTACTTAGTTTCTGTTTAATACTTCAATAGATTTCTCAGTTGTATTAATTTCCACTAAGTTGTGGTCCGAGGACCTGACATTACTTAGTTTCTGTTTAATACTTCAATAGATTTCTCAGTTGTATTAATTTCCACTAAGTTGTGGTCCGAGGACCTGACATGACTTAGTTTCTGTTTAATACTTCAATAGACTTAAGGAACACAAGTAATAGAATTCAAGTTAAGTTAAAAAAAACACATATAGCAGAACTGTTCATATTAATAGTAATACCTCTTTAAGTTGCTTACATTCTAAGGATGGAGTACAGTTTTCTCGTTTAAATCTTCTAAGTAATAAGCACCTATTCCTGCTGTAGATGTGATACAATATGGTCTTTCCCAATTGGGCCCTAATTTTCCCCAAGCTGGATTTTTGGTATTCCCCAAGACTTTTCTCAACACCAGGTCCCCTAGAGCTAACGGCCTCAGCCTCACATTTGCATCATAACCTTGTTTCAGCTTATATTAGTAATAGGTCAACTGAACCATCGCTTTTTCTCATCGTTCATCTATCAGGTCTAGATTCTTATCCAAAAGCTCATCATTGCCATCTGAGGTGAAAGTACTAGTCCTTAATGTGGGGAAACCCGTTTCGAGGGGAATCACAGCCTCAGCCCCAAACGTCATTGAAAATGGGGTTTCCCCTGTTGACCGCTGGAGCGTTGTTCGATATGTTCAAAGGACATGTGGCAGCTCCTCCACCCATTTTCCCTTCACATCATCTAGCCTCTTTTTGAGCCCACTCACAATGACCTTATTGATAGCCGCGGCCTGCCCATTTCCCTGTGGATAAGCTGGAGTGGAATATCTATTCTTTATTCCCAGGTCGGAACAATACTCCCTGAAAGCCTTGCTATCAAATTGAAGACCATTATCCGAGATAAGAGCTTGAGGAACCCCAAATCGCGTGATGATGTTCTTCCAAACAAACCTTTTGACATCCACATCCCTGATATTAGCTAGGGGCTCAATTTCGACCCACTTCGTGAAATAGTTCATGCCAACTAGCAGGTATTTCTTATTTCCTATTGCCTTAGAGAAAGGACCAACAATATCTAAGCCCCATTGCGCAAAAGGCTAAGGACTAGAGAGAGGGTTAAGGACTCCCCCAGGCTGATGGATGTTTGGAGCAAACCTTTGACATTGATCACATTTTCTAACATATTCCTGCGCTTCCTTTTGCATGCCTTGCCACCAATACCCTTGGGTGATTGCCTGATGAGATAAAGACCTTCCTCCAGTGTGACTCCCACAAATCCCTTCACGCAGCTCCTCTAGAAGTGCCTCTGATGCTTCAGGGTGCACACAAAGCAGATATGACCCAGAGAAAGAGCGTTTGTACAACTTTTTGTCATCGGACATCCAGAACCGAGGAGCTTTTCTTCGTATCTTGTCAGCTTCCAATTTGTCCTTGGGCAGTATATCCTTCTCAAGGAATACCATTATAGGATTCATTCAACTAGGCGCTGAGCTGATTTGATTGACTTGAAGCGAGTCCTCTGCTACTGGAGTGGGTGTGTTCAAATCTTCAATCATTATAATCCGAGGTAAGTTCTACGCCGAGGAGGTAGCGAGGGTAGCCAAAGAGTCCGCATGTGCATTTCCACCTCTAAGGACGTGGGACAATTCAAAAGACTCAAAATCTGTTTGCATATGCCTAACTCGGCTCAAGTAACTTTGCATTCTGGTGTCTCGAGCTTCCAACTCCCCTTTAACCTGGCCCATAACCAGTCTTGAATCCGAGAATATCTTCACTGTTTTTCTACCCAGCTTCTTAACCATCGCCATTTCCACTAATAAAGCCTCATACTCTGCCTCGTTGTTAATGGCTGAGAATCTCAACCTTAAAGACTTCTCAATGATGGCCATTTCAGGAGATATTAAAACCAGCCCCACTCTTGACCCCCTCTAGTTTGCTGCTCCATCCACATACACCTTCCAGGGAGAGGAATGTTGCATGGATATAAGGCCAACTGATTTTTCATCCATGCCATGCGGACTTGCACCTATTTCTTCAGGACCTTCCGCAAATTCGGCCACCAGGTTGGCGAGAACCTGACCCTTCATAGAAGTACAAGGCATATACTTTATATCGAAAGTCCCTAGGATTGTGCCCCACTTAGCAACCCTGCCAGTGTAGTCTGCACTTCGAAGTACAACTCTAAGTGGATACTGAGTTAGAACAACCACAGTGTGTGCCTGGAAGTAATGGGGGAGTTTCCGTGTAGCATGCACCACTGCCAAAATGGCCTTCTCCAACGGTAGATAACGCACTTCAGTCTCATGAAGTGACTTGCTCACATAATAAACTGGCCGCTGCAAGCCGTTATTCACTCGTATCATAACAAAACTGATCGCATAAGTAGCTATTGCCAAGTAGGTGAAAAGGACCTCGTCCATCTCAGGACTGGACATATTGGGTGGTCGAGACAGATAATCCTTGAGTTGCTGAAATGCCTGGGCACACTCCTCAGTCCACTTGAACCCTTTCCACTTATGGAGTAAAAGGAAGAAAGGCCTGCACCTATCCGCCAACCTGGATATGAATCTGTTCAGTGCAGCGGTTATCCCAGTCAATCTCTGAACCTCCTTGGGATTCCGAGGTGGTTGCAAGCTATTTATGGCCTTAATCTGGTCGGGGTTCACTTCAATTCCTCGGTGGGTCACCATATAACCCAAAAACTTCCCAGAGCATACCCCAAAGGAGCACTTGGATGCGTTCAGTCGTAGCTTATGCCTCCTTAGAACCTCAAACGTGTTGGTGAGATCCGTCACATGCTCGGCCACTACTTTGCTCTTTACAACCATATCATCTATATAGACCTCCATGTTGTTGCCCAACTGTGGTTCAAACATCTTTGTCATCATTCGCTAGAAAGTTAACCCCGCGTTCTTCAAGCCAAATGACATTACCTTATAGTGATAATTTCTATTGGGAGTGAGAAAAACGGTCTTCTCTTGATCACCCAGTGCCAGTGGGATCTGGTGATAGCCTTGAAAGGCATCTAGGAAGCTCATCCGAGGATGACCTACTGTTGCATCAACCAGCTGATCTATACGAGACATAGGGAAAGGATCCTTTGGGCAAGCTCTATTAAGATCTGTGAAATCAACACATATGCGCCATTTTCCATTTTTCTTCTTCACTACAACTGTGTTTGCTAACCACTGAGGGTAAAACACTTCTTTGATAGCCCCTGCCTGCTTGAGCTTGGTTACCTCGTCTTTAATAGCCTCGGCATGTAATTTGGACGGACGCCGAGGTGGCTGTTTCTTCGGAATAGCAGAAGGATTGACATTTAAATGATGACAGATAAAATCTAGATTCACTCTTGGGGCCTCATAGGCATTCTATGCAAACACATCAACATTTCTCCTTAGGACCTCAATCAACTGATCTTTCTCCAACGGAGGTAACAATGCTCCAACCTGAAAGTACTTCTCTGGATCATCACCAACATTCATCCTCTCCAACTCTTCACACTCAGTTTCCTCGGCGGACGTGCTGAGAAGGGTTCCTACATTCCTTGATTGCTATAAGT
Source organism: Quercus glauca (assembly GCA_023736055.1). Classification (NCBI taxonomy): domain Eukaryota; kingdom Viridiplantae; phylum Streptophyta; class Magnoliopsida; order Fagales; family Fagaceae; genus Quercus; species Quercus glauca. The sequence goes on along the minus strand of CM043315.1, from coordinate 52,891,885 downwards.
CATTCTCAACCGTGGCCGATGTACCCCACTCTGGTCGATATTGAATAGCCGCTATCATGCACTGCCTTGTCATGGCTTGATTTCCCAATATTTCTAATACCTGGCCTTCTGATAGACATTTCACCTTTTGATGAAGAGTGGAAGAAACAGCCCACAGGGTATGCAACCAGGGCCTCCCCAAAATTGTTGTATATGGAGAAAAAACGTCTACCACAATAAAATCCACCTTCACCACATCTGAACCTGCTTGCATTGGTAACCTAATCATACCCAACGGAATGACTGATCTACCCTTGAAGCTCACCAACGGGGAGCTATAGGCTGTCAGGTCTTGGGGTGTCAAATTCAACCCCTTGTATAAGTCAGGATACATCACCTCGGCCGCGCTCCCCTCATCAATCATCACCCTTCTCACATCATACCCCCCAATCCTAAGCGTAACCACCAAAGCATTATCATGTGGTTGTATGGTTTCTCTCTTGTCCTCATATGAAAAGCCCAACACCAGTAAAGTGCTCAGTTTTGCTTTCTTCGGCGCTAAACTAGAGCCCCTATCCAAACATTGAGACACAGACATTATCTTGGAGGGACAAGACCCTGTTCTCCCTGGGGCAGCAAATATAACGTTTATTATGCCCAGGGGGGCCCCTGAAGAGGCATCTCCTCTAAACGTCGACCCTGTCTGACTTCCTCGGCCACTGGAATGGTGCAGAAGGTGGGTCAACTTTCCTTCTCGGACCAATTGTTCCAAGTGGTCCCACAGGTTTCTGCAATCCTCAGTAATATGTCCATGGTCCTGATGGTACTGACAGTAAAAGTTCTGGTTGCGTTTCGTAGAATCCCCTGCCATTCTATTGGGCAGTCTGAAGAAGGGCTCGTTTTTTATCTTTTCCAAAACCCGTTGGACTGGTTCTTAGAATACCGCGTTAACCATCTGGGAGTTGGCAGATCCTGGCTGCCCCCCAAAGTCCCTCTGAGGACGTTTGTTGTTATACCTATCCGACCTAAAATCCCTCATCTCCTGAAGGATCGGTTTGGCCTTTCCTCTACCCCGTATATGATCCTCTTCTACTCTTCTGTACTTGTCAATTCGGTCCATAAGCTGTCGCATGCTGGTAACAAGTTTACCAATCAGGGAACTCCTCAGATCATGCTCAGTTGGAAGTCCCTCCTTGAAGGTATTAATGGCCACATCATCATTGGCTCCATTTACCTCGTTGAACATTTCCCAATATCTATCAGAGTAGGCTTTCAGGGTTTCCCCTTCTCGCATAGACATGGATAATAACGATCCCAAGGGCTAGACAACCCTCCTACAGGTAATAAAGCGAGTACCAAAAGCTTGGGTGAGCTTCTCAAAGGAGTCAATGGTATTCACCTTTAGATCGTTGAACCACCTCATGGCTACTGGCCCTAGGCTTGAGGGAAAAACCTTGCACATCAAGGTCTCGTCCTTAGTATGAATGGCCGTCCTCTGACTGAAATGGCTAACATGTTCCACTGGATCTATTTGACTATTGTAAATGGTGAACATTGGTTGATGGAACCGCCGAGGAAGATTTGCGTCTTTAATGCGTTGCGTGAAGGGTGATTTGGAGACTTGACTTAATGTTTTGTTTAGAGCGTCGTTCCCTAAGCCCTGTCGAGGTGGACTCTCATGTTTTCGTTCACGGTGATGTTCCTCACCATACGTAAAGGACTCACTGGGCGGAGTTCTTGACCTTCGTTTGTAACTGGTGGCATTTGACTCCTCCGAGGAATCCTCGGAGTTGTGAGCCGCACGCTTTCGTTGCTCGTGCCGTAATTCTCTTTTTAATTTGTTAATCTCCTGCTGCATGCCTTTGTCATTCTTCATGTGGGAGACGTGGCTTTTCCCATGAGAACGACCTCTATCAGGGTGGGTTGTTCGCATACTTCCCTCACGATCGCTTCTCTGTTCATGGATTACCAATGGATTACCGTGCTAAGAGCCCCTGGACTCTGCCTGATGTGGATTAACATCCATCTGCAGTGGGCCTGCCACTGGGTGCTGTGGTGCTCCCTCTTCCATCACAAACTTTGCACTTGTCTTTCTCTACAAATGGATTAAGCTCTTCCCACAGACGGCACCAATTATAAGGACTCAAATTGAATTGGACCCAAACAATAAAATTTTTAGAGAGCGGGCATAAGAGCTAAGTCCAATGGGTAGAAAAGAGACATAATCATTCTATGATGAAAGAAGCTTCAAACTAGATTCCACGATATCTGTTCTTCTCAGCTAGGTTTTCAGGGAATATTTCATTGGATTCTCTTGTGTTTCTCTTTTTTCTCTCAATGTCATATTCAGTCTTGTTATATACTGCCTTCTTTTTTCATTCTCGCCGTACACGTGTAGGTTTTAATCTAGGAGTTTCTTTTCGTCCCATCCAGCCTGTCCTGGAACCTTTGCTTGGCAGCCATAAGGCTGCTTGGTTACTGTTCAGGTATCACCTCCACATTAATACGACCAGAGAGTTAGCTGGGAAGCATTTAATGTGGAGGTAGCAGTTTTATGAGATATTTGCTATCTTTTCCGGTTCCTCCTTTGTTGATATTTACTTTTAGTTCATACGTAACTTTGTAAAGGATCTTAAGTATTAAAATAGTTACATTCACCTCGGAACTTGGTTCAGAGGTGGACCTTGTCCTCGGATGTAATTTGGGCTATTACACGTAACTTACATCTCTTTGTATTATGACGTTCTCAAAATAACATTCTTTAACCATCCTCGGACATGTGAGTGTCCTCGGACTGAGCCGTTGGGCCACAAGCCCACTCGGACAATAGGCCCCACAATTATATTACATAGAATTATTTGGATAAGTTAGTGTTTATTGTTATGTATTTATTTTTTATTTTTTTCTCATATAATTTTATTTAACATTTAAATTCAACCATATCCCCCATATATATCATTAAATTATTTATATTTCCACTCCTTTTTATTTTAAAAAATTTAAAATATAATATTTTGCCTAAATTAAATATATAAAATTGTCCACATTAAGTGGAGTAATGTTAGGGAAACACTCATTCTCACACCCAATGCATCAAAGGAAGAATGAAATACAAAACAAATCAAGTTAGAAACACTAAATTAAAAAAAAAAAAAAAAACTAATAATGCATATTTAATGTCATAGAATCATCATCAAATTTTGGAAAACGATAGGTTGCCAATGGAGAGAGAGAGAGAGAGAGAGAGAGAGAGAGAGAGAGAGAGAGAGAGAGAGAGAGAGAGAGAGAGAGAGAGAGAGAGAGAGAGAGAGAGAGAGAGATTGTATAGAAAAAAAAAACTAATACAAAGTAATAAAGAGTAGATAAAGAAAATAACCAAACTTCAATTAGTAATCGTTGATTGAAAAACAAAGAGGTTGTAAGGGGAAGTAAAAAATAAAATAGAGATTATTGTGTGGAGAACATTAAAAATTTTACAGTGTAGTAACATAAACCGTTAAATTCACTTAAAAAATTAAATCAATAATCAACAATTAAATACAATCATAGTACTAAATTTAAATTTAAAACTAAGCAAACTCTAACTATGGAAATCATATTAATCACAACTAAAAAAGAGATGTTCTCTGATAGTAGTAAAAATTATATAAGAAATAAAGTTAGAAAATTTAAAAATTCATTTTTTGACATTTCATTTAACTTTATTTATAATATATATATATATATATATAATATTTTCATACACTATTACTTTTGAAAATCAAATGAACAATGCTACCTCTCATTTATTGTCTTTGCTATGCAAATCATCAATTAGTAAATATATGATAATAGTAAGAAGCGTTACAAATGAGATCACTAAAAAAAATATATAAAATTAATTAGCCGCTATCATTATGGAGAAGTAGTTTATAATTTTACGCATCCAAAAAAGTGGAATATATAGAGTTTTCTTAAATGTATGCGTAAAGATTCACTATATATATGTGTGTGTGTGTAAAGGTAAAAAAAAAAGTATATTTAAGGTTTGTATTAACTTAAAAAGTAATGAAAAACCAATGGCTAAAATTATAGTATTAATAAAATATTTAATGAGATCATCCTAAAAAAATGATCACGCGCAACGGGCGGGTGTGCGACTAGTCTATGTATAAAACATTAATCAATCTAATAGATTACCTTTCTAGTTCCAGCTGATGATGCAGATCCATTAGCTTGATCGTCAGGCTTAAGACATGCACAAAACAGGTATGGGGCAATAAATTTGGTTCTGTTCCATTCCTGAAACTTAACTGTATTGAACCCATTGATGTCTAACTTTTCAATCATAAATTCAAGTGGTGTGCCCCCCTCTCTATCAGCCTTCACTGTGAAGGTAACTTGGTTTCAGTCATAAATAAAGAAAACAAAACTTATTGGCAGAACATAAGGATTATTCAAAACTTATCTGTTTTTGGATGGGAGAATTTCCAATATTCCATGATGCGCATAAGGAACATGAGCAGGGTCCATAAGATTCTCAATCAATATCTCATATCTGAAATTGCAAAATCGACATGTTCCCAATCAGATCTGCTAAGAGAAAGGAGGTAAGATATAAAAAGAAAAAGCAAAATCCAAATACAGGTGCCCAACTTTTAGTGATGCACATTTGCATACAATATTTATGCCAATTAAAAAGGAAGAATAAACCATTTACAATCAGTCAAAAAGATATGAACTTTCTTATGAATTTACCAAAATGAAATTAGAAAATATTAATACTTTGTCCTTCAGCATTACAGGTGCCTAAAAGTTATATAACATATAGCTGGAAAAAAGGCCAGATATAGTTACATGAGTAGAAAAAATTGAATCTATGTTTTCCAAGATAACAGGTTTTTTTTTTCAGAAGATAGTGGCAGATCATACCCAAAAGGAATATCTCTATTTCCCATTAAGTTAGTATATGAAGGATTATCTATTTCTGGGATGTAGGGGGGTTTCTTCTCCACAAGAATATCTTTGTATCGAGGATCCAAGTTTGGCCAAAACCAAACTATGTTGTTCTGCACAGTACTTGGATAAACAGCTACACATGCTTTCTTGGCTGTGTGCACCTGCATAATTATTTGGAAAGGTTATTCACCAATTGCATTGGCCAATTGATATCGTACGTGTACAATCCTCTAGCTTCAACGTGAAATTACATCATAAAATCCCATAACCAAATTCCATCTGCTATTGTAAAAAATTCCTGCAAAAACATTGACATACTCTGTTCCTTCTATTAATACAAAAAAATAAAATAACATTCAAAAAATGGATGAAAGTATACAAGATGAAGCAGAAAAATATAACGATCAACCAGACATGATTATATCAGTTTTGATTGTTTGTGTTATGCCTTGAGGTCATATAAATGAGGAAAAGCTACATGCAAATATAACTATTTCTATTATGCAAACAATAATTTAATAGTTACAACAGGAGGGGAAAAATTTAAATCCTGGATAACTTGAAAACACTTGGAAGTGCCAAACAGTAAAACTACAAGGCTCTTAGCCAATCATGCAAACAATAGAAAGATCCAATCTCAAAGTTTCTTCTTTACTTCTCTGTTTGTTCTTTGGAGGGAATGAGAGATACTGACAAAGCATCGAAGTATGGAATCTTGTCACAGCCTAACATTGGATAAAATGTAACAGATACCAAGTTTTCCATTCATATGTGACAAGAATCCTATCCAAATATATTAAAGGAATGAGAACACATGCAAAAGCATTTGCAAAATGTTGATCCCAGGTTCTTAACATGGGATATTTGAATTCAAGAGTTTTTACCGGAGGGCCATCAGGATTTGCTTGAGGGATGAACTTGCAGTTACCAGAACCATTAAAACACCAACCATGGTACACACACTGCAACCTGCCCCACTGATCAATCCTCCCTTCAGACAATGGAGCCAGCCGATGAGGACACCTATCATCAAACACTTTCCAAGTTTCCTCATTCCTATCCCACCACACAACCACATCAAGACCTATCACCTTTTTTGCATGTGGCCTCCTCTTGTCCAGGTCCCAGATTGGCATAACAGGGCACCATTGTGAATACCAATCGAATTTCTCACCTTGACTGTGAGTTTCAAGCGCTGGCTCAGGTGGCCTTGTCTTTGTGGGTTCTGTTGAAACCGTGGATGATATGGTGTTAAAAACCCTCAATTTTGATTGTTTTTTGTAGACTAATGAGAAAGCTGAACTGGGTGTTGGATTGGAATGAAAATTTAAAAACATGGGCCTTCTCAATTTTGTTTTATCAAGTGTTGTTCGGATGTGAAAAGAAGGAACTGCGGAAGCTCCGAGAGCTTCCATGGCTGCTTCTTTCACAGCTCAAACTAAAGAAAAGTGAGAAACGTGAGACTGTTCAAAACTTTATTATAATGGTGGACTGAACTTGAGGCCTAAGTTGTTGAATATAAAAAGTTGAAATTTTTTTTAGAATACTCTAGAAATTAATTTAGTAGGAATAATGGGTGAACGTGTATCACTCTGGCTCTCCTTGTGTCTCGGAAACTGAATCAACAGCATGCCATTTCTAGGAATTTTTGTTTTATATGACGTGAATAATCCCAATAGTAAGGGCTTGGTGGGTACAAGACAACCGACACCCACTCCGATAGGAAAAATTTTTCAATCATACTCTGCATGTGTCCCCTCTCGGGGTGATTGGGTTCTACCACGCATTCACAGTAATGGTCCTAAATTGTCAGATTGTTATTGAAAACTCACCTAACGAAAATAAGGCAACAGTTATGGTGCTATTCCCTGATGCAATCCTTGCGAAGCTTGAAGAAATAATTTAAAAGCCTTGGAGGAATCTGTATATATAGCCACCAATGAGCTACAGTTTAGTGTAGCTCAAAAATAACAAATAATATTTTTTTTTATTCTATTATCAAAAAAAAAACAATTTTCACTTTTTCACTTTTTCTCTTGTCCGTTTCTTCTCTGGGGCTTCTCCTCTCTTTCCCTATTTTTTTTAAAAATATTTTTTTCACTGTTCTTCTCTTCTCTCTCTCTCTCTCTTTTTCACTGGTTCTTTTTTTTTTTTTTCTTTCTTTCTCTCTTCTTTTCTCTATCCCTCCATCTATGTGGGTTTGGTGGTGGTGGTTGATTTTGTGGATTTTGGTTGTAGTGGTGGCGGTGATTAATTTTGGGTGTGAGTTTCTTGAATTTCGGCTGCGGTGATGGTTAAGTTTGGGAGTGGGTTTGTGTATTTTGGTTGTGAAAATAAATACAACGGAGCCAGCTCCGAGAGCTTCCATGGCTGCTTCTTTCACAGCTCAAACTAAAGAAAAGTGAGAAACGTGAGGCTGTTCAGAACTTGAGGCCTGAATTGTTGAATATAAAAGGTTGAAAATTTTATTAGAATATTTCTAGCTATTGATTTATTTGCGTATGATAATCAGGTAGATAAAAATGGTAGGAATATGCGGACGTGTAGCTCGCTGGCCCTGCATGTAGTTTTGAAACTGAATCAACGGCAAGCCGTCGCTAGGAGTTTTTATCTTACAGCACGAGAACAACCTTAATCAAGAAATGGCGGTGGGTACAACAAACCACCATGCACAAAATGCATTTATTATTTCTCATTTCCCTCTCACATGGGGTGCATTGTGGGTCCACCTTCTTGCGACAAGGAAATAATTGCACTCGATGAATGTAATAACCCTCCTCAGATATTGGGGTGAGTGTCAGTGGGGGCCATGCTGCACAAAATGCATTTATTATTTACCTCTCACATGGGGTGCATTGTCTACCTTCATGTGGCAAGGAATTAATTGCACGGGATGTAATAACCCTCCTCAGATATAGGGGTGAGTGTCGGTGGGAGTGTTGTATTGCATCCGCAAGGGGAGAATCCTCCTAAAAAGTCTATTATATATGATTGAGTTATGCTACTGACATAGAATGGGAAAAACAAAGAAACTTTTTCCATAAACAAACTGTACCTGACTTAAAATAAATAATAAAAAACAAATCTTTTAATGGAAAAAAGTATAGAAATACAATAAAATCTCACTATAATTTAATAATACTTTTGTTTTTAGCTTAGGTAGATCTTAGAATAATTTAATTTATTTTATTTTGACTAATGATAAACTAACAACTCTATTTATTATAAAAATATTATGAGATATCGTGGTGTGACTAAAACAACTCCTCCTACTTCAACTAATCTGCTTGACACAAAATAAATTCTACCAAACTTGTTAAATCTGTCTAAACTTTTGACCAATATTCATTCCTTTTTTTTTTTTTTTTTCACTTGTCCAAATTGGAAAAGAATTTGCTGCAAATTAAGTTGCAGCAACTCTTGCAAAAATACACACATGTTAATACTTTAAATAGATATCTGTCCAGAGTTAAATTTAAATAAAAACTTTCTTGTCAAGATTGAAATTTTTTACCAAATGACCACTTGACATATGTATATTTTGCCGGAGTTGTTACAACTTAGTTTGTAGCAAATCCTTACTATTTCCCTTCTTTTCATTTCAAGTTCAGCTCGTGAAACTAAAATATGATAATAATAATAATAATAATAATAATGTCTTGTATGGTACTAAAGCATTAAAATGTTCATTACTTTTTTCTCCATCTCATGCATTTTCATAGTTTCAAAATTTGAGTTTCTACCATAAATCCAAAATTTTAAATAATTAGAAGAATAGAGAAAAGTTGAAATTTATTTTAAGGAATCAAATTAGATCTCTAAACTTTATGTATATAGATTAATCTCTAACTTTGATGATTGATCTTCAGTAACTATGAATTAGATGTTTTACAATTGTTTAATTTTAATAGATTTTGTATGACAATTACTGTTTGTTTATAATTTCATTATTAATATTGATTAATGATTTTAGGTTTTTTTTTTTTTAATTATTTTGTCTTTTGATCTTGCCCCCCAAATTAGAATCCTGCCCTTGCCACTGGTTACACACATAGGTGGGGTCAACTTGCTATGAGAGAGATATTGTATATACCCACTACAAGGTATAATTTTGGAATGTGAAAAATCTTATTACACGCACATTATTACACAATTCATTTTAAAATTGTGTTTAATTTTAAATTTTAAAATTATGAAAAAAAAAACATGATTTCATAATTTTAACTGAAATCTTGATTTAAAAACACAATTTTAGTCCATGTGGCAATGTTTAATAAGGAGTTTATATATGGTAAATATGTAATAAGTAGTATGTGACTAACTGACTATCATTATTAGAATGCAATGTTGTGGACAAATCATTTCTTATATTGTTGGATCTTGATGGTTGTCTTAGGAGAGGTAACATTTTTTTTAAGATCATCTATACTACTACTTAAGAGGCTTCTCCTGTTTGGACCGGATTTTTTTTTGTCCAAAATATCCTTATTTCCCTAAGTTTAAGTAGAGACAAAACTAAAGGACAACAAAATAAAAATACATCTTTAACTCCCACTAAAACATTGCCTACAAAATAAGATTATTCTCCCACTAACCCACTTATTCAAAAACAAACTTCACGTTTAAACTTTTCTTTTTCTTTATTTTTTTAATTGGCCGAATATATATATACATATATATATATATTTTTTTTTTAACCTACGTTAATTTTTTTTTTTTTAATTTTAGAAACCCACATTAAAAAGTTACTATTTTTTTGGTAAAATTTAATAATTTGCATAAATTATAATTTGGAATTATTACATTTTCAAATCACAAAAAAAAAACCCCTAAAGGTGCGATGAGTGTTTTGCATTTGTACCAAATATTAAAATTATAATTAATACAAATTATTAAATTTTATCAAAAAAATAAAAAAGCCTCTAAAAACGCGCGTGATCGCGTGCTTAAAAGCTAGTAATATTAAAAGAGATCAACCATACAAATATCCACTTGGGGTTGTATCAAAAGATACAAAACGTAGTTTAGTTCCCTTTTTTGTCGGTGCATCAACACACTATTAGCCTATCTAAAGCAATGCCTAACTATTGATTGGAAGATCCTAAGAGAATATTCTAATGCTCTGCTAAAGGTCCTAAAATGAATTGAACACAAAATTGTTCCTTTGTAACCAGGGGTTCCAAATGCCCAAAAAATGAAATAAGGTTCCCCAATGAATTGGGTTTTATGAAGTGTGGTACGTACATGTGAAGTGAAGGAAAAGAGGAAGCTTTCAGCACTTCCATGGCTGCTTCTTTCACAGCTCAAAACTAAAGAAAAGTGAGAAACTTGAGGCTGTTCAAAACTTCCATGAACTTAAGGCTCTGAATTGTTGAGTAATAAAAAAAAAAAATGTAGAAAGCTTTATTAGAAATGGTTGTAGCTATTGAATTATTTGTGTTGATAATTAAGTACAGTGCCCGTCATAACTAGATGCAGTTGATGCCTTCACTTAAGGTACCACGTAGAAAAAAGGCTCTCAAATTTTAACCAATAAGGTTATTTTTTTAATTAATTAAACCCAAATATTAGCTAACAAATAAAATAATTTTTTTTTTATCAAATGAAAGACAAGAAAAAAAAGAGAAAAATGTTATGTCCATAACATTTTTCACAATATTTTTACAAAAAAAATCTTAAGCAACAAGTTGTTACAGACTATTATTGATGGAAAAAAAATAATTCTAGTAGTATGTTCAAATTAGAATCAGTAACAATTTAATACTTAGAATTTGTTGTGAAAAATATTGTAGATGCATGTAGCACTTCTCAAAAAAAAAAAAAAAGCAATACAAAAAAAAAAGTTCACAAGATTTTCTACAATAGTTGAGTTGGCAAACTTACTAGTTCTCATTTAGGTCCACCACTAACATCATTTTTTTACTTATTACTATTAATTTATCACATCAATAGGTGTGAAAAGATTTGCCAAAATTTTTGTATTTATATACTTTCTAAATTTTTTTTTTATATGGTTCATATTAATTAATAATAATTTTACATATAAAACAAAATAATAGAGTTTAAGTAGTAATATTGAATTTTTTTGAGTTATATATATATATATATATAAGGGCTTAGTATTAGTTTTCGCCTTGGCCCAGCCCCAAATGCATCAAGCGCCTCTAATTAAGTAGACACAGTAATGTGAAACGTGAGTGTGTGGCTGTGGCTCACTGGCTTTGCTTGCGGTTTTGAAACTAAATCGGCAGCCATGCTCTCCAAGGTAGATGGTCGCCAGTGAATCTCTGTGTTCAAAGTTTCAAGCCTTTGCATGGATTTGGCACTTTGGTTGTCAGGGCATTTAAGGGTATTTGAAATGTGTTCACTTTCAATTAGTACGTACAAACTACAAACTGTAATGTTATTTGACAGAGTAGTTAAATCTAAAATATAAAATCTTAAAGGTGTAAGATAGAATTTTGTTTTTGCCGGAGGATTTTTTTTTTCAATTACATTTGAGAATTCAAAACAGTCACGTTGAATTTCAATTTCCATAAAATATTCGCTCTTCATTTATTTTTTTCATTATTTCCATTTTATATAATCACTTTTTTAAAATACTCGTATCACTCACACTAATCGAAGAAGTGAAAATTAAGAAATGAAAAAAATGAGCAAAAAATCATTTTTTTTTCTTAAAATAAGAAAATGGGAAGAGGGATCGAACCATAATTCTCCTTATTGGGAGATAATTAAGTAATGTCATTGAACTACGAGAATTCTTGGTGAGTATTATGCAAGTTATAAACACATAAACACCAGGAATGTCATATTTTCCTTTGTGCAAGTTTCATTAACCTTTATTGAACACACATTAATGCTGAAGCCATATTTAAACCATTGAATATGGTGTTTTAAGGTTGGACAGTAAGTTAGACTAGCATCAGCGAAAAGCATGATCGTAGTCATGGTAATAGAAGTTTCTGTAGATGAAGCGAGCCAACCATCTTGAAGATGCATAGAATAGTACTGCCATCAAAACCATCGTGGTTCTCGCAGCTGCTGAGATTGTACCCTGCTTGGCTGCAGCAGCAATCGCAATTGAAGCAACAGAAACTACTCGGAGGACAACTTCAAGTACATTGAAACCTTTGTATGCTGCACTGCAGCTACGGCAGTTCACCACATGGGACCAGTACCTGAAAAAGATTGTGAAAGATAATTTCTATGAACCAGTTCTCATAAATGAATTATGAAACAAGTAGTGCTATGAGACACCACATAAAAGGAGGAATATGCGTGTAGTGGTCAGATTAGAAATTTCCTGAATCTTCTAAAAGGCCTCAAACTACACCATAATTTCCAGTCTCCTTGGCTTTCCACAGACAGAGAAAGAAAGAAGCCTCAAGGTATTATGACAAGTTTAACTGTGTAAGATGTTGATATAAGTGAAGTTTGCACCTGATCTCTTGCCGATAATTAACAAGAAACATGTTTAGCTATTTATTCTATGCATGATGCATCAAGAAAGATCTATCATGCTGTTGTATAATGTTCTAAAAAATGATACTATTTCTAGATAATCAAAAAAAGTATCAAATTCTAGTTTGATCCACATTGGTAGTTATATGAATTACCTGTCCATCAACTGCTCTCTAGGAGGAGTTGGGAGAAGAGCTCCACTGTACTTGCCTCTCCAATCAACTTGACCACTAGCATATTTGTTTATCCATTTTCTAAATCCAATCACAAAGGCATCTGATTTTGTTGGCACAAAACAAGCATTTTGCCAATTGGCAGGACCAACATCCATTATCTTACATTCCTATTGAAAGAACTCAAGAGTCAGATACCACTACTAAAATGTAATACAATGTTATTATGAGTCTCAATTTTTGTGACCAGTATGTGATACAATACATTTAAAGAACAACTGTCACAACCAATTTGCTTCTCTTCCTGCAAGAGACTTGACTAAAGACTAAGAGTGTGCTTGGTAGGAGGTGAAATAGGTGGGAAAAAAAAGGAGGAGAGAAAATAGGAGGAGTGTTGTTTGGTAAGGGGGGAGGGAGAGAAAATTTTCTAGTGGGGCTCAAGCATTTTCCATCCAGGCCCACACAAAATTTGTCTCTCTAAAATGGAAAGAAACCCAAGTGGGGGGAGTTTAATGGTAAAATGACAAAATTGTTGGCTTTTTTATTTTATTTATTTTTCCTTATTGTTTCCTGGGTGTTGTCTTCTCTTTTTATTTATTTATTATTTTTATATATTTTTTCCTTTTAATTTCCTGGGCATGGTGCTTTTTTTTTTTTTTTTTTAACTAGAAATATTTTTTTTTTGGAAATGATTTTTTATTATAATATATTTGGGAGATTTTTTTTTTGGTTGCTTATCACTTTTTTTTTTAAATTGTGCATTATTTTTTAACAAGGGTATATAAGTAAATTTATACAAACTCACTTTTTTATCCTTCCACTATTTTCTATCCTCATATTTTTTTTCACCCTTCCAACCAAACACACCCTAAAGCGTTGGTTGAAAAAATAAAAAACTACACTTCACGGTAGGGTAAATCACCATTTAATGGTGGAAATATGTAGGGAGCAATTTCTACCCTATCATATAAAAAGTTACATTTAAGAAAAAAATGAAAAATAATATTAGAATCATTAGACATTTACATGGAAAGAAATTAAGTTCGATTCTAAAAAATTGAATCATCCCTGTGCAGTGTTTAGAAAATATTCATAGTAAAGAAATGCTGTTATACTTTAAGCAATAATCTATAAAACAAGATAGAACTGGAAAGTGATTTTTTGCCAGATAGAACTGGAATAGACCACTTACCTAGATTAAAAAAAAACAAAACTTGCAATAACATTCAAAGAGATGGGAGTCACCTCTATGTGAAGAAGATATAAATCAGAGTCTATAATCAGGTTTTGTCCCATATGAAAAATCCATCGTGGTACAACTTTATAAATCCAATGACCAAAGTTTTGTGGGAAGCTCCATATCAATCTGCTACTCCCTGGACTAACTGGAATGCAAAAAAAAATTAAAAAAAATTCCTGCTGCACAGATGAATCCTGCATCAACCAAGATTAAAATAAATAGAATTACTAAGGAACGAAAAATGAAATACATAAATAAGAATTAACCAAAAATTGTGCAAGTTTCATCTATGTATAAAAGATTAATCAATCTAATAGATGATCTTTCTGGTTCCAGCTGATGATTCAGATCCATTGTCTTGATCATCGGGCTTAAGACATGCATAAAACAGGCATTGGGAAATAAATTTGCTTCTGTTCCATTCCTGAAACTGAACTGTATTGAACCTATTGATGTCTAACTTTTCAATCATAAATTCAAGCGGTTTGCTCCCCTCTCTATCAGCCTTCACTGTGAAGGTAACCTGGTTTCAATCATAAATAAAGACAACAAAACTAATTGGCAGAACACAAGGATTATTCAAAACTTATCTGTTTTTGGATGGTAGAATTTCCATTATTCCATGATGCGCATAAGGAACATGAGCAGGGTCCATAAGATTCTCAATCAATATCTCATATCTGAAATTGCAAAATCGACATATTCCCAATCAGATCTGCTAAGAGAAAGGAGGTAATAAGATATAAAAAGAAAAAGCAAAAACCAAATACAGGTGCCCAACTTTTAGTGATGCACATTTGCATACAATATTTATGCCAATTAAAAAGGAAGAATAAACCATTTACAATCAGTCAAAAAGATATGAACTTTCTTATGAATTTACCAAAATGAAATTACCAAATATTAATACTTTGTCCTTCAGCATTACAGGTGCCTAAAAGTTATATAACATATAGCTGGAAAAAAGGCCAGATATAGTTACATGAGTAGAAAAAATTGAATCTATGTTTTCCAAGATAACAGGTTTTTTTTTTTTTCAGAAGATAGTGGCAGATCATACCCATAAGGAATATCTCTATTTCCCATTAAGTTAGTATATGAAGGATCATCTATTTCTAGGATGAAGGGGGGTTTCTTCTCCACAAGATTATCTTTGTATCGAGGATCCAAGTTTGGCCAAAACCAAACTATGTTGTTCTGCACAGTACTTGGATAAACAGCTACACACGCTTTCTTGGCTGTGTGCACCTGCATAATTATTTGGAAAGGTTATTCACCAATTGCATTGGCTAATTGATATCGTACTTGTACAATCCTCTAGCTTCAACGCGAAATTACATCATAAAATCCCATAACCAAATTCCATCTGCTATTGTAAAAAATTCCTGCAAAAACATTGACATACTCTGTTCCTTCTATTTATACAAGGAAATAAAATAAGATAAACATTCAAAAAATGGATGAAAAGTATACAAGATGAAGCAGAAAAATATAACGATCAACCAGACATGATTATATCGGTTTTGATTGTTTGTGTTATGCCTTGAGGTCATATAAATGAGGAAAAGCTACATGCAAATATAACTATTTCTATTATGCAAACAATAATTTGATAGTTACAACGGGAGGGGAGAGATTTGAATCCTGAATGTCTTGAAAACATTAGGAGGTGCCAAACAGTAAAACTATAATCCTCTTGACCAATTATGCAAACAATAGAAAGATCCAATCTCAAAGTTTCTTCTTTACTTCCCTGATTGTTCTTTGGAGGGAATGAGATTGGATAAAATGTAACAGATACCAAGTTTTCCATTCGTATGTGACAAGAATCCTATCCAAATATATTAAAGGACTAATTACCCAAAAAAAAAAATATATATATATATATATATATTAAAGGACTGAGAACACATGCAAAAGCATTTGCAAAATGTTGATCCCAAGTTCTTAACATGGGATATTTGAATTCAAGAGTTTTTACCGGAGGGCCATCAGGATTTGCTTGAGGGATGAACTTGCAGTTACCAGAACCATTAAAACACCAACCATGGTACACACACTGCAACCTGCCCCACTGATCAATCCTCCCTTCAGACAATGGAGCCAACCGATGAGGACACCTATCATCAAACACTTTCCAAGTTTCCTCATTCCTATCCCACCACACAACCACATCAAGACCTATCACCTTTTTTGCATGTGGCCTCCTCTTGTCCAGGTCACAGATTGGCATAACGGGGTACCATTGTGAATACCAATCAAATTTCTCACCTTGACTGTGAGTTTCAAGCACTGGCTCAGGTGGGTTTGTGGGCTCTGTTGAAACCGTGGATGATATGGTGTTAAAAACCATAAATTTTGATTGTTTTTTGCAGACTAATGAGAAAGTTGAACTGGGTGTTGGATTGGAATGAAAATTTAAGAATATGGGCCTTCTCACTTTGGTTTTATCAAGTGTTGTTCGGATGTAAAAAGAAGGAACTGAGGAAGCTCTGAGAGCTTCCGCATGGCTGCTTCTTTCACAGCTCAAACTAAAGAGTAAAGAGAAGTGAGAAACGTGAGGCTGTTCAAAACTTTTTTATGATGGTGGACTGAACTTGAGGCCTGAGTTGTTGGATAAAGTTGAAAACTTTATTAGAATATTCTAGCTATTGATTTAGTAAGAATAACGGGTGAACGTGTATCACGCTGGCCAGCGTGCTAGGAATTTTTTGGCCATTTATGGTAAGAGATTTTTAGTAAGATTGTTTAAGTTATGTGAAAATATGGTGAATGTGTAGCATGCTGGCTCTCTTTGTATCTTTGAAACTGAATCAACAGCATGCTAGGAATTTTTTGGCCAATTTGATAAGAGATTTTTAGTAATGTTGTTTAAATTATATAAATATATGTAGGTAAAAAAATGTATAGGAATTCATAAAAGAAAACAACCACCCTCTCAGAAAGGAAACAATTTACAATCATCCTGTGCATGTGTCCCCTCTCACATTTGGGTGATGGTTCCAGGCATTCACAGTAATAGTGCTAAATTGTCAAATTTGAGTGATTGGTTTCCAGGCATTCACAGTAATAATGCTAAATTGTCAAATTGTTATTTTTAACAACTCACCTAACAAAAATAAAGCGACATTGATGGTGCTATTGCCTGATGCAATCCTTGCGAAGCTTAAAGAAATTATTTAGCTTTGGAGGAATCTGTTTATATAGCCACCAATGAGCTACAGTCTAGTGTAGCTCACAAATAACAAATAATATTTGTTTATTTTATTATCAAATAAAAAAAATATTTCTTTCTTTTTCACTCTTTCTCTTGTTCGTTTCCTCTCTCTCTCTTGATGATGCTGAAAAAACTACCAGTGAGTCACACGATACTCGCACACTTGAAATAACACCTGCACAACAAAAAGAGAAGACCTAACAGAGAGCACTAGTGTGGTGCCGGCCAAATACCCTCCGAAGGTCAAATTAGAACTTCTCACAACCCTAGAGTGCTAGAGAGGGGTCAATTATGCATACCTTGATTTGTGAGGGTATTGGGGCTTTTATAGTAGTAGAATGTTGACATTTCTTTCTTGGTGTAAAAGTCTTTTCCTTATAGGAATCCTCTTGAATAGTCTTAAACTTGATGGACAAGACATTTCTTTATAGAGAAGATCTTCATTAATGCGCGTATCTTTCGGAATCCTCTTTGTGCTAAGATTCTATTTACCTTGGGATTCTATGGTGGCTAAGTGTGTGTTGCAAGTATTTCCCATCTAGGGTTTCTGGCTGCCACGTGGGTGCTCGATCCGTCCCTGTTGCATCCGTTCATGCAGGATCCGTTCATAACAGACCTTGCACGCGTTGGGCCCGTCCTCTATCGGCCCACGGATGTGGAATCGTCAGGCCTATTTCATGGAGATCCGTCAACCTAGATTTTTACCCTCTTCATTTTTTAAATTATTTTTTCACTGTTCCTCTCTTCTCTCTCTCTCTCTCTCTCTCTCTCTCTTTTACTGGTTCTTTTTTTTTTCTTTCTTTCTCTCTCTTCCCTCTCCTCTTTTTTCTATCTCTCCATCTTTGTGGGTTTGGTGGTGGTGGTTGATTTTGGGTTTTGGCATGGTTTTATGGATTTTAGTTGTGGTGGTGCGGTGATTGATTTTGGGTGTGACTTTCTTGGATTTTGGCTATGGTGGTCGTTAAGTTTGGGTGTGGGTTTTGTGTATTTTGGCTGTGATGATGGTGGTGGTTAATTTGGCTTTGGCTGTAGGTTCAAGTTCGGCTATGGCAGTGAATTGTGGCTATGATTGAGGGTTGTTGTGGTTGGTGGTGGTGGTGCTAGTGGTGATGGCTTGTGGTTTTATTTTATTTTTTATTTTTTGTTGCAATAGGTTGTGGTTGCAAGTGGTTGTGACAATTTTTGTGGTTGTTTTTTTTATTATTTTAATGAGTTGTTTATATTATTTTACATAAAGTATAGAACCTTTAATGTTGGGTGTATTATAAAAAAAATTGGTAAAATAAATAAAATTACTTTTTGAGATGCTAAAAAGAGCTAAATTTCTTAGCATCATCATTGTGAATGCTCTGAAAGGGGGATACATGCACTGGATGCATGTAATACCCCTCTTAGATAGGGATGAGTGTCAGTAGGGGTGAGTGTCAATAGGGTGTCGTAGAGAAAGTATGCCATGCAATGAGAATATGCAGCATTTCTCTCATTGTAGGTGCATCCCATCTTCTTACTGTGAGAGAGATGTTGTATATACCTGGTACAAGGTATAATTTTCCCTCCGAGGATGGTGGCCCGTGGACCTTTGTGTTCAATATTCCACATAAATTAAACACTTTGCTTGTCATGCTTATTTTGGAATGTGAAAAATCTTATTACAAACTTCATTTTGAATCATGTTTTAAATGTTAAACTTGTGGGGGGAAAAAAACACAATTTTAATTGAAATCGTGTTTTAAAAACACGATTTTAGTCTATGAGAATGTGTGTACGGTGAATGTTTAATAAGGAGTGTGTATACAATAAATGTATAATAAGGAGTGTGTAACTATCATTATTTGAATGAGATTTTGTTGGACCTTGATGGCTTCTCTCATGAGAAGTAACATTTTTTTTTAAGATCCTAATATTAAAATAGATCAACCATACAAATATCCACAGGGGTTATATCAAAAGATATAGAATCATGATGTAGTTTAGTTCGCTTTTTTGGTCCGTGCATCAACACACATTTTAGCTTCCCTAAAGCAATGCCTAACTCTTGATTGGGGGATCCTAAGAGAATACTCTAATGCTCTGTCAAAGGTCTTAAAATGAATTGAACACAAAATTGTTTCTTTGTAACCAGAGGTTCCAGATGCCAAAATGGAAAAAGGTTCCCCAATGAAGGAGGGTGCCAGGCATGGTGGTCAATTTGCTAGCATTTCTATGGAGCCGTTCCAAGAGGTTTAGTTCGAAAAAATTGTTGTTGATAAAAGAAGATACAAACTGCAGCTGGAAGGTTTTGGCAATGGGACAATCTCTAGGAACATGTAGAGTTGTTTTGGTGCTTTATATCACACATCACATTCACAGCCAACGTCAACATTTAAACCTCTTTTAACTAGCAATTCTTTAACCGTGAATCAGAGAGCAAAGCCTTTCCAAGCAAAAAGCTTGATTTTTGGCAGAATGTCCAAAGACCATATCCAATTAACAATAAAAGGACCCAGATGGCAATTATTCCCTGCAGCAATGACATAAAGCATTTTTGGAATCAAACTCCCCATTAAATGATGAATCATAAAAGATGAAGTCCTCATTGCGATTAACACATCTCAAAGGATTGCCTTCTATACACAGCTTCAATACAGGGCCAAAAAAAAAAAAAAAAAACCCCCAAAGGATAAGAAGTTTTTTGACCTTTGGCCAAAAATAAAATATTTTCTACCATATGCTTTTCTCCAGCCATCTCATATAAAATTCTCTCTCTCCCTCTCTCTAATTAGTCATTAAAAATTTCAAAATAGATCCATAATTTGATTAAAAGAAAGGCTAAAATGCAAAACTCACATTCTAAGTTTCATTAGAATTTATTTTAATCATCTAACTTTGATTTCGTTCATTTCAGTTTTCAAAATTTCAAATTTATTTAATTAAGGTATTTCTATCAATTTTTGTGAAATGTTGCGGTTAATTGTCCAAAATTTTAAATTTAAAAAATCCAATTAATGACTAAAAAAATTTTCCATAATTTTTTTTAAAAAATTAATAGAAGTTGATGGAAATGCATTAATTGAATAAACTTGAAATTTAAAGGATTAAAACGAAAAAAAAGAAGAAGCAAAATTAGGAGGCTTAAATGAATTATAGTGAATATTTTTAACATTATAAATTGACAGTTTTAAATTAATCAATCAAAATTGTATTTTTTTGACAAAAAAAATTGAAAAAAAGGTAAACAATTATCATGCTGACATGGCATTGCTTATGCTAAACCACTTGCACCAACTGATGCAGACAATCCAACACACACACTCCTTTACTTTGGCAGTTTGGCTTCTTAACATGTTACTCCAAACAAAAGTACAAACAGACAGATCTCCATAACATACCAAACATCCACAAGTGTGTAATCAAAGTCATCTCTGCCAAAGACCCATCAGATCTCCATTTTCAGCTGTAAGTGAAAACCCTAACCCAATTTCTCTCTTTTCCACTTAAAGTTCCAAACTTTATTTCATTCTTGCACCAGTTTCAAGATCTGATTGCTCCCTGAATCAAGAAACTGAAAAGGGTATTTGGGTTTTTGGGTTTTTTTCTCTAAAAAGTGGAGAAAAAAAAAAAAAACCCGATGAAAGACTCAAATCCAAGCACTGAGCCCATTGGGCAAAACCTAATAAAACTGATAAGCAATCTGTGTTTCTCAGTGTTTGTGTTCTCAGTAATTATAATTACAGTAATTGCCATCACTTACCAGCCTCCAGATCCATGGCTTGAGTCTGCTCCGGCTCTGACCAAGCTTTTCACTGAATCTGAGAATGCCACTTTCCAAAATGACAATTCTATCCTCAAAACTGGGGAAGATTTGACTCTTGGGAAGGCAGAGTCACCGGCTTCTGGGCCGGTGGGCTTCTCAATCACCGAGGCGGTGATTGAGAAGACTGAAGAGAGAATTGCCAATTTGACACCGAAATCTGATTCGGGTTGTGATGAATCACGGGTCTTGAACTGTTCTGATCCCCGGGTTTTGCTTGCGGTTGAGAAGTTCAATTTGAGGGTTTTTAAGTCCATTGTGTTTTTGGATTATCAGACTCCGGTTAATGGGTCAAAAGAGGAAGAGTGTGATGTGTCTTGGAGGTTTAGGAATAAAAAAGAGAAGTCTTGGAGGAAGTATAGGGATTTTAGGAGGTTTAGGCTTGGGGTTGGAGAGAATTGTACATATAAAGTGGTGCACGCGGGTGGGTGGCATTCGGGTATTAATGCCCGACGGTCTAGGAGTAGAATCAGTAATGCCACGAAGGGCAGACCAAGCAGTCCTAAGATTGCCCCGCCAGTCCAGGATGAGGAGATCAATGACACGATCCCGAGTTTGGGGTCAGAGATGAATTTTAGAAAGGGGAAGTACTTGTACTATTCGCGTGGAGGGGATTACTGTAAGGGAATGAATCATTACCTTTGGAGTTTGTTGTGTGGTTTAGGGGAGGCTATGTATTTGAATAGGACGTTTGTGATGGATTTGAATATGTGCTTGGCAGCAACTTATAATCCGAGTAATAAAGATGAGGAGGGAAAGGATTTTCGGTACTATTTTGACTTTGAGCATCTTAAGGAGGTGGCATCAATTGTGGAAGAGGATGTGTTTTTGAGAGGTTGGAAGAAATGGGATCGGAGCCATAAGAGGAAACTGCCTGTTAGGAAGGTTGTGAGCCATAAGATGACACCGATGCAACTCAAGAAAGATAAGAACACGGTAATATGGAGGCAGTTTGATGCTCCAGAGCCAGAGAATTATTGGTATAGAGTATGTGAAGGGCAGGCTGCAAACTACATCCAGAGGCCATGGCATGCTATTTGGAAATCAAAGAGATTGATGAACATTGTTTCAGAAATCAGTGGGAATCTGGACTGGGATTTTGATGCGGTTCATGTAGTTCGAGGGGAGAAGGCACAGAATAAAGAGCTTTGGCCTCATTTGAATTCTGATACATCCCCTGAAGCAATCCTTGCAAAGCTTAAAGAGATTATTCAGCCTTGGAGGAATCTGTATATAGCCACCAATGAACCATTTTACAATTATTTTGATAAATTGAGGTCTCAGTATAAGGTCCATTTGCTTGATGATTACAAGGAATTGTGGGGAAATAAAAGTGAGTGGTACAATGAGACGATGATTCTAAATAATGGACGACCGGTTGAGTTTGATGGGTACATGAGAGTTGAGGTGGATACTGAGGTCCTTTATAGGGCAAAGACACGTGTGGAAACCTTCTACAATTTGACCAAAGATTGCAAGGATGGAATTAATACTTGCTGAACAGGTTGGATAATACCCTAATGCATATTTACTTGAATTGAATCATGCTTTTACTTCTTTCACTCAGTTTCAGAATGATACTCTTGAGTCAATTCAGATTTCTTTGTATTTTAATGTTCTTTTATTGTATTGATGAACCTTCTCTATGACTAGCTCATATGTGTACCATAGATTCAACTTATTGGAATGTG
The DNA here is from genome assembly GCA_023736055.1 of Quercus glauca. Classification (NCBI taxonomy): domain Eukaryota; kingdom Viridiplantae; phylum Streptophyta; class Magnoliopsida; order Fagales; family Fagaceae; genus Quercus; species Quercus glauca. Next base: position 52,869,393 of record CM043315.1, on the reverse strand, counting down.
CACTCTAATTTTTTTCAATACCAACTGTTGAGTTTTTATCTTTTTATTCTTGTGTAAGTATTATCAGTTATTATCTTCCACAAGTAAATGAATTCTTTTTCTTTGTGACTCTTCTGTTGCATTTAAAGATTCATATGCGAACATTCTGACCAGTTGGGAATTAAGGATGGACTGGAGACGTAAATTGCTAATGTAAGAAAGAAAGAAAGATTTCCTGGAACCCTTGTAAATTGAATTGCATGACTCTTATTGCACTGGTCAGTGAAACAGAACTGTATTATCACTCAGGCCTGAATCAGCTGTTCGAATGCACTGCCATCTCCTTAATGTGGTGTTGCTTTCTGAAGGTGATAGATGGCTACTTATATAGTTTTGTAATAAGCCTTCCCCAGTTGTAGCTTACCCATATAGGATGAAAAATTACTATTTAAAAATATATATAATAAATAGAAAAGGCAACCTGTGCAAGTACATTTTTCTTATTGCAATGAAAGTATTTGTTCCCCTTAGCATGCATATGTGGATTCCTCCCAGATCAGAACTTGAAAGATAGAGGCATGTTATGTTTGTCTTTATCTAATTAGAGGAACCATGATTTTGCTCTTTTGCTTTTTGAGGTGTCTATGTCTCTATCTCCTTTAAAATATATGGAAGTGCCCAGTGGTTTTCTTCCCTGATTTTGGCAAATTGTTAAGTTCTTGGTGGATCAAGAACAGTTAAGAGGAAAATGGTTACTTCGAGGGTAACTGACCTCCAGAATTTAGAGAGGATGAGAGAGTGAATATTAGAGAGGAAAACAAAGATAAGAAAGAATCAATTCAGTCATTTTACTTGGTTACCTTTACCAATGTACTTACAGGGTTATATACCCAACCCATCCCATTCGTTCCCTTAGAAACTAACAGCCTAACAAACTAAACTCTAACTAACTGACTTGCCAGCTAATATGCCAGCCCATCACTAACAACTAACATATCATACAATACCATACATCCATACATCCATACATCAATGTATACAACCCTCACATGCTCGGGTTCCTAACAACTACCCCCCCCCCCCCCCCATTTAAAACAGCTTGCCCTCAAGATGGGGAAATTGTTGTTGAAGTGTCAAAAGGTCCTCCCAAGTGGCATCATCAGAGGAACAACCGTGCCACTGAACCAGCAATTGAGTGATGGTCCTCCTGCGTAACTGAAGACTCCTGGTCTGCAGAATGGCCACCGGTTCAGGGGCAAGAACTCCTTGAGAAGTGACAGAAGGTAAACTGGGAAGAGGAACAGAGTTATGGCCTAATTTCGCCTTCAAACATGAAACATGGAATACTGGGTGAATGCAAGAGCCCGCAGGGAGATCCAACCTATAGGCCACTGGTCCCACTCTCTGTATGATCTTAAAAGGACCAAAGAACCTAGGAGATAGTTTATGGGAGGACCTATAAGCTACAGATTGCTGCTTGTAAGGCTGAAGTCTTAAGTACACCCAGTCCCCAATATTAAATTCCCTCTCAGTTCTATGCAAATCACTCTGCTGTTTCATCCGTGCTTGAGCCACAACCAAATTCTGCTTGAGTGAGGACAAAATATGCTGTCTTGATTGAAGCAAAGAGTCAACCGCAGCTACTTGAGTAGTGCCTGGAATATAGTCCAGCAGTCTAGGTGGGCTAGTGCCATAGAGAGCCTCAAAAGGAGTAAGCTTAGTTGCAGTGTGGTAATTTGTATTAAACCAAAATTCAGCCAGATACAGCCAATCACACCACTCTGAAGGTCTGTCAGCAGAGAAGGATCGAAGATAATGCTCCAAACTTTTGTTTACAACTTCGGTTTGCCCATCAGTCTGTGGATGGTAAGCAGTAGACATTGCAAGCTGAACACCCTGAAGCCTCATTAATTCTGCCCAAAATTTAGCAGTGAACACCGGATCTCTATCAGAAACCAAGGAAGTAGGCATCCCATGAAGCTTAAAAACATGCTGAGCAAACAAGTGAGCAACCTTAGCTGCAGAATAGGGATGAGAAAGAGCAATGAAATGCACATACTTGGTAAGCCTATCAACAACCACCATGATGACATCCATTCTTTGAGACCGAGGTAAACCATCAATAAAATCCATACTCACAGCTGACCAAGGCTTGTCAGGAATAGGTAAGGGCTGTAGTAGTCCAGCTGGACGGCAGGTCTCAGATTTCATTTGTTGACATACATCACATTCTTTAATATGAAGCTTCAAATCAGATTTCATCCCATGCCAGAAAAAATCCTGCTTCAGCCTATGGTAAGACTTAAGAAAACCAGCATGCCCACCCAAAGGACTGTCATGCACCAAATGAAGAACCTTGGGCTTCAGAGCACAAGTAGGCCATAAAAACACTCTACCTTTGTATAGGAGTAGACCATTATGCAGAGAAAAGAACTTAGGACAATTGGCCTCAATTTGCAATTGCTTAAGAATCTGTTGAACTTCACTGGAGGAACTATAACTAGCTTTTAAGTCATCAATCCAAGTAGGGCAGGGAAAAGAAATCAAACACAGAGAAGCTGAAGGAGAATCTTGGTTCCCAGCAACATCCACCTTCCTAGAAAGGGCATCCGCAACTTTATTATCACACCCCTTTTTATACTCCACAACAAGTAAGTAACCCAAGAGCTTAGCCAACCACTTTTGCTGAGTTGGGGTCGCAATCCGTTGCTCCAAAATGTACTTCAAGCTTTGCTGATCAGTCTTGATGACAAAAGGTCTACCCAACAAGTAAGGCCTCCATCTATGTACAGCAGTAACCAAAGCTAAAAGTTCCTTTTCATAAGTTGACAAGTGCAAAGCTTTTCCTTTCAAAACCTGGCTGTGAAAGGCAATTGGCCGGTGGTCTTGCATCAAAACAGCCCCTAATCCAACACCAGAAGCATCACATTCGATAATAAAGGGTTTGCAGAAATCGGGCAAAGCTAGAACAGGTGGCTGGCACACTGCTACCTTAAGAGCCTGAAAAGCTTCCTCAGCTTGCAAGGACCACACAAAGGCTTTTTTCTTCAACAAGGCAGTCAAAGGGGCAGCTATTTGGCCGTACTGATGTATGAATTTCCTATAATAACCAGTGAGACCAAGGAATCCACGCAAAGCTTTAACTGTGGTTGGCGAAGGCCAATCGTTCATGGCAGAAAGTTTCTTAGGATCAGCACTTACACCTTGACCAGAAATAATGTGACCCAGATATTCTACCTCAGGAATGCCAAAGACACATTTGCTTCGCTTGGCATACAATTGATGCTGCAACAGTAAATTGAGAACTAATCGAAGATGCTGAAGATGTAGGTCCAAGCTTTTACTAAAGACTAAAATGTCATCAAAGAAAACTAACACAAACTTCCTTAAGTACGGTCTAAAAACAGCATTCATTAGAGCTTGGAATGTAGAGGGTGCATTGGTCAAACCAAATGGCATAACCAGAAATTCATAATGACCTTCATGTGTCCTAAATGCAGTTTTAGCAATATCCTCCTCCTTCATGCGAATTTGATGATAACCAGACCGCAAATCAAGCTTAGAAAAAATGCAAGAACCTGCTAACTCATCAAGTAACTCATCAACAACAGGAATGGGGAACTTATCTTTGATTGTGACCTGATTAAGAGCTCTGTAGTCAATACACATGCGCCAAGAGCCATCAGCTTTTCTCACTAACAACACTGGAGAAGAAAAAGGGCTCTGGCTGTGTCTGATAAACCCCACCTCCAACAATTCATTAACAATCTTCTCAATTTCATTCTTCTGAAAATGAGGATACCTATAAGGCTTTTGACACACGGGTTCAGTGCCATCCTTTAAAAGAATCTGATGTTCAAACCCTCTGCAAGGAGGTAGACCAGTAGGTGTTTCAAAAACAGTAGTAAATTCAGTCAAGAGAGCTTCAATTTCTGGAATACAATGTGAGGCAGAAGGAGCGGAAAGAGCTGGAGATGCAATTTGTAACAAAAGACCTTTCTTCACAGGTGGTTTAAAGAACTGAGTGCCTTCATGAATGGTCAAACCAGTGGGCTGCAACCCAATTAATTTCACCCTGGAATTGCAGTGAGAAAACTCCATAGACATCTCCAAAAAATCCCATTGAATAAGACCAAGGGTCCTCAGCCATTGAGTACCTAAAACTAGTTCACAATCTCCCAAAGCTAATGCATTCAAATCCACTGTAAACACCTGACCTTGCATAGCAACTTTAACATTAGAACAAACACCCTGTGTACTAATGGAAGCACCATTGGCAACCTTCACTTCAAAAGTGACCGAAGGATCTAAGGGTAAATGTAAAACAGAAATCATAGCAGCATCAACAAAATTATGTGTACTCCCAGTATCAATCAAAATCACAAGACAATGACCATTAATTTTCCCTTGAATCCTCATAGTACCAGGTGAGGGACTGCCCAAAAGAGCATAAAGTGTAATCTCAGCCTCCCCTACTTTAGATTCAAACATACTATCAACAGACTTATCCTCATCTAATTGCAATAAGGTAGCTTCAGAATCATCAAGTTCTGCTAATTGAACATTAGAACTAGAATCTTGGAAAGGATAAAGTCCCTCCAATAGGAAAAACTTAGCAGACTTACAATGATGTCCAGGCTGAAACTTCTCATCACAGTTGAAACACAGTCCCTTCCTTCTTCTTTCTTCCATTTGGGCAGGTGACAATCTTTGTAAAGGCAGCTTTAATCTGGAGTCCATCTTCCCTTCAGGTCTGGGACCCAAAATTGAAGGCTTGGCAGAATCAAACAAAAGTCTTTGACTCCTACGGCTACTGTTAAGGTATTCTTCTTGGATTTTTGCTAAACCAAAAGCTTCATTGAGGTTCTTGGGATGCAGCATCTTTACTGGTAGTCTGACTTCATCCTTGAGACCACTAAGGAAACAACTCAATTTGTGGCTATCTGATAACCCCCTGATCCTGTTAGACAAGGCCTCAAATTGCCCTTTATAAGCCACAACATTTGAAGTTTGCCTCAACTTTGTGAGTGATTCCATAGGATCCTCATATGCAGTACTTCCAAACCTTGTCAAAAGAGCTTCCACAAATCCTTCCCAAGTAGCAAACACCCCATTCTCATCACTGTCTTGAAACCAAACCAGAGCATCTCCATCCATGTGGAAAGAAGCCATTAATAACCTCTCATTAAACGAAGTCTGATAGAAACTAAAATACTGGTTCGCCTTGTACACCCAAGAAGCAGGGTCATCGCCCTTAAATCGAGGAAAATCCAATCTCACACTCTTCGACATCTGTGAAATGGGTAAAGAAACAGCTTGGGCATTTGGAGAGGGAGATGAAGACTTTGAAGACAAAACTTGTTGCTGTCTCTGTTCTTCAGCTTCCGTGAGTTTTTGCAGAGCCAAACTAATAGCATTCAATTGTTGAGTGTTGGCGTTCAATTGTTGGGTGTTAGCATTCAATTGTTTGTTAATTTCTTGCAAAGAATGGCCATGATGATCTGTGGTGGTTTTTAGAAGAGATAAGGATTCATTGATATAGGCAGAGGATCTCGTTTCTGCCATGGAAGCAGGTGGGTAAGGCTCTGATACCAAATGTTAAGTTCTTGGTGGATCAAGAACAGTTAAGAGGAAAATGGTTACTTCGAGGGTAACTGACCTCCAGAATTTAGAGAGGATGAGAGAGTGAATATTAGAGAGGAAAACAAAGATAAGAAAGAATCAATTCAGTCATTTTACTTGGTTACCTTTACCAATGTACTTACAGGGTTATATACCCAACCCATCCCATTCGTTCCCTTAGAAACTAACAGCCTAACAAACTAAACTCTAACTAACTGACTTGCCAGCTAATATGCCAGCCCATCACTAACAACTAACATATCATACAATACCATACATCCATACATCCATACATCAATGTATACAACCCTCACATGCTCGGGTTCCTAACACAAATGGTGGAAGAATAACTGTCTTACAACCTTCCACTGCATCCATAATTGGTCAAACCCATAACTTGTCTTGCTTTGGTCACTGAAATAGAAACCTGAATCAGCTATGGAACTGCACTGCCACCTGTTTAACTGTTGCTTCGTGAGAATGTTGTGCTAATGGTCTTAATTTTGCAAAAGAGATGGGGAAAAAGGGAAAATCAGGGGAAGAGGAAACTGTACAAATGATATTTCTGCTAGCAATAGCATGCACATGGGAATTTATCTCTTAGATGGAATGATACTCCAAGATAGAGGTGGTTTCTTTTTGCCTCTGCAACTGGAAATAGGGTAGTTTTGCCCCTTTTGGCTTGTGGTTACAATTCATGTATTTGTGTCTATATTTCAATATATTTTGGTGTGTATCAAACATAATGTCCATGTTGGTCGATTCGTATAAGATTTCTGTGTTTGAGGAATAGGCTTCTTAATTAATGAGCAACATGGGAATCAAATCCATGCATCAAAGCATAACACATTAACATCTTCCCCCTAATTTTAGTGGTGACGGGTTCTACTGCAGCAAGAGCCAATAGCATTTTACACTGATGTGTAGGGTTGTGTATCCAACCTACTAAGTTGACAAAATTGACCCAACTCAACCCAACCCGATGCCTTGGGTTGGGTTGGAATTTTATTTTGAGTCTCAAGTTAGGTTGGGTTTGGGTTAGGTTGATAGTTTTTCAACCTATTCAACCAAACCCAACCCAACCCACTATATATAAGTTTATCTTATTATTCTTATTTTTATCTGTTTTGATTGATGCATCTTGGTATTTTAAGAATTAGTTTTGATGAATTTGAAAATTAGGAATATAATTTAGACAATATTATTTGAATTGTAATAGTTTATATAAAAAAGTAACTAAATAATTAACAAAAGTTCAATTTTTTACGAGGTGTGAAACATGTAAGCATAACCCGCAAATCTAACCAAACCTAACTGTTGGTTTCTACACATGTAATGGATTGGATTGGGTTGGAAATTTTCTTAACCCGACAAGCTTAAGTTTGGTTAAAAAAATGCTTCATCTCGACCCAACTTGACCCATGCATACTCTTGCTAATGAGTAGCCTGAAGCTAAATTATATCATGCACAAGCAACAATGTAAATGTTCCAAAATCCAATTGATTTTGTCAACCTGTGATTGTCTGCTTTAATGGTTGGATTCTGCTGTGTCAATCGCACTGCTATATCAAGAACATTCACTCCGAAAAAAAAAAAAAAAAAATACTTATATTCACCTGCAGTGGCATGTTGAAGCTATACTATATTTATTCCTTTTTCAGGAAAATATAAATATTCATTTTTGTGAAGTCAGTCTATCACGCACAAATTAAGAAAGGGTCTTTGCGAACAAGTAGCACCCCCTATCCATTTGGAATATCAATTCTCTCTTGTGAATCTTTATCCGCTTGCACACACAATGCCAACAGCCTTTTAGAAATATGGTGTTGTTGCAAATAAGTCCCATTTCATTCTTGGATGGCAAACAAAAATGAAGAGCTACAAACTTCCGTTCTGGTTTCCCTCTATGTTCCAACTTTGTTTTGGTGCTACTTGTTCATGCACAGGTATATATTCCTGTAGAAACATGTCTGACTTCAAGAAACAATTGATACAAGAGAAATGCTGTGTGTTTATCATATATGACAAAATACTACAAGTACAAGCATATTTTGCCTGCTCAATACCTTTGGTTGATTTTACAATTTAAGAAAAAAAAATCCAATTCGAAGTAAAATATACTGTCCTTGACCCTTTCATTTTGTCAAGAGAATGGTCTTGGAGCTTTAATAAATCTCAAGCTTTGAAGGTGACCAAAATTCTGCCATGGTCAGCCATACGGTACCCCTAAGAATTGACCTGCCTCTAAATGACTTAGTATGGATTGACTTATTTCATTAAATCAATTCAAGATGATTTTTTTTTTTAGTGTCTCATCAAGTCAACACCAAGTTGGAAATTCAGAGAATTTTTTAGAATTGAAAATTTTTAATGTGAAATATGAACAAAAAAATTATATAGAGTGTAAGTATCTGTTTGGCAAAATTATTTTTGCTAACTTATTTTACTATTCAGCTTATTTTTGTTACTATTCATTGATCTCATTGTACTATTTTAGCTAACTTTTATCTTTATCTACAACACTTTTAATAAAAAATTTTTAGTTTCAGCAAAATAAGTGGATTCCAAACAGACATTAAATTTAGTAAAAGTGGAATCAAAGATAAAAAAAGTTGTAAGTTTGCTGGTTAAAAATACCAAAAAGTAACTATTTTTGATATTTTGGATTAACAAATCATAATGATGGGGAGATTGAAAAGAATGTCAATCATATTATAAGATTAAGATAGATAAGTAGAGAAGTAAATTAGAACTATTGTGTGATTGTGGAAAACTTACTAAGTTAAGTCAAAATTTATAAGAATAGTTATACGCTACAATATCTAATGTTGAGCTATTAAGAAGCAACATGTTCATAAAATAAGTGTAGTTGAAAATTGAAATGAGAATGTTAAGACAAATAAGTATAAATACCATGAAAGATATGAAATGAAATGAAATGAAGAAATTCGTTTAAAGATTGGTAGCTCCTTTTGATGAAAAAATTGGGGAAAATCGATGAAGATAGTTTGGTCACAAGTAAAGGAAAATGGCTAATGCATTAATAGCAAAACGAGTGATTTGATTTAAGTTGAGGGAACAAAAAGGAGGTAAAGGAAGACCTAAATTAATATTGGTAAAAGTGGTAAAAAATTGACATATTCATTAAGGTGACAAAAAGTATGATATTGGATAGAGTAGAATGACGGAAAAAAAACATATGTTCAATTCCTGCTAGATTGGTTTATTTTTTTTTTTTTTGAGAAACAATTCCAATTAGATTGTTAAGTATTCATATTGATCCCAAAGTTTTGGGATTAAGGTTTTATGTCGTTATTGCATATAGCCTTGAATGGTATCTTCTTATTATTCCCTCAATATTTTCTTCTTTTTGTCATCTATTCCAGTACTGATGGAATAGAATTTTGCAATTTTATCAAAATACAAAATTTGTATTAGTATTTATGTCATTAATTAATGTACAAGTATATTAGTACCTCCATCTTCTGTAGCAGCTCTCGAGAAGTTTGTGCAGATATGACAATATTCCTAGCAGATGGATTAATAAATCCTTCTTCCACTCCTTTGTCAAACAATCCCAGCAAGCAATCATAATATCCATCAATATTCAAGAGACCTACCTGTTTTAGCAACCAAATAAGAAAATACAAATTAATTTGTTTATGTCAAACTTGTGAGCTTATGTAACATGTGGCTAAAAAGAGCCCCAAAAAAAGGGGTCACAACTCAGGGTAAATAACCATTAAAGTCAAGGTTCCTTTTTTCTTTTTCCTTGAACTGTTATTGTTTTTAACTGAAATAACATCCTCACTCTTAAATTTGATCTCACCGACTTTTCCTTAATGTCTACATCAATTTTTTTCATAATTAAATTTTGATACATGCATTGCATGAAGGTGATTGTTGTGACAATTAAGACACCATTAACTCTTAATTTTGGCTCTAAACCATATTGTCAAAGAAAGATTAGGTTAAGTGTGGACCTAAAAATGGGTGTTAAGTCTACTTCATTGCCATTGTTGTCACAATTGGATAGCTGTCAAGTTTGAGGGCCAGATCAAGCTATTAACCACATACAGCTATACACTTATTGCCCAGGTTGGTTTGACTAATTAAGATATTAAACAGTTTTTTTTTTTTTTAATTATAAAGTTGGGATTAGGAGAGGTATTAGAAACTATCAATGGTTTTCAAAATCCAAATGTCAACTCCCATGTATTTTTTATCTTAAAAAAAAAAAAAAACTCCCATGGATTTCTTTTCTTTCTTTAGAAAATAAAATAAAATTATATATAGCTTATTCTCTACTTAATGAGCCAAGAACTCTTGAGTCTTGAGGCATTTACTTGGCAAAGTTTGGGACTAATATAAGATTGAACCCCAATGCCTAACACCCTGTCCTCAAGCGAAATTTAACTTTAATTTTTTGTTTATTTCACAGCCAACTTATGTACAAAATTTTAAAAGTTTCACTATTTTTTTTTTTATAAAAGTAAAACTATACTTTTCTTAGATCCCAAATTACTTTTTAAACAAAATAAGCTAACAAAAACAAGCTAATTCAAATGGACTCCCTTTTTTTGGGGGTCAAACAACTAAAATGAATTTTAGGTGTTTAAGTATAAATTGCTAAATCTTCTGAAAGGAATATTACAGGATTGAAACGTTCAAAAAGCATTTATTATTTGAGAACATTGTATTCTGATACCATTATCTCCTACTTTAATCAAGGAATACTTTCATAATTGTAAATGGATGCTCAAATATTATGGGGTTGTACAAAAAATAAAAAAGGGAACGTTTCTTAATCTTTTCTTAATTAGTTGAGCTAAAACCATGTTACTGGGATCAATAGGTTACAACTTGAACTAGGAGTAGAAAAATATCAAATTGAATAGGGTGAGTGATCAACTTACTTAAACATGTTAAGTAGTGATATATCACAAAGAATAAACCTTAAAAGAATAATGACAAACATAATTTGTTTTGGCTGAGTCAATGAACCCAAAACCTTTGGAATGTAACTCTTCCCAAAATCAAGGATAGAAGTTGTGTTACTATATATTTTAGAAAAGAAAAAAGGAGATGACAATGGAGAGAAGGTGAAAAGAAATACCAAACAAAAAAGAAAAAGAAAAAGAAAAATTGGCATGCTAGATCTTGGTCAAAACCTAAATACATTTAAGCAAGAGAAATAACAAGGAAAAGGACTACAACCAGCGATGTCAAGTACTAAACATTGATATTTTTTAAACCGACCATAATATTTTTCTCGAAATCTGCATGTATAGTTCTATTAAATGAAACTTTAACTTCAAGTTGCATCCTAACAAATACCAAAATAATACTCTCAATGTGAACCACACTTTGATTTTCTTAAATGAATAAGTCAAATCTAGATATATCAAAACTTTCATTGCAAATATTCCAAATCAAAAAACTACAAGCAATGTGACTTGAGTGTAATTAATTACTTATACTTCGGAAGAAAAATTAATTTAAAAAAGTTGGATGGGCAGCAGGGAAGATTCCTTTAGCTATTATAACATCAATATTACCTTTCTTGGACTTTGAGGGAAATAAATAGTTTAATGCATGCTATCGCTAGGGTTGCTTAGTGCTTAGCTGCATTCCTTTGAAGCATAGTGGACAGACTTTTTGATTTTTTTTTCCCAAATTGATTTGAATTACATGACAATTTTTAAATGACCAAAACCATACATATATATATATATGTGTGTGTGTGTGTGTGTGTGAGAGAGAGAGATATTTAAATGGCTTATTAAGTAATCTCAAAACAAGTTACTTGATTTTGAAATAAATTATTAACTTAAAGAATATGTGGATGATCATTTTAATTGCGATGTATTGGATGATGAAAAATATGACTCAACTGCTAGAAGCCAAGTTTAGAAATTTTCAATAAATTAAATTGAGGAAACTTTTGGAACTCTAAATGTACAAAAAAAAAAAAGAGTTTTCTAGATAGTATTATGCTTGGGGAAGCACTATTAATTTGCAACTTGTCCTTTCAGATAAAATAGAAAACATGCATTAGCAATTTAACTTACTGGTTTGTCATGGATGCCAAGCTGGGACCAGGCTATTATCTCAAGCAACTCTTCCATAGTACCATAACCTCCTTCACATTCATATATAGGGGAAAAAAAAATCAAAAGGTTGCATCAATATTATCTTAAAAAATGAAATCCTCATTATATATATATATATATATATAAAATACTTACCAAAAATACATTCTTATATTATATAGTATAATGTATTTCTTCTTTTCTAATTAACAAATATTTGCATACCAGGAAGAGCAACAAAAGCATCGGCTCGGCGAGCCATTTCAGCCTTCCTTTCATGCATATCTGATACAATCAACACTTCTCCCACTGCATGGCCAGATATCTGAGAGCAAGTCATAATTAGTAATCACATCCACACGAGAGAGATTGAGAGAGATGTTGATGTTCATACCTCAAGTGGAACAAGTGCATTTGGGATAACTCTAACCAAAAAGGAAAAAAGAAAAGTTAGAATAAAAACAAGATGTGCATGAATACATGAATTAGACCAAATTTCTTGGTCTATGTAAATGGATGTATATGCACTAGAAAGAGGCTTTCACATACATTAACTACATCAAAGAAATATTGTTAAACTCTATATATAAACTGTAAAGTTTAATACTAGTTTATCAAAAAAAAAGTTTAATACTCATTTGCTTCCCCCATTGAATTCCTTACCCTAGAACATGACATCCGCCATCAAAAACTGTTTGAGAAACCAACCCCATCAGCCCAACACTCCCTCCTCCATACACCAAATCCATCTTCTTCTCCACCTGCAAATAAACCCTCAAATGAATCTTTGAAACCCCACCTATTGGTGTTGGTGTTGGTGTTGGTGTGTGTATATAAGAGAGAGAGAGAGAGAGAGAGAGAGAGAGTACATACCAATTCTCTTCCAAGATCAAGAGCTGCATCACCAAATATCTTTCTATTCCCTGAATTACTTCCACAAAAGACACAGACCCTTTTGAACTTACCCATCTTTCTCTCTTCACTCCAAAGTCCAAAAAAAAAAACTACAGAAAATATATATTCACTATACAATACAACCAAGTCCTCTACACATCTCTACACATTGACACATACATAAATATGACAATATTATTATAATATTAAAACAATCGAATGCTAGGTGTAGGACGTGCGTGACACGTGAGACATGGTGTTCATGGCCCATATATATGTATGAAAGTTTTTTTTGAGTCAAAGGCGATTCTCTCTTTCTTTTCCACCTTTTGTTTTCTAAATCAGATTTGTTTTAATTTGGTGGGTGCACCAATAATATACACTATTCATCACCTCCTTGTGATTCAGGGGGCAGGTTCATCTTTCCTTGGATTTGAAAAATCCAATTAGGTGGCTAGTTGCTTAGTTTTGTATCACATAAAAGGTCACTTCTTCCACGCAGCTTTTTTTTTTTTTTTTTGGGTGCTGCTCATGTTGTCCCCCTAGGAACTCCCATTGAAGTGGAAGAACAATAATCTGTACACTCTCTTAATTTTATTGGTAAATCGTGGGGTGTTTTTCCTCTAATAGCATTGATCATTTAACCATCTGGGACACTATTTCTTATATAAATAATAAATTCTCATCGTCTATTATGTGTTTATTAATGAGCTCCACTACATAACTGTACTCCAAAGTAATGACAGAAGTAAAGCTAGATCAAGGGAGCTATAGGCTTGGATTTTGAAATTTTTTTAAAGATTCTAATTTTTAAAAGTATTATATAAATATAAAATAGACATAAAATTTTTGAAATTTAAATCCATAATAATTAATTATACTTGGTCCTCTCAAAATTAAAACTTGGTCAAAAGATCCCAATAAAAAAAAGTTAGGTATCTCATTCCTATGACGATGCACTGTAAGATCAAGTGTGTCTATGTGGGATGAGTGTTGTTTTTGACTTTTTATGAACATTAAAACATGTTTACTACTAATTATTTGGATTGTTTTATTTCGAACGACTTTTGCTGTTAAGTTATTTTCGTCTTTGGTTGTTTATTATTTGGGACTTAAAATTAAAAGTTTGGTTCCTTTTTTTTTTCTTGGTAACACTAACTACTTTTTTAGTTCAAAAAATATGTGACATATAATTAGATGATAAATATGACTTTTATTAGTTTTGGATGGAAAAATATGACTTTTATTATTTGATTGGTAAATAATGGGAACCTAGTAACAATATTTTTTTTTTCAAATAAAAATGCAAATAATTCAAACATAATAATTTTGTGTATTTTCTTTTAATAATAATTCGTAAAAGGAATTTAATTAGAATGATGCCTCAAATACTATATATTTTACTCTATTGACCTTACAAACTAATGTATTAATTTTTAAAAACTCAATAAAAGAGTCATTAAGGAATTTATTTATTATATGTTATTGATGTGCCACCAATCAAATTCATTACCACATCTTTTTGTAAATATTTTGTATAGTAAAGTTGGTAGTAGCATTGGTATTATTTATTTATTATGTTGTGGTACTAATCGCCTTCATTATCACACAAGAATTTGTAAAATTAGTAACAGTTTTGGTATTTTGTTAATACTAAATAAAAACTAGTTTTCATTAAAAAAAGATATTTATATTTTGCCCCTCTTAAGTTAAAATCCTGGTTTCGTTCGTGTCCCAAAATATTGAAAAATTACTATATATCCATGGGACCTCCACCTTCTATTCCTTAACCTATTTTCCATCATTAGTCTCGTCAACGTTAATTAGCTTGTTATTTATATTTTATGATCATGTTTGATAAACTAGTAGTATCTGACATGACATGGTTCTTTATTGCCTCTATAGGTCCCTTTTCTTCGTCATAACTTGGATTTTAAGGGGGATGATGACCTAAGAAGATCATCATCCAGATACTCAAAAACCTACTAATATTAACAATTTCCTAAAAAGTTAAATACTTGATGTAGTCGTTAACACTTTATTTATTATATATGACAAATTATTGGTAACTATAACCTTGAGCTTTGTCAAAGAAAGAATGAAATTAGTAAAACCTAGTCAAAAGACTCAAAAGCAAGTAAAGGGGGAATAGTTAAGGTGATCTTAAACATTTGAAAAGCTTTTCATGATCATGTCCTTCGTTGAGAGATTATCTACTCCTCTTTAATTAAGGACCACATGAGCTAGGTGATGTGATCCTTCAGAAAGAGTGAATAATTTCTCATTTGTGTACTAAATAATTATTTATAGCGCATTATTGTCTTCTATTTGTTATTTGTGAAAATACTTGGCATTATGATCATGTAAACTTAGGACTTATTTGCCTAATGTTATATATATATATATATATATATATATATTCAACTTATTTAGTTTGTGTTTAGCTTTTTATAGATATAGATGTACTTTTACTCAATATATTTTCTAAGTCTAATAATTAGACCAATGAAAATAAATCCTCTCAAACAATCACTCAATCGATTATACTAGAGACAAACTCAAATCAATGTTAAATAAATATAAATATACAATGAGCAATAGAGAGATTGCAGTCTTCCAAAACGAGATGAGAGTAGTGTTGTGTACTTAGCTTTTCTTACAATTTGTGAGTTCTAATTAGTTCAACTAGTAAAATCTCTTGTCATTAAATAAGAGATATGAGCTTCAAATAACTCCGCTAATATCAAAAATTGATTGATGTCTTAATTACTTGATAATAAGAACAATCATTATAGAATGAGTGTCATAAGTTGAAATTCTATTATTGTATTTTATATATATATATATATAATAAATAAAATAAAATAAAATAAAAAAACCATCTTTTACAAGTCCTGTACCCACTTATATGTTCCTTTTTTGGGTATTTGGTACACTTGTAAATGATGACCACTTCATCATCCATGACCTAATTATGATAGGCAAGGTCATGGTATAAAAATGGGGTTTTGAAGCGTGCGTTAAAAATGATGATGATGTGGGGGCCAATGTGAGCCCACCACTGATTAATTCAAAGGATTTCGTGCTTAATTATGTGCTTCAATAATCATGTCAATTGCTATTGGTGAGATCCACATAAAACTAGGAACCAGAAAGACAATTAAGTTAACCAATTCTTTTGTTCTTAGACCTCGGTCCTCTGCCATATGGAAAGTGTGACCCATTACCCCCATATGCTCTTTCTACATGAAAGCCATTATAAATTATTCCATTCAATAACTCTATATATATAAAACAAAAATTCACAGTGATTTTTCACAAAATATTGAGTGGCTAATAAAATAAAAATGGTTTTGACCGTAAATGGCACCATGTGAATGCGATGTTACACCAATCATAATCACCAAGTTGAATTTTGTTGGTTGGTGGTTTCATCATAGATTTTGAGAAAAATCAATATTTGTAGGAAAAGAATGTGAAAGTAATGGAGGCAGGAAAATTTTAGCTAGCTAACCTTTTTTGGGTCCTTTTCAATGGCCTATTGGTCCATGATTTATTTTGTGCAACTCAAGATTCATGCAATCAAGGAATTCAAGAATTTTTAAATTCTGTAGTACTTACAAATTTCAAAAAAAGTTTCATAAGGTTTTTCTCCCCCGGGAAATTTTGGCTACCTTTTTTGGGTCCTTTTCGATGACTATTGGTCCATGACTTATTTTGTGCAATACAAGATTCATGCAATCAAGGAGTTCAAGAATTTTTAAATTCTCTGTACTTACAAATTTCAATTTTTGTTTTAAGGTTTTTTTTTTTTTTCCCACATGCACATTTAAGAACAAAATATGATTTAAAAAAATGCTTCTCCATGTTGTTTTTCCCTTTCTTTTCTCCCTTACAACAAGTGGGCAGAGGGGATTTCAATTATTCAAATCTAAGTTCTTCCTAAAGAGAGAATTAAGGTAATGTTATTAAGTTATAAAACTCTTAACATTCCTCTATGCATATTGTTCTTAATTAATTTACTTATCCTCCTTTGGCTTGAATTTTAATTTTTTTTTTCACTCAATAAATTAGTTTTAAGATGCTAAAACATGTTTTCTTTTTTAAATGAGACTACTAGAATGTGGTTGATTCAATGTTTGTTTGAAACAATTTATCTAATTTTTTGCTATAAATATTATAGATAAAATCTAAAAACTAAATAAAATAAGTTGATTGATTTTTTTTTTTTTTGAAAAAACTGTAGCAAAAAAAAAGTAGAGTAAGAACCACAATAAGCAAAAAAATACTTGCATTTTGAGGGGGAAAAAAAACAATAGCATGAGATCCACATTCAGTTAATTGTATTGATTTTTTTACCAAAAACATAATAGTGAGAGCCACAAAAAAGGAGAATGAATCTCCTTTATTGTGGGACCCACGTAGGAACTACAAACCATAAGAATAAAAAAAAAAGACTTATAATTTAATCCCAAACGCACACTAGTGTGAGGAATGTCAAGCTTCAAATGATTTCAATTTCATTATTTAAGCTTCAAGCTTCAAATGATTTCAATTTCATTATTTAAGCTTCGAATAGGCCACTTATTGAAAGGATGAGTTCGAGCCCTTCTTTTCTTTCATTTTGGCCTAAGCTTAAAGTTGAAAACAGTTGTTGATTCATATGCCAGCCAGCTCGCTCTATCCTAGCTTAGCATTAGAGTGTATACATATATATTCTAGCTATTTCTGACCTACTAAATTCCTAATTAATTTGCAGTTCAATATATGAATTTCCACTCCCAATGACTATGAGACAGAGAACATTATAAGCTAAATGTGAATATTTTGTTGGTAAGATTGTCCCCCTACTCTAAATAAAATATGAATCAATGGTTAGTAGTGATGGTTACTTACATAGATCCATATGGTGGAATCTAATTTAAGCGACGGTCTAATCATAGAAAAATTTGAAGTCAATACTAGGGGAGGGGAGAGAGACAGAGGACATTAAATAAAAAAAGTTAATGATGTGATTGGTTAGGGTGTAAATCATATGTTCAATTTTAAATTTAAAGTTAAATTATAAAAAATTCAATTATCAGTAATTCACATTAAAATTCACTTGATTCTACGTTGAAGTTGAATGAAATGTACCACGAAGAATAAATTATAAATTATCCCACCCAAAAGAAATAAAAGAATAAATTTCAGTCAATTCAACTAGTAAAATGATAAAGTCTCTTATAGTCAAATAGGTTTGAACTTCGCTTACACTGAAAAATTAATTAATTTTTTACCCTAATAATAAAAAGATATCATTATGAAGAAGACAACATAAGTTGAAATTCTATCGCTTCTATAAATAAATAAAAAATTAATAATTAGGTTGAGATAATCAGTAATATGATTCATTTTGATTGGGGACTTAGACCCACATCAATATTTGTAATAGAGAATCAGCCACAATATCAGAAGACCAAACTGATGCTATACACAATATGTGTTTCACGACTGTCAGAACAGTATTATCCTATGCAATGGCCTCCTCTGACTGGTTCACAACGGTTAAAAGTCAGCTAGCAACATATAAAATCTGTGCATATCTCAACCAGTCACATACACGGCTGCTAAGATGTGAACCTATTGTATATTTTATTTTCTCTTCCATAGGAAATTAGGCACTGAAAACTTCTTGCTTCCCAGGCCAGCCAACAGGTCCTTTAATTTTTCTGGTTCATAGGTATTGTATTTATCACAGATTCATGTCCTTGAGATCACAAACTATCTATTTATGTGTCATATGCATGATCACCAAACTTGTCAATTTTCTGCATGCTCATAATTGCTTGCTGAATAGACACATATCCTTTCAAATAGGCCTAAAGATTTAAAAGAAGTGATTCACGTAGAATGGACAAGTTCAATTTGCTTTCCTTAGCCAAATTTGACACGACTTTCAATAATTGAAGGGTCCCTCCACCATAACCAAGTTAATCATGAGAAGATGCACCTATATCAATGGCACTGTGTCTTTTAGTCTCCATCAATCCTGGGAAATGGGATGACTATAAACCAAACCAACCAGTAAATTTGATGCATTTAACTATAAACAAGTGTACTTATACAAAACTTAGACATATAATTACAGATAGTCTAGGAAGGCTTAGAATTTGAAGATATATAATAAATGTGGTCCGAACCAAAGCATTTTAAAAGTTTGGATGAATGAAATGCCACAAATTTCAAGCATCAAATCAAGAAGTGCTGTAACCCCACGTTTGAACATGACTGTAGACTGTAGTTCAAAAGTGAATTAATGTGGAACTTGATGACCAGCAGTACTGCCTTTGAGAAAGGATAGGCCATAAAAAATTTTGAGACGCACTAAGAAGGAACAGCAACAACCTGAGATGCCACTGGATCAGATAGTTGTGGAGACACTAGTTGATGTTGATGGTGTAGCATGGCGTGCAACAAATGACTCGACAAGTGGATTCACAAGGTGAGGTGCTTCATCCTTTATTGCAATCAAAAAATTATTGAAGTCATAAAGTTATTATCATCAAACATATTCTATAGTTCATAAAAAAGTCTGGTCAATAATGAGCAACTATATTTTTAGTATGGACAGGGAAAAACAAATTTTGTTTCCACAATTGGTTAATGAATGATTTTGCATTGATGGAACACCAGAAACCAGTGCTTTAGAACCAAAATAATAGCATGTGCATAGGAAGTTCTGTTAAGAGCCTAACAGCCCCTACATATCAAAACTTTGGGTTCATTTCAATTTTATTTATGTTTCCTAGGAGATTCAGAACTTTTAAAAACTACTTTTTTTTAATCATTTATAAAATTTATATTATAATCCTTACTATCTTACAAGTTTTGCAGGAGCTACATTTTGAAACCAAAAATAAATCAATATAAGTATATAAATAATAGACAAAGTTTTCCTCCAAACTGGTTCGAAGTAATCTCCTTCAATATGTTACATGGCAATTGATAAAACCATCCATGTGTATTATTTAAAAAAATCACATGCTTATTAAATATGTCATATGACTAAAAGTATATGCAGATGATTTTATCAATTGCCACATGGTGGGTTGGAGAAATTTTCCTCTAAATTAGTTTGGAGGTATACTTTTTCCATAATTAACCCCCAAAAAAGGTGTAAAATACTAATTATTGTCACATAAAAACACTGCCAAATCAATGCCTCCACATGTGCCTGGGTGGGTGGTGGCTTGGTGGGGTTTGTGTGTGAGAGAGAGAGAGAGAGAGGGAGAGAGAGGGGGGGGGGGGGGGGGGGAACCTGGGGGCAGTGCCCAACATTGGGGAGGACAATGAAGTCTTCAACAGAATCAAAATTCTCATAGTTTCTTCCAAGCTCAAGGGGTTCCCATGGATCCTTGTCACCCCATGCTATTAAAATAGGACACTGTAATGAAGAAAAAAGAAGGGTCATTACCTAGTGCTATTACCATTAAATGGATAGAATTTTCCTCGAAATCATTACTGGACAATTAAAATAACCTATTCATACGTACTATCAGTTACATGACTTGTGGCTTGTTCAGAATTTAGATTACTTATTGAACCAAATAAACGTTGATAATCATATAAATTGCATGGATTAGAGAATATTTCTCAAAACTAGTTTAGAGTAAAACTCTGTCCCATTAAATGGGATGCTAGAAGGGTGGGTAATTTGCAATCAAAAAATTACCCACGTGCTTTTTATCTTATGTCTTTTTGTCATTTTAATGGTTGGGTAAATAGATAAGGGTTAGATAAATTGTAAGATTAGTCTTTAAATAAATCTCATCAACTTGTAGTAGATAAAGATTGGATTTCTTTTGAATTTTAATTTACAATTATCTTGTAAAGCCATCTATTTATATGGCTTAATGTTGAATAATAAAGGAGGCTGAAAAATATTGTTATTGAATGAAAATTTCACTTTGGAGGTTTGGAATCTTTCAAGGTAGTCCAATTTATCAAACTAAAGACGTTGGTAGTTGGTTCCCTCAAAGCAACCAAAAACAATTGTATACATAACTTGCTGTTGTTGTTTTCTTTTTCTTTTCTTTTTTCTTTTTTTTTTTGGTATAAAGTGGCTGCTTTCAATACTTGGATTAGTAGGAATGTAGGAGAGAGCTTCACACATATATACTTAGATAAGGCTAGAGTAGGATTTCAATCTCATATTATAAATAAAAAATAAAAAATTATCTTCAAACTGACCTTTACTTGAGGCAGAAGTTCCTCAGGAAGAGGGCCAGCCGAGTAGCAAATAAACTCAAGAAACACATCAGCAGCACCAGGTTCCAGTCCTGGATTAAGTATTTTCTGAACTAGTTCCTCTGTCACTTGGGAGGTGTCATGGTAACACTGAAATGATATCCATTATTCATCATAAGCAATCGACAGCAACAATGGTAGAACTGTATTCATTATTTTCATTTAGGAAAAATTATCTTGTGAGACCAGCATATACACTGCCCCCTTCAACATATGGCTCCTGCAAGTGTGTGTGGCCCACCAAATGTGAGGTGGGTGCTACATAAAACTGTCTCACAAGATACTTTATCTACAAACTAGTTAGAATAGGTGTTGTAAAACGTTTACATTCCCTAGTGTGCACAGATTCACTGCACAATTGTCAGTCTATGACAACTTGTAAACCTTTTCTCTCTAGACTAACACTTTTGACTTGAATAGTTCAGTAACTCAAGCACCGCAACTCCAGAAATGAAATCTCACTGTAACTTTTAAATGATTTAAGATTCGATTTTCAAGGATGCTTTTTATTAGGCAAGAAATACAGAGAATATGTAACTCAAAGACAACATAGTCAAGCAGGTCCCACTCATAGAATATTTTGTCTTTTCCCATACATACACTTAACACATCAATTTATATGCATAGACAAGCTTGCCAACTAGTCTAGTACTTGCTCCACTTTTCCACCATTATGCATTAAAGCGTTTTACTTGTGTATGTAAAAAGGGAAGAGGTGTAAACTTCTCCACTTTTTGTGATAAGGAATCTATAACAGTCATTCAACTGGGAATAAAATGAGCATGTACCTTAATCAGATCAAATTGGATGGCATGTCGATAAATTAAATCCAAGCTTACTTTTTAAAGATTTAATGCATATGGGATTAGATTCAGAATCAATCATTTTTCAAATAGTAATTTCAGTTCAATCTATAACCTAAAATCTTGATCACATCACAGGCCAACAAATCTTCCAAGGAAAACTCATGGTTTCAAAATAGAAAATCTCAAACTCAACTTAGCCCATGGAATGTGTATTACAATCCTAGTTTTGCGGCTTTTGCCAAGTTAACTATGGGTCATGGATCATTGGTTGGGTCAAACCAACCCAATTACTAACACAACATTTCAATGCACCTACTCCATTTCAAAATAATCATAAATAACTACAGATTAAAATTTTGTGTGGGAGACAAAGTCTAGAAGTCAAAAGAAAAGAGGAAGGAAAAAGTAGAAGATCTAGAAATACCACCGTTATGAAAATTCTGGGAAGAGTATGTATTCTTTTGGATGAGAAGATGAAAAAAAAAAAAAAAGCAAAAAGGAGAAGGATAATTTATCCTTCTGGAGAATTCCATTCTCAACATTTGAAAGCATTTGTGCATAATTATAAGTGATGTCTTGGATTACACAAAGAAAGGTCCAAGTCAAATTGTGAACCTAATAAAATTTTGGTGAAGCTCTGTTTTGTTGAACTACTATAAATTGGTCCTAAATCATAATTCAAATCAGCCCTTGATACCATTAGTAGTCATCAGTGCTAATTTAGCACTGATGACTATATGAGAAATACCAATTTGATATATAGGAATACCTGGCAAAGAATACTCCTCACAGAGTCTGGTGTGGCAACACTTTTGTAGAAATATTTGCCCAGAGCAGTATTCCTGGCAAAACAGCACAACTATCATAAAGCCTACATATGCAACCTTAGAACTCTAATAGTTCATACAAGGGAGCTATTGGGTCAGATACTTACCTCAGCAAATTCTGGAATGATCTAATTAAAGGTTTTCCAAACCAGGGCTGCTTCTTAATATGAAGCATACGAAGAGATATGTTTAAAAGGATAATGCCTTTGCAGATCTGTGGTGCCATAACTGCTGCCTGAAGACCAACAAGCCCTACATAAAGACCAGAAAAAGAAGATTCTTTAAAGGTATCATGTGATCAACCTTAAAATTGTGAATTAAAGAACTGTTTGATGTCTAAGGCTTCACTAGTCTTCATAGAAAGTAGCACTGAAGAAACATATCAATGATTTGAATGGGGTGGCCATCATTTTGATGGAAATACTTGTATCCTATTGTCTTTGAAGTCAAGCATTACAGAAACTGCTGTGAAGGTCACAGAGAGCATATTTTGCAGCAGTATCTACCCAAAAAATATTCACAAAGGAAAAAATCCTACACAGGTCAAGAAGATGATCCTTCTGGTTGCCTGATATACAGATCGAGCATAAATATGTTTTAAAATATAATTCTAAGCAGCAAGTATGAACAAAACAAGAGGCAGGAAAGCACAGCACACAGGCATGCATAACACTAAATGATTAGAGACTGTCTTATAAACCAAATCTGATAACACATATGAACATGACAAGAAAGAAAAAGAAAATATGCATTTATCAAATGCTACAAGAGAATGAAAGTCCAAGTACTGTATGACCAAAGTCTAGCCAGAACAGGCCAGATTGTTCAGAATTTAAATTAACACTTTTGTCATACAATTTCCAATGGCATCACAAGGATGGCAAGGATACCAAGTTCCTGGCTTGAGAGTTTGTAAGCCAACTTGATTCCCAGTTTGTCTAAATCAACCCAAAAAGTCAGAGATGATTTACACCCTTTTATTAAATGTTCCTGGAAATATTGGGAGTACTATTTATTAATATGCAAAACACAGAACATGTATAGCAGAGCCATGCATTATGAAAACTTGCTTTAAGACCCAAGAAGTGGTACCAATATATGATGAAATGAAAAGGCATTGAACCATAATAAAATAAACTGAAATATGATTCTAGCTGACTAAAAATCAGTTGTGAAGTAAATGCTGTTCTTGTGGTCCTTATAATTGAATAAAGTCATAAAATCTAAATTAATTCTACAATAGCGTACTGCCTAAAGATGTTGTGTACAGCTGCTAAAAAAAGAAAACAAAAGGATTCACAATAAAAACATGCATAGATTGGTTAAACATTAAAGCTTAGAGTGAAGGATTAATTAACATAAGCCAAAACATTCAAAAGGTGGTCACCTCCAATGGAATTGCAAATAAAGAATGCTTCATCCTTAATCACATCTATACAAAACTCATTTAGTTGGGTGGCCCATGTTTCAAATGTATAGAAGAGGTTCTCTCCAAATTGACGAGGATTTGGTTTATCCGAATATCCATAACCAATAAGATCAATTGAGTATACCCTATGTGATTTTGCCAGAACGGGGATATTTTTCCTCCAATGATCACTGCAACCAGCCACAATTGAGTCACAAGTACTAACAGATACTTCAAGTACAGAATCAAAGATACTGGAGAACAAAATCAAAGATACTGGAGAACAAAACTTTTAAGAAATCAACAGTTCTTATATTGAAACATGCATAAACCTTGAGAAGCTAGGCATGCAAATCTTTCAACATTATAAATTAAAAGAAATACAAAGATAAAAAAATCAGGTTCAAGCTTTTAGATTGTGACCAAAACCCTGCAAGAGAAATTGAGACTGCTCACAGTTCCTTGGATATATAAATCAGTTTTAAATATTTGTTATTCTGTAATGCTAATGGCTGATCAGCTACTGGCTGATCACATAATGTATAACTATTTATCTTGTACTTTTCCTATTGATCTGGGCCACTCTGCAATGTGCTTGTAAAGAAAGGTGTAAAATTATGCATACTAGGTCACTCTCATGAATTCAACCTGACCTGGTATTATTATTCAAGACCTGATTCATCTTTTCAATGTAGATATATATTTTATCCTTTTAATTGTTCTAATGTGGACATTACATGAACAATTTGATTATTACATGGCACATGTGACACCTAATTCCAAGCATATCAGGGACCATCAGTACTGTAGTCAACCTGGATGATCTTAACCACGATCATAAAACTCTGTTTACGTTTTGATTTCATAGTCACTGATTGGATAATTGGTCTTTTCTTGTGCATAAACCAAAGGAAAAATACGGACCAGCTAATTGCAGTTTTTTTTCTGCATGTAATTTATACCAAATGTTTCCCTGCAATGCTGTATTGCAGAATAAGAGTAGACAAAGAGATTATCAATAGGAAACACAGTTTTACAATTAAATGAGGCCCTTCTGTGGTTCAAACTTCTGCAATGAACAAACTTCACAATATTATCCACTATCATATTAGCTGACACCAAAGATTAACCATACAACCATATAGGAATATACTTCAACCGTTTGAAATTTAACCTTGTGTGCAACTTGTCCCACCTGCATAGTCCCTAGTTTAAACCAAAGTTCAAGTACCATACCATGCATGCAATTAGTACATGAATTTTTATGAAGCAAGAAAGCGTTTGGCTATTTGTGCATTTGATACCTATAGCAATTAGGTGTCTGCTAATGAGAAGCAAAATGTAATTGATGTAGACCTGTTTGCACCAAAACCATGAACTAAAACTAACGCAGGGCCACTGTTCCCAGAATACTGATAGCGAATAGAATAACCCCTCCAGCTCCATATGCTACAAGACAAGAAGATAAACCATTACACGTTAAGAAAAACATGTTGGTTGAATCCGATGATAACAAAAATAAAACAAAAAACAAAAAAAAAAAAACAAGATACAGAATAAAGACCCAATTCATTGGAACAAATTACCAATGCAAAAAAGTTAATAGAGCTCTGAATGTTGTCAACCATCATTTTCTTCCACATTTTTCATTTAAAATCATTAAAAAAAAAAAATGTGCACACACACTCATATAGACCTATAGATTGTATAATAGTAATTTAAAAGAAGCAGGAAATAGAAGAATATAAGGTGGATAATGGAAATTTTATGGAAAAATCTATGAACTCTTATATTCCCTGGGGAAGGGCAAACAAAAGGGGACCCTAATTAAGCCTACTATATCTCCACATTTTTTTTTTTTTTGATAAGTAAGAATAGAATATTATTAATAAAAGAAAAGCAAGAGAAACACAACGAGTTCACAGTAGTGAACAAAGGAAAAAATAAAATAAAAGAAACAGCCCCTAATCTATTCTAATAGAGGAAATAAAATCCGTAAGGGTAGAACAATCTGAGAAACCCCAACATCGAGACCAAACAAAGAGGGACCTTTGGCACAACTCTAATAACTGAACCACAGTTTTCCCCTCATCCTCAAAAGCCCGCCGATTCCGCTCAGACCAAATAGTCCACATTAAACAGCATGCTTCCCAAGCCAATGAAACCAACAGAATAGTAAGTCCTCAACTGAACCTGGCATGACCCAATCGATCCCAAACAACTGAAGCATATGCATCCACAAAGAATGAGCTATCGGACAAAAAAGTAACAGGTGATCCACAGATTCCGCATTACAACAGCACAAATAACAACGATTCACCAAAGGACGACCACGAAGCATAAGATTATCCAAAGTTAGAATCTGACCATGAGCTGCTGTCCACATAAAAAAAGCCACCCTATTAGGAACCTTAACTTTCCAAATACCCTTCCAAGGGAAGGTTGAGGGATCTGCATTACGAATCTTATGATAGAAAGATCGAGTATCAAACTTCCCACTGCCATTAAGATCCCAACAAAGCCTATCACAACCTCCACCCCTAGGGATTCGGGTTTGAATGAAGTGGAGGAGGGAGTAGGAAGCCGCTAACTCCCAATCATTGAATGCCCTCTGAAATCTTAAACTCCACACTCTGTCATTCTCACCCGCTGAAGGGCTTAACACATCAGAAATACAAGCCTCTTTATTAGCTGAACACAAAAATAACTGAGGATAAAGACTTTTAAGAGTGACATCCCCAATCCACTTGTCATGCCAAAAAAGAGTACGAGATCCATCCCCCACCACAAAAGAGAAATGCTTAGCGAAAGTTTCCCACCCTTCACTAATACTCCGCCATAACCCACAACCATGGGCCCTACTACAAGCTCTAGTGCACCAACCCCCTTTTCCCTCCCCATATTTCATGGCTATGACCCTTCGCCACAAATGAGAGGTTTCATGGCCATACCTCCAAAGCCATTTCCCTAAGAGGGCCTGATTAAACAACACCAACTTTCGAACTCCTAAACCACCCAACTCACGCGGTAAGCAAACCTTTTCCCAAGCCACCAAAGGATATTTGAAACACTCAACTGATGAACCCCACAAGAAGTTCCTTTGAATGCGTTCCAATCTAGTCGCCACAGCTTTGGGGATAGTAAAAAGGGAAAGGTAATATGTCGGAAGGCTTGAAAGGGTACTCTTCAGCAAGGTGAGTCTACCACCCTTCGACAAATAAAGCCGCTTCCAACCTGAAAGCTTCTTTTCTATCCTCTCAAGGATCGGATTCCAAATGGAGGGTGTTTTATACACAGTTCCCAAAGGCATACCCAAGTAAGTCATAGGCAAATTGCCCACTCTGCACTGAAGGATATTAGCCAAAGACTGAATGTTACGCACCTCCCCAACAGGGACAATTTCACTTTTCCCCACATTCACCTTCAAACCAGTAAAAGCTTGGAAACAAGTCAAAGCCAGCCTAATAGACAGAATCTGCTCTCTAGAGGCATCACAGAAAAGAACGGTATCATCAGCAAATAAGAGATGAGAAACACGAATACCAGTAGAATTAATAGGACCCACATGAAAGCCCTGAATGAAGCCACCTTCCTCAGTTTTTTTCATGATACGACTTAAGACCTCCATGATCAAAAGAAATAGGAGGGGAGACAAAGGATCGCCTTGTCTGAGACCTCTAGAGCTACCAAAGAAACCAGCAGGAGATCCATTAACCAGAACTGAGAAACGAACGGTAGAGACACAAGTCTTTAACCATCTTCTCCATCTATCCCCAAATCCCATCCTCTCCAACAGATAAAACAAAGTGTCCCAATTCACATGGTCATAAGCTTTCTCAATATCCAACTTACACACCACCCCCGGGGTACGACACTTCAGTCTACTGACTAAACATTCGTTGGCAATAAGCACTGAATCCAAAATCTGTCTACCACCAACAAAAGAATTTTGAGACTCTGAAATAAGATTATCCAGCACCCGCCTCAATCTGTTAGCTAAAACCTTGGACAAAAGCTTATACACACTGCCTACTAAACTGATAGGCCTAAAATCTTTAATGTTCAATGCGTTATTTTTTTTGGGAAACAGAGATAGAAAAGAAGCATTTAGAGACCGTTCAAACTCTGAGCTCCTATGAAAATGATCAAAGAAAGCCATGACATCTATTTCCACCACACTCCAGCATTTTTGAAAAAAAGCCATAGTGAAACCATCAGGACCTGGGGCTTTATCACCCTCCATCTCTTGAAGAACCTTTACCACTTCCTCCTTAGAAAATTCCCTCTCTAATTCAAGCCGCTCATCCTCTTCAATTCTAGAAAACTCTAATCCATCCATAGAAGGGCGCCAAGAATCTGACTCAGTGTACAAACCCTGATAAAAATGGACCACCTTAGACCTCACCTCTTCCTCATCCTCATAGAGGACACCATCCACCTCTATACCCCGAAGATAATTAGTTCTTCTATGGGAATTTGCAACCCGATGAAAAAAGCGAGTATTATTGTCCCCCTCCTTCACAAATAAAAACCTGGACTTTTGTCTCCAAAAAATCTCCTCCAAAGAAGCAAGATTTGCAATCTATTTTGATTGAGGCAAATTGACCAATCATAGAAATATTTGAAGTGGGAAACAATCCAAAGTCTTTAATAGATAGAACCACTGGAAGTTTGATATTAGGCTCATTTCCCAAACCAAAATTACACTCTTCATCAAAGTGAAATTTTCCAGCATCTAGAATATATAGGGCAATCAAACAGCCATAATTCCATAATTCTTTCTATACAGGAGTCACCAACCAAGAGGTATCTAAGTGGTTGGGTCATCTTCAGAAAATCCAATATTAAAAAGATAACATTTATGGCCTATTGAAAATAGAAAGGTCAAGATATTTTGTGTTACTAGACGTGTGTTGATGTCAGATCATATAGACCAAGATTAATATTTATTTTACAATCATAGAATGACATAAATCATGTCTTGCTCTGGTTTGACAGAAACTTGTTCTCATACCAAAGTTCGTAATCACTTTCACACCTAACTGGCATATAGTTACAAATTTGAAGATGAGAAAATCTCTAATCTAGGACTCACCTACACAGACATGGTTTTCTTAACGATGGAATGGAAAATACTAGAAGGGACTCAACTCATGCAGTGTCAACAAGACAGAATTGTCAGCCTAGTGATCTAAAAAAAGGCAAAACAGAGATTTGAATTTTAAAATAAGCTGGGCGCAAAACCCCCTTTGCTGGTAGCTACTTAAAACAATTGGAATGCTAAAACAAAAAACAAGGGCATTGTCATGACCGTAAAGAGGAAGGAATTCAGCCTAAATTGTTGTAGAACATGACTGGTGACTTCCTAAAAAGTATCACAAAAACATTTGAGAATTTGACAAAGCAAGAAGCCTCATTTATTTAAGGTCCTATGTGTTTTTCTGTCTTAGTCCTCTACATCTTTCTCTTTAACATAAGAAACAAAAATTTGCAATTGAGGATGTTGAGATGGATGGATTGTAATAGAACATATGATAAAGTAAGAAATGCACCCATTCAGCCATTCCTAAAGTACTTGTGTCATCACCAACAGGGAAAAAAAAAATGAAAAGTTGACTAACAAAATTAGTCCTTTACAATAAGATCAATGACTGCAATGGTATAAAAGAGTGCTTGTTGAAAGAGCAAGAGGGTAAAGTCTGAAAAAGGTAGATATTCATGTTTTCCTTTAAGTAACATTCATCAGTTAGGAAGAACAGGATGGCTGATTAACACAACATTGTAATTCCCATTTTAAAGAGCATCAAAATAGAAATAACCTAGGAAGCACGGACACGGTTATGACAGTGACACAAGCAATTTTTGAAAATTATAACATAAAACAGCTAGTAGGACACCGATATGACACACCGATATGACACGGATATGGCACGGGTACGACACTCTTAAGGAGCGTACATGCTTCCTAGGAAATAACTAAACATCAAAAGAAGTCAAACATTAATTGTACATTAAATCAGAAACATTCATTCAACAAATTGACCACAATGTGGCACAACTAACTCATAATCACATTCAAAAAAAATTTCTACAGTTAAAATGCACACACACACACACACACATAATCAACTACTTTCTTCTTTTTTGGTCTGGGCAGAACAAACATATGAACTCAAGTAAGTCTTTGAACTTTCTTTTTCACTAAGTTTCTTGGAAACCAAACATAACCTAATAACCCAAGAAACTTTAAAAAGAACAAAGATTGAAAACCCATTACCGGCTTTGAACTTCAATCCCGGGGTCATTGTTCGATACCATGTCCTGAGTGGAAAGGCCATTCTCTTCAATCTGATCATTCAAACGAGAAAATGCCACAAACCCATTTGAATTAAACCGATGAAGATTAGAAATTCTGCGAAGAGTTGGATATTGTTGTAGATGGGTTCTGCATACAATCAGCTTCTTGTTTCTTGGAGAAGACAAAACTGGAAAATCTGGTTTTGACAATGGCAGTGTAGAGGAAGCAGTAGTAGTAGTGCTTGCCATATAGCTTTTGATAAAGACAGAAAATATAAGAGTCCCGACCGAGGACGAGGAGTGAGTGTGTAATGAAACTGAGAGTGAGAGAGAGCTCACATGAAGGGTTTACAATGGTTGTTGTTCAATCGGTAGTTTTTAGAGGTTAAGGACAGTGGCAATGGTTCAATGTTCCATGTTTGGAATTTGTCCACGTTGCCAATATACTGCTGTCCTATGTGGCATGTCTATGTATCTAACAGTCGATGATATAGATAATATTTTTTTTTATCTATGGCCATGTTAAAATACTTATTTAAAGAAAAATATATAGGAAAGTACATATGGATCAAGTTTTTTTTTTTTTTTTTAGCTTAAAAAAAAGTTTATGTGTATATATATTTTCTTGGGAAAAATATATGAAAGTTATGGTTTGGACTTTGGAGAGAATAAAAGTATATTTTGATAATTTTCTTTGAACTTCATGAAAAAGTATCCTTGCAAATAAGTTTGAAATACTTAGAGCATTCGTATCAGTTTGTGTAAAATTTTGCCTACTTTTGCAAAAGAATTTACTTTTTCTATTTTACACAATCACTTCCCAAAAACACACCATCAACAAATTATTTATCATACACTTTATTTTATTTAAATAATCATTATTATTATTATTATTATTTAGTCTCTCTCTCCTCTAAGATCTAAAAATAACTCGCTTACCTCTCACCTCTCTTTCATCCCAAACTCACAAACGCTCACCTCTCTGGCCTCTCACTTCTCTCTCTCAGTCGTTGCTGATACTCTGCTTTTTCTTCTTCTTCTTCTTCTTCTTCTTCTTCGCAATCTGGGTTTGATGGTTCATACTGATTTTGTATATGTGTTTAATGAGTTTGGGATATGAATGTACAAGGCACGTTGCTAGGATTCAAGAGAAGATAGTGAATGAATAGAGTCAAGGGAAGAGAGAGAATCTTATGGGAGAGGTGAGAGAAAAAAAATTGTAAATAAAATACAAAGCTACAGTTGCCATATATATTTACACGGTTATTGTAGCAAAAATGTAAATACAGTATTATAGATAAATTGATGTGGATAGTTTTTTAGCAAAAATATGTAAATTTGAGATATTTTTTTATTATACACCCACTACATGAGTGTTCTTACAAGCTTATGAGAGGAAATTATATTGATTTCTCAAAATTAAACAATTAACAATCAAATTAGAAGCAATGCAGAAAAATAGATAATAATCATGGAATACTAGCCTCATCACACACACTAATCATGTGATCAATGGCTTTTTATTTTTTTGGTTTAATGTCAAAACTTTCCCTTCATCCCAATTTAAGGTTTATGCATTTGTCCAATGATATTTATACATCTTTCAATCCCTGATATAGCTAGTAATGTGATGATACATGTTAGAGAAATTACCAATAAAATAATATTTTAATTACAATAAAAATAAAAATATAAACAAACAATATCGAATTGAGGCACGGAAATCTCACTCTCTTTAAGGAGATTCAAGCCATTTGCAGTTGGCAAAGCCTAGAAACCGATGTAGCAGAAATTCACTTCTGACTTGTCTCCTCCAGGATACAACAGCTCAACAGTTTGTTGTGTAGCTCGAACCAACTCTGCATAAGTGGTTGAGCTCAAAATTCCACCAAAAGAAACACATTTCTTTGGCCCAAAATCTCTCAAGTATTTAGGAGTATTCGATTGAGATATTGATCATGTGCATATGCATGGTACAATTAAAAACAATTATAATTATATTATTCAAATTATACCTTTTTTTAGAATATGTTTAAATTATACATGATATATATTAGCTTACACCTTTTTTAAACCATACATTTCTAAAATATGTAATGATTCCTCATATATATATATATTGTGGGTGAGAAAGCCCAACGCCATATGTTGGGCCTGAGGCCCAGTTTGAATACAACTCCCTGTCCGAAGAGGTTAAAAGGATCAACGCTTTGCCATCCTGGTGAGAATGCAACCAATAAGGGACAAATGTTGTGTCCGAAGACAACCTGGCCGGTCCGAAGAGATTCTACTCAACGGATCTCCAGAGAACTTGATCAAGTAGATACGCTGAAGATTCCCCTGTAAGGGTCGAGCTTTGGGCATGCCTAACTGCGTGGATATCATGAAATATCTTACAGATAAAGCTGCCACCACCGCATTTAATGCACTGCAGCAACTTTCCTGGCCGCATTTATGTGGAGAAGACACCTGAACAGTGCATCCTCAACCACCACCACTCACTGCAGGTTAAAGCAAACTTCTTATGTGACTAATACTCAAGTGGACGCCTAGATTAAAGACAAGTATGCGGTGAAGATGAGAAAAAAGGGATATATATAAGGGAAACAGGCCTCACGGAAGAGGAGGAGAAAAAATTGTATTCACTAAGTTTTTAAATGTTAAGCCTCTTCGGACAAAAGAGATTCTTGTTAAACGCTAGTCTGAATGTCCACAAGCCCGCCTATTCGTATGAACCGTTGCTAAATCCATAACCAGCCAAGTTGTTTAACCCATTCTCTACAAATTTATTGTTGGGAATTTGTTGGGCTCTTACTACAAAAAGTTGGTATCTGGCCCAACAAATTTGAACCCTACATATATAATTTAATTGGATTTAGACTCTTTGATTTTTACACTCAATAATTCACTTGCCACAAAAATTTAAAAAAAAAAAATTAAATTGGCGCAAAATTAGACTCTAATTTAGAATTTAATTGGATTTGGACTATTTGATTTTTACACTCAAAAATTCACTTGACTTTAATTTAGAATTTAATTGGATTTTGACTATTTGATTTTTACACTCAATAATTCACTTGGCATAAAAAATTTAAAATTAGATAGGACACGTGACTTAAAATTGAAAATCTAATTGAAATCTAATTATTCGATTTTCTCTAATTGCACTTTAATGATTGAATACTTGCAAATGATTCCTTTTTGTAAAAGTAAGTAGTTCTCATATATGATGAAACCGATTGTTGACCCCACAAATATTTTTTACTTTTCCTTGTGTTAGATCAAATAAATAAAAGATGACCATGTTTATATATAAAATATTTGTAAAATAATAGATATAAGTAAACCTTATTGATGAGTTGATTTCTTAAATTGAAAAAATGTTGTTTGTGTTTGGTTGAATTTACCAGAACAAGAACAATACAGAGTTTCTTCTAAAA
This sequence comes from Quercus glauca, assembly GCA_023736055.1. Classification (NCBI taxonomy): domain Eukaryota; kingdom Viridiplantae; phylum Streptophyta; class Magnoliopsida; order Fagales; family Fagaceae; genus Quercus; species Quercus glauca. The sequence continues at coordinate 52,835,738 of CM043315.1, read as the reverse complement.
AAGAAAGGAACAATAAAGAGTTCCAGTTCTTGGTTTGCTGAGTATTAATTGAATCATATATAAAGATATTGTAAGAATTCTCAAAAAATTAAAAATAAAGATGTTGTAAGACATGTACATGGTGCATCAAACATGTGACTTACAATTTTTTCCTTGGTTAGCACAGGCTACAGTTTTGCTATTAAATATTAGGCAAAAACACTACTATGATCTTTATATTTTGGGGTTACGGTCAATTTAGTCTCTACATTTTAGTAATAGTCAATTTGGTCCTTATTATTTTTAATTTACAATCAATTTGATACCTACGGTTAACTTACTAATAGAAAATACTTACGTGACAAATGATGTGCACAGTTGGCACAATTAAAGCTGACGTGACTTATAAAATAATAAATAATTTTAATTGAAATTAAAAAAAAAATGCCCCTATCAACCAAAAAAAAAAATGCCATGTCAACGTCAGAATTTAAAAAAAAGAAAAAAAAATTAATTTCTCAAATTTTAAAGAAAAAAAAAAACTTAAATTTTCTTTTCTTTTCTCTGTCGTTCTTGTAGTTTCTTGACAAACAAACACAGCAAAACTGATATATATATATATATATATTTTTTAATTTCCCTCTCACCAAAATCACACCCCAAAAAGTTCCATCAAACCCAACAATGCTCATTCTCACATGATGATCCCTATACCCTCATATACATAAATTCACAAACACATTGAACATTGTCAGAATTTTCTTCCATACATAATTGTTCACCTATTCATAATCACAGCAACACACATCCTTTTCGGTTCCTTTGCTTTACCAACAACCAAAAGTAATATCAACAAACTAAACCATCACAGAGTCTCAATTATTTTCTGAATACACTTTCATTTTCTTAGCAACCAAACTGAAAAAGAATATATAAGAAATATCACAGAGATATTTCAACAAACACAAGAGCTTCAGTACAGCAAAACTCAGGCAAAACGAAAATAAGAACAAAATGAAATGAAACTATAATATAAAGCCAGCAAGAAGTAGCAGGTGAATTTTTGTTTTTCCCACTACATTTTCCTCCTTGTTTTTCTCGAGGACCAAATAGAAAACAAAAGGAAATATTGCAGATTGGAACTTTACTACCCACTCCAACAACCCACCCTTGGCAATGTTCTCCACCGCGTAATTGTAAGCAGGAATCCCAACCCAAATCAACTGTTATCTCCCTCCTCCATTTGCCAATAAAACCATCAAGGGTTATACCGGTTTGCCCAAACATGCTCACTGATTCAAGGGTTGAAGAAAGCCATTGCCATGTTGTCACCATCCATTGAAGACTCTCTCCCCCTCTTCAAGTACAACCCAGATTTGGGTTTTGTGTTGTTGACATAATAGATTGATTAGGCATAGCTCCACTCCAACGACCCCGAAAGAAAAACCCAGCCATTGACTGCATCCAATCTCCACCACACCTCTCTCATCCCATTTCCTGCCCACAGTTCTAGATGTACTTTATCTTGAATCTTCTGAGTGATTTTTTTCCTATGTTTTTAGTTTTGGATAATTACACTTTACCCACATGTGGTTTGCCTTTAATTTGACTTGTCTACCCATGGTTTTAATTTTGATACTTTTCACACCTAAGGTAAGCTCCATTAAGATTCTGTAACCCACCTTGTTACTTTTTCCGTTAAAACATAACAAAATCAAAGAAAAGAAGATCAAAAAGTGGCTTTTGTAAAAATATAGAAACTTGGCTTAAGAACTTCAATAGAACACAAAATTTTCTCAAAGATTAACTTGTACCATCAAAGACTCAAAATAGCTACTTGAACAACGTTTTTGGTATTCAGCAAAGAAATAAAAAGAACATTAATCTAGACTAGAGTCACTACTCTCTCTCTCTCTTTCTCTCTCTCTCTCTCATCCTAACTCTTTATCACCTCTCTCCAATCCTTCAATCTCTCTTTCTCTCTACGCTTTTCTCTCGTCCATCTTCGACAATCCAAACCCACAGTTGAGCTCCACCCAACACTGATTATCAAGATAAAATCACCAACCTAGGGCCACTGTCACACCACCAAACCCACGAGCCACAGTTGATCTACCATGGGCAGGGGTGGTGAACTGACAGAGGAGGACAAGGAGTGTGTCTGGAGGCAGTGAAGAAACAGGGGCATTGGGAGTGGAAATTGGGGAGGGGCGTTTTAGGGTTTTGCAATTTGAGATATCTTTGAGAAGAGAAGAAGATGAAAATGATGAGAGATGTCGTGACAGAATTAGAAACGGTAGTTCTCTGCAATTTGCTTCTCTTTGATTTCTTTTTTATTTTTATTTTTAATTTTATTGTGGGTTTTAATTTTCTTGCAAAGAGTTTTGAATGGTTTGTCTGAATTTTGAAGAAGTCTATGATAGAGTAACAGTAGAGATGGGTTTGCTGTTTTCCTTTAAATACTGGTGTTCTTAAAATTAGGTTTGTTTTCTTATTTTGCAGCTGCTATTTCTTATCTTCTCATGGTGGGGTTGTGGGGCTTGATTTCTTGTCTTGTTTTTAATTTTGCTTGATCTAGCTACAAAGTTGTTGTATACACAGATGGTCTATTTTTTTTTGTTTTACTCTTAATTGTATTTGACTCATAATTTGTAGAGTTTATCTGGTTCTATTAAAGCTTTTGAGCCAAATTTCTGAAATTTGGAGAATGCAGATCTTCATGTTCTTTTTTATCTGGGTTTTTTTTGTTTGATATGTTCTTCATGTTCAAGATTTGTGTGAATGGAGAGAGAGACATATACCTTTTTTTGATCTTCTTTCTCTTGTATTTTTGTGCTATTTTTCGTTTTGGGAGGAGAGAGACATAAAACTTAAGCAAAAATACATATTTACCCTTAATTTTAACAAAGGTGGGTTACGGAATCTTAACAGAGCTTACCTCAGGTGGGCAAAGTGTCAAAACTGAAATCACGGGTAGGCAAGTCAAATTAAAGGCAAACCACAGGCGGGTAAAGTGTAATTATTCCTTTTAATTTTTACATGTTTGGTTGCCTAGAAAAGATTTTTGGATGTTTTAATTTTTTTTAAATATTTTTTTTGCTAATTTGGATTTTTTTTAATAATTAAAATGCTGATTTGTTATTTTTTAATATTATTTTATAAGACACATTAACTTTAATTGTGCCAATTGTGCACATCATTTGCCACGTAGTTATTTTCCGTTAGTGAGTTAACAGTAGGAACTAGGAACCAAATTGATTGTAAGTTAAAAATAATATGGACCATATTGACTGTTACTAAAATGTATGAACCAAATTAACCGTGATCCTAAAATATAGGAACAAAAAATGTGTTTTCACCTAAATATTAATACGCTTTTAATTTTTTTCACCATGGTGGTTTTCTTTAAGACTCCAAGTAACATATCAAGGGGTAATTAGTTGTTTATTATTATAATTCAAAATCGTACATTTTTATTTGCATATTTTGTTAATTACGTATCCCGTGTAATGCTTGGCTCTTTTTTTTTCTTTTTTTCTTTTTTATCATTCTAATTCAAAATGGTACCTATTTTGCACCTTTTTTTACAAATGGATGTGTGTGGGCCAAAAAAGCTTACTACTCCGAGGTATATGTCTCAACCGTAACAACTAATTTATAAAGATGGGCTAAAGACTTGATTAAATTATGATTGGTAAATCATAATTTAATTTATGGTTGGGCTAACATCAAGAAATTTTATTTATGGATCGGTAAATCATTCATAACAAAAGAGACAATATCTAAAGAAACATATTCCATCCAAACTGAAAGCGGAAAAGAGAGTCTCTCACTCTGAGTTAAAGAGTGTGGTACCGCCTTGGAGAAACTCTAGAAAGAGCTGGCAAAAGATACCGTGTTTTTGATAAGGTGACCCACAGAAGAAAAGGACATATCTCCATGCCGAAGAGAGTAAATAACTATCTCAAAGTCTCATTCGAAGGATGAGTGATGAAAACCAGTTTCATGGGAACTGAGCTGCTCGCCTTGCTACTAACAACTCTAAAGTCACCATAGATGAAGGCTTAATTTTACAATAACAGAGAAAAACTCAACAAGAAAAAGATAGGAATCTTATTAAGGTTGTGTTTGGGATATATAGGCTGAAAATGCAGCTTTTTTTTACTATTTAATTTATTTTTATTATTATTTATGAGTCTTATTATATTTTTTGATACTATTCATAGGTCTCACTGTACTATTTCAACTAGTTTTTAACTTTATTTATAGTATCTTTGGCAAAAAAATTTAATTTCAACTAAATATGTTATTCTCAAACTGTTACAGAGAGAGTGAAAGAAATTTTTTTTTTTGTAAAGTGGGAGTGTCCGTAGAAAAATTTGAGGACAGTCAAATTGTCAACCGATCAGCTGTCAATTCATCATTCAGACAAACTAAAAAGGAAAGAAGAAAAAAATCAAACAAACGTTTATCACAAATAATCCATATTTGTCATGTAAATGGGAGTAGTAGTTGCTTCCATAATGGCGGTACCCTTAGCAAAAGTCTTTGAAAAAGAGAAGTCATGAACGTTAGAATAAACTGATTTATCAATTATATACATGACATGTCAAAGCTCTTTTCATGTAAAAAGAGATGTTAATAATTGTCCTGTATAGAAGTTGTTACACTAATCACGCAAGTAAGGACAGAGCCAAGATTTTATGTTTAGGATGCCAAATTATGAACATAAATAAAATTTACTCCTTAAGAATGAGAGTTAATGAGTAAATTAATACATTAAAATTAAAAGTAGTATCTATTTTGTGTTAACGAAAAAAAGAAAGACTAACTATTTTTTAATACGTTTTAACTTAATCATCTGACAAAATAATAAATATAACTCGATTTTTTTAATCATGAAAATCTCTTATTCTTAATTCTTTTTTTTTTTTTATAGAGGATATTATAATTAATTTTATATACTAAATTTCACAATAATTTCTCTTGACTCTAAAGTAAGAGGTTATCCTAAATTTTCGTATATAAACAACATTATGTTGTCATATCTCCTCTAGCACCATATAAGATACCCAAAAACGAGAAGGAAAAAAAAACCAACAAACTATGGTTCGAAATTAAATTGACCCCCTGTTCTCTAATTTGGAATAACAAGACTGTACTTTGATAAATTTATAAATTGATGTTTTTGTTACTTTCTATTAAAATTCAAATATTTGTTTAAATTTTTTTAATGAATTTTACTTTTAAATGAATATATTATTAAATTGAATAAACTTGCTTATCACGATATATTTTCCATCCAATCATGTTAAAAAAAAAGTAAAAAAATGATCAATTTAGACATTTATCAAAATTCAAGGGCTTCTTGATTTTGTTCATGTACAAGTTGGCAACACTTTTTGAAGTGGTTAAAGCTTTCAATACACAGGCACCATTGAATTTAAGCATTTATTAACCACAAGTTACTTTTCTTTTAGAAGGTGTATATATTGGATATATTTCAACAATTTACTTTTTTGATAAAACAAAGAGAACAATATACAGATATAAGAATAAGCAATAACACAAATAAATGTGATAGACAAAAGCAATAAACAAATATTGAATATATATAAGAAGAAATCTGCAAATAATTAAAAACTCACAGATCAAATGCTTGAAGAATGAATGATTCAGATCAAGTCTTGTGTTTGACACAATCTCCTTAAAGTATATTTCGCCCCTCATACAATCACTGTGATGCTTTGAGACTCATGGACATCTACTTCCTAGGATAAAATGATCTACAACACGAAAACAAAGAACACAAGATTGTGCTCTGCGATCTACTCAATGTCTCTTTCTCTCTCTTTGATACAAAATGAACGCACAAAATATTCCCACTAGAAGAGTTTTTTGAAAAAATTGGTTTCATGAATGAGGGACTATGAATTATTATACGTTACTGAACAGACACTCTAATTCAGTAATAACTATTGTGCACAAACTAACTGACTCAAAAATTAAAATAATAAAATATTATTATTTGGACAAGTAGGCCCAGTCCACATATGCCAAGAGCCCAACCCAATGTCCAACTCATGAGCATATAAACTCATATATTATCTATTTCCTTTCATATGTGGGACTTAGGATTTTTATCACTTTTAATAACATCTAAGTGAACATAGAAAACATCAATTTCTTATTCACTCCATGCTATTTTTTCAACAATCTCCTGCATGAATGGAAATTGATAAACACAATGCAAATGATGATGCAGACACAGAGAAAGTAAAAGAAAAGTTACTGTATCGGGAGCAGTAACTTGTGGCTTTAAACTTTTCTTTGTGAAAGACTATCGGATATACTAACTAATCAGTGAACACGATGTTTTTGAACTGTCAGCCGTTTGTGTATACCAAGACAATAGAATTTACATAGCTCCTTTTCGAACATATTTCGTTCTTATAGTTGTGTTCATTTCAGCCCTGAACATATCCTGGTAAATTCATAAAGTGCTTTAGAGAATTCAGCCTTAGAAACTCTCATGGAAGTGACCCACTTCACACTCATATAGGTGACTCTTATTAAGAATATCCTACTATACCCCACTAGGAATTCCAAGATATAAGAATCATTAAAAGCAAAGCTTACTTTGAATATCGCTTACAGGCATCACCATTTCATCATAGGAATGGGTGGGAGATGTAAATTCCATAGTGATAAAAAATAGTCTTCACAATTTTGTTGTCCCTTTGAAAACCTAGATCTTGGGATCTCCAGTCAACTAGGTGGGGTTACTATCATGGAAACTTTGGGTCATAGGCTTTAACCCCATTCCCCTCAATGAGCAGTTTACTTGTTCTCCATTTAAAAAATCAATTACGGATCCGTTTTATAATCTGGAATCACTTCCATTTGAGAGCAACGGCGATATTATGTCTCCAACAAATATGTCGAGACCTATTATAACTCTGTGTCCTACCAATATATACAAATAGGAGGCACAAGTATCCAACAATGCATATTTGTTTAGGTTTATAAAGACTTCCCAAAAACACATATGCTCTTCATAGTTCACACAAGGTGTTCTCATTAGACTGTCGTTACATCTCTCATGTGATTTAGACAAGACAAATCCATCAGATGTATTAGAAAAATTTATTTCTAAAATCACATCTACGACACCTACATCTTTCGAGTTGAACTTAATGGTCAACATCATCTCGGTAGCTTTTATTATTGCTATATACACAAGCATATCTCACAATGACATAATAGCCTTTTGTGATATATTTCACATGACACACTAGTCACATTAAACCTAAACTCATTTGACATCATCTCATTGTCAAATTTATCATGTCATTGCATTGAAACTTGCTTCAATCTATACAAAGATTTAACAAGTCTACACACTTCATTTCCTTGTACAACCATAAACCCCTTTGGTTTATTGTGTATCAAGAAAACTCATATCTTCCTTTCCTTAATAGCCTTCTACTACAAGTCTTTCCTTGTAATAGTCAATAATTCCATCAACTCTCAAACTCTTAGGTGGTAGATCCACCAATTACTATGCATAGATTTCAAAGCTGGATTTATTGTACTATTAACAATTTCTTTTCCAAGAAGGCACTTTATAATTTTGCTTCTTTGAAACTTTAAGTTCACCTTTTAATATATAAATTAGAAAATTTGGACCAAACAATCATGACGTTTGTCCTTGTACTACGCTTAGACTCAACCTCTCTTCCATCAACTCTTGACCATGAGAGATACTAAACGTAGACTCAAACTTTCTTTAAGAAAGTTTAACACTTGACATATATTCTAATTAATTATCATGCATATAAAAATAATAGATTCATTAATTAGAAAATACTATGCACTACTGTTATGACCATAACCAATGAAAACACAATCAATGGTTCTTTATCATTTAGGAATAGGAACCACAACCTTTATCAAACACCCCACATTTAAAGAGTTTATAAAAAGGCGGTCACTCTTTCCATAATTCACAATGTGTTTTAGTGGTTTCTATTAAGACATCTCAATGAACAAATAATTGGTGGAAATAATAGCTTCCCCCCACAAGTTCTACGATAATCAAGAACTTATTACATTCATTGAGTTATTTCTCAATTTCATTCTTATAATGAATGAATATCTCTAATGTCTCATTCTTAAGCACTCATAACAGACTCTTGTGCATTCCAAAACATTAGACAACTTAAGCATATCAACTAAGGCATGTAACATATACTTCAACCAAAGAAATATTACAAAACATATATTGGGATTAAACACATTAATATCCAATCAAGCTCACACATGCCCAAAAAAAAAATATATATATATATATATATATATATATACACACACATATATATACATGTATGTAATTCAATAAGGCTATATGTGCTCAAAGACAACAATCACATGTCCTTTATATCAATACAAACAACTGAGCCTTAAACTTTATAAACAAATATCACCTTTGGCCAAGGGGTGAACTGTACACTCTCTATCTTAGAGTGAAACCCCATAATTACAGCCCCACTAGTGTGCAATTGGTCTCATTCTTGGGCTTATATCCACACATTTGAAATTATTAATAATAGCTCTCATAATGCTATTTTAATTATCAAATAGAAGATCACTTAATGAATTAGTAAAGACTAACCAAAAACTAAAAAATGACAGCCACACCCAAAATTGAATGCATTTAAATGGATTAAAATTTTTTTGCCTCCATCAAAATCTCCAATTTCTTTTATTCATTTGGCCCATACACCATTGCACATAAAAAGGCCAAGAACATCCTTTTGAACAAGCACCACCAAACGTGGTCATTGTTATAAAGTTTAAGATTAGATATCAATATAAATAATTCATTTAACAAATAATCATTGAAATATCTCGTAAGCAAAGGCCGAATGAAAATAAGCATGTTATCATTTATATATACCAACATATAAGACAATCTAAAACAATTTCAAAAAATCGTATCTCTTAATCAAACTATTAAATGCCAAAAATTTATCAAATATCCTCAAAGATTTACAGCACGGTATATATATCTCTAACCAAGATAATCTTTATTGATACATTCACAAACACAAGCAGTATTTAACATCTTAAGAATTACTAGCCAAGTTTAAAAAATAATTATAAATATATACTTTCAAATGTTACTGTACAAAATAGAAAGTAAAGCTTAGAGCATTCACAGTAGTGTAGCTATAATGTTACATTGCTAAAATTTAGCTCCAAAAACACAAATAACGCGCTGCAGCAGGGGAGGCAAAACTTAAAATTTTAGATGATTTGCTACAGTGCACATCTATCTTTAGATGTGCACTGCAATACACAGGTAAAAAAAAAAAAATTATTAGCTTTTCTCTCTTCTCACATTAATAAAACATTTCCTTCTCTCTCTCTCTCTGTCTCTCCGGCTTCTCCTTTCTTCTTTCTTCCTCAAATTTTTTTTTTCCTTCTGGTATGCTTAGGCCAAAATCCAGTCGATGGAGCTTGAAGAGCTCATCGCCGATCTCTGTCTGATCTCTTGTCCTCACTCTTCATTTCTTCCTATTGCAAGCTTTAATTCCTCCACTCGCCGCAGACCCAAGCCCCTGCCCAGCGCCGACCCAAGCCCCCCACCCAGCGCTGACCCAACGCCGACCTAAGCCTCTACCTAGCGTTGACAACGCCGACCCAAGCCCTTGCCAAACGCCGGCCCAAGCCCCTTCCCAGCGCCGACCCAACGCCAGCCCAAGCTCCTGCCCAGCGTAGACCCAAGCCGATTGATCTCTGCTATCTCATTTTTCTTCTACTCTGTCTCTCAATCTTTCTCCGTCTCAAACACCAAGACCCATGATCACTAGTGTCGGGTTTTGATTTTGATGGGTTCTATTTTTATTTTGATGAATGGGTTTTGATTTTGTTGATGGTTGATGAATGGGGTTTGTTGATGTTATTGAATGGTGGCTAGGTTTCTCTGATTGATGAATGGCGATGGCAATGGTGGTGGTGGTGGTGGTGGTTGTGGGTGTGGTTAAGACCGTGGCTGACGGTAGAGGTGGTTGGTGCTACGAATTTTTTTTTTTTTTTTTTGTAGTGAGATATATTATTTTATTGTAATAGTTGTATTATTTTATTGTAGTGTTTATATTATTTTATTGTGTTAAAAGCTAAAATATATTCACTGCTATAGCATGTGTGTAGCTAAAATAGATAAAGTGACTTTTTATGTAGTTAAATAATTAAAATTTTAGATTCACTGCTGTGAATGCTCTAAGTAAGCACAATGCAAACGCACACGCACACTACCTTTCGCAATAACCGATAAACCCAAACCAGTTTTTTCCCGCTATTACAGAATGGATTTTACTAATGTGTGCCCTTAGGGCACACATTAATTTCCATTTCTGGAAAAAGTTTTCTCGAGAATTGAAAAAGTAATGACAGCTTTTTCAATTCCCGAAAAAATATTTTCAAAAATAGAAAGTTTAATGTGTGCCCGTAGTAACCGGACCCTTACAGAACACCCAAGAATTTGCATGCAATGATCTAACACGGAAAAAGAGATAAGAGATTGCAGATACAAAGTAAACGTCAATCATACAATCTACACACATGACTCTACACCATGCCCAATCAATCAAAAATTCAAAGGGTCAAATATCCAAATATTATATAATATAAATAAAGAAGATGAATACTAACTGTCGGACACAACTGTCAAACACCAACTGTCAGACACAAATCAATTTTACCAAAAAGATCACCTTAATTTTATAATATTAAAAGAAGATGAATAGCCTTGAAAAATAAATGTCACTAGTACAGACAAACGCGTAATCCACTTTTGAAGATCATAAATTAATTTATAATAATATAAACAAGTGGATGTTTATGCGAAGCGGTAAACACAACCCATGTGTTTACCAAGTTTTGCGCAGCGACTATACAACTGCGATTTATGATCCGTTTGAATTTAGTTTAAAATTAAAAATTGAAAATTGAAAATTGAAAATATTGTAATAAAATAATTTTTAAATGTGTGAATAGTACCGTATGACCCATTTTTAATGAAAAAGTTGATAAAAAGTGAAATTTGTGAGTCTGTGAACAGTGCACAAATACACTGTTCAAGAAAAAAAGTCAACAACTGCGGCTACTGTTTATATGAACAGTAGCCGCACAGTAGCCCCTCACACGCCTGAAAAAAAAAAAAAAAAAAAAAAAAAAAGAAGAAAGAAAGAAAGAAAAGAAAAGAGACAAAACGCAGACGTGAAACGTGAGGGCTGGAATCGCTGAATCCAAACGGAGACTTAGTATTTTTCAACCATCACAAGATTCCTTTCATCGTGAATCATAAAAATAAATTAAAATATAAAAAATCTATTTTAAGGGTGTTGGATATATTTTATTAATTTACTTTTGTAATAAAGCAAAAAGAACAATATACAGTTCTAAGAATAAGTAATAATACAAATAAATGTAATAGGCAAAAGTAATAAACAAATATTGAATATATATATAAGAAGAAATCTGCAAATAATTAAAAACTCACAAACCAAATGCGTGAAAAATGAATTATGCAGATCAAGTTTTGTATTTGACATAATCTCTTTAAAGTATATTTCACCCCTCACACAATCACTGTGGTGTTTTGAGACTCACGGATGTCTGCCTCCTAGGATAAAATGATCTACAACATGAAAATAAAGTACACAAGGTCGTGCTCTGCGAACTACTTAATGTCTCTTTCTCTCTCTTTGACACAAAATGAATGTACAAAATATTCTCACTGAGAGAGTTTTCTGAAAAAATTGGTTTTAATGAATGAGGGACTATGAATTATTATACGTTAACAGACACTCTTTTCAGTAATAACGGTTGTACACAGGCTAACTGACTCAAAAATTAAAATAATAAAATATTATTATTTGGACAAGTATGTCTAGTTCACATATACCAAAAACCCAACGCAATGTCCAACTCATGAGCATATAAACTCATATATTATCTATTTCTTTTCCTATGTGAGACTCAGAATTTTTACCACTTTTAATAACTTCTAAGTGAATATAGAAAACATAAATTTTTTATTCACTCCATGCTATTTTTCCAACATTTTAGGCATGGATTAGTTTAATATATCTATTTTTTAAGGTCTCTTTCAGTCAACTTAATCGTTAAGAGAAAATTAGGTGTATCTTTTTTAGGGGTATTTGCGTTTAGCAGCTCAAACTAAAGAACTTATAATTAACACCCACAATTTGAACAAACTTAGCAATTTGGAATATGCACCCACCGTTAATTGGATTGATTTTTTAAATTTAACATTCAATTGAAGGTGAACTAAAGATACTAAACAACCTTCCTTTGTTTTTCATTAATCCAAAGCATTAGGAATTCAGGACCAGTACAAGCTAGCAAAATCAGACTATAGATCCCCTACATATAAGAAATCTCCTTCCTCTTCTCCCATTCATATTATTAGGGGCGGAGCCAAGGGGGGGAAGAGAGGGCAAGTGCCCTCTTGGCTCCTTATAAAATGTTTTTTAGATGAACAATAATGTCACTATCACACATGATTTCACCACACCAATGACACGATACTATTCCCACAAACCTTTTATAGTTTCCCCCATTCACAATTTTTTCCTTTCAAACCAGCCACAAAAACTCAATCAATGGGCCTCATACAAATATTATACACAATATAATATAATAATAATAAGTAATATTAGGACACAATAAAATGTCATAACAATTATGAATTATAGTTGTTTACAATTGTTTATTTACTTATTATTAATATCAGTTGATTTTCTTTAGGCTATTTTTTGATATTGTTTTTGAATTTTGCCCTCTTGAACTGATGTATTATCTTTTAATTTTGCCCCCTAAATTGAAATCCTGACTCTATATTATAATTCATGCCCTTTATATATATATTCTTTTTTTTACTGTACATATTATAAAGGAACTACAAGTTGTGAAATTTATTGCATTAATAGTATAATTTGAATGAACAAAGAAGCACAACAATAAATAGGAACTCAAATGGGCCCATTACACGATTTCTGCATTCTGAAAGCCATTGTCCTCTTCTTTCTCTGTGTTGCAATGAGTCAAAGTAAACCCTGCAAATGCTTTTGAAGCTGATTGATGAATCTTTTGTAACAAATGACTTGATGTGTCGAGCACCAGATAATCAATAAGGCGCGCAGAAATTTGTTTGTACCAACGACGCAGAACCTCTACCAGGGTTGCACATAAATTAATGATGAGCAACCAGAAGGTAGGGATGAGGATATAGAGAAGCAGTTCACATGCAATAATTCCAGAAGTGAGACAAATGAAGTTGAATATTGGGAGGTAGCTTGTGTTGTGAGGTCCTACTTTAATCCCCGCAAATGCAATGCTGTAAGTGAATACGGCTATGATAAAGAGCACCATTGTTGCATAATGTGTTGTGAGTGGAGACAAGTTCAAGCCTTGAAAGTGTACCCCAACCAAGGTAAGTAAGAGCATGATGAGAAAGCCAAAAACCTCATGGAATGGTGTGGAGGAACTGGCTTCATGATCATCCTCACTTGCACAACTATACATAAATAAACATATAAATTAGATGAACTGCTTGACCTTTATAGTTATAGAATGACTCTAATATGTGTTTATTCAGCAAAAGAAAATCTAAAAATTCGACCGCAAAATGAGTATGTAAAAATGTTCAATTGAGCAGGAACGGTTTTCTTTTTTTTTTTTTTTTTTTTTTTGCAATAAGAATTCTAGTGCTCCGAAAATAAGAGCCTAGTAGAGAGGGGACTATTCATACTTCTTTTTTTTTTTTTAAGGACTATATCTTCTGCATCGGTCTTATACAAGACCCACATGTTGGTAACAGAGATGCATATACAAGACTGGTACATATGAAAATTTCTTCTTTTTAGTGTGGGACGAAATTTCTCATGTTTGTTAATATGGTCTAAACTCTGCCGCCATAGATGTTCTACGTCCAAACATGCGTATGATTGACAAGTTTTCTCATTAAAGAAAGATTTGACAGGCTGAAGTGCGGCTCTTCCTCTGGCCCCACTAGTTAATAATGTTGAAAAAGTTTATACCAATAAATTTCACACGTGTTTGTGCTAAATGAAAAGGTATATCCTATTTCGGATATTTCGACTAATACATTTGCCTACCCTCGCACATAATATGAATTACATTAGTGTGTATCGCTCGCATGCTATAATTGACTCATGAGTATAGAGTTGAAACCCAAAATATTTTCACATGGTAAATTATTAATGATTAAAATAAAAATCTTAGTAATGGGTTCAAATAAAATTTATAAAAATTTGATAATTTAATTGTTGTAAAATATATTGTGAAATATTTGTCCGTAACATAATATTGAGTTGTTGTATGGAAACTCCTAGAGAAAACAAAGAAAATAAAGTGTGATATGGGACCAAAGGGTGGCAAACAAAAAATCTAGCCATATATATTTTTGGCACAGCTTTGATATGGTAGGCTATATATGTTAGAAAAAAAGTGATAGGTAAAAATAACAAATGGTTAATCACAATTTACCACGTAAAATAGTTATAAAAAATAATACGATAACAAGTGTGGTCACAAAATTATTGGTGGCCAACAATCAAGCTACCGGAAATAGGTGCTAAAGTTTGGATCGATGCACGCTTAGATGACCCATTTAAATGAGCAGTGTTTGCTAGTGTACACTCCTGTCGACAGGTGTCAAGATGGCCACCAACCAAAGGCTTTCCATGGTAGTAGCTTAGAAAAAGCTATCTCAAACTCTAGCTAGATGGCCACCAAAAAAACAAAACTCTCCATATGGAACTTCACTCAATTATGGTTAGCCAAAGCTCTTCCTGGAACCTCACTAGGGTTGTAGAGACTAGAGAGAGATTTCAAAAATATGTAAATAAAAGAAGAAACTCATTCGAATACAGACACTTAAGAAAATGAACAAAGACCATACATTTCATACCTTTGATGAAAATTAAGATGGACATCGCACTTAATTGATATATTTGTTTTGGTTCTCTTACGTAATGCTAGTGAGATTGAGCCAAGACTTCTCTCCTCTCTAATTTCCATCATACCACTCTCTGTATTTCTTTTGCTGAATGCACTTTCTGTATGCTTAGGCTTCTTCATTCCGATGATTGCTATTTAAAGAGAGCTCGAAAACACAGACAGTTTGAGGTGACGCATCGATAAACCAACGACAAAAATGACGACTTTTTTTTACTGCTTATTGACGTGAAAAGGAATGATTGGTGGAATATCACGTTTTACATTAATCTTTTATGGAGTTTGTAAAACTTTTTATGGTAAAATAAAAAATGACGAAGTTTTTTGACAGATTTTCAATTTCGCATAAAATGTTTTTTAAAATAATTAATTAATATATGCCTGAAAAATACACATTAATTGGACCTATCTTTTATTAGCTAGAAATAAATTTATTGTATACATTATCATAATTAGTTTCCTCAACTGCTATCACAATTCACATTTATGATTTGACATTTGACATTTGAGATTTTAACAAAAAATTTCACAATTATTGTCACAACTCGCCACATGGCAAGCTGAGAATGATAGAGCTCAAATGGTGAATTCACACCTTCACCGTTCACAATTCATCACATGACAAGTTGGAGCAAAAGTTATAGGATTTTTTATGTTCTTAGCATTACTCCAAGAATAGTGGTGTTGTCGTAGATATCACTCACCTTAAAGCACTCACATTAGTGGGTGTATAGTAGAAAAAATGTAAAATTTATATAGTTTTACACTTTTACCTTAAAAATAACTTATATCAGTCAGTGTATAATTGTGTAATTTTACATGTTTGTTACAGTAATCGTGTAAATTTACATTGATACTATTTATTTTGATGGTTGTTGAGTGTGAAGAAAGAAAAACAATTAAAAATTTTAATATTTTAATGAAATGTAGTGCAAAATAAACAATTTGATGTAAGATATTTTGAAAAGTGAATATATAAAATAGAAAAAGTAAGTTTTTATGCAAAAATATATAGAAATTTTTGTACGAGCTAATGCGAATGCTCTAAGCTTTTAGAGCAGGAAAATTAATTACTTGACAAAAATTATAACCCAAGAGCTTTCTTCTTTTTTAAAACTTGGTTCTTAGCTTAAAAATAACTTACATCTAAAAATATAAAATTTTAAAACAGTTTACTTAAGTTATATATAATATCCATTCTCAAAAAAATTATATCTAATACATTAATTTCTCAAAAAAAAAAAAAAAGTTATATATAATATAAGTTCAATAGTTTGAATCCCATCCAATCGACCAATCCATCTCTTTTAGAATCCAATATCTGTTCATACAGAATGTCAAAGGAGGTTTCTTGACTGACAAGTGAAAATAACTGACGAATACATCCTTTACTTACTCCTTTACTCGTGAAAAGAGATCTATATACTTTCTTTTTAATGAATAAACATTTGTATATATATATACTTAAAAAATTTTTAAAAAATTAAAAAAAGAAAAGAAAAAAAAAAGCAATAGACCATCTCTAGATTTTGGAAAAAAAACATAACGAAGAATCAAAAAGATGTCAATGGAGACAAAAAAAAAAATGACAAAAACAAATTCCCAACAATGAAGAGAGGTCAGATTTGATTTTTAACACAACGAGAACAAAAGCTCTGGGGTTAAAGAAGAGAAAACTTGCAAAGCCAGGGTCGGACCCAGGTGGGGGTCAAGAGGGCCCGAGGCCCCCCTGGGTCCAAAATTCTTTTTTTTTTTTTTTTTTTTTGTTGTTATTATATGTTTAATTTTTGTAGTTGAACCCCTTTCCAAAACCTTAAGTCCCCCTTCTTCTCAATAAGTCTAGTTAGCCTCATTCAAATAGCAACTATTCAATCCAAAAACTTAACAAATACAATAAAAACATTCACAATGGTGATTGTATTTTAGCAAAAAAATACTATTTTTTCACCAAAGAACTAAAAAATCATGTGTTATTAAAGAAGTTAATGCTAAATTTTTTAACAAGTTATTAAAAATAAAATACAATATTTTATCAAGATTATATCTCTTCCTTCAATTAAAAAATTCAAATTTTCTCTCTTCCTTTATTATTTTAATAAGTTGTTTACATTATTTTAGATGAAGTGATAAAAAAAAACATTTAATATTGGATGTATTGTAAAGTGAAGTGGTAAAATAGATAAAGTAGTTTTTTGAAGTGCTAAAAGCTAAAAGTTTTAACACCACCATTGTGAATACTCTAACTCCAACCTAAAAAAAAAAAAAAAATCCTAGCCAGCCTTGTGTTAAAAAAAAAAACATTATTTTGTTTTTGTTTTTGTCTTTATTGGTAACTAATTACATCTTAATGTATTTAGAAACAACGATTTTAGATATTTATAATTTTTTAATACCATATAAATTCCTATTTGGAGTTTTTTTTTTTTTTTTTTTTCCTCTTATACTCCGTCCCCTGTTGCTACTAGCTTAAAATCCTGGGTCCTCCCTGTACAAAGCTTCACAAATAGACAAACTGACTTGGAATCTCCCTCAAAAGCAACATTTTTCAGCTTGAGAATTATGGCCAATTTTAAAGCTAATAATATTGCAGCTTGAACTTCCTCTGCAAGAGATCCAATGGAAGCAAGAGTGAAGATTAAGCCAAAATGACATCTCCACATTCGCCCTTGCACACAGCAGTTGAGGAAGAGTACTGGGGGTCTTATAGCTACATCAAAGTTAATTTTGAACCATCATAATTGAGGTGGAAACCAATTAGAGGTCAATGGAAATCTGATAGTAGTCTAAGCATTTAAGTGTTCAACAGCTTTCCTTGGATCTGGTTTGAGACCTGAAAAGATAACTTGATTTCTGATTCTCCAAATATATTATCAGCTAAGATAGTGGAAAGTAATGTAATCTTCTGGTTTTCTTCTATAGCAGTATTCAAATACTTTGATGGATTAATAATGCATTTCACTAAAACTCATTAGGAGCAAGAGAACCAATCTTAGATAAATATAAAGGCCATATGGAGAGAGACCAGGTTACTATGGTGACGAGACACTGGATTAATATTTTCTCAGTTGATTCTAAAAGTTGGTCACCTCCAATGGAATTGCAAATAAAGAGCTTCATGTCTAATGGATTGATCACATCTACACAAAACTCATTTAGTTGCCATACCCCTCTAGTTCCACATACTACAAGACAAAAAGGTAAACCGTCACACATTAAGAAAAACATAATATTTGAAGCCAAAAATGATAGAAAAAACCAAGATACATAATTATGACCCAATTTTTGGGCAAGAAATTACATGAAATGTGGGCAAAGATTTTATGCAAAAAAGTTAATAGAGCTCTGAATGTTGTCAACCATCATTTTCTTCCACATTTGTCATTTAAAAATCATAAATAAATATATATGGATTCAAGTTATGTTTGTATAACTCTAAACCATGTTGTATCACTCAATATTTTATTATTAGATATAAAATTTAACAAATTCACCAATTAGGCTAATTTTTCAAAACTAGATTATGACTATGCATCAAAGTGAAATCTTCCAGCAACTAAAATGGACAGGACAATCAATAGCAGTAATTCTCTCTATGGAGTACTCACCATTCACCTACCAAGAGGCGCGCATCTAAGTGGTTGGATCATCTTCAATAAATCCAATGTTAGAAGGATAACATTTCTGGTCCATTAATAATGAAAAACTCAAGATACTTGTGTTATAAGACGTGAGCTCAGATCATATAGACCACCATTAATATTTATTTGGCTAAATTATACATTGTATATTCTAACTTTGCCTAAAATTTAATTTTGTTCAATTCAGTCTTCTTGTTAGTCTCCATTAGAATTGCACCATTAACTTTCAATTTTATTCAATACAAAACTACAACTATTAGAAAGATTGAATTGAACAAATTGAAAGTTAGAAGACTAAATTGAATGAAAGTGAACTTAGAGACCTAATTTGAGATTTAGGCAAAGTTAGAGGGTACAATTTGTAATCTAAAGAGTGTTTGTGAGGTGTAGAAATGGTGTCTCATGAGTTTAATGTCACACTTCATTAAGAGAGTCACTAAAAAACTTAAATTATACAAAATTTAATAAAGAAATAACATGAATATATCAATGTCACAAAAAAAAAAAAAAAAAAAAAAAAAAAAAAACACACACACACATACAAAAATACAAAAAGTGTTATCATTTTTTTTCTACTACCAAAGAGAAATTTTTTTTTTTTTTTTGATTGATAAGAAATAGAGTGGGAATTGGGAATACTAAAATAAAAGTAATAAAATAAAAGAATTGAAATGATAATAGAAAAGAAAAAGAAAAACAAATGATATTAGCTACAACTGCGAGCTAAGTGGCTAAAAAAAAAAATTATTGCTACGTACTACAAAGCCAAAAAGAGCATAACTGCAGATACTGCCAATGAGAACTCATGACTACAATATTTTTCTAGTGTTCTTTTAAAAAAAAAATGAAATTAGAGATTATTTTTATGTAATAAGTTGAAAGAGTTACAAATTTGAATGATTATTTTTATTTTTCTTCTTGAAAAGGTTTTTTTTTAATAATTTGTTCACTCGTTGTTGTTTGGTCTAGTCTTGTTTTTGTTTGGGTTATTTTTGTTATTATTTGGGCTTTTTTGTCGTTATTTAAGTGTTTTTTTAGTTAAAAAAAATGGGGGGTTAAGAATTATGTTTGAGGGGGCAAAATTATTTTTAGAGTAATGCTACATCTACAATATTTTAAAAATAAATTTTATGCAAAAATTTGTTATTAGTAGGTTAAAAGGTGATGTCAATATTGGACCCAAATTATAATTAATAACCGGTTTCCGCTTATCACATAAAAAAATTTTGTGAAATTATTGTAAAAATGTTGTGAATATAATATTACTCTTTTTTATAATAAACCGAAATTCTTGTAATTCTCAAGTCAAGGTAGTCAATGTTTTTATTAAGGTGGTTAAAATAGGTTACTTTAATGTGTGTGTGTGTGTGTGTGTATTTTGCAAGTATATATAAACATTTTTTTTTGGCAAGCCAGGGTGATCCTATGACCATCTTGAGATACACATGGGGTTGGAAAATCTGGTTTTGTATCTCATACAAAACACACAGCGGAGGCAACAAACACGAATCTACTTCAATCATGAAAGATAACATGTAATCATGAATTCTAGAACAAAGAATAGAAAGCGTACCTTGGTGCAGTGAATTTCAAAAACAAAACTTGAGAAGTTCTCAAGAACACTTTCAATCTTCACTCCAATTCCACTTGATGCCCAAAATGTGTGGTCTCTCGATCAATTTCCAAAGGAGAGTAAGAGAGTGGCTTTTACTCACACATACAAACCATTTCATAAAGATTTCTCTCTATGTTGTCACTTATCAAATTCTGTATGTTTCTCCCTTTATATCTAACTAATTATCTAATTGGACTAGCCTTTTGGACCTTTCCAATTGGGCTTAAGTGTGTGGCTTGGAGTGGGACCAAAAGGGATCAATATGACACTAACTTCAATGGGCCTTGGGTTTTTCTGTCAACTCTTGACAAGTCCAAAGTTACTATTAACTATATTTAATACCACTATATAAATATAGTTGTACTCTAGGCCTTATCTATAAATTATATCCCAAAACTTTATTATACATACAACCCCTTTATAAAAATATTCTTAGTAATACAAAGTCATGAATGTAGACTGTCACTTTGAAGATTACTACATCTTAATCCTTAAGTACCCGATTTAATCCTTTATGTTATTCATTATATATTTATGAAATCCAATTTCATAAATATATACTTTAGTAACTACTTACTAAAGTGGTTAGACCTAACTCTCTGAATAACTGAACCCATTAAACTTATCTCAAGGAAATATTTTATATCTCCGTTAAGAGACTATGAATTCCATCTTAAGAATATATGTTCCATCAATACTAAATGCGGTTGCCCAACATACTGAGGTTTTGACCGTAACTTATAGATCTCACTCCTGATATATCAAAACAACTTACATCTCATGATCAGGTCCATTATTCTCTCAGGATTTAGAGTTGATGTAAATAAAAGTCGTGAGATTTATTATTCATTTGACAGTCGTTAAGAGAATAATAAATCTCACAGCGGTCCAATTCAATATGTCTTAACTCTTAAAACATATCAATATATCAACTAGAAGTCTCAATTTCCATGATCAAGACAAATCATCATAGTTGATACGTTATAGTCTTTGCAAATGAAATACCCAATTTCATCACCGACTACGAACTAAAATTCTGAGTTTACAAAGAACTTGTGATTTATATTTTCTGTGACTAAATCACATAAATCACATACTATGCATCTCATGGACTAAGATAATATCTCATTAGTTCATAAATAGTCTCATATAATTAAACAATTTAATTATTTATGACATGCCAATAAATTGAATTTTAGGGCATAAACCCCAACACATGGAGCCGCCCCTGAGCCTACACTAAAATTTCACCATATTTTTAATAATTTTTAATGTCATAGTTTGTGATTGGTGTAAATAAAAATGATATCAATAATGATTCTATATAAAGTAATGTTGCATTAATTATAAGTTATCATTAATAGCATAAATTGAATGAACAAAGAAACACAATAGGAACTCAAATGGGCCCATAATGAATACAAATCTGTTGTACCATTTTTTATGTTCTACTTTATATTCTATTAATCATAACTTTCCATCTTGAGATACACATTGAGTCACCCCTAAGTCTACACTAAAATTTCACCATATTTTTAAGAATAGTGCTACAGGCACAAACTATTCTACAAACATTTTACAAATTGCTGATGTGGCATGCTCTACCTCAGGTTTTTAAAAAGTAAAATACCACATCAGATATTAACAAAGAAAATTAATAAAAGAAAAAAGAAACCCAGATTTGTTTTGCTGCTAAACCCTCTCTCTGCGCCTCCCTCTCTGCCTCAAACGTACGGCGCCTCCCTCTCTTCCTAAACCCATTCGCAGTCAAATAGGCCAACATTCTGCTATTCGAAACGTATTCATTCTATAGAAACAAAGGAAATTATATATATGATATGATTACAAATCAATTTGGTAGGTAAGCATATAATTCCGTCACTGAAAGAGATTCAGTAGTGAAAATATTGCAAATGGTATTAGTGATTATTCATTCACATTCAAAGAAAAAGTTTGTTGTTTTCCGTAATGTGATTCAAGCTCTAGATTAATAAGAAATTGCTGTCTTAGTTGCTTGGTGTCAAATGTTATTTCTTTCAATTTTATGTCTTAGTTGAATAAAGCCAAAATATGTTATTTTTGGTGGTCGATCAAGTTCAAATGACAAGACAGAATTAAAAAACTGGAACCCACCAAAATATGCAAGTACAAATAGATAGTAGATAAAGATAATTGTTTGTGTGATCATCTTTATAGTGAAATTTTGGCCTGATATAAAGCAAATCTGCAACGCCAGAACATTTTGTGTTTTTCACCAAAACGTTTGTGTTTAGGATATTGTTGGCACCGATGAGGCAAGGAGGGAGGGAAAAGCCGCACGTTTGAGTCAGAGAGGGAGGCATTGCAGAAGCTGATTTGGGTTTTGGCGGCGTTAGTTGGAGTGTGAGGCCTGGGTTTAGGAAGAGAGGGAGGCGTAATACGTTTGAGGCAGAGAGAGAGTTTAGATCAAAACAAATTTGGGTTTCTTTTTTCTTTTATTAATTTTCTTTGTTAATATCAGATGTGGTATTTTAGTTTTTAAAAAGCTGAGGTGGAGCATGCCACATCCGCCGTTTGTAAAATGTTTGTAGAATAATTTGTGCCTGTAGCATTACTCTATTTTTAATAGTTTTTAAGGTCATAGTTTGTGATTGGTGTAAATAAAAATGATATCAATAATAATTCTATATAAAGTAATGTTGCATTAATTATAAGTTATCATTAATAGCATAAATTGAATGAACAATGAAACACAATAGGAACTCAAATGGGCCCATAACAAATACAAATCCGTTGTACCATTTTTTGTGTTTCATTTTATATTTCACCAATCACAACTTGCCATGTATTGTTTAAATTTCCTTAACAAATAGCCAAAGTTTTAAATAGGAAAATATATATATATATATATATAATAAGTTGTAATTTGTGAAATATAAAGTGAAACACAAAATATGGCAAAGAGGATTTGTATACGCCCTTTACACGATATCTACATTCTGAAAGCCACCGTCATCTTCTTCTTTCCTTGCGCCACATTGAGTCAAAATAAACCCTGTGAATGCTTTGAAAGCTGATTGATAAATCTTTTGTAATAAAGCACCTGACTCAAGAATTTGTTTGTACCAGCGACGCAAAACCTCCAAAAGGATTGCACATAAATTAACGATGAGCAACCAGAAGGGAGCGATGAGGATGGACACAAGCAGCTCACATGCAAGAGTTCCAGAGGTGAGACAAATGAAGTTGAGTATTGGGGGGTAGCTTGTGTTGTGAGGTCCTAGTTTTATCCCAGCAAATGCAATGCTGTAAATGACTACTGCTATGATAAAGAGCACCATTGTTGCATAATGTGTTGAGAGTGGAGACATCTTCAAGCCTTGAAAGTGTACTCCAACCAGGGCAAGTAAGAGCATGATAAGAAAGCCAAAAACCGCATGCAATGGTGTGGAGGAACTGACTTCATACTCACTTTGCACAATTAATTAAACATAAAAAATACATAGATTAGATGAACTGAAGCTTGAGATTTATTTTAAACTATTACTTCACATATTGTCCATAGTTTCCAACATAAAGTATCCACAATTTCTAAGAATGTCCTCACTTCTAACATAAATTATATCTCCAAATTTTTAAGAGAGTCCGTATTCAGTAAATATGGGTATAAAACCTATATTTTACATTATCTAATAAGAGATTGTCACATTAGCTTATTATTTAAATATTATTTAAAACTCAATACATCTTGTCACACCTAATAACACCACATCATCATTTTACTTAAAACATGAAATATAATATTTATTAATATGTTATCATATATGCAATCAAATGTATTTATATTTTGGTAATATGATACTGTGACATATCATTTTTTGATGATATAAACCAAAAAGTTTACATCAAATCATTATAGAATTTATTCTTTTTATGGGTTTCACACTATAAAACAAATCACATAAAAAGAGTGCGTGCACACTCTTGGATATAAAACAATCAAAACTCACCAAAAAAGAATTAAGGTTCGTAATTATGTTGAGTTGTAGCACAGAAATGTATGGAATGCCTCAACCAGTAGTGGAGAGGGGGAAAATGAAGCGTAAATGACCCATTTGGACAGACAATAATCATAATATAGTAACATAAACCATTGAAAAAGAAAATGTTACGCTTTTAATTTGCCCTCAAACTCTAAGAAAAAATTCCTTAAAATATTTTTTTTTGCCCAAATTTTTTCTCTTACAACTGTTAGAAATTATTCTTTAATTAAAAAGAATAGGAATGAAAAATGAATTTTTTTTTTTTAAGTAAGAGATTGGTGTTGACATAGGGATGCATATGCCTAAATCACCAATTTGGACAGATAATATAGTAACATAAACCATTGATAAAATGAAAATGTTACCCTTTTGTCCTTAAACTTTAAGAAAAATATTCCTTATTTAGCACCAATATATATATATATATATGTATGTCTATATATTCCTTTTCTTTCCCATTTTTTTGCCCTTAAATTGTTAGAAATATTTTATTTTTCACATACTTTTACCCTTAAATTGTTAGAAATAACTCTTTAAAAATTTAGGAACAAAAAATGAATTTTTTAAAATTTAGGGATGAAATCAAGAATTTTGTAATTTAATTAGCACATCCCAATGTTTTCAAATAGAGACATATTGGATTCAAATTTTCTCTCCTCAACTATTGAATTAAAAAACAAATAAGAATGAGAGATGGAATTCATGAAAGCTTTTAAGGACAGAAAAAATATTTTAAGCGAAAAAATAAATTTCTAAAACACTACACTTTAAGCAAATAAGTTTTAAAAAAAAATTAAAAGAAAAATTACTGCCCCACGCACGATAAATTCTATAAAATGGCCACCAAAGACTCTCAATGCAACCTCACTTATTAATTTTTGTTTAAGTAAAATTATAAACAAATGAACTAAAAGAATAAACCTATTTCAGACAAACTTAAATAAAGTTGATTAATGTATAATTATACTTAAAGAAATGAAGTTATAAAAAGAATTAGGATAAAGTTTAGCTATAAAATTGATTGTAGCCAACTACAACCTTACTAAGTATCTTTTTATTGTAGATGAATTTTAACAAATTCTTCATTAGATTACATTTTCTTCTTATATCCTCTATACTTATAAAATGTTTAAAAAATTAAAATTTAATAACAATGTCATCAATAAATTGTTTAAATTACAAATTTTTGTAATTTGAAATTATACATAAAATATAATATTATAAATTATATAGTAAATAATATCCAATT
Source organism: Quercus glauca (assembly GCA_023736055.1). NCBI lineage: Eukaryota > Viridiplantae > Streptophyta > Magnoliopsida > Fagales > Fagaceae > Quercus > Quercus glauca. The sequence continues at coordinate 52,810,166 of CM043315.1, read as the reverse complement.
GACACAAAATTTAACGTGTGTATTAAATTTTCGAAATATGATGTATGTATTAAGAACGTAAAAAACATTCAATCCAATGATTAAATTTTTGAAATATGTAGTAATGTTAATAAAATTAGATAAGATTGTAATCTTAGGTTACAACCAATTTTATAACTAAATTTTGTCCAAAATAATAATTAAGGAAAATAACCCAAAAGAATAAACCTATTTTCAGACAGAAACTTACAAGAAAATGAAAGAATAATTAAGGCAACACAACAGATACCTTTGATGATTGTTGCAACTGATCATGACATTACACTTGCACTTCGATATGTTTGTTTTTGTTCTCTTCCGAACAGTTCCAGCTCTCCTAATCGGATAATTAAGACTTCTCTCCTCTCTAATTTCCTCCATGCTTTTTTGTGCTTCCATACAACTCTTTATTTCTTTTGCTCAATACAACGAAGTCAATTCAGCTATAAAACTCAATCTGTTACAACAATTATGAAAGTAGCTAGAAGTTCCAGTATGAAAAAAAGCTTGCTTCTTTTTGAAGTTAGCATGGATTACGACAATAATATAAAGTCATGCATATGTCATAATATGCAAAATGCTTTCTCAAAAACATTTACAGTATTTTCAAAAGTTTGACATGGCACAAAATTCTGGTCAAACTGAATATATTTTTAATTGATCATGAAAATGCAATTTTGAGATGTGCAAAATGTTTTCCCCAAAAAATGCATAAAATATCTTTGCTCTTCAAACAAAAGGTTTCAAATCCCTTCAATAACCAAATTCTTCTAAAATGATTAAAATAACCTCATTGATACGTTTAGAATGACCAAAATATACTTATGATCCATTTAGGAATAGTATATTTAGCTGAAATTGAAAATTTTTTATTGAAATTACTGTAGATAAAGACAAAAACTAACTGAAATAGTATAGTGAGACTTATAAATATTACCCAAAAGTGCAGTGGGACCCATAAATAGTAGCAAAAATAAATTGAATAATATCAAAAATAAGTTAAATAATAAAATAAGCTAACTTTAAACTTTAATCACAAACGCAACCTTAGAACCTAACCAAAATAATCTGTATACTCTAAAATTACCAAGATAGCTCCTTCAACCTCCAAAACATTTTCAAAATACCCAAACTCTTTTGGTTTTAGCATAAAAAAAATTTTTTTAGAAAACACTTTCAGTATTTTCAACTAAGATGGACATAGGTATGATACAGCAAGTCAGCAACACTAACATTTTTTTTAAAATTATAACATGATACGGTAGATAGAACACTATTACATACGACACCCTAAATGTAGTGTTTATGCATCCTAGATTTTCAAGCGTTAGATGTAGCATAAAATCCTAGGGCCTGTTTGGTACGCGTGTTTAAATAACAATTTTTAGTTTTTTTAGAAATATGTGTATGTGGAAATAAGTGTAATTATTTAAAAACGAAAAACATGTGTTTAATCAATTCTACCAAACAGATAGTCACTAGAATTTTTCTCTAGATCAACATATTACTTGACTTGAGATCCTTATTATAGTGGACCATATATATAGTGGTAAAAAAATTCTTGTGTCATACTTAAAACCACAATTTTGCCCACGACTTGCCCACGTGGTGACTTTTGATTGGTGGAAAGTTGTCCCCACATGGACCCACTACACCCCTCCACCAACTGCAACCCGCCACATGGGCGAGTTGTGGGCAAAGTGTGGAACTAAAATTTCTCATGTTGGTACCCTGATCAGAGGTCGGCGCACACATTCAATTCGCATGCATTAATTCCGAGGTTATTACGTGCTCAGGCCGCCGTCCAACCTGACTCTCCTTCGCTGGGGGTTCACACTGAATCCAGCATTGCTATTTGCTATACGTTGAAGACTGAACACAAATCTGTTGCTATAAAATGAGCAAGCTATAAATGAAAAGCAATGGTGAAAGTGAGAAATTAATAAATGCACCATTGCTTTTGCTAACTTTTCCACCAAATTTTAGTACTTGCCCATAATCACATCATTTTAAAATTAATGCATTTATAATTTAAATTAAATATTTTTATTTTTTAATAAAAACCAATAGTATATATAAGAATTTCAAACAGAGATGATGCTAAAGAAACCCATGTATATCTTATAAAAAAATAAATAAAGAAACCCATGTATAATTAGTCTTATGTCATTATATCTCCAAAAATTTAAAGGCTTAAGCTTTTAAGTTAAGTAATGTCATTATATGTTATATTAATTATTTAATCGTTTATCAAAAAAAAATTAATTATTTAATCAAAGTTTTCTAAAAGTGTCACCTATCTGATAAAAGCTAACGAAAGTTGTGATTTGAAGCTAATTTATTTAATGTTTATTTATGTCGAATTATAGGTTGGAATGGTGTATGGAAAGGTATATTGGGTAATTTTTAATATATTGGGTTAGGATTTCTTTGAAGATATTATAAATTCATTGTGATTCCTTTATTTTCTCATATATTCAAAAATTTTGCCACTTGCTCTCGCGGTGGATGTAGATAAGGGTGTCAATTCGGGTTAGCGTGTCGAGTTCGTGTCGTGTCGAAGTAAGGGTATTTGACTAAATGGCTCAACCCTAACCCGACCCATTTAATAATCGTGTCATGATCTTTCAATCCTAACCCGACCTGTTAATAAGGCGGGTTGACCTAACCCAACCCATTTGACACGCTTAATAAACGAGTCGTGTTGGGTTGACATGGATGTAACACAAACTATTTCAACTTGCATAATATTAAATATAACATCCATCTAGAAATAATTTTTTTACATCCCAAAAAACAGTGCATACACTTCAAGTTTTCAACCCACATTCAAAATAATATAGTTCAACAAAAATATAACATTCATCTAGAAATAAGTTCTTTATACTCCAAAAGAAATGCATACACTTCAAACCAAATTTAAAATAACAAAGTTTAACAAAAATAAAATAACACAGTTCAACAAAAATATAATATCATTGGAACTCGCCAAATGCTAAGTATTAATATTGAAAGAATTTGAGCAAACAGTAGACTAATCCTGACTATGACCACGAGTATCATTCATAGATTTTTTGTTGATGTCCAAATTCATAACATCTTCCACAAGCTCATCCAATTTCATTTATGCAAGTTCTATGCCAAAAAAAAAAAAGTATTAGTAGTTCTAGGGTATGTAAAGTTTCAATTTCCAATTATATCTTTTGTAAATTTTTGTAATTACTCAATTTTATTTTTAAATTTAAAATATATGTTAGATATAAAAGGTATTTGACAAATCTAAAATAAAATAAATATTTATTTGTTATACGAGTTAAACGGGTTATGTTAAGTGGGTCATTTCGGGTTGACACAAATAAATTGGCGTGTCAAACGTGTCTATTGCGGGTTACGCAAGTTGACCCGCTTATGACACATTTCTTATCGTGTCGCTTTCGGGTTGACCCGTTTATAACCTAAACCCATTAAAACCCAACCCTAACCTGAAAAAACCTATGTCGGGTTCGTGTCGTGTTCGCGGGTTGGGTCGAACATTAACACCCCTAGATGTAGACATCACATAAATCTCTATGTTAATTTTCTCTTCTTCTTTTTTACTAATATTTTGTAAGATCCGAAATTAGCAACAAATGTGCAAATGCAGCATGTTAATTAGAGGGACATATATATTAATCATACACCTTTCCTAATAATTAAGTTTTTTTTATAAGATCCAAAAAATTAAGTTGAAAACTGCAGATATGAAACTTTCTTCCCAAATTTACTGTAAGTCCAAGTAGAAAAGTTTATTTTCTTTGCAAAATAAGGTTTTAAAAAATCATAATTTATAAATATTATATTGAAGATGAAAATAAATAAATCCCTTGATTTTTGTTCAAGTAACTAAGGGTATAAAAAATTATATTTTTTTTTTCACAACAACTGACATATTCTATTGTGATTAATATACAAAATAAAAATAATGTTATTTTAATCACAATTTATCACTTTAACAAGTTGTAAAAAAAAAAAAAAAAGTATGCCTTTGATATAACATTGCTCATTTGCTTTTTATCATATGCGAAGAAAGTAACAAGTAGACATCATTTTGGTATGATATAAGTAAAACCCCTCTTCCTGCTCTGGTGAATTAGTTTTGTACTCTGATTCTATCCATTTTCAAATTTAAATGAAAGATTATTTCTGGGTTTTTTTTTTTTTAAGAAAAAGGTACGGTATAAGTAGGACCTCTTGAAAGGACCAAGCAATGCCCATGAAGTTACTGCTTGCTTTCTTATGCAAAGCTATACCAATATTTCAGGAATTTTTTAACCAAGGCTTAAATTAAAGTATAGTGCCAAATAAGTACTAACATTTTTTTGTTACACACAAAACAAAAATCTTCTAAAAAAAAAAATATTTTTTGTTACATAAAGTCATTCTTAAAAAGTTAATTCCAGTTAGCTTAACTGGTAAAGTCTCTGATAATTGAATAAGAGATCTAGAATTCAATCTCTGTCTACACCAAAAACCGATTGGTGTCTTTGTCTGATAATAAAGAACTATCATCAGAAGAGAATGTCATAAGTTAAAACTCTTAAAAAAAATCATTCTAAAATAAAAATTTATGATCTTACATTCCTCTTTTTCTTTTTCTTTTTTTTTGTTACAGTATATGAAGGGGACTAAATTATCCTAGTGGGATCGAACCTGTGGCCACTCAAATGAGAGAGCCCAGAGATACCACTTGAATCCAGGCCCAGGCCCAGGCCCATTTCTGTGAGGAGTTGGTAGTTGATTTTTTTTTTTTTTTTTTTGGTGGGTAGTTTTACATCATTTCTTAGAAAATCTAGTCTCGACCAAAGTCAATATCCAAGTCAAAATCAACTAAACTAACATCAGCATCAGCCTGATAAAATAAAATTTTTTTTTTTTTAAAAAGCTTGTTTATAATTATATTGGTTAGGTTGGAACATGAGTCATTTTGGCCCTTTTGGCCGATAAGACCACTAATTCAATCAAAGCTGAGGCAATTATATCGTGCCCACTAATTAAGATTGGAAATTTTAGTTTTTAAAACAATTTTAGAAGAATGTAAAGTGCAAATTTTGTGCATAAAACTACGAAAATTTTTATGACCATAATAAATTTCATACTCATTTTCACCACTATTCTGTGATTGACTTTTTGGTCCTCCTGGTTAAGCATATTTGGTTGTGTTCATACTCTGGTTGACTTTCTTATCACTTTTGATTTTTGGAGTGTATTATACTATTATAAGTTCAGCACAGAAGAATGGTAGGTTGCATCCTTCAAGTACCATTTGTACTTTGACTTTCGAGGCTTGAGTCATGTGTTTCTGTCTCGCTTCAGTTGCTTTTCAGATTGCCAAATGGACAATATGTGGCACCCACGGGTGTTGTCACCCATAGCCGCCTGAGAAAATTTTACCAATTAACACGCAGCCTACCGTAACTGGTATATTTGATTAGATTACGTTATTTACAGATTTAGTAAAAATGTCTAGTTATTGAGAAATTTGTTTTTTAAAAAATTTTATTGAGAATTGAAAAAATTATTAACACTTTTTTTACTCTTAATAAAACTTTTTTTTAAAATAGTATACTATTATGTGCCTTTAAAATACACATTAGTAAAATTTTTAGTAAAAAGTAATCTAATAACCCGTTTGACACATGCATTAGGATTATGAAAATCTGACAAAGTTTTGTGCCCATAGATTTTTTTTGAAGGTGGGGCATGGTTGCCCATAATAGTCAACTATGCAATTAATGGTGAACAACGATATATTTAGATAAAGAACATAACAGCCTTATATATTTCTGTGGTACTACCAAGTTCTTCCAATATATAAGAATCACGGGGGCAATTGCCCCCCACCCTTAGGTTTTACTAAAATATCAAGATTCCAAATTTTTAAAATAATATTTCAAACTTAAAACTTCTTTATTGAAACCAATTTTTACTATGTAACCTTCAAATTATAACATAGTATATTATCACAATATCCACTTAATATTTTTTTAGTTAATTCAAAAATAAAAAAGCCATACAATCTTTTAAAAAAAATTAAAGACATATACATAAAAAAAAATATTAATTAATTTTCAAGTATATGATTATACTATTAATACATCTAAGTTTTTTTAAAAATTTTAAATATTCTAAATGACTTTTTTGAATATATCATATTTAAATTAATCTCTTAACTTGATATACTAATGGACTATATATATATGTATATATATATTTATAGTTTCTTAAATTATATACTAAATCAAGTTCGAGCAAAAAAAAAATTTGAAACCTAGCACAGGAAAAAAATTACATTTACAATATATTTTCTATGTCAATCAAATTTTTTGTTTAATAAATCAATTAATTATATCTTTATATATTAATAAATATTTTTGGAATGAACTTTGTCCTCATTATTTTATTTTAATATTGTCCACTTAATCCAAAATCTTGGCCATCCTCATCCATTTATTTTAAGCAAAAACGTATATCTAAAGTAATAATTATCTGATAAGGTAAAAAAAAACATCAAGCAAGAGCAATAGCAACAGCTGTATTATGCCAAATGTCATTTTACTATACCAAAACTTACTTTATCAATTTTCGCACATTATTTTACAATATGCTATACATGATCACATCTTCTATTTTAACATTACACCACATTAAAATAATTTTAAAAAAAAAAAACTCAGCTATATTAAAAAATTAATAAAATCAAAAACCAAACCAAATCCAAGCACCACCGTCTATCATCCCACCACCACCACCAGCCATCACCCCCACAACCTTCCACCACTACTATCGAAACCCACCACCTAAGACACCAAAACCACCAAAAAACCCATCCCAAAACCAAAACACAAACACCATAAGGAAAACAAAAAAGAAAAAAAAAGAAAGAGAAATAGATAGAAGAGAGAGATGTCGACGGCCACTGGTGGTGGCTTTGCTGGTGTGCAGGAGAGGGAAACCACCACAAAAAACCATCAATCTCAACCCCACCACCGCTGGAAATGCCGATCTCAACCAAAAAAAAAAAGGCTTTCTACAAGTGTGAGAGAAAAGAGAAGAAAAATATTAGAGGGAGAAGAGAATTCCGATCTTAACCCAGAAGAGAGAAAAGAGAATAGAGGCAGAGAGAGAGAGAGAGAGAGCTTGATGAATCTGTCCGTGTGAAAGAAGAGAGAGAAAAAACAAAAAAAGGGAGGAGAGAGAAGAGAGAATAAAAAATTATTATTTGATTTTACAACATGCTATAATACCATTCTATTAGTAGAATTGTACCGTAGCACGTTGCAAAAAAATTGACAAATCTTATGAGAAGTATTTTTTGGTCTTTAGTGTATCAAATGTTAAAATTTTAGCATTTAGCACACCTGATGCCAATGCACTTATTATTTTCTAATGCAAAGTTAATTTTATTACTTAGTTACAACAGATTCTTTTTCCTTTTTTTTTTTTTTATAAAACATTACCAAAGGTTCTAAAACCTATTCATCTACTTGTATAGTTAATGTGTATAATGTATGCATACACCTGCTTATGTAATCTATTTTGAGCTATAACTTTAATTCTTCTCTTTTCTCAAAAAAAGAGAGAGAGAGAGAAAAAAAAAAAAAAAACCTTTTTTTTTTAGATTTAAAAAAAAAATCTTTTAATTCTTCTATAAAAAAAAAAAGAGTTATAGGCTTATAGCTTTTTTAATTAAGGTCAAATAAGGAAAGGTAACTCGGGGTTGGCCAAGTTGGTTGGGCTCTCGATCCCAAGATGTTTGTACTGGGCTCGATTGGGTGTGCTCTCCAGTTTGAGTTCTGTTACCTACACTTTGAAAAGAATTTTTTAGGCCAGCGCTTTACCCTTTCGTAGGCCCATCCGACTCAAACAGTAATTAGCCTCTGGTTAAAAGTTTTAAAGATACAATGAGAGAGCAAAAAATAAGAAAATGTATCAATTTTTGCAAACGAGTTCATAATTTATTAAAAACTTCCACGTGCAAACTTTCGGTTGGCTTAAGCTTCATGGTGGATGTGGTATTAGTCTTATCCAATTTTCTTGTCACTGTTTAGATACCGTTTATTTTGCTAAAATTAAAAAATTATTGCTAAAAGTACTGTGTAAAAGTTAGTTGAAATAGTACAGTGAGATCCATAAATAGTGTCAAAAAATGCAATGGGGTCCATGAGTAATAGCAAAAATAAGTTGAATAGTGAAATAATTTATAATTTTAATCCACATCCAAACGCACACTTAATATCTCTCCAATAATTTTCCTTTATCTCAAATGATGAATATTTTATGATATCATTGATTTAATTAGTAAGATTCAAACCCTCTCAGTTGAAAATAATATCAATTAAATTACAAAATTTTTAGCATAAAATTAAGAAAAGTATTACGTCATCAACATCCTTTATCTTACTTGATGAATATTTTATGATAGCATTGATTTAATTAGTGAGATTCAAACCCTCTTGGTTGAAAACAATATCAATTGAGTTACAAATTTTTTAGCATAAAACTAAGAAAAGTGCTACGTCCATAACATTTTCACAATACTTTTACAATAAATCTTAATTAGTAAACTGTTATTGATTTTAATTTGAAACCAAAACACTTTTTTACTCACCAGTAACATCCAGTAACTACTTGCTACTTAAGATTTGTTATGAAAGTATTGTAAAGATATTACAAACACATCATCTCTCTAAAACTAAAGACACAACTTGAATAGAGTATTCTATATACTAAACCCAATATGTGTCCGAATCACATTGGATCCAGTGCACTGATTCATACATTTCTATAACTCTAGAGAGTAGTAGATGATGTTTTAGAGCAGGACGGTTGGGTTCTAAAAGGCGACACAAACTTTGGCAAAGACAGATTTAGCATCCTGATTGATAGGCAGTTGAGAAGGGCCAAGCGTGTAACAGTAGAAAAGAAAGGTTGGTCTGTCTAACAAATACTGACCCTTTTGGTTAGAACGTTTGGTTGGTCCTCCTAGATTTGCTTTACAATCTCAGCCGGTATTCCCTCACATGGGCATTTCAAATCTACCGGTCAATCCAAACCAAAATGCCTCTTTTCTCACTACCTCATTGAATGGTACCAATTTTGCTCACCCAAAATGTAACCTACACGTGTCCTGACGCGCTTCAAAAGCATGGCCCATATATGACAGTTCTCTGGCCTTGTGCTATGTACAAATATAAGAAACTCTTGCTACAGAAGAGTTTTAATTTTCTCTTTGTTTATAATACCTCTTCTACTCTCTATATTTTTTTCTAGCTCAACTCACTTTGACACACAACACCCCATTTGATAATGAGTGATGATATTTAGAGCAATGCATTTCATGGAAAGAGCTCAAAGGGCTTATTTCAAATGAAAGATTTCATGTTTCAAGGTTTCCGGGTAAGTCACTCACCATATATAGTCTCAACTTTCGAAGCTTTTTGTTATTCTGGTCTTCCTCTGTTTTTTTTTTTATCATGGTTCTTAGATATGATGAATATATAAGCATGGACAAGGGCTATTTTTCTCCTTTTTAGAGTTATGAACAACTTTACCTAGTTGTTTGTGGATGTTAAAATAATTGCTTTCTTCGTTGAACAAAGTTGTTTATGTAATGCGTTTTGCTGTTTCTCTTATATATACAAGGCAATACGTGCCCTTTAATGTGTTAGGACTAAAGTCTCTGTTTTTTATAAAAGTTAGGCCTCTAAAGTCTCCCTCTTCCCTTAAGAGTGACTTTTTATGTGTACTTTCATTGATCATTTCGAGATTATAATTAAGTTTAGAGAAGTATATGCTTTGTAGCGAATGCGAACTCTGTTTCTCATGTTAAGACAAAAACAACCACACCCTCACGAGTCTCTGACCTTTAACTTCAAACCCACCTAAGTTTTAGGTTGTCGAAAAGGGTTGAAACATGCATTGCAGAAAAAATATATATATTGTTAAGAATATTACAAGTTTTATAAATTAATGTGGTAATTTTTAAACACAAGATAAAAAGTGATTGAAAATTTTGCTTACTAAATTGTTGACGTAGGACTAATTACACTCCATTTGAAACTTGTGTTTAGTAAAATTTGATAGTAATTTTTGTTTTAGCACTAGGAACTGATGAGAAGGTGAAGAAGGGTTGTTTGAAGATAGCATATTTCAACATTTAGCAACTTGTTGCGTAGGGATTAGGGAAATATGATGTTTCCTATTTCATCTATAATAATCATTTTTGTTTCCCATAGCTTGAATTTTTTTTTTTTTTTTTAAATTTGGTAAAAGGCTTCATTAAACAGAAACTAGAGATAAATTAAAATTACACGTAGTTCTAAACAAAATCGAGTGGTTCTTCGAGAAGCTCAAATGGATTTGATTGTTTACTTTTATGCTTGAGCAAGTGGATCTACATACCTATTGGCTTTGTTATGTGTGACAACTGACAACTGACAAATGTCAAAATAACAACGAAGGATACAAAAATCCAGAAAAAATCATATTCAATCTAGGATAGAAATAAAAATATATAAAAGCTAGTGTAACCAATAAATTATATAAAATTTCCTCAAAAAAAATTAAATTATATAAAAAATTAGCGGCTCAATGATTAGAAAAATGTAATACAGTAATTATGAAAGCAGGTTCACCTTTTTCAGAACCCCCAAACCCAAAGGAAAAAAAAAAAAACAAAAAGAAAAGAAGAAATTATTATTACCTTTGTGGTGTAATTGACGAAAAGTTGTAAAGGGAACCAGAATATTTTGTAAAATATATGTAACACTTGTGGGACATGAAATGATATTCAACACGGTATCTATTTTTCCTTTCTTTCCCAATTTTATGTCATATTATGACACTCAAATTCCAATAGCACGGAAAGACACTCAACATGTGTTTGATGAAAGTCCTAAGCTTGACCCACCAAAACTACTTGATTGGGATCCAAAAATATAAATGTGTAGGAGGGTAATATTAATAGGAGATGGTATCTCGTGTGCTCGATACATATAAGATTTTTGCATAATAATGATATAGTCGATTGAAAAAGATCGAATATAGAAGCACAATTTATAATCTATAACATGTCTAATTTATAGTCTATAACATGCCCAAATCTAACATGCCACCCAATACTAGCTACTGTACGCAATTTCTATGTACATTACAAAGATAATGGTTAAAAGGAAAATAATTCACACACCAAAAGATATAATAATTGTGACGAAATAGCTACAAGGTCTCTAATATGATTGCAGAATTAAAATATATACAGAAATATTTTCAAAGCACATATGAGCATGCAACACCAAAAGATTCCCGAATATAGCCAAATTAAATGAATCAGTGTGACCCTTTAAAAAATATAATAATTTTTTTTATTAAAAAAATCCCACTTTAATACTTAACAGCCAATTTTTTTAGTACAATTTCAAATTCCTATTTCTTTAAATGTCTTTTCTTTTTGTTTTACTCCGACGAGTACGGTACGCTATCATCATAGGCATGATTGGATTATTAAATGTTTAATTGTTTATTAGAACCAGAAAATTTTGGAAACATCGTTTAGAATAAAATATTAAGCAATAATAATAATAATAGAACTTTTTTTTTTTGAGAACTAAATGGTCAAAGAAGTTGTAGCACAACCTACTAAAAATTTGTCTGCAACAAGTCAACCATCTACCAATCATGTGGTTTATGCAAGACTGGTTGTTTGAGTTGAGGGTCAGATATAAGTCTAAGGACTTTTGGTCAAACATTATATAACTGCTCTATGCAACCATAACTATGGTCTTACACTTAGATAACAATACCACAAAATAATATAGAGAATTAAAAGTTTTGTTACTTAGCCAAAAAATAATATTTTGGGTACATAAACATTCATGGCTAGCTGATCTTTAAACGTTAACTTATTTTGGGTTTTCTGGATTTTCAAACCAAATTTTTTTTTTCGTATATATGTGTTTGTAATTTTTCAATGGTCATGTTATAGAAAAGTCATATAGGATTGTCAAAGTCTTGAGGTTAGTGCTTCTTATGGAGGAATTCCAAATTAATCAAAGGTTGAGTAATTACATATATGGGAGTGGAGAGCAATAGTTATGACTGTTAGTTTTGTAGATATAGTTCAAAAAAAAATTAGTTGTACCCCATTGAATATTGTTGGTATATACTATATAGAGAGAGGTGAAGGTGCAATTAGGTGTGAACCTCAAGTTAATTAATTTCTTTATCTTCCTTTCTGGGTGCATTGATCCACATAAGTTAGAAAGGTAAGAAAAAAAAAGGTTGAGGAACATGTATTTAGCTATGTATCACTTGGAAGAACTTTCAAGGATGAAACTTTACTTTGGCTGGGTTGTTTTAGCATATTCCGATGATCCTTCTCATCTTGTATCTTTTCATTTTCTTCTGTTCCAAGCATGCTTATAGAAAAAGAAAATAATGAGTTAAATTGATAGGAAGAGATTTCAATTCTATCTTCTTCGACTTTCATCTCAACAATGGTGAGTAAAAACTCTTCCACTCTCCTTTTTTCCCTTTTTCTATTCTCTAATTTTTTTTAGTTAGTGCAATATAGAATTGCAGCCTCTCCTATAGGTTTTGTATTTCATATTTTTAAAGGTCTTGCTTTTTTTTCTTTGTCTTTTTTTGTGTGTAATTTGCTCAATGGTTAGGCTACATGATGAAGATATAGTTTTTCCCTGTCTCTTAATCGATCTTTAATGTGAGTGAAATTCGATCAAACTCTTTGCTACAAAGTATAAACGACTAACAATGGTGTAAAACCTTCTCCCCTCTCCCCTTGTGTATGTGTGTATTAAAATACTTAGTATTTTCAATAGAAAAAATAGTGGATTAATCCCAAAATAAAAAATGAGTATGAGTTATAAAGGTTTAAAGTCTGTGCTATGTATCTAAGAATTAGGTCATTTTGGATATACATCACTGTTAGTTTCTTTGAAATCTTCTCCCCTCTCCCTTGTGTGTGTGTTAAAATATTTAGTATTAAAAAAAAAAAAAAAAAAAAGTACAAACGACTAGAGATTTACTTGGTTTTGCAATTATTGGTGGCTTTGAAATGATTGCGCTACCAATTTTGGACTTGAGTCCAAGTCAAAGAGCTGTTGAAATAGGCCCATCACTGGGCCCATGCTGCCATAGGATGATGTGGACTTTTGAGGTTGAGTTTCTCTTCTTAAGGTCATGGAATGGGCCAGCAAAAAGCCCACCGATAGAATCAACATTAGAAGTTTTTTAATTCCAAAGAGGAGAAAGGAAAATTATAACTAATAACCTATAAGTTTGGTTCCTAATCAATCCAGCTATCCCTTAAGATCTACAATTAGGCAATATAATAATATAGAGAAGCAGTACATTATAGATTAAAAAATAAAATAAAAGCTTTTCAAAAAAAAAATAAATAAAAGGAAATAGGGGATGGGTCCTTGTGTATGGGCCCCATGAATAAATAAAGCAGTAGTGAAATTAGTGCCCTTCTCTCCCTCTAGGCCCATAAGAGGCTGGGGAGTTGGATCAGGCCTGAGTGTGGCCCAAACCTGAAAATAATTAATTAGAATTTCCTGTTGGGTATTCAGTTTTTATAGCCCAATCACAGCCCAATTGTTTGAACTTCGGTCAGGTTGAGCAAGCACTAGTCACTAATCACTACAAAGCCTCAAATACAAGTGTCATTTGTAGGTGAATACACATTTGATAGCAATTCTAGATTCATAATTAACTTCTTCAAGAATATTATCTTGGCTTGCAGGTTTCATAAAGTTCAACTAACGTTGGAAGTTCTAATGAGAAATATAAAGCCCAAATTGTATTTAGGTAAATGTACCATTCAGATACCCCAAATTATAGGGGATATGACGTAGTTGATACTTGTGACAAAAAATTTAAGTTTTTTACAGCCTTGTAGTTGTGTGTACTTTGTAGCCCTCTTTTATATTACAAATTAAAGTTTTTGCCATTTATATGCATTTCACGTAAAAGATTTATGATATGAAAATAGTTTTGAGATGTATGTATATCATATATCTCTATGTAAGATGCTGCTTCTCTATATTTACTACATTGATTTAAGAACTTACTAATATAAGATTTCTGGTGTGAGCATATTATGATCTTTGTTATATAAAAATATTTTATTACTAGTTTACATGCTTTAACTAGGAAGAAATGCAGTTAGATTATGATCAATTATGATGAGATTTCAAATCTGTTTGGGATTCACTTATTTTACTGAAACTGAAATTTTTTTGTAGAAAGTACTATAGATAAAGGTAAAAGTTAGCTGAAATAATATAGTGAGACCCATAAATAGTACCAAAAAATGCAGTGGGACCCATGAATAATAGCAAAAATAAGCTGAATAGTAAAATAAGTTGAATTTTTAAGCTGGAGCCAAACGCACACTTCATGTGAATCGGTTAGTTGTTGTATAAGAGATCATTTGTATATATTTTTGAAAGAACAAAATGCTATCATACATGAAAGTTAATCACTTTAACCTAATAAGAAAATATTAAGTTTAAGGGGAGACATGATAAACAAAAGAAACTAGTTCATCTTTTATTTGATAGAAATTGTCAAATAGAACCCTAGTATATTGACATCTGTTATAAAAGTCTAGAATTCTATTGATTTATAATACTTTTGTACCCTAGAAAGAACTATAGTAGCTCCGATCAGAATCCTTAAGCCTTGCAACTTTGAGACCACACTTCCCTGCAAAATTTATACAGCACATTAAATGTCTTTAATAAAAATGAAGAAGAAAAAATATAGAATCCTCTTCATATAAGTGGAAGAAACTTCTGTTTGGGATGTGAAATTACAATGGTGGCCTGTAAACTGTAGTAGTCAATACCAATTAATCCTCGATCCCATGCTTATTTGAAATTGCAACTAACACAGTGTTTGTTTCAAGAAACTTTATGAAGTATATAGGTGCTAGTTTTTTCTCTCTTTTTTTATAATCATATAGGTGCTAGCTATTTCTAAGAGTAGTGGATACTTATACAACAAATTTAGGTATAATTTTACATATTGACTTATTGTGATATAATAAAAACGGTGTCAATGATGGATCCATATAAAAGTAATATATTAACACTGTTGTTCATATCACAACTTACAAGTTTAGTAAATTGTGAAAAAAGTTATACCTCTAACATTACTCGTACTTGAATAAGTTATTACTTTATATGAGTGGACAGGATCATTCCACATTGTTCCTATGCAATAGATTAACTTCATGCATTTCAAAACAATACATAGAACAACCATACCTTCAAATGAATACTGAAGACCCTATACTTTAGTATCTTAAGGGCCCGTTTGGTAATGTTGTTCTAGTAACGTTGTTTAAGTGTTGTGGAAATACGTGTGGGTAAAAAAATGTTGTGAAAATACGTATTGTATTGTTTAAATAACGAAAACTATTGTTTAAACAACAATATCAAACCACCCCTAAATATCTATATAGACTCTCATCTAGATCTATAAAACTACTTGTCAAGATGATATGATTAGCTCAATATCATTTACATCACAAAATAAGCTTAATAATTACTAATTGAGTGCATGCATCATGATTTATATTTCTTATTCCAACTTTGACTACTTCCTTTTCTTCTTTCTCAGTTTGTGATTTTAATTAAATTCTAAGAACTTTCGCAAGTTACTTGACATGTTATAATTTACCTGCTCAGGTTTCACCATTGTATCACTGAGATGGTTCAACACAACTTTATGCACCAACGGAGTTTAGCATTTCGAAGTACTTTTTCGGCTGTAGGCTGTACTCGATTGCACCACTTGGTCTACTACAAGTAAGTGGTTTCCTCTACTTTCTTATTAATGTATTTGATAGTGCATGGTTTACTAAAATCTTTATTTTCATGGTGCGATTAAAAGATCTAGTTCTACGACGTAAATATTTCAATATAGAACAATCAAACAGCCTATATATGTACACCTCAACATAGCATTTAATAAGTAGGGGAAACTTAGCAAACCAATTGCCATGCATGTTCAATGGAAATGCTGGAAGCTTCATAATTTTGTTTCACTTCCTAATTTGTGATTTGTATTGATGATGAATGTATAGCTAAACAATAAGTCAATCTCATGTCCATGACGACTAGGCTATGCTGCAAATGAGTGTGTTTTTTGAAAACGAATCTTTGTGAAGTAAGATACTTGAAAATTCTAAGATTTTCAGGAATGAGTTGTTTGAATATTTGGACATTGGGATCTTTTCTTTTCTTTTTTTTTCTTTTTTTTCTTTTTTTTTTTTTTTGGAACTTTTGTGTTTGTTTGTTGATATCCAATGATAATTGAAGTGTTAAAAGAGTATAGTGTGTTGTAAAAGAAGATTACTGTGCTATTAGGAATGTATATCAACATGTTTGGAAACATGAGAATAATTTGGAATAACTTTCACGTTCTTTTTTCTTTTGCTGAAAGAAAGAGATTGTTCAAGAAGTTGAATAGAGAGGTCATCCAAAGGTTTAATAACATTTAGATTCCACTGGAAGACTTGTTAATTAGGCTACATAAAATATCAATGGAGAACAAAAGAACAAAGCATTTGATTATCTCAGACGCTTTGACAAAAAACAAAACTAGCAGATAAAAAGTCTCCCATTGAAACATACACGACACATAAGGATGACAAGTAAATGGGAAAATAACGTAAAAGTCCTTATGTATACCCATTTAAACAAAGTATGCTAGATCTATGGGTTCATATAAGTTGTTTTGAGAGATCGAAAAGTAGAAATGTTACTGTGTAAGCACTGTAACTAAAGCTAGATATAAGAATTTTGAACGCTTTTTTTTCTAATTGTTCTCTAGTAATTCCATTGTAGCATCTATTAACTCTTCTAGCCATGCACAACTCAACAAGCATTAAGTACTTGACCTAAACTACATGAAATCTCTGCTTTTAGAATACAACACATTATCAACATCACCTTCATCAAATCCTTGCGATTGTGTATTTTCTCACTCTGATGCACATTTTCACTTTCCTCTTAGCCTTGTACGTATCAAAATCAAATTACAAATGGTCCCATAAGTCTTTTGACACATTAACCAAAATATCGAGATAACTCCTCTAATCATATGTGATGTAACTTCCAAAATGCAACACTAAAAATCTGAAGAATTGAAATTGATATATCTTACATGAGAAAAGAAAGAAACCAAAAAAAAAAAAAAAGACTTATCTATAGAACAAAAAATTATGGTCCAGAATTATTGTCAATTTTCCCCTAGTTTCTTATTTTTACACATATGTCAAACCACAGTTGGAAGATGAAAATTTTATATCCCTTTTGCTAGAATACTTCTAAAATGATTCACAAATCATCTATAATTTCACTAATCACCACCAAAATATCTCTACCTATGGCATTCTAAATAATCAATTGTAAGAGCACTTTCTCTTCCCCAACCTCAATTTTCATTCTTTCGTTTAATGTTCCAAATAACACTACACTATCATGACACCTAATAAAATTTAAAGTCAAATCCTTATAAGGTTGATGAGCCTTGTATTGTGGCAGCAACAATTTGTCATCTAGCCTTTAACACACTAAAAGGAATTCCATAAATGAAAAGCAAGTGTCAAGTTTGTCAAACAAACAATTTAGGGACTGCCTATAATTAATGAGAATAATAAGTAGAGGAGACTAATGGCAATTAGATTTATGAGTCTATAAAATATTTGTAAAATCAATGTGAAGTCATTTTCCTTAATTAATTCTATGAAGTAATAGGACTGATGAAGATTTGCAGTTGCAACTTGCAAGCAAGAAAATAACATAAAAATGTAATTATTTATGTGCAAGCTATTAATGCAATGGGACAAGTATTCAACTAAAATGGCTAGCAATATCTACCTAGTGGTTTGCTAGTTAGCACCAACTAGTGGTTAAAAAAGCTTTGCTTAGGTGAATTCAATATTTAAATGAATGTTAATTAACTTTTTTTAGAAGGGAATGTTAATTAATTGACTGTGATAACTCTTAGTAAATTTAACCATCTTATTGTGATCAATTTCTCAAAACCACTAGGCCAAGATTGAAGAAGCAATTAATCTGGAGAGATTTGTCATTTTGTGAAGGAAAGTGTGGATCCTTAATGACTTGAATCAAATCTATAATGGGAAACCATATGCATATCTGAGACATCATTGTGAGAAACTATTCACAGGTGGATTATTGAATCTAGACTTAGGGTAAAAGTAACTAGTACGTCGTAGAAAAAGGGTTTACTTAGATGAATTCAGTATTTAAATGAATGTTAACTAATTGACTGTGATAACTTCTTTGGAAATTTAACCATATTATTGTGATCAATTTCTCAAAACACTAAGATAAAAATTGAAGAAACAATTACATAATCTGTAGGAATTTCTCTCTTTGAGAAGGAAAGTGTGGAACCTTATATAGTGACTTGAATCAAATCTATAATGGGAAACCATATGCATAGTAGATAAATCATTGTGAGAAACTCTTCATGGGTGGATTTTTAAGTCTAGACTCAGGGTAAAAACCTAGGCCAATTCTTGCATATGATAAATATAAAAAGCCAATACGTAATTAATAAAACTATATTAAGTCATCTTGGAATGATGAGAGAAAGAGCTAAAATTAACCTACATATGAACTAAGGAAACTAAGTTTATACATCTTAAAGCTAAGCCCTTAAACTTACTTCTAATACTTCTAATAGGCAATTGAAGCAAAGCCTACAAAGTTTTCGACGGACATTGAAAAGCTTTGCTCTTACATGCTGAAGAAACATTGTTCCAATACAAAGATGTTATTATTCTCTCTTTTCATATATATATACCATGTCACCATTACAATGTGTGTTTCATTTTTACAAGACTTTTAACATGAGATACTGGACAAAATCCTTACAAATTTTCATATATGACTCCCCATGGTTCAACCGACACATATCTCTCAAATTTCATAAAAGACACAAACACCTCATCTATTTTTCTCTGAGGAAGATATGTAAGAAGCAAAATTTGCCTTGTCTAGGGTACTAATTACACCTTAATATATTTCACATTCATAGATAGGAATCATCTTGGCTTTCAAAGTTATGAATGACATGCAACATTTTGACCATCAGAACAATTGCTGAAATGTCAAATTGTACAAATTCAACTTGAAAAAGTATTGCCTTCAAAACCCACATTAGCTGTATAGAAACTTCTACAACAGTTTGGGAGAGCTTCAAATCACTATTAGTTTTCATGAAATGGAAGTTCCTGCAACATTGCTAGTCAACCTTTACTCTCTAGTCACTAAATTTTCACATCATAGTCACCTAATTTCCTTCTCATTATATATTCCTTTCTTGGAGTTATCATCCTCTATTTATCCAACCAATTTCTTGACCTCGAATCATAATATATTGGGAACTTAAAACATTTGTATCAAGTAAAAGCCTGATTATTCAATAGATCAGTGAAATTATCATGTCGTTCTGATGTTGGCTTTTTTCAAGTTTTTATCCATTTCTTTAGCAGGTACATGATTATCCAAAAGATAAATATGAAGAAGATGAATATAGGAAAAAAATAGAAACACAAATAGAAAGATATAAACAAGAAATAAATGGATAAGTTATGCATGATTTGATAATCAAACTTGAAGGTATATATAGCCTTAGAAAGTACTGTCTTCCATGACATAATAGTCAGATAATGTTGCATAAACTGCTTGCTATAAATTTAATTATCTTCGGATCTTGTCAAACTGAATAGTCATATCTTATATCCATGAAATGCTTGTGGTTGGAGTATCTTTGACGTATAAGTATAGACAATGTTTGAAGTGCTTTGATGTTAAAAAGAACTGAAATTTTTGGTATTCAATACTTGTTAAGCTAGATAGAATCATGATAACTGTAATTCCTTTGTGGTATGAAAAAGCATTCACACACTTCCATTCACATACAAACTATAATATTACAACCTTTAAACTTTAATATTACAACCTTTCAACATTTATGTTTTGTAGTCTACAAGATATATAATAATACATCACCACAAATACAACACAATAGCCACGATAATAACAAGCGGAATAAGAATAGGTAACATACATAAAATGATAATAATGCAAACACCCTAGAATAATTTCCATTAACTAACCAACTGCACTTAATACAAGCAGGTGGTATGGAAATCTTATTCAATCTAATCATTGACAGGCCTTTTGGTATCACTTTGGTTGAAAGTGGAGGTCACGAGTGCAGACTCCCAGCCAGCCCCAAGGCCAAAACCCGAAGCAGTGATCGAAATCAAAGGGTCAGCAGACACCGATGCAATCCCATTAGTAATAGTCTGTTGTTGGAATTGGTGTTGGGCAGTGAATGCCTCTTCATTGATCAATGAGTTCAAGAAGGAAGAGAACACATCATCAGAGCCGTAATTTATGTCATCTTCATCTTCAGGGCTAAGTCCATTGTTGTTGCTTCTCAATCCAATTCCAGCTGAACCATCTGAGTTTGGCAAAGTTGCATAGCCACCATTGATAACAATCCCTGAAGCATGATAGTGATCCAAATTAGCACTTTGGAAGTACCCACTATCCTTGATGGTGATTATTCCACTGCCACTAGGAGTACTCTCTTCTAAAACTGGAGAAGTGGCAGGACTAGAGTTATTAGGGTTTGGGGCAGTACGATTGGTTTTTGATGAAGAAGCTTTAGCATTATTTCCACCAGTGCCTCCAGAAGAGGATGAATCTGGGTTTAAAGGCTTGTGGGTTCTTGGATCTATGCCTTGGCTGATCAACTTCTTGCTGAGGTGAGTGTTCCAGTAATTCTTAATCTCATTATCTGTACGTCCAGGAATTCTTCCAGCTATCAGTGACCACCTATACAAATATAAAAGAAAACCCAATTGAGAATTTGAGAGATATAGACTGAAATACAGAAAAAGAAAGAAAACCCAGTTCTAGGTTTTGGAGAAGAAACACAAAAACAGATTCATATATAGAATGAAAAGAGAGAATACCATCAGATTACAATTACAAACTCACAGAAAACCTAACCCTAGTTAGAAATAGAAAACCCCACCCAAAAAAAACATTGAAACCCTACGAACTAGCTCACAAAAACAAAAACAAGAAAAGGAATCTGATATGTATTGCTGAGAATGTTATGAAAGCCCAGAAGATGTGAACTGAGTATTGTTATATATACCTATTGCCGAGTAGGCGATGGAGTCGAAGAATGAGATCTTCTTCATCAGGAGCGATCTGGCCGCGCTTAACAGAAGGGCGGAGATAGTTCATCCATCGGAGCCTACAGCTCTTGCCACAGCGAAGAAGCCCAGCTCGCTTTGGCAGCGTTCGCCACCGCCCTTCACCTTCTTTCTTGATGTAATTGGAAAGAAGCTCATCCTCCTCCGGCGTCCACGGCCCTCTCTTCAGCCCCACTTTGCTGCAGCACGGTGTCGACTTGCCAGAACTCCCACCACCTCCTCTTCCTGTACCTGTACCTGTTCCTGTTCCTGCTGATGATGACGATGATGGGTTTCTCATTTTTTTTTGTAGGTTTTTTTTTTTTTTTTTTTTTTTTGGTATGATTCTGTCTGTGTGTTTGAGTGTGTGTACGTGTAAGAGTGCTTGTGTGAGAGTGAGAAGTATGAGATTGGGGTAACGGGGTAATGGGGTGCCTCTAATTTCTATGCCTATATGGGTCTTTTGATGTGTGTATGCATGTGTGAATGACAGAGATGAGGTGGCAATGACATTAACCTTTTTTTTGGTTTTTGGGGTGACATTGATGCTTCGTTTTTGGGTCGGTCTCTCTGTTTCTCTTTGTTGGGTATAAAAAAGCTGGGGCTTTTGTGAAGAATATTTATATTGTTTTTCGATGTATAAACTAAACAAGCAAACAAATTAAAGATGGATCATATATGGATGAGGCTGTAAGTAAGTGTTAATCGTGGGTATATTTACTTGACCTACGCGCCTTTGAGGCGAGTCCTTTCACGCGTTTTTACTTTTTTGGTTTAATTTAATATCTATAATTTATGAAAAATATTGCTTTTACACTAAATTTTAAATTGTAGATTGTTACTTGTTACTTATTGTGTTATTTGTGAGCAAAAAAATAACTTTAGTAGTGGATTCAAATTAAAAACTTGTAACAATCTAGTAATCTGCCACCTAAAATTTATTGTAAAAATATTATGAATGTAACACTTTAAATAACCTATTCCTCTTTTGAGCATTTTTTTCAAATAAAAAATAAATAAATAAGTGGGATTATGGGATGCACAATCTTTTGCATAGTTTATGAATTTTCTCTCTTACCAAAAAAAAAAAAATAACTTCTTAATTTCACTAATAAGAATAGATGACATACAATACAAGCCTTACTTGAAAATTATTTTATTTCCATTAAAATGGACAGAATATTTTTTTTTTCTAAAATTGTCTCATTTTAAACTTTAATAATAGTTTTAATAAACAAGTACTAAGTTACTTGTGCCCTTAATTATTTAAATCAATTTATTTTAAATTCATCATCTTTGATTGTTTAATGTGTTTCATATTTTCTAACATTTTATCCACACACAAAAAAAAAAAAAAGAATAAAAAATGGGCTTAATAGTAATAATATCATTCTATTTGTTACTCCCTTTTCTTAATGAGTACGGTTTTCAAATCTAAGAGAGTGAGAGCTTGCCGTCACTCCTGAAACGAGACTAAGACAACAACATGGACACAACAAATGGGACCCACACCAAACCGCCAAGGTTACTGTTACAGAATAAACGGTGACCTACAATCGGAACTTATCGAAACTCGCTCTTTGGATCTATGCGAGTCTGGTAGATCCAGCGACTTCGCAACACATCGTGCTGATTGATCGGACGGTCAGAGAAGTCCCTTGAGTTTGTGGAAACATTGAAATATTTTGTACTTTCTCTTTTTCCTTCGGACAATCAATTATCCAGTTTTTATTTGATATTTTCACAATTATAGGTCCCCACTTAAATTTGAAGATAAGGTTCTTACTATTACATTTATTTTAGCCCTCTTTTTTTCCCCTAAACAATCTATTTGCAAAAAAATATTTTGTCAAACTAATGCTAGTTACTTTTTGTATTTTCAAACTTATGTCGGTTTAAAGGAAAATTTGTCCATTGATCAGCAAAAATTTCAGTTTATTTTAACTTAAGAGCCTACTTTTTCTATTTTACACAACCATTTTTCAAAAACATCTACATTAAATTATCTATTATATACTTTACTTCATTAAAATATTAAATTTTCTTATTTTTATAATTGTTTCTCTTTCTTCACATACAACAATCATTGTCCACTCTCTTCATTCACCCACGTGATATGTAAAGAAAGAATAAAAAACTAGATGCAAAATAAATAGTGTTAATTTAAATTTATACAGTTGCTTTAACATCTACGTCGGATTATCTATTATACACTTTACTTTATTAAAATATCAAATTTTCTTAATTTTTTTAATTGTTTCTCTTTCTTCACACACAACAACCGCCGTTTACTCTCTTTCTTCACCCTTGTGATACGTAAAGAAAGAATAAAAAAACTAAATGAAAAATAAATAGTGTTAATTTAAATTTACATAATTACTATGGCAACTTTGCAAACCTACATATTTTTAACTTAACTAATGCAAGTGATTTTGTAACTTGAATATGTAAGATTAAGCACTTTTTTTTTTCTATTTGGCCTTTACTGTTGCAAATGCTCTTAACATGCTTATTGTGAATGACCGTTAACTTTTTTTTTTTAACAACCTTACTAATTCTTGCACTTTACACGTATCCAAGGTTTGACATTTAGGAGACACGCCCTAATATCCAAAGTTAAAATAATAATAATAATAATAATAAGGATTTTAAAAAATAACGAAGCAAAAGGTTTAATTCAATGGAAAAACATATAAAAACTATTGTTACCTTTCAAAAACTTATGAGTTTAAATTACCTATGTAGTAATTTTATTATTTTTCATACAAATATGTAAAAGTTCTAAATTTTGAAAATAATTATATAATAAATTCATAAATTAATATTATTTTCCAGTTTAACCAAAAAAAAAAAAAAACATATAGAAAATTGTTATAAGTTCAAATGACCTTTTTCTGCTCTAAGGGTAGTTGGGCCCAGTCAAGGATCCATGGGTTTCTTTAGCAGGCCTTCCTAGAGATCGATTACAAGAAGATGGACCAACCTCCTTCGGGTTTCATTGATTGGAGCTTGGATTGGATTATTTGTTTGATTTGGGCTCTGTTTGATTGCAATACTTCTCTCTTTCTCTTTCCACCTCCTTCTTGATGCTTGCGTGGTTCTTGAGGTCAGGTTTGAACTTTGAAAATGTAAAAGTTATTCCTGTCCTTCATTTTCTTTGCTTGATAGTTATTCCTTTCCTTTGAGTGTAAGCAAAAAACAATGACCTTAATGTTTGTTGGCACAAAAAAAGAGACCTACAATGTTTTGTTCCTTTAATTAAGTATTTTTATTGTCAACCCAAGATGTACTGCACTACTGCTTTAGCTTTAGCTGTAACACACTTTTCCAAATGCCCATTTCACTCTCAATGTGTAGGAAGTAGGAACATAATACCGGGTTCACTCTCAATGTGTAGGAAGTAGGAACATAATACCGGGTTGTGTCATCTTGGCCTCTTGGGTAACGATGCCATTGGTTTATAATTTTCCTTTTTGTCCATGATTGGTTTTCCATTTGAGATCTAGCTCTTTGCTTTCCAATCCTTTAAGAGGTGACTATTTCAATTAGTGGCTTTGAATTCTATTTTGGTCTCAATTTTTCCTTATGAGAAGTCACTAAATTAAGTTGTCTTGTCATTCTCTCACACTCCTTATTATACATTGTTCACATACATCACCCATTTTCACATTTTTAATATGGATATCAATTTTATACATATGGATATTGTGCATGAAATTATAGACGTTATGTATATGGAGTGTACATCAACGAGTGTGAGAGAATGATTCTCATTTATTTATTAAGCTAGTCTAATAAAAGTTTGCCTAGTAAAACCGGTTTTCTATTTTATTTGAGTAATCATTAAAGTGAATGTAGAATCACATTATGATACCTCACAAAAATGCTTTGATCTAAATGAATGTAAACTCAGCAATGACCTTGCCTTAAGATGTGAGTGGTAATTACTTCTCTCTTAATTAACCTTTTCATGTTTTGATTTAATCTTAGATGCTTAATCTTGATCACCATAAGCTAGTCTTGGCTCCATTCAACGGTTTAGATGGAGGACACAATGGTGTGATCAACGAGCCTTAATCCCATTAGAAGTTAGAACATTATTTGTCAAGTCAACAATGGCAAGCAAAGCAAAATAGTAGTTAATCATTTGTTTCCTTCATTTTTCTTGCTGCGTCAGTATATCAGATATTGTCGTTTTGCTCATATAATTTGTGTATATAAGCTTCTTGTTACTCATCATGCCCTTTGCTTTACTTCCCAGTGTAATGTAGGCCTACAGGTCTGTTTGCACTTTGCAGTGTTTGCATATCGAGGCTGCAATACAATGGCTTCGTATTTGGATCACCACCATGATTACATTTTCCACCTATTGCCTTATTGGACAGGTGCATAACTTTAATTTAATTTTCTGAAGCAGTTTATTTATTTTTTTGTATTTCTATAGAAACTCCTCCCATAAGAATGTTATCTTGCATTGCATATATAAAATAAAAACACACAAAGCTCTTTATCAAAGCTAGAGTTTTTCTTCTTTTCACCCCCCAAAAAAAAAAAAAAAAATGCTGGAGTTTTTCTCACCTTACAACAAATTTATTTTCACCACCCAAATAAAATATTAAATTATGCGTAACAATTTCATTACTAAATTATGTTTATCAATTTATGGTCATAAACAAAGCAGCTCTAGGAAAAATGAAACAATTTTGGGGTAGTTGGATTTTGTTAACTGATCTTGTTGAGTTTCTAGCTGAGCATAAGTCAGTGGTATGTCAAGATAAGTTAACGACCAGATAATTAATTAGCCTATAGTGTCATTTTTATTTATTTTTTAACAGTGATTAGCCTAGTGTCATTGAGCTTTGCAATTTTATAAAAGTGGTTCGACAAGAGTTACAGGAAAGATAGTGTAATATAATTATTAAAAAAAATATATATATATGGTGTAATAGTGATCAGTAAGTTGAGTTGATTAAAAAATGGATTATTAACAGTGAAATAATAAAGGCGGAGCCATGGAGGAACAGATAGAACAGCCTGTATAAGCGAAGCTGAAACCAACGGTCTTTGCCGAAATGGTGCCTCTAACCTCCACCTAAGTAATAATGTTGTCATGTAGGCATAGTCTGCAATCTTATATGCTTGTACTTTTGCTCCCTGTTAAAGCTTCTCGCACTCTCTGTCAATCCTCTAGATAAAAGAAGCTTTAAACCGCTAACCCCCTCTTGCATAGCAGTATCAATCTAGTACAAAAAAGCATAGCACATTACTCAACCAATTAAGAGCAAAAGTTGCACACCATTCCCATTTCAATTCATAAAATAGTTAAGCCAGATGACAAAGCAAGAACTAGAACTAAACTTCCACTTATAGCCTGATGTTGTAAAACAAAACAGACCTTCAAAAGATAGATAAAGACTCAAATCAAATATCATTTAGAATCTGAATGGGGAATCTGTAACACATTTTTAATCTGAAAATATGGTGAAATTCATATGTATTGGATATAACAAAGATCCAAATTCACATAAAATAGATTGCACAATGCTCCAAAAACGCCCTTAAATATTTCTATTATTTGTTGTTTGAAGCTCCCCTTCCCCCTCCCCATGGGAATCAAAACTTATAACAATAAAATAATAATAATAAATATTAAAGATGAATTGTAGCTATCTGTTGCAAATTAACATCAAATTAGGGTGTTGTTTGCAAAATTTAAAATTTTAGGGTGCACCTTGCAAATGCCCCTATAGTTTCGTGTGGATGGTTTCAATTAACCCAAAAGAAAAAAAAATTTCTATAACTGGTTTTGGAATCCTAAAAAGGATAAGGTTGTCTTAAACATACGGGTTAACTACACTGCTGTCTAACATAATCAAGATTAAGCAACCACAACTTACTCGTTCCTGAGCCCTTGCATTGAACTTTTGAAGCAGGAATGCTTTGGGATCCATTTGTCCAGGAGGCCTCCCAATACCTAACAAGATAATCAAAATAGTTTATCAGTACAAAAAGAGAATTAAAGCAGTTAGGAACTGCATTTACATTATGAGCATCCAAACTAACCAATCCTTAGCCGAGGAAATTCTCTGTTCCCTCGAAATTGATCAATCACACTCTTCAGCCTAGTTTAAATATAACCCAAAAAAAAAAAGTATATGAGTACAGATGTTCCACGAAATGCACTTGAAATCAACACCAAAACTATGCAGAAACGACCCCACTAATTCATGATTAAAAAGGACATATATCAACACTCTTACTTGGAGAATAAAAATCGGTTGCGTACTTTCTGCTTTCAGACTACACCCAAAACACACTCACAAAGAAATCCACATGTATGGGTGGCTAGAAGGGATGCAACTACATAGTATATGATGCTTTTTATCCAATAAAGATAAGCTGCATGCACATCCCTTCCAACCAAGTCCTAAGTTACCACACAATGTCCTAATGTGATCAATTTTAATACTAATTCAACAAGGCCCAATGTAATATATCAAAGACCCTCTGCAAAATTAATCCTCATTTAAAATTTTCAAGTACAAAATTTTAAAATCAAAACACGGTGGTCAATAACAAATAGTCACAAGCCACATTCATAAGGATTTAACTAGAGATTATATGCAGGCTAGCAGATTAATTACCAAACCAAAAAAAAAGGCTATCAAATCAGGACATAGAGTAGGAAAAAAATATACTGGATCCTTGCACTCTTTAAACTTGTGTACAAATTAAGCCATTTGTAATGATGAATAAAAGCTATGCAGGAGGAAATTAATATGAAATACGGAATCATTCAAATAGCAGCAAGCCTAGTCAAAATATAACAAACATGCATTTAGGGTAACACCATGCTTCCAATAACCACACACAACACAATATAATCTGTTTCTTTTCTGATTATCATTATATCTCACAATGGTAATGACTTTTCCCTTCCAAGTTCTACCTCCCATCTTATAAAGATTAAGAAAACAAGGTTCCATCTCCTACTTCTTAATAACTAAACAAAATCCCTCAACTCTGGGTGCTGTCTCCTAAATACATACCCTTAACTGACTTTACCACACTGTCCTATCCTATGTCATATACCCAATACCTCTCCTAGAGTAAATCTACATGCTTAGAAGTCATGCTACCAGAGTACCATCCTAGCATCAAATAGAATATCTTATGCTGATCCATCCATCTGTAGTTATATCAAACATACACCACATCTCTGATTTCATTTGTTTCCAAATAAAGGATCATATGCCTTCCAGTTCCAGAATTCTGGTCTTTTATCTTCTTCATCATTTGCCTTTCCAATAGTCAAGGAATTGCAATACTAGGCTATTTAAATTATAAGAGTGAGAAACTTTCAAGTGTTTGAGCAGATCTAAATTCATATCAAGCAACATTGTGCAAAAGCCAAACCATAATTATCATGATAACTTATGCATGAGGAATGAAAGCTGCTTAAACAGTCAACCATTATCTTCTCCACATACCCATTGTGGCTTCCATGACCTCCTTTGTCATTAAGACGAAGCACCCCACAAGGCAAGCCCATGTCATCATGAAGCTACAACCATAAAAAACTTATAAAGAACAGTGACATCATTGTTATCAATTAAACAGAACTTTTTTTTAATTCCATTAAAAAGAAAAATTACCACAAGCACACGATTAAGAGGTAATTTATAATAAGCTGCAAGTGGTCCAGTCTGCAATTAATAGAAGAAATGCACAAGTCATTGCATAAAACTGATAACCATGTGAGAATCCAAACATAAAGAAAAGTTCAACATCACTAACACAATTCACTGATTCAGTAGGCTAGTATTAATACAATACTGAGACTGAGATAAGAAATCGGGTATAGTGCAGAGTGTAGCTTTAAAAAAGAAAGCACCATCCATATCACATAAAAGATAGTTGCCCTCATTGTTATTGGTGTAATATCAAGTTTCATGTAAAAGTGAAAAGTCTCAGTCACTTACAGATTCACCACTAAGATTCATGTAAGTTTGGGGCTTTGCAAGGAAAACAGGGACTTCACCAACAAAACCTGATATTGATTACAAAAAAATTCATGAATTTGACCAACAAAAACCCCCAAAAAAATGAAGAAAAAATATTGTAGAATATATTTAAAGTGGGAGAGCTTAACAAAGTGAGTGAGCTTGCCTTCCCCGAAGATAGCTTTGCAATGAACCGTGTTCATTGAAATCCCTTGTGATTCAGCAAATGCATCAATCAGCTCAAACCCCACCTGATACAAACCAAGTTAAGAACGTACTTTGATGTTAAATAAAATTTAAAGAAACTGAAATTGGGGTCTTAAAGGCATAAAATTTTGAATGTTACATTGTGTCTGGTTCCTCTATACTTATCTCCAGGGTTGCCCAAGCCTACAAAGAGCCACGGTCGCGGAGCAGCAGTGCTAAAGCAACGCCTACTTAACCTGTTAAGCATCTTCTTTCATGTTCTGTAACGCCTCCACTGGGCTACACAACCATAACTCAAGGCAAAACAAGGAAAACTACAACAACAACCAAGCCTTAGTCTCAAAATTTTGGATTCAGCTATGGGTCCCCAAAAATAAAAAAGAGTACTCTTCTTCACCAAGCTCTGGTCACCTGCAATGATTTTGTTCAAAAGTAATAAGAAAATTGATTGAAAGAGGAGAACCTTAAATACGCATGATGTATACAAAAGCGCTGCCCAAAAAGAATTAGAAATCACTAGCAATGATAATCTCACAATGAGCAATGATAGGGAAACAACTTGCTAAAGTGATAAATTGTGATTGAGGCAACTTTACTTTCATAAGTGCCCACCACTGACAACACTTTTATTACTCACTAATCACAGCAGGCCACACCAACAATTGTGGAGAAGAAGAAAAAAAAAAAAAAGTGTTCCTAGACTAATTGTATCAGAACCCATGTGAGACCCTCACTAGCACACCCATATCCAGAATTCATAGCTCAAAAAGGCCAATGAAGATTATAAAGTTATACATACAGCCAATATATAAATGCACAATCTTTAAATATTTTAAAAATCCAAACCATACTTGCTTGCTTTTTGAATTGAAATTGCCCCAATTCAATTACATCCAAATATCAAAGAAACTACAAGATAACAAACATTACGAGCGATTATAATTTCCCTATCATCTAAAGGTCTCAATCTGTCTATGAATAAGAAAGATGCTTAGAAACAGCTATTGTAACTTTAAACGAATACCATGATTTTTGAAGTGAATGAAAGTGGCTATGAGATGAAATTTCAGGTACATTAACGAGTGCTTACCAAGTGTTTGTGAAAATGTCTAAATAGTTTTCAAAATACAAAACTAAAATCTTATTTTGATAATTCAGAATCAAATTTTATTACCACAAAACATAGGAAACAAGGAAACTCAAAAACCTTGGCCAGAACAAAAATCACACAAAGCAGAGCATAAGCTCCAAGCACAACCCACAGCCTACAATATATACACTCAAATTCAAAAGTCTAGAACTACCTATAAGCCTCAAGAACTTTGCAACACCTTACACTATAGCTCAATACAAAAGTGTTAAAAATACAAAAAACTAAAAAATTCCAAACAAGAAAATCACATTCTTTGATTCCTTAGTAACTTCATTTAACTCCATAACCTAGTGCCATTTTCATCTATTTTAATCCAAACAAAAAATTGCACATTGACCAAAGAAAACAAAAAGAGAGAGCGCTGGAGAGAAGAGAAAGAGAATCTACTGTCGGCGTGGCCGTCGCCGCTGCCTTGGAGCTGACCTGGAGCCTTCGACAGACTGAGTCGCGGTCTGGGTCGCAGAGCCGAGCATATGGTCTTGGTTGCAGGGCAGAGGAGAGGTGGCTGTGTTAGTGGTTAGTGAAGGGATGGGTTTGTTTAAGCGGTGTCGTTTTAGCTGCACAGAACCAAACTTTAAGGTGTAATTTGCAATTTTTTTTTTTTTTTTCCCAATTTGCAGATGTTTTGATACTGTTTAGGCCAGGGTGGAATGATTTAATTGGAGAACCTAAAGCCGGTTTGGATTGAGGGGAGTAAAGAGAATTAAGAAGTAGATCAAAAAACCTCATAAACTAACCCAGTGGGATTGCGAGCACTTTGGAAAAATCTTTTGGACCAGCGATTTACCTATGTTCACCCATCGCAACAGTAATTAGTTTTTTAGTTGAAAGCTTTGGGGATACATCACTCTAAGATTCAAAAAAAAAAAAAATCATATACTTTTCAATTTTCATACTATACATACCATTTCACTTCATTTACCTATATAAGTTAGTGTCCATTTGAGAACAGCTTATTTAGTTAAAATTGAAATTTTTTTACTGAATGTACGGTAAATAAAGGTAAAAGTTAGTTGAATAGTACAATAAGACCCATGAATAGTATTAAAAAGTACAGTGAGACTCATGAATAGTAGCAAAAAAAACTAAAAGTGTAAATAAGCTGAAAAATTCAGTTCATCCCAAACGCACACTTAGTATATATTTTTTATTTTTCATAAAAATTGCAAAAAAGTGGAAGGAATTTTTAAAAATTTAGACTTCCCTCTCCCCCCCCCCCCCCCCCCCTTTCGCAAGGGACAATGAAAAGTTGGAGTGAAAGGGTGGATCACCATTTTTGTATTTGTATTTATTTTTAGGGGAAACTACAATTTACCTACATGTGGTTTTGCCCGTTTTAATAGTGCCTACCCGTAGTTTGAAATTTGTCACTTAACCCACCTAAGGTGACCTCCGTTAAACCCCCGTTACCCACCTCAGCCCTTTCCGTTTAAAAATCCCCTTTACTATATAAACCAAAAATTAGAATCCAATTAGAACACTATTAGAACCCTAAGGACTGAGCTCTCTCCCTCTCCCTACCTTTGAACCCTCAAAAATCCCTTTCCCTCTGTACTTCGATTTCTAAAGTGAAATCTTAACATGTCTTCTGCAAGCTATTACTCCAGTTCCAGTCACCATTCATGCTCTGCTGACCATTGTCGGTTACGTACTGCTCTGACCTTAAACAATTTTGGGAAAAGGTTTTATGGGTGCAGCTACTATGTTGTGGTGAATAATAGTTAGGTTTCATATTTTGTTCCGTTTTTATTTTTATTTATTTTTTGGTTTTGTTGGTTTTCTGGTTTTGTTGGCTTTATGAGTAACCCAAATTTGATTTTGTTTGTAGGATGAGGAACCTACTTGTAAATACTTTAGGTGGTTGATGGCAAAACCTGTAAGCGTGGATCTGAAGTTGCACCCACTGTCCTTGCAAGATTCCGTATGTACAATAATTAAGCAAGAGTTGCAAAGGAAAAGGAAAAGAAGGCTAGTGACAGGGAAACAGCAGCTATTGAGAGGGAAAACAAAGCCAAGCGAAGGGAAGAAAAAACTAGGTTGAGAGAGAGGATAGCTAAAGAGAAGTTACAGAAGTACAAATTTGCACTTCTTGTGTCATGGGGGTTTTTTGCTATTTTTTATGTGTTTTCTGGTAGGATGGGAGAATTTGAAACAAATCCATTGTGTCTGCCTTGAAGGCAAGTTGTTGTAGTTATTGTATAATTTTGGGTACTACCACTTTTGACAAGTTCATTCCATGTATTTTGGGTATAGTATGCAATGTGTTTTTTATGTTGTTCTTTATGTAATGTTATTGTTTATTTGGCACTATATAATGTTGTTCTTTATGTGATAGGTTCTTCTTTATGTAATATGTTCTTGTTTATGTAATGCTACATTCTTTATGTAATGTGATATTGTAATTTGAATAAGGTATGCAATCTGTTATTCTTTATAAAGATTGTGTATGTTATACATCAATTGGGTAGGTAAGGACATGCACCCCACAAGATTCTGTTTACATCAATTGAAAAAGCATAAAGAATTATGTTTTAAAGTAAGACCATTCCATACATATATAATACTGCCAAATATTAATGGCTAAATACTACCAAGCTTCATATATAACACTGCCAAGTTTCATCTAAGCAAGAGTACTATTCTATACTATATAATAAGCATTGTTCAAAACAAGTGGACTCCACCAAACTAAACAATGGCTAAACACTGCCAAATTTCATCTACACAATAGGTTGTTCTGTCCCCACTAAGACAACAACAAAATAAAGTTCTGCACAATAACAAAAAAACAAAAAAGTGGTGACATACCACTATAAACTAAACAATTGCCCTTGTCCTTGCCACAATAACAAAAAAAAGTAAAGTAAAATTCCTGCTTGCACAGTCTCCAATTTTCATTTCCCAAAGACCTTGCCCTTGCCCTTGTCCTTGCCTCTGCCCCTGCCTGTTGAGAACATTGCACCAGATGTCTCAGCTCTTAATCCACCTCCTCTCCCAACGACCCTTGGTGGTACCAACCCCCTTCGAGCCTGCAAAATACATAGAAACTCCATATCAAGATCTAATTATGTAAGTATAAAGGGTAGTGTTTATGTTTGTGTTTGTGTTTGTGTTTGTGTATATACCTGAGGAGTATGAGAGATGGGCTGGCTGCATGAGAACCATTGAGCAGTGGGTACTTTGCTTGGTGGTCTGCTTGAAGCTGAAGCAGATGTTTGGGCTGGCTATGTATAGGGTTTGCCCGTTGGCTGCCTCAGTGGTTGCTTTTGTGGCTGGTTGACTGGTTGACTTGCTTGATGGGTGGTTGGCTTTCTTATTGAATGGCTAGCTACCCCACTTGTTGGTTGACTGGTTGTCTGGTTCTCTACTGCTTTGGTTGACTGGTTGGCCTTGGCCTTCTTGTTTGCTAATCTTGTTAACTGCCTTGCTTGCTCATTGGTTGCCTGGTTGGCTAGCTGCCTTGCAAAACTCCTTGGTGGTTGCCTAGGTGGCTGGCTGCCTGGCTGCTTGGTTGCCTGCCTGCCTGCCTGCCTGCCTGCCTGGTTGGCTACCTGGCTGGCAAACCAGGGTGGCTGCCTTGCAAACCTCCTTGGTGGTTGCCTAGATGCCTGGCTGGCTGGCTGGTTGGCCGACTGGCTGGCTGGCTGGCTGGTTTGCCGACTGGCTAGCTGGCTGCCTGCCTGCCTGCCTGCCTGCCTTGCAAACCTCCTTGGTGGTTGCCTAGGTGGCTGGCTGGCTGCTTGGCTGCTTGGCTACTTGTTCCTTGTCCCTCTTGTCCCTACAAAAAGAATTGTCTTACATCAGAAATAGACTTGTAATATAATTGTCATAGTGAACACATTATTGCTTTACTTACAAATTTTTTTTGCCTCTCGATTCTCTATCTCCTTTGTCATGGTGTCTCACCAGTTATTCCAGCCTTACACCTCCTTGAATTATGCCCCTCCTGATGTCAAAACCCACATTTTATAGGTCTATATGACCTAGAGACTTTGTATGGGTTGTTTGGCTCATCTGCATCTTTCTTCCTTTTCATTGGTGGTCTACCTGCAGGCTTGTACACAATTGAAGCAACAGGGGCATGTTGGCTCGTTTAAACCCATTCATCGTGGCCAGGCAGTGGGGTAATCATCTCCTTATATGCAGCCACATAGGCATCCTTTCTAAAACATGCATGCACATAATCCTCATGCCTATCCAGGTTCTTATAGATTGCTGCAACACCATGTTTACATGGGATTCCTATCAAATCCCAAACTCTACACGTACACTTTTTGCTAAAGTTAACCACATGTCTCTCATACTCATTATCAACCTCATATATATAGCAAGCTGATGGAATAGCAGAAAATGGTTTAGAATCAACTTTCAACTGCTCAAGCTTCTGCACTATGTTTGGACAAAGGTCACTAGTGAATTTTTCAATCCCAGTCCTGTTACTGTACATTCTAGTCATCAACCTAACCCTAATCCACTCTAACATGGCAATGATAAGCTTATCCCTAGTTTCGAGTATCATAGAATTAAATGACTCACTAATTGTTCACATAACAATCAGAGATGACCCTTGGAGTGAAATGTGACTTGGTCCATTGGGTTGGTTGGATATCTGCTACATACTCCCATGCTTCTCTGTCCAATTCCTTCATCTCTTGCATTCTCTTTTCAAACTCCCTAACTATTGTTGTTGCAGCACACCTCCATAATGCAGCCTTCAACTCTAAACCCTTAAAGGTTAGTTTAAAGTTGTTGTAAATATATTTCACAAAATATCTATGTTCCACTGTTGGGAACAACATCTCCATGGCAGGTATCAATCCCTGGTTATCATAAATACAATCAACAATGAACACCATCAGCCTAAGAATAAAAACAAACAAGTATAAAGCAGAAATGAACAAAACAAGTATTACCTTCTGCCTATCTGAAATGAACACCAGATTCAGCTCATCTGGCCTCCCAATATCATCTGCAAATGTTTGTAAAAACCACACCCAAGAATCCTTGTTTTCTTGCTCAACTACAGCTAATGCAACAGGGAAAATATTGTCATTCCCATCTCTTCCAGTTGCTGATAATATATGTCTATCAAACTTGCCCTTCAAGTGGCAACCATTTAATCCTACAAGTGGCCTGCACTCCTCCAAGAATCCAACTTTCTGTGCATTGTATCTTACATACATCCTCTTGAACCTGGGTTGTGTGTTAGGCTCAGTAATCTCAATTTGCAGGATCACCTTACTCCCCACATCAGTTACTCTTATCATCTCTGCATAGTCCCTAAGCTTCCCATACTGCAACCTCACATCGCCTAGTATGAACTCTCTAGCTTTCCTCTTAGCTCTGTACACCTGATTTATGCTCAAGTTAACATTTACATCCTGCATGACTCGATGCTTTATACCAGAAACTGTCCAATCAGGGTTTTTGTTGAAATCCTCCAAGTATTTCCTAGCCACATATATAGAAGTGACCTGGCTATGCTTGAATGTCCTCCCACATGTACAAGTTGGAACCATGGTCTTTATCTGGAAGGTTAACTCCCCTGCAATTTGTGATGCGTATACCCTCCAACCACAGTCATACTTGCAGTAGACAGAAACTTTGGTCTTCTCATTAAGCTTGAACTTAATGTCCACAGACTTTCTCACTACATATTCCCTCAAGGCAGCCCTAAACACCTTAACATTTGGGAACTTCATACCCTTGCATAACTGTAGGTTACTCATGCCAGTGTTCTCATTAAACTCTGGATATGTTACCCTTTCATCCTCATCCTCTGAACTGTCTATACTCCTAGCGTCATCATCATTAAGGGTTTTTTCAGCCCAATCATTATTATCACCAGCTTCATCACTGGCAGCAGCTTCTGGTCTCTTCCCATCATCTGTAACTTGATCTCTTTCACCATCTCCCCCATTTGCATTTTCACTATCTCTTTGATTCTCTCTCATATTGGGCACCTCATTGTTCTTAGTACCAAATATGTCATCAGGATAATCTGGTCCTTCATACCCTTCCTCTAGCCAATCAGGTTCATCCACATGAACATCTTCACTACCAACAGTTTGTCCATGGGTTGTTTGGTCATCCACATGCACAGCTCCACCAACACTGCCATCCCTTAAACCCTCAACAGGTTCTTCACTAACATCATTTTGGTCAACCACAGACTCCCTAACAATATTGGTCACCTCCTTAAAATCAAGATCATCATCATCTTCATCATTCATTTCCCATTACTGCTCTACTACAATTGGTTGATCTGGTTCAGCATTAGGTTTTTCAATAGCAATTGGTTCAACTTCAGGTTCTACATAAAGTGTGATTTCATTTGTTGGCCATTCAACATATAGTTCACACATGTAGGTCACATCCTCATCTGAAGTAATTAACCTTAACCCTTGCTCTAAGTCACCACCAGGTATTAAATAATAAATCCTACTATTAATGGGTCCCCCAGCCTCAGCATAAATAGCTTGTATCTCAAAATGACTTAGTAGATCTGGATCAACATTAGCCATTGTAGATACCTCACCACCTACATACTCTACACCAGGGTTCCACTCAAAATTCCCACTATGGTGAATAGTAAAATCAATACGGATTTCAGCAGCCATCTGCAGGGTTTATAACACATGCACAAACAACAGTAATTAAATACATAACTAATACATGCATAGAGACAACACACAAAAGCAAAATAATTTCAGTTGCACACCAAACACCAAGTAACGTGGGGTTAAAGACAAGAAACACAACCAACTAAACAATTTGTCTCCATGGGACCACAAACAACCTAAAAATGCATCTAACCAAGATATTCCTAAGGACCACAGTCATCAATGTCAACTATAAAAAAACAAACACACTAATGGTAAACCCAACAATGGTAAA
This sequence comes from Quercus glauca, assembly GCA_023736055.1. Taxonomy (NCBI): domain Eukaryota; kingdom Viridiplantae; phylum Streptophyta; class Magnoliopsida; order Fagales; family Fagaceae; genus Quercus; species Quercus glauca. The sequence continues at coordinate 52,772,572 of CM043315.1, read as the reverse complement.
CCACTAATTTTATGACAAAAAAACTTTAATCCGAATAAACATTGGAAAAGAATAATGGTAAACCACTAATTTCATCAATCGTTACACATTGAAAAAGAATAAACACAACAATGGCAAACCCTACAAAGTAATTTCATACCTGATACAGAGGAAAACTCAAACTTCAACACTCCTCCTTGCTTGCAAGTGTTCGGAGAGGGATTTCACTTTGGCAATCAGAGTACAGAGAGAAAGGAATTAAGGCTAATGGGATTTTTGAGAGTTCGAAGGTAGGGAGAGGGAGAGAGCTCAGTCCTTAGGGTTCTAATGGTGTTCTAATTGGGTTCTAATTTTTGGCTTATATGGTAAAGGGGATTTTTAAATGGAAATGGCTAAGGTGGGTAACGGGGGTCTAACGGAGGTCACCTCAGGTGGGTTAAGTGACAAATTTCAAACCACGGGTAGGCACTGTTAAAACGGGTCAAACCACAAGTGGGTAAATTGTAATTTTCCTTTATTTTTAATTGCATAGGTGTGTTTGTTTTAGTTTGTTTATTTATTTGGAGAGTCTTGTTTTAGTTTTTGCTGAATGAGTAATATTAAAGAATATTTTTCTAAGTATTTTTGAAATGTACTAAAAGTGAATCTAAAAAAGAGTAATGTTCTTTTAATACATAGAGAATATAGACCTTATAAAATAAAATGTCAAATAATTCATTTTGTCAAATTGGTTATAACTTTTCTTGTTCCTGGTGGTGAGCTTTCTTTTTTTTTTTTTTTTGATTTGTGGTGAGCTTTCTCCAGAGTGGTAATTTTCTCTCAGAAATAATGTTTATTTAATTTAAAGCTTATTACTAGTTTGTATAAACACGTTAAAATAAAATGATTTATTTAGGTTATTGCTCTTTCCCTACTTGTTGTAAACAAAAAAATAATACTAATAATAAACAAATAAATTTTATCAAAAATAATAATAAACAAATAAATAAATTGTTTCCATTGTCATGGTGGGAGAAAATTTAAATTTTTAGATTATGTTGGGTTTCTAGAATTAAGGAGCTATTTGTAAAATAATAATAATAAATTAAGGAGATAATGAATTGGTGATGAATAATTGGCTTAGATACCCATCCAAAATATTATAAAGAATACTACTCATTAAAGTCTTACATCTGCTCTTTTTTTTTTCCTTTAATTTTTTGTTTTATTATCTTACATGTCAATTGTTATGTGTGAATAATTTTTATGTATGTAAGATGTATAATTTATTACTTTTTATTTATTTAATTGGGACTATAGTTCAATTGGTTGAGCTATGAGGCCATTACGCTATAAAATTAAAAAATGAAGAATAAAAAGCGTTCAAAATATTTTTTTCTTAGAAAGTTTCAACCTATGACGTCCGTTCATGATAATAGCTTTTAATCATTAGATCAGGACATCAATCAGGAAAAAAAAAATGTTCAATTAGTTACAAGGGGGAGCAACTTTGTCTAAAAAACTGAACACAAAAGCATTAACCTGTGAATAGAAGGAGTTAGAGCATAATTACAACAAGCAAAGGAAATGAACTTTAAAAATAAAAAATAAATTCAATAGTTATCGTAGGGTCATGTCAGACGACCCAAGCCCAATGAGAATGGAATTGTGGGTTAGTAAGCCCGATACAATAAATTTGTAGAGAGTGGGTTGAAGAGCTAGGCCCTAGTTAGTGTTACGATGACTGGGATGGGTTTGGAAGGCAGTCATACAAGAAAAATACACGTAAGGTTAGGTCAATGTATTGTCCGAGGAGGCCAATGTTCTTATAGTCCGAGGGAATTGATTGCAAGTGTTATTCTCGATAGTACAAAGTTCTTTCTCAGTTTTTCGACCCCTCACTCATGGAGGGTCTCTCACATTATATAGGTCCCTTCCGGTGATCCTAGCCTTCCACTTGTCGATCATCCGAACCACCACTTGAGTACCTGTCCCATCAGACACTACTTCTGGCATTCTGTGAGTTATGGTGGCCAATGAGACACTGTTCAGAGGTCTTCTCCACATAAATACAGTCAGAAAAGCAGTTGCAGTGTATTTAATGTGGAGGTAGCAGCTTTCCCTTAAACATTCCTGGGTTCCCTTCCTTGTCAGGTGTTTGTAAGGCATGCTCCTGATACTAGAATTCTTATGGACGTCAGTCTCGTTGCTGGAATTCATATCTGAATTATTCTAATCATAGCCGATGAGGGATTCCTCCTCGGACCTCCTTCTGCTCCTCCCTTACTTATGGGACTTCTAAACTTGAATCCCTTAACTAGTTATTCCTCCTCGGACACGTCAATGTCTTCAGATAAGCCTAAGGCCCAATACCTAATTTTGGGCCCTTATCCCCACAATAGCCCCTAAAAACTCCGGCTTTTCCATCCTAATCCAAGGAGAAAAGGTGGGGTTTTGATTTTTATGAGACAAGACCATTTATTTCCTTGGTTCAGGCATGTGGAGTCTCTGTTTTGTGCGTTTCATGATTGTTACTGACGTTTCATGTTTCGTGAGGCATCATTAATTGCTCAAGACGGCTTGATGTTCCTTGTATCCAACGACGAAGCGCAGATCCAACGGCTGGCACTCGTTCTTGGGTTTCGAGCGGTGTAACTCCCATTCAACCTTACCCCCTATATAAATCACCTAAGACATTCATTCCCCCCATTTTGCACCTTCAAGCTCTCTAGAGATCCTAAGCGCTCACATTCACAGAAATTTCTCAGTCATCAAACATCTTTAGAACTTTTCCTTAAGAAATTTACCAAGGATTCTTCTTAAAACAGTACACCCGTTCTCGTAAGTGTTTATCTCTCCAGACTTTCTATTTTTGCTCGGCTAGCTTCTAGGCCTTCTTCTTTTTTTATGAAAATCTTTCCCTTGTCATCCGTACTCGCATAAATGGGTAGATTTAAACATTTAGTGGACTCTCCGTCCAGCATGGAGGGTTTTAGGGCCAAGTATCATACCCTATAGGGAGTGGGCTTAAAGTATTGTCTCCTGGAGGGGGTACTTACTGATAGAGAGATGGGCGAAGTTGTCATTCCAATGATTGCTTTTATAGAAGGAGGAATGACGCTTCCTATGGGTAAGTTAACCAAAGATTATCTGCTCAGCCACAGGATATGCCCCCATCAATGTGCTCCCAACACGTTTAAAGTCTTAGGGTGCGTAGATGCTCTGAACGACTAGATGAATTTGGGGTTGACATGGCACGACGTCGTTCATATGTACGAGTGTCATTTCCTTGCTAGCACGGGCTACTACCTCAAATCCCGGTCTGATGTCGTGAGGTTGATATCCTGCCTTCCTAAGTCCAACAAGGGCTTGAAGGATGATTACTTGATCGCCTCCGGGGAGTGGCACGATGGTCTTCCTTACCTAACTCGGGCAGGAGAACCAAGTGGGGTACCTTAGGATTAGTCTTTTTGGGTAAGGGATTTGGCCCTTCTATTCTTATTATTATTATTATTATTATTATTATTATATATATTTTAACAATTTTCGTTGTACTGACCGCGATTTTCTTCTCGGCTGTTTCTATAGATAAGGATCACGTCGCTCCTAAGCTCAGCCTAACCAACGTTTAGGCTCTTAACTACCTTCTGAGGTCGGAGGTGTTCGTGAGCGAGGACGGACAGCTACGTGCCGTTTATCTGATCTTGGACTACAAACCCTTGTCCCACATTTTTCAGGACCCTGGCCAGACAATAAGGACTGGAAGCTCTCGTCTATCTAGAATAGACGTTTCCAAGTTAGGATTCTTGGCCTGGAGAGACCTCCCACCTATTCCACATCCCACACCGCGTCCCCTTCAGGTGGTAGCTGCTCCGAGAGAGGAGGTAGCCTCTATGCATTCATCCCTTGATGCTGAGATTGATCGGTTTCGCTTTGAGGGGGACGAAGATGAGAAAGCGACCCCTGTAATCCAGCTCGAGGATTTCGAGGACGAGTTAGATAGGCACTCTACCACCCATTCCCCGAGGCTTGTCGTTGCCCTTGCCGATCCTAGCTCCGAGGAGGAAGAACCAATGGATGTTAAGCCAAGGAAAGGGTTAAAGAGTTTTCTTGCCGCTAGAAACCAATGGGGATCATCCAAAGACGTTCCTAAGTCCCAGTCTCCTGCCGGCTTCCCGCCACTCGTTCCTCTCCCCGTAACTGCGATCGGATTACATCCGAATCTGGACTTGAGGAAGAAAAGGAAGGAGCTAGAAGTGGTGGACGTGGAAGAGGGGGAGATGGTTCCTCCAAAAGGGGGAAAGCAGCAAAAGACCACCAGGGGAAAGAGGGGCTCCTCGGTGGAAAGCAAAGAAGACTATCTTGGGGCTGATATGCGCCGCTCGCAGCGCGCTTGGGCTCCAAGGTTGGAGGTGGATGGGGCCCTTATTCCCTGGGACACCTCGGTCCACAATTTTTAGGGAGGACATTCAGGCCATGTCGCGAGGCCCTTGAGCAACCGCTGCTTCTGCCTAAGGACATGGACGCCTACAGGCACTACATGTAGCCCGACCTCTTCCTGTCCCTAAAAAATGATCTTGCCATGGTGAGCGCCTCAGTTTTCCTCTTGAGTTAAGCACTTAGCATTTCTGTCATTCTGTCTTACTCGTGTGTTATTTATATGCAGGTCGCCCAGAAAATTTTTGTGGCAAAAGAGTGGGTCAAGGACGCCCGCAATCAAACTAAGGCGGAGGCCTTTGCTCGGGCGGAGACCGAGAAGGAGCTGGGGGCTCTGAAGTAAGAACAGACTAAACTTTTCAAGAAGTTAAAAGAGGTGGATAAAGCTCGCCATAACGCCGAGGCTAGATTGATGACCACGGAGAAGCAGGCTGAGGATCAATGCCAAAAGTTACATATAACCGAGATCAACCTGGCCACCGAGAAGCAAATCGTGCTAGATCTGAAAGCGGAGCTGCAGAAAGTCAAAAACGCAGCTAAGGTGGCCAGGGAAGCCGCTGAGGCCGCGGTGGTTGCGTCCTACGAACATAAGGTGGCCGACACGGAGAAACAGCTGGCGGAGGAAGTGGTTATAGTGTGTAGGGATTACTGCGCCGAGTCATGGGGAATGGCCATGGATTAGGCGAGGGTCCCTGCAAACTCAAAGTTGAGGAAGGCCGAAAACATTTTCTATCTTGTGGACATTTGTGAAGTCCCTGAAACGGACCCTCCTCAAGCGCAACTCCTCACCATCCCAGCTCTTCCATCTGATGTAGAGATTGTTAAAGGGGCTGGGGTGGGCGAGGAGGCTCAACCACTTGCCAAGGCCAAGTCATCCGAGGATGCCCTCACCATCAAGGATGTGGTCGCCCAGGCCAGGGATGCGAAGGACAAATCTCAGGTTGGGGACTCTCAAACCAAGAAGGCTGATCCGAAGAAGCCTCTTCCAAAGACCTAGGCGTAGGACTTCTCTTGTAACAGTTTAGTTTAGTTAGCTAGTTTTTTTTTTTTTTATAAAAAAAACAGCATTCTGCCCTGCTTTGTAATGAATATCTTTTGATGGAATGAATAGACTTTTATTTCCATTCTTTGTGTTTTTATTTCATATACTTTCAGGCTTGTTATTATTGCAAATGACCTTAGACCGTTGCCATTTTAATTTGAGTAAAAACCAACAACAATACCCTGCTATCATCGCACGTAACTTTAACCAAGTGCCAATGAGTGCTAAATCTAACAAAGATAAATAGTGATTTAGTCAGGGTTACCAGTTCTTGAATAAATAATCAAGGACCTCATGCGAAGTAGCCGCTGAGTGTTAATTTCACCCAAATATGCGGTCCGAGAGACTTGACACAACTTAGGATCTGTCTAACACTTACAGAAAGTTGCGACTTAGTGTTAACCTTCCCACGTTATCTGGTCCGAGAACTTCAGGCATGATTGAGTTTTAGTTTAAACACTTGTAAAAAATTTATGATTTAGTGTTAACCTTCCCACATCATCTGGTCCGAGAATTTCAGGCATGACTAAGTTTTAGTTTAAACACTTATAAAAAATTTATGACTTAGTGTTAACCTTCCCACATTATCTAATTTGAGGACTTTAGGTATGACTGAGTTTTAGTTTAAACACTTATAAAAGTTTAAGACTTAGTGTTAACCTTCCCACATTATCTGGTCCGAGAACTTCAGGCATGATTGAGTTTTTAGTTTAAACACTTATAAAAATTTGTAACTGAGTGTTAACCTTCCCACATCATCTGGTCTAAGGACTTCAGGCATGACTGAGTTTTAGTTTAAACACATATAAAAGTTTGAGACTTAGCGTTAACCTTCTCACATCATTTGATCCGAGGACTTCAGGCATGATTGAGTTTTTAGTTTAAACACTTATAAAAATTTGTAACTGAGTGTTAACCTTGTCACATCATCTGATCCAAGGACTTCAGGTATGACTGAGTTTTAGTTTAAACACTTATAAAAGTTTGAGACTTAGTGTTAACCTTTCCACATCATTTGGTCTGAGTACTTCAGGCATAATTGAGTTTTTAGTTTAAACACTTATAAAAATTTGTAACTAAGTAACCTTCCCACATCATCTGGTCCGAGGATTTCAGGCATGACTGAGTTTTAGTTTAAACACTTATAAAAGTTTGAGACTTAGTGTTAACCTTCCCACATCATCTGGTCTGAGGACTTCAGGCATGATTGAGTTTTTAGTTTAAACACTTATAAAAATTTGTACCTGATAGTTAACCTTCCCATATCATCTAGTCCGAGGACTTCAAGCATGACTGAATTTTAGTTTAAACACTTATAAAAGAGGGATAACTGGAAATGCAATGCCCTTACGCAACAAATGAATATTTTTGACAAAGGAAATTTTCATTAATTAATAATAATACATTTTCAGGTTGTTTACATTCCACGGGCGTGGTATTACATGTTCATCTAAGTCTTCCAAAAAATACGCTCATACGCCAGCCACCGAGGTGATGCGGTATGGTCCTTCCCAATTAGGTCATAACTTTCCCCATGCTGGGTTCTTTGTAGTACTAGAACCTTTCTCAACACCAGATCACCAGGTGCCAGTGGTCTCAGCTTCATGTTAGTGTCATAACCCTGCTTGAGCTTGTGTTGGAAGTATGCCAATTGAACCATTGTATTATCCCTCTTTTCTTCGATCAAGTCTAAGCTTCTTTCCAGCAATTCGTTGTTAATGGTCAGATTGAATGAGCTAATTCTCAACGTCGGGAAGCCAGTTTCCAAAGGGATAATAGCTTTGGCCCCGTACGTCATCGAAAAAGGGGTATCCCCCGTTGACCTGCGAGGTGTGGTTCGATACGTCCATAGGACATGTGGCAGTTCATCCACCCACTTTCCCTTTGCGTCATCCAGCCTCTTCTTGAGTCCGTTTACAACGGTTTTGTTAACAATCTCAGCTTGCCCATTCCCCTGGGATAGGATGGGGTGGAATACCTATTTGTAATCCCCAAGTCACAACAGTATCTCCTAAAAGATTTTCTATCGAATTGAAAGCCGTTGTCTGAGATGAGGGTGCGAGGGACTCTGAATCGTGTGACAATATTCTTCCATACAAACTTCTTGGCCTCCACGTCCCTGATGTTTGCCAAAGGCTTAATTTCAACCCACTTAGTGAAGTAGTCTGTGCCGACCAGCAAGTATCTCTTGTTTCTAGCTGCCTTGAGGAATGGGCCCACAATGTCTAAGCCCCATTGAGCGAAGGGCCACGGGTTGGACACCGGATTAAGGACTCCCCCTGGTTGATGTATGTTAGGCGCGAACTTTTGGCATTGGTCGCATTTCTTTATGTATTCCTGTGCTTCCTTTTGCATATAGGGCCACCAATAGCCTTGAATGATGGCTCTGTGCGCCAAAGATCTGCCTCCGGTGTGGCTCCCGTAAATCCCTTCATGTAACTCCTCTAAGAGCAATTTTGTTGCTTCGGGGTGCACGCATAGCAGGTATGGCCCAAAAAAGGAACGCTTGTATAACTTCTGGTCCTCGGACAACCAGAATCGAGGAGACTTCTTACGTATTTTTTTTGCTTCTGATTTTTCCTCGGGTAGGGTGTCTTCTTTTAAGAATAGTGCTATAGGGTCCATCTAGCTAGGCCCCACCCTGACTTGATGAACAGGAACCGCCCCTTCGTTCATCCTAGTGGGCTTGCATAGGTCCTTTACGAGGATGACCCAAGGTAAGCTCTGCGCCGAGGAGGTTGTGAGTGTGGCCAGGGAATCGGCATGGGTGTTTTTGCTCCTTAGGATGTGCAACAGGCTGAAAGTCTCGAATTCTAACTGTGGGCGCCTAACCTGGCCCAGGTATCCCCTGCATTCTATCATCCTTCAACTCAGACTCTCCTTTGACTTGGCCGACGACTAATCTTGAGTCAGAGAACACCTCTACTGCCTTTTCACCTATTCTCCAAACCATGGTCATTCCCTCAAGCAGAGCCTCATATTCAACTTCGTTATTGGTGGCCGAGAACCCCAATCTAAGTGACTTCTCAATGGTAATCCCTGCAGGGGACACTAGCACTAACCCTACTCCGGAACCCTTTTGGTTTATCGTGCCGTCAACGTGCACTTTCCAGGATAGGGGGCTATGCTAGGTGATCATGCCAACTGATTTTCCATCCATGTGCTGTGCTTTCGTTTCTTCTTCTAACGGGGATTCGGCAAACTCGGCCACTAGATCCGCCAAGACTTAACCCTTGGTGGAAGTGCAGGGCATGTATTTGATGTCGAAAGCCCCTAGGATTGTGGCCCATTTAGCGATCTTCCCTGTAAAATCAGCGCTTCGGAATAAGGCCTTAAACGAAAGTTGAGTTAGGATAATGACCGTGTGTGCTTGAAAGTAGTGGGGGAGTTTACATGTGGCGTGCACTACTGCCAAGATAGCTTTCTCCAACGGCAGATAACGGATCTTGGCTTTGTATAGTGACCTGCTCACATAATAGACAGGCCTTTGCATGCCGTTGTCGATCCGTATCAGGACCAAGCTTACAGCATAAGTGGCCACAGCGATGTAAGCGAACAGGACTTCATTAACTTCAAGGCTAGACATGATAGGGGGCCGAGAGAGATAATCTTTAAGCTATTGGAAGGCTGAAGCACATTACTCGGTCCACTCAAATTCCTTCCATTTGTTCATCAGTAGGAAGAAGGGTCGACACTTATTCGCTGACCGATAGATGAATCGGTTCAGGGCAGCAGTCATTCCTGTCAGCTTCTAGACCTCTTTGGGGTTTCGAGGTGGCTGCAAGCTATTGATAGCTTTAATCTAGTCGGGATTAATTTCGATTTCCCGGTGAGTTACCATGTATCCTAGAAATTTGCCCGATCCTACGCCAAAGGAGCATTTGGAGGCATTGAGGCGCAACTTGTACTTTCTCAGGATGTCGATTATGTCTTCGAGGTGCCCTAAGTGCTCGGACATCACCTTACTTTTTACCACCATATCATCTATATAGACTTCAATAGTTTTGCCTAACTGCGGCTCAAACATCCTGGTCATCGTCCTTTGATAGGTAGACCCCGCATTCTTTAAACTGAATGGCATCACCTTGTAGTGGTAATTTCTGGTGAGGGTGACGAAAGCAGTCTTTTCCTGATCTTCCAGGGCGAGTGGTATTTGGTGGTATTCCTGAAAGGCGTCTAGGAAGCTCGTCCGAGGATGGCCTACGGTTGTATCTACTAGCTGGTCTATTTTAGGTATAGGGAAAGGGTCCTTTGGGCAAGCCCTATTCAGATATGTAAAGTCTACGCACACTCGCCATTTCCCATTCTTCTTCTTCATTACCACGGTATTAGCCAACCACTCAAGGTAAAATACTTCCTTGATGGCCCCTACCTGCTTCAATTTCTTCACTTCTTCCCTGATAGCATCAAAATGTTCCTTAGAAGAGCACCAAGGAGGTTGCTTCTTGGGAACCACTGACAGATTGACATTTAGATGATGGCAGATGAAGTTCGGATCTACCCTCGAGGCTTTGTAAGCCAGTCCATGCGAAGACGTCAATGTTTCATTTGAGAAACTCTACCAGCTCTTCCTTTTCCGAAAGAGGCAGCTGAGCCCCAATCTGGAAGAATTTTTTCGGATCGTTACCGATGACAAACTTCACCAAATCCTCGCACTTCGCCTCCTTAGCCGACCCGTCGATGGATGACGCCGGCTGGGTTAATGCTATAAACCTTCTTCAGTACTGGCCGAGGACTCGGTTTCGGACTGGTGATGGATGGCGACCACCAAGCATTGTCTTACCGCGGATTGGCTCCCAATAATCTCTTCAATCTGTCCCCCCGACGGGTATTTCACTTTCTGGTGGAGGGTAGAGGAGACTGACCCTAGAGTATGAAGCTAGGGCCTTCCGACAACGGCTGTGGAGAATATGCGTCCACCACAATGAAGTCTACCTCCACTAATTCTAAGCCAGTCTGTATGGGCAGCCTGATCTATCCTTTTGGGATGATGACCTTCCCATCAAAACTCACTAAGGGCGAGCTGTAAGGTGTTAAGTCTTCTAGTTTCAAGTTTAGCCCCCGGTATAGGTCGGGGTACATTATCTCGGCACCAATGCCCTGGTCCACCATCACCCTCTTCACATCATATCCCCCAATCCTAAGGGTGACCACCAAAATATCGTCGTGGGGTTGGATGGTTCCAATCTTATCCTCGTCTTAGAAACCCAAAATCGGCTGGATTTCCAGCCTTGCCCTCTTCGCTTCTTGCTTCGCATCCTCGGCAGTTAGCCGAGCCACAGACATTATTCTGAAAGGGCATGATCCAGTTCTCCCTAGAGCAGCAAAGATGACATTTATCGTTCCTAGGGGAGGTCTCGAGGATTCATCTCTCCAGGATCCCGAGTTTGTCTGGCCCCCTTGACCACTGGAGTGATGCAAGAGTTGATTCAGCTTTCCTTCACGGACAAGTTGATCCAGGTGGTCCTACAGACTTTTACAATCTTCTATGGTGTGCCCATGGCCTTGGTGGTACTAGCAATAGAGGTTGTGGTTGTGCTTCGCGGGGTTTCCCACCATTTTATTTGGCCATTTGAAGAATGACTCATTCCTAATTTTCTCAAGAACTTGATGTACTGGTTCTCGGAACACAGCGTTGACTGCCTACAGATGAGCAGACCCTGACATTCCGACAAAGTCTTTTCGTGGTTAGTCATTATTGTGTAGATCCGACCTGAAATCCCTCCTCTCTTAAAGGATAACCTTCTCTTTTCCTTTCCCCTGCTGCTGGTCTTCCTCAACCCTTTTGTACTTGTCAATTCGGTCCATTAGTTGGCGGACACTGGTGACTGGTTTGCCAATGAGGGATTTCCTGAAATCGTGATCGTTAGGGAGCCCAAGCTTAAAGGTGTTGATAGCCACATCATCAAAGTTACCATCTATCTCGTTGAACATCTCCCAGTATCTGTTCGAGTATGCTTTCAGTATCTCTCCCTCTCGCATGCTTTGGAACAATAGGGAGGCCAAGGACCGAGGAACCCTGCTACAAGTGACGAAGCGGGAGCAAAACGCCTGAGTGAGCTCTTTGAAGGAACTTATAGAATTTGCTCTTAGGCTGTCGAACCATCTTATTACAACGGGCCCTAGGCTGGATGGGAAAACCTTGCACATTCAGGCTTCATCTCTGGAATGGACAGCCATTCTTTGGTTGAAATGACCCACGTGCTCTACAAGGTCTATCTTACCGTTGTACATGGTGAAAGTAGGTTGGGTAAATCGTCGAGGAAGTTTAGCCCCCTCGTTCTTGCGTGTGAAGGGTGACCTGGAGATTTGATCTAATGCCTTACTCACAGCGTCGTTTCCCACGCCTTTATAAGGCGGGCTTTCGTTCCTTTGTTCGCGACGGCATTCCTCTTCGTAGGAGAAAGACTCGCTCAGCGGGGTTTACAGACATTCGCCTGTAACTGACGTCTTTTCCGTCATCAGAAGAAGCGTCAGAATTAGAGGGAGTTCACCTTCGTAGTGCTTGGCGCAATTCCCTCTTCAACCGGTCAATTTCCAGTTGCATGGCTCTATTGGGCTGGTCTTGGGAGACGTGACTTCTGACTTGAGTGTGACTCTTACTCGTATGCATAGTGTGCATACTGCCTTCTCGATCTTCTTTCTACTCATAGTTGGCGAAGGGTGGCATGGATTCTGCCTGGTGTGGACCTGATCCTACTATCATTCACTGTTGCACTCACTATCACACAAGCTTTTCCCATAAACGACGCCAATTGTAGGGTCATGTCAGATGGCCCAAGCCCAATGAGAATGGGATTATGGGTTAGTGAACCCAATACAATAAATTTGTAGAGAGTGGGTTGTAGAGCTGGGCCCTAGTTAGTGTTACGACGGCTAGGATGGGTTTGAAAAGCAGTCATGCAAGAAAAATACACATAAGGTTAGGTCAATGTATCGTCCAAGGAGGCCAATGTCCTTATAGTCCGAGGGAATTGATTGCAAGTGTTATTCTCGTTAGTACAATGTTATTTCTCGGTTTTTCGACCTTTCACTCATGGAGGGTCTCTCACATTATATAGGTCCCTTTCAGTGATACTAGCCTTCCACTTGTCGATCATCCGGACCACCACTTGAGTACCTATCCCATCAGACACTCTTTCTGACCTTCTGTGAGTTGCGGTGGCCAATGAGACACTATTCAGAGGTCTTCTTCACATAAATGCGGCCAAAAAAGCAGCTGCAGTGCATTTAATGTGGAAGTAGCAGCTTTCCTTTAGACATTCCTGGGTTCCCTTCCTTCTCAGGTGTTTGTAAGGCACGCTCCTGATACTGGAATTCTTATGGAAGTCAGTCTCGTTACTGGAATTCATATCTGAATTATTCTGATCGTAGCTGAGGAGGGATTCCTCCTCAGACCTCCTTCTGCTCCTCCCTTGCTTATGAGACTTCTAAACTTGAATCCCTCAACTAGTTATTCCTCCTCGTACACGTCAATGTCTTCGGATGAGCCTAAGGCCCAATACCCAATTTTGGGACCTTATCCCCACAGTTATAATGGAAGATGAGAGATTTAAATCATGTATGTCTCTATTTTTTTTATACAATATAGAAATTTTAGTCTAAGCTAATCTAAGTGCATATGTATGTCTCTATTTGAAACACTAAGATGTGTCAGTTGAATTACAAGGCTCTTGGCAACGGTGATAAGCTTCAAAATAGGAAAATTTAGAGCAATAAGATAAGGGAGATTGCATTCTCATAATAAAAGAAAAAAAAAAGAAAAAGAAAAAAAAGATAAGGAAGATTGAGAGAGGTTATCCACGTGCGATAATAACCTAATAAACTTGTTTAGGCTTTTAATTTATTTGGCCCAAAAACATTGTTTTGTGGTACAATAATAAATGAGAGCGGTTTATGGTTGTTAAATATTGCTTCAATGATCCCACCTACTTGGCTTTTATAGAGATCTCAAAGAATGTCGAAAATCCGCAGAAATTTCTATTTACTTCTCTTTTTATTTTATTTAAGAGTTTTTGTAATTAAAGTCTTGTCCGACTCGTGTTTATGGAAAAATGAAATTAGTTTTGTTCAGTGTTGATTTTGGGTAATTTGGTCATTGTAGGCTACTTGGTTGGCTTCCCTGTATTTATTTAATTTTTTATTTTTTGGCTTCCCTGTAAGGGATTATATCAACAAAACATTTAAAGCAACTTTACTATTTCTTGAGACACTTATGGGCTCATCAAGTGCATGTGCTTCAAGCCCACATGATTGCTATTCTATTGGACTAAAAAATGAAATAAAAAAATATATATTGGCCCTCCAATAAATACCCAAAAAACGTTTTCCCATAAGAGGTCCCTTCAAGTGGGCTTTAAACAACATGAGATGAGAATAAGATAACGTAAGATTTTATCTTGCTTAGGCTGTTTTGTTGGAGTATATCATGTTTTGATAATATCAATTTAGTATCTGTTTTGATATTTTCTACTCAATAAATGAGTGACACCTGTTTCAAAAAACCACATCACGCTACTCCAATAAATACCACAATCTTCTATACTATCGGGAAGATAAATTAATTATTTATTGAAGTAGTCTGATGTGGTTTTTTGAAACGTGTGTCACTCATTTATTGGGTAGGAAATACCAAAACAGATGCTGAGTTGGTATTAATGAAACATAATATACTTTCTCATTTTATTGATTAGGCTTCAGAATGGGCCATTGCAAAAAATTGGTCCTCGAGGTTATTGTCTAATTCCAAGGTCAAGATGGCAAGTCCATTATAATCAAATAGAACAAAACATGCAAATAAGGGTTTTCTTGTGGCAATTACCATTGTGAATTTTCCTATGCTTAATTAACATGGGTTCTTAAGGAACATACAATGATCATGAGGAGCACAACCCATAGCATCATGTTTGTATTTTTACAGACTATAAAAACATGAGTTTAGGATAATTCTCAAATCTTTATTCCTTTAGACCATGAAGTTGTTGATAATATATTTACATATCTTTTGATTTGTTTATTTATTATTTATCAAACTTGCAGCTAATGAAAAAGCCTATCGTGAGATTTTGAGATTTTGGAGGAGACCAAAAAACCCTTATTTAAAATAAGATCAATAGTGATGTGTTGTTTTGATTTGTCTTGTTTTGTCTTTCTTGTTTGGCATTTATTTGAGGATTAGAACCTATTAAAGTTATTTTGTTTTTTAACTCAAATTTTATTCTATTAAGTTGATAGAAAATGAAAATGTGTAGCATATACGATATTTTGTCCACTATGTTTTTATTTTTTTGGGATTAAATTTATTGCCACTTTATTTCCTAGAAAAATAAGTTGGTTTTATATGATTTATAAGTATTTTAGAAATAAAGCAAGATTGTGAGTGGATTATGTATGATTTATAAGTATTTTAGAAATAAAGTTGGTTTCAAAGTTCAAGTAAAAACCCATGGATTTGGGTTGTTGGATTGCACTTATAATGAGAAAATGAAGCGTTAAAATTTGGAGCCACAACTATTGTCTATTGATGATGATGGTGAACAGCGGGAAAGCTATGAGAGAGTTGCCCAAGGAGGCAAATAGATAGAGAGGGTGAGACAAGAAAGTGAGGAGATTTGCTCTAGAATTTATTGTAATGATCTTGTTTATTTTGTGTGTGAATAAGATTTAGGAGATGAGATTATTGTTTATTTAAGTTTGTCTAGAAATAAAATTTTAATTTTATTGGAAAAAAATCCATAAATATTGTAAATAAAAAAAACACAAATTATGATATATTTGTTTGTTTATGTCATTTTTCAAATTTAAGGTATTTACTTTAATTTATAGTTTTTGTTTTTATTTTTAAGTTATTTAAATACATGTAATTGTAAATCCACATGACATGATTTTTTTTTTTTGAGGAACCACATGACATGATTTGATTAGGCCAATTAGCATATTTGACATGCTTGGTTGGCATTTAATGAGCATGACATAATAGAGGGCTGCTAATCAAAACCAAACCCTAATGTCAAGGGAGTGTATCAAAAATTTTAAACGTTAGAGGATAAAATTAAAATGACCAAAAACTTCAAGGGTGTAAAATGTTTCATTGTAAAATTTGGTCAAGGAAACATTTTAAACACCATGATTGTTTCATTGTAAATTTTGGCCAAACTTGAAAATATTTTCCGTTAACCGTAAAACTATTTGTAAAGTATTTCACAAAACAAGTACTGGCTCTCCCTCTCTATTTGGTGGCTAGATTGTCATTTTGGTTGCTGGACTGCTGACTATATTGACTGGACTGCTAGTTTTAGACATCAAAATGCTGACATCAGTTGTCGGACTGATTGCCAATTTTTGTGATTTGTGCTTAAAAAATTTTACGTCTCACATCAAACACTTGAAAATATTTTATTTAAAATGTGTTTCAACGTAGAATGTTTTCATTATTTGAATATATTTTAAAGCGAACAAACAAAGCATTAGTATTTGCTATAATAGAAAAAAAAAAAAAAAAAGTGAGTTATATGATTTGCATCTAAATATAAGTTTGTTAAAATAGAAAAAAGTGAAGTTATATGCAGGTGTATCTAAATATAAGTTTTTTGAAACACTAAAAGTAAAGTTTTTGGATCAATTTAGCTAAAATTGTATTAAATTTTGATTATAATGCTTTTTTTTACAAATCCAGCTGGTTGTAACAGTGCTATGAAGCTCGATAAAATTAATAACATTTACTAAAATGGATGTTTACATAAAATCTGTCAATCTAGTTTTTTTTTTTTTTTTGGTTGGATAAGAAAATCTGTCATCTAGTTGGAAAGACAATTGGTTTTTTTTTATGGTCTAGTCGGAAAAACATTGGGTAAACTACAAACTGTACAAGATGCGGAAAGCTAATGAAATTAAAATCTCTTAACAATTTTGGTAGAAAATCATTCATTTTGGTCAAAAATCATAGTACATAAGATAGTTACAGTTTTTTTTTTTTTTTTTGAGTAAAAGATAGTGACAGTTATTATTACTAATCTAGCAGAAAATCAAACACAGAAATCAATATAAAAAAATAATCATTAATCCAAGAATAGATTTAAAATCCAATAGTGGAAGGAAACAATGAATTCCAAAACTCAATAATCTTTTAGTTAAAAAAAATTGAATTTTAAGAGTGCTTTTGGTAAAAGCTTATTTGTGCTTTTGTGGAATCTTATTTATATACTAAAAGTTAAACTATTAGCATAAGAAACTAATACAAAAAGTAAAAAGCAAAAAACAAATAAATTGAACCAAACACACTCTAAATATTTTGCTAAGCTCAATTTTTTTTTAATATAAAAATGCTAGAATAGCATGCCTTGTAAGATTGTGAACAACATAATTGCTCTCGAATCAATTTGATTTGAGAAAAGCTAAACTGCGGAAAGACTATTAAAATTTTTGCTGTCTCATATCAAAAAACCAAAGGAAAGCATGAAAGAATATTCATTTGAGAGAATTGGTTACCAATTCCGAATCAATTAGTAAAGTATTTTATTATCAAATAAACAATTTAAATCAAACTATGCTTAAAAAAAAAGAAAAAAAAAAGGGGGAGGAAAAAGTAGAGCTTGTCTTGAATGGTAGATATTGTTAGAGCATCTCCAGCAGTTTCGGTAAAGCCAAATTTGGACCACCAAATGATATTGTTCATCTCTCCAGCGGCTTCTCCATACGCACAGGTTCTCTAAATTATTTTTTGAAGTTGCTACAGTAATTCTCTTACTTTAGAGAACACTGTAGCAACTTCAAACCATTATTTTATCTTAAAAAAATATCCGGCTGAATAAAAAAAAATTCTTTCTCTTTCCTCCTCTCTTCTTTGTTCATTTGTGTCCCTCTCAAACGGTAACACAATCAACACAAACATAGTAACAGATCAAGAACATGAAAAAATAAAATTTTAATTAGAACAACAAATCTAAAATAAAAATAAAAACAACAAATCAAGAGCATGAAAGCCTATCTAAGCTCCATTGCAACAACAAAGTGAATCAGAACAAGATTAAAAAAAAAAAAAAAAAAAAAGATAGGCGAAGGCCATGTCGGCTGTGCGTGCGTGCGGGTGTGTGTGTGTGTGAAGTGAGCTGAAGAGGAAAGAAAATAGAAGTAGAAATAGAAAAAGTAAAAAAAGAAAGAGCTAGAGAAAGAGAGATAGCTGAAGAAGAAGAAGTGCTTCGGAATGAACTAGAAGAAAAAGAAAAAGAAAAAGAAGGTAGATAGAGGAAAAGAGTGGGATACGTGGGTGGTGGAGAAAAAGCCAAGAGAAAAAAAAAAAGAAAAGAAAAGAAAGAAGAAACGTGTCCAGATGGGGGTGGAAGGGAAAAATAATATAAAAAATAAAAAATTGCAATAAAGAAATGTTACCACAATATTTTTACAATAAATTTTAAGTAACGAATTGTTATTAGATAATATTGACGAGTAAAAAAATAATTTCAGTAGTGGGTTCAAATTAGAACTAGTAACAACTTTTCATATAAATTTTGTTGTGAAAATATTGCATAAAATGTTGTGAATATAACACTTCTCATTAAAAATATAGTTGTTAAAAAAAGAATAAATGATGATTAAAAAAGAATACATAATGAATGAAGAAATAATATTTAAATGAGATAGAGAATGTGATAAAGAATTTGTTGGAAAGTGTATTTAAAAAAGTGAGTATGTAAAAGTTAAATGTCACTGTTCATTCTCTAAACTGTAAAAAATTTGAAGAAATTGTTGGAGATGCTTTTAATTGATTTCCCTGCCAAAATAAGTGTGGAAAGGGTTTTTTTTATTAATCATAAAAATACAGCTAATCATCCATTCATAGCCTTGCACTTTTGCCTAAAATATCCTACCCCACTCACTCCCTCCACTTTCTTCATATAATCCCTAACCCCTCTCTCTCCAGTCTCCACGACACAACACATTCACTCTCTCTCTCTCTCACAAAATAAGAGAGAGGCGTTCGTGTATAACCAAAAACCCTAACTCATTCACCAAAAACACAAAACAAACAAACAAAAATAATAATAATGGATCCAGAGTCGACTCAGTTGCAGCAAGTGCAACTCGCCGTCATACTCGGGCCCAACTCGGGTCCCTTCGAGACCTTGATCTCTCACCTCATGTCCTCCTCCAACGAGCTCCGTTCCCAGGCTGAGTCGCTCTTCAACCTCTGCAAGCAGACCGATCCCGACTTGCTCTCCCTCAAGTTATATGCAGGTGTATCTAAATATAAGTTTGTTGAAACAGCAAAAGTAAAGTTTTTGGATTAATTTAGCTAAAATTGTATTAAATTTTGATTATAATGCTTTTTTTACAAATCCAGCTGGTTGGAACAGTGCTAAAATGGATGTTTACATAAAATCTGTCATCTAGTTGGAAATACAATTGGTTTTTTTTTTATTTTTTATTTTTATGGTCTAGTCGGAAAAACATTGGGTAAACTACAAACCCAGTTCTAGGTTTTGGAGAAGAAACACAAAAACAGATTCATAGAATGAAAAGAGAAAATACCATCAGATTACAATTACAAAATCACAGAAAACCTAACCCTAGTTAGAAATAGAAAACCCCACCAAAAAAACAGTGAAACCCTATGAACTAGCTCACAAAAACAAAAAAACAAAATTTAATCTGATATGTATTGCTGAGAATATTATGAATTCTTTATCTCACATTATATGATCACTCTAGATCTAAACCAACCATCCCAATATTGCAGCAAATAAAACATACCCAAAATATAAGGAAAAAACAAAACAAAAATAAAATAGCAGATATAAATAGAAATTTTAACTAAGTTTTAGCACCACGAAGACTACCTATTTTTACAAATAAATAAATAATAATAATAATCATACAAACACAAAGTGAGCATAACCGTTATACTAAAATTTAAGATCATCAATTTATAATAATCTTTATCTCATAAAATTTTTTTTTTTTTTGGATTTAATAAAAAAAAAAAGATACAACAAAATTAAAAAAGAAAAAGAAAAATCATTGATCATCATAATTATAATTATAATCATAATAATCATGGAGAATAAATTAGAGACACAAAGCTGTGGGGCAGTTGAGATCATCAACTTCATGATCCAAATCCAACGGCGGCAGATTGAGATCGAAAGGCAGCGGTGTTTTCCTGCACAACAAATTAGAATAAGACGACAACGCGGTATCATTGTCATCGTTGTCGTTGTTGCCGTTGATGTTGTTGTCATCTTCATCTTCAGGGCTAAGTCCATTGTTGTTGCTTCTCAATCCAATTCCAGCTGAACCATCTGAGTTTGGCAAAGTTGCATAGCCACCATTGATAACAATCCCTGAAGCATGATAGTGATCCAAATTAGCACTTTGGAAGTACCCACTATCCTTGATGGTGATTATTCCACTGCCACTAGGAGTACTCTCTTCTACAGCTGGAGAAGTGGCAGGACTAGAGTTAGGGTTTGGGACAGTACGATTGGTTTTTGATGAAGAAGCTTTAGCATTGTTTCCACCAGTGCCTCCAGAAGAGGAGGAATCTGGGTTTAAAGGCTTGTGGGTTCTTGGATCTATGCCTTGGCTGATCAACTTCTTGCTGAGGTGAGTGTTCCAGTAATTCTTTATCTCATTATCAGAAAGTCCAGGAATTCTTCCAGCTATCAATGACCACCTATACAAATATAAAAGAAAACCCAATTGAGAATTTGAGAGATATAGACTGAAATACAGAAAAAGAAAGACAACCCAGTTCTAGGTTTTGGAGAGGAAACACAAAAACAGATTCATTCATAGAATGAAAAGAGAGAATACCATCAGATTACAATTACAAACTCACAGAAAACCTAACCCTAGTTAGAAATAGAAAACCCCACCCAAAAAAACAGTGAAACCCTACGAACTAGCTCACAAAAACCAAAAAAGGAATCTGATATGTATTGCTGAGAATGTTAAGAAAGCCCAGAAGATGTGAACTAAGTATTGTTATATATACCTATTGCCGAGTAGGCGATGGAGTCGAAGAATGAGATCTTCTTCATCGGGAGCAATCTGGCCGCGCTTAACAGAAGGGCGGAGATAGTTCATCCATCGGAGCCTACAGCTCTTGCCACAGCGAAGAAGCCCAGCTCGCTTTGGCAGCGTTCGCCACCGCCCTTCACCTTCTTTCTTGATGTAACTGGAAAGAAGCTCATCCTCCTCCAGCGTCCACGGCCCTCTCTTCAGCCCCACTTCGCTGCAGCACGGTTTCGACTTGCCAGAACTCCCACCACCTCCTCCTCTTCCAATTCCTGTTCCTGTTCCTGCTGATGATGATGGGTTTCTCATTTTTGTTGGTTTTTTTTTTTTTTTCTTTGTGTGATTCTGTGTGTGTGTTTGAGTGCGTGTGCGTATAAGTGTGTTTGTGTGAGAGTGAGAGATACGAGATTGGGGTAATGGAGTGCCTCTAATTTATATGCCTATAAGGGTCTTTCAATGTGTGTATGACAGAGATGATGTGGAAATGACAATAACCTTTTTTTTTTTCGGTTTTTCGGGTGCCATTGATGATTGGTTTTTGGTCGATCTCCCTGGTGGGTGTAAGTGTATCTCCAGCAGTGTATGTATAAGCAAAATATTAACTATAATAAAGAATGAGACCCAAAAAAACAACTCTAACAGATTTTCTATACCCTTTTTTTTTTGGCTTATGAACAGTACTGTACATTAGTCATTGAATTTCTTGTTTAAAATATTGGGTCCGTTTGGATGTGCTTATTGTTGTTGAAACTGAAAACTGAAAACACTGTAGCAAAATAATTTTTAAATATGTAAATAGTATCGTGGGACCCATTTTTAGTATTTTTAAATGCCTAAACAGTACTGCTACAGTACATGAACAGTGTTGCTACAATGTATGAACAGTGATTTTTGTCTCTCGCACAATACAATCATGTGATTTTACTGTTCATGCGCTGAAAAAAAAAAAAAAAAAAAAAAAAAAAAAAAAAAAAAAACCCAAAACGCTGAAACTGAAACGCGGAAACACCCAATCCAAACAGGTACATTATCAACTACTTATTATATTAATTCTTTCTCTCTCCTCATCTAGATTTCTTTTTTTCTCTCATTCTCTCATTCTCTCCGTTGCTGTTGCTTCTTTTTTTCTCATAAACCAAATGAAATCAGAAAAATAAAAAGAAAAAAGAGAAAAGAGAGAGACCTGTTCATGAGCAAAAGAATTAATTTAAACACAAAACACAAAACAAAATCCAATTCTTAAAATAAAGTTGAATCAGAACAAGCAAATATGAAAATAAGAAAAAAGAAAAAAAAAGAACAAGTCAATCTGACCCAAGCCGATCAGCAGGGAGGATGACGAGCGACGGTGGAGATGCATGCAGTGGAGGCCCAAGCCTCTCTCTCTCTCTCTCTCTCTCTCTCTCTCTCTCTCTCTCTCTCTCTGATGTGAAGCGCTGAAATGTTTTTGAGGTGAAAAAGAAAATAAAAAGAAGGGGGGTTGCGTGTCTTGTGTGGAGGAGAAAAACAAGAAAAAGATAAAAGATAAAAAAAAAAAAAAATGAAACGTGGATGAAAATGAAATGAAAGGAAGAAAAATAATATAAAAAATAAAAAATCCTAATTGAAAAATACTACTACAATATTTTTACAATATTTTCATAATAAATTTTAAGTAACAAATTTTATTAGTTAATATTGGCGAGTAAAAAAGTAATTTTAGTGGTGGGTTCAAATTAGAACTAGTAACAACTTTCCACATAAATTTTGTTGTAAAAGTATTGTGTAAAATGTTGTGAACATAACACTTCTCATTGAAAAATAAAGTTGTTAAAAAAAGAATAAATGATGATTAAAAAAAGAATAAATAATGAATGAAGAAATAATATTTAAATGAGACAGAGAATGTGATAGAGAATCTATTGAAAGTGTATTTGAAAAAGTGGGTAGGTAAAAGCTAAATGTCACTATTCATTCTCCAAACAGTATAAAAATTTAGAGAATCTGCTGAAGATGCTCTAAGAAGTAGATTCTCCAAATGAACAGTACTTTTTACCTTTAACTACCCACTTTTTCAAATACACTTTCCAACAAATTTTCTATTCCATTCTCTGTCTCATTTAAATATTATTTCTTCATTCATTCTTTATTTTTTTATTATTATCATTTATTCTTTCTATATTTATTCCCAACAGTTATATTTTTTAATGAAAAATGTTATATTTACAACATTTTTCGCAATACATTCACAAAAATTATAACAAAATCTTATATGAAAAGTTGTTACTAATTCTAATATGAACCCACCGCTGAAATTATATTTTTACTCACCAATATTAGCTAATAACAATATGTTACTTAAGATTTATTATGAAAATATTGTAAAAATATTGTGGTAGTATTTCCATTCTTTCATCCATATGTTTCCTTTTTTTTTTCTTTTTTTTTCTTGTTTTTTATGCACCACATACGTATATCCATATATCTCATCCTTTCCTTTTTTTTTTTCTCTCTACTTTCCACTTCCAGAACCTCCCTCTCTATTTCTTTCTCCAGCTCTCTCCTTTTCTACTGTTTTTCTTTTCTTTTTCCACTATTATCTTCAAACACACACAAACACGCATGGAGAGAAAGGAGAAATCGCCCTTGCTCCACCACACCGCCACCGCTGCTCCTCCTCCTCACTACTGCTGCTCCACCACACACATACGTCTCTATTTTTTTTTCTTGATCTTTTATTGTTGTTCTAATTTTTTTTTTTTTCCTGTTCTTGATCTGTTGTTGTTATTGTTTTGATTTTAGATTTGTTATTTAAATTAAATCAGTTTTATGAGAGCAATAATTGTTCTGTGAGAAGAAACAAATCAAAGAAGAAAGAGAAAGAAGTGATAAAATATTAAGTGCTGGAATTTTTTAATGAAAAAAAATCAGTTGCTAATCTACAGTAGCCCATCAAACTTGATGGGCTACTGTTCATGAGCCAAAAAAAAAAAATCCAGGTATACCGAACCTGTTAGAGCATGAACAGTGTACAGATTCTCCAAATTTTAGCCAACAAACCCAGATACAGCATCTGTTGGAGATGCTCTAAAAAAGCTGGGGTTTTTGTGAAGAATATATATATATATATATATTGTTTTTTGATGTATAAACTAAACAATCAAACAAAAAAAAAATGGATCATATATAGATGAGGCTGTAAGTGTTAAATGTGAATATATTTACTTAGCCTACGCAACTTTGAGGCGAGTCCTTTCACACGTTTTAACTTTTTTGGTTTAATTTAATATCTATAATTTATGAAAAATGTTACTTTCACAACAAATTTTAAGTTACAGGTTGTTACTTGTTACCTGCTGTGTTACTTGTGAGCAAAAAAAAAAAAAAAAAAACTCGGTAGTGGATTCAATTTAAAAACTTGTAACAGTCTGGCAATCTGCCACTTAGAATTTATAGAATTTATTCTGAAAATATAATGAACGTAACACTTTAAATAACCTATTTCTCTTATGAGTTTTTTTTAAAAAAAATAAATAAATAAGTGGGAATATAGGATTATGGGATGCTCAATCTTTTGCATAGTTTATGAATTTTCTCTCTTACCCAAAAAAATAAAATAACTTCTTAATTTCACTAATAAGAATAGATGACATATAATACAAGCCTTACTTGAAAATTATTTTATTTCCATTAAAATGAACATAATATTTTTTTCCCAAAAATTGTCTCATTTTAAACTTTAATAATAGTTTTAATAAACTAGTACTAAGTTACTTGATACCCTTAATTGTTTAAATCAATTTATTTTAAATGCATCATCTTTAATTTGTTTAATGTGTTTCATATTTTCTAACATTTTATCCAAAAAAAATGAATAAAAAATGTGCTTAATAGTAATAATATCATTCTATTTGTTACTCTCTTTTCTTAATGAGTAAGGTTTTCAAATCTAAGAGAGTGAGAGCTTGCCGTCACTCTTGAAACGAGACTAACTGATTGGTTGGAGCAGTGAAAAAGTGGGAAAATAAAAAATTGTGGAGGGATGGAAAAGTGAAAGGATAGAAAATATTTAGTTTTCCCTTTTGTATGTTTGGTTGGAGGGGTGGAAAAGTAAGAGGGTGGAAAACTCTTTTATTTGATTGGAGAGAAAAAGGCAATGATGGAAAATATAATTTATATAAATTGATTATTATACCCTTGTTACATAATAGGTAAGAAATAGATTTATTTGTACTCATTAAATAATATAAAATTTACCACATTATATATATAAATTTATGTTATTATTTTTATTATTATAATGTAAAAATTACAATAATGTACAACTTAATCAGATCACGTTGAAAAAAAAAAAAAAAAAGAGAGAGAGAGAGAGAAGAGAACCTGGACCGCTAGACGTTGGTGTACCGTGAAGCTAAGATGAGAAGAGACAAAAGTGATAAGAGCAACCGCATCAGTCTGTCTAAAAAATTCTATCTATTTTACACAAAAAATTTACTTTTTCTATTTTACACCATTATTTTTACAAAACACTCACATCAATTTATCTATTATACACACTTTTTTTATTAAAATAATATTTCTCTTTCCTTTTTCTATTATTTCCCACCTAACCCCTCCTTTTTTCTAAGTCATAATACACTCCTTTAGTTATCTCTATCTCCACCTCTCTTTCTTCTCCTTCTTTCTTTCTTTTTTTTTTTTTGGAGAATCTTTTTCTTTCCTCTTCTTCTTTTACAATTTAAGTTTTATGCTTTTATTATAGATGATGATTTTGGGTAGGGTTTGATTAAGGGTAGTGATTTTGGACGGAGAAAGTAAAATTTCGGTTTGGGTTTTTCTTCCTCTTCTTCGGCATCTTCTTTTTTCTTTCTTCTCCTTCTTCTTTTCAATTTTGGTTTGATTATTTATATGAATTTGTATATGGGTTTGATGAATTTGGATCTAGATTTAGAATGATTTTGATGATTTTGTGGTGTGTCCGTGATGATTTTGGGTTGGGTTTTTCGGTGAGTTTTGATTGATTTTTAGTTGGGTTTTCCAGTGGGTTTGTCTTGATTTTGAGTTAGGTTTTCTAATTGTTTTTCCGTTGATTTTTGGTTAATTTTTTGTGCTAGGTTGAGGTGTTTGGCGGTGGTGCTGGGTTTGGTGTAGAAAAAAACAAGAGAAAAATAAATAAATAAAAAAAGAGAGAAGAGAACCTAGACCGCTGGACATTGGTGTACTGTGAAGGTAAGATGAGAAGAGGCAAAAGTGATAAGAGCAACCGCATCAGTCTGTCTAAAAAATTCTGTTTATTTTACACAAAAAACTTACTTTTTTTATTTTACACCATCATTTTTACAAAACATCCACATTAATTTATCTATTATACACATTTTTTTTATTAAAATAATATTTCTCTTCCCTTTTCTATTATTTCCCACCTAACCCCTCATTCTTTTTTCTAAGTCATAATACACTCCTTCAGTTATCTCTATCTCCGCCTCTCTTTCTTCTTCTTCTTCTTTTTTTTTTGTTTTTGTTTTTGGAGAATCTTTTTCTTTCCTCTTCTTCTTTTACAATTTGAGTTTTATGCTTTTATTATAAATGACGATCTTGGGTTGGGTTTGATTAAGGGCAGTGATTTTGGACGGAGAAAGCAAAATTCCGGTTTGAGTTTTTCTTCCTCTCCTTCGGCATCTTCTTTCTTTCTTTCCTCTTCTTCTTCTTTTTTCAATTTCGGTTTGATTATTTATATGAATTTGTATATAGGTTTGATGAATTTGGATCTAGATTTAGAACGATTTTGATGATTTTGTGGTGTGTCTGTGATGATTTGGATTAGGTTTCCCGGTGAGTTTTGATTGATTTTGAGTTGGGTTTTTCAGTGGGTTTGTCTTGATTTTGAGTTAGGTTTTCTAATTGCTTTTCTGTTGATTTTGGGTTAATTTTCTGTTGATTTTAGGTTAATTTTCTGTGCTAGGTTGAGGTGTTTGGCAGTGGTGCTGGGTTTGGTGGTTATTTTCTACTTCCTTCTTCTTATTTTGCCGCGCTGGGTTGTTGTAGACGTTAAGAGAGGGTATTTGTGTAAAAGTGCTTTCACAGCACTTTTCTCTCCAGATTTTCCTCTCGATTTGGGAGTATGAAAATTATGATCCCGGGAGAGAAAACTATCTCTCGGGTTTTCCTTTCTTCCCATTTTCCTTCTTTTGTCAAACAGTAAAAAACACCGTTTTCCACCCTATTTTCCTCCCTATGTTTTCCATCCTCCCTATTTTCACCCCAACCAAACACAATGTAAGACAACATGGACACAACAAATGGGACCGACACCAAACCACTAAGGTTACTGTTATAGAGTAAACGGTGACCTACAATCGCAACCTATCCAAAGTCCAAACCCGCAGCCCAAAACTTTTGCTCTTTGGATCTATGCAAGTAGGTAGATCCAACAACTTCACAACGCATCGTGCTGATTGATCCGACGGTTAGAGAAGTCCCATGTGTTTGTGGAAACATTAAAATATCCTTTTTCCTTCAGACAATCAATTATCCAGTTTTTATTTTTTTTTATTTGATATTTTCACAAATATAGGTACCACACAAATTTGAAGATAAGACTCTTACTATTACATTTATTTAGCCCTCTTTTTTTCCCCAAAATAATCTATTTGCAAAAAAATATTTTGTCAAACTAATGCTAATTACTTTGTATTTTCAAACTTATGTTGGTTTAAAGGAAAATTTGTCCTTTGATCTACAAAAATTTCAGTTTATTTTAACTTAAGAGCCTACTTTTTCTATTTTACGCAACCACTTTTCAAAAACATCTACATCGGATTATCTATTATATACTTTACTTCATTAAAATATCAAATTTTCTTGATTTTTATAATTATTTCTCTTACTTCACACACAACAACCGCTGTCCACTCTCTTCCTTTACCCACGTGATACGTAAAGAAAGAATAAAAAACTAAATGCAAAACAAATAGTGTTAATTTAAATTTACACAGTTACTATAACGTCTATATCGGATTATCTATTATATATTTGATTTTTTTTAATTGTTTCTCTTTTTTCATACACAATAACCGTCGTGCACTCTCTTCCTTCACCCACATAATACATAATGAAAGAATAAAAAACTAAATGAAAAATAAATAGTGTTAATTTAAATTTACACAATTACTATAACAACTTTACAAATTTTACATATTTTTAGCTTGACTAATATGAGTGATTTTGGAACTAAAAAAAAAAGTACTTTTTTTTTTCTATTTTGCATTGATGGATGCAAGCTCTTAACATGCTTGTTGTGAATGACGTTGACGTTTATTTTTTTTTTTTTTATAACAACCTTACTAATTCTTGCACTCTACACGTATCCAAGGTTTTTTTTTTTTTTTTTTTTTTTTTGGAGACAAACACGTATCCAAGGTTTGACATTTAGGAGACGCGCCATAATATCCAAAGTTAAAAAAATAATAATAATAAGGATTTAAAAAAATAACGAAGCAAAAGTTTTAATTCAATGGAAAAACATATAAAAACTATTGTTACCTTTCAAAAAAAAATTTATGAGTTTAAATTATTTATGCAGTAATTTATTATTTTTCATACAAATTTGTAAAAGTTATAAATTTAGAAAATAATTATATAATAAAAATAAGCTTATAATGTCCTAATGCGATATGATGCTTTTTATCCAATAAAAATAAGCTGCATGCACATCCCTTCCAACCAAGTCCTAAGTTACCACAAAATGTCCTAATGCGATCAATTTTAATACTAATTCAACAAGGCCCAATGTATGAATGTAATATATCAAAGACCCTCTGCAAAATTAATCCTCATTTAAAATTTTCAAGTACAAAATTTTAAAATCAAAACACGGTGGTCAATAACAAATAGTCACAAGCCACATTCATAAGGATTTAACTAGAGATTATATGCAGGCTTGCAGATTAATTACCAAACCAAAAAAAAAAAAAAAGCCTATCAAATCAGGACATAGAGTAGGAAAAAAATATACTGGATCCTTGCAATCTTTAAACTTGTGTACAAATTAAGCCATTTGTAATGATGAATAAAAGCTATGCAGGAGGAAATTAATATGAAATACGGAATCATTCAAATAGCAGCAAGCCTAGTCAAAATATAAGAACAAACATGCATTTAGAGTAACACCATCGTTCCAATAACCACACACAAAACAATATAATCTGTTTCTTTTCTGATTATCATTATATCTCACAATGGTAATGACTTTTCCCTTTGAAGTTCTACCTCCCATCTTATAAAGATTAAGAAAACAAGGTTCCATCTCCTACTACTTAATAACTAAACAAAATCCCTCAACTCTGGCTGCTGTCTCCTAAATACATACCCTTAACTGACTTTACCACACCGTCCTATCCTATGTCATATACCCAATACCTCTCCTAGTGTAAATCTACATGCTTAGACGTCATGCTACCAGAGTACCATCCTAGCATCAAATAGAATATCTTATGCTGATCCATCCATCTGTAGTTATATCAAACATACACCACATCTCTCATTTCATTTGTTTCCAAATAAAGGATCATATGCCTTCCAGTTCCAGAAATCTGGTCTTTTATCTTCTTCATCATTTGCCTTTCCAATAGTCAAGGAATTGCAATACTAGGCTATTTAAATTATAAGAGTGAGAAACTTTCAAGTGTTTGAGCAGATCTAAATTCATATCAAGCAACATTGTGCAAAAGCCAAACCATAATTGTCATGATAATTTATGCATGAGGAATGAAAGCTGCTTAAACAGTCAACCATTATCTTCCCCACATACCCATTGTGGCTTCCATGACCTCCTTTGTCATTAAGACGAAGCACCCCACAAGGCAAGCCCATGTCATCATGAAACTACAACCATAAAAAACTTATAAAGAACAGTGACATCATTGTTATCAATTAAACAGAACTTTTTTTAATTCCATGAAAAAGAAAAATTACCACAAGCACACGATTAAGAGGTAACTTATAATAAGCTCCAAGTGGTCCAGTCTGCAATTAATAGAAGAAATGCACAAGTCATTGCATAAAACTGATAACCGTGTGAGAATCCAAACATAAAGAAAAGTTAAACATCCAAGTGGTCCAGTCTGCAATTAATAGAAGAAATGCACAAGTCATTGCATAAAACTGATAACCGTGTGAGAATCCAAACATAAAGAAAAGTTAAACATCACTAACACAATTCACTGATTCAGTAGGCTAGTATTAATACAGTAGTGAGAATGGGATAAGAAATCGGGTATAGTGCAGAGTGTAGCTTTAAAAAAGAACGCACCATCCATATCACATAAAGGATAGTTGCCCTCATTGTTATTGGTGTAATATCAAGTTTCATGTAAAAGTGAAAAGTCTCAGTCACTTACAGATTCACCACTAAGATTCATGTAAGTTTGAGGCTTTGCAAGGAAAACAGGGACTTCACCAATAAAACCTGATATTGATTACAAAAAATTCATGAATTTGACCAACAAAAACCCCCAAAAAAATGAAGAAAAAATATTGTAGAATATATTTAAAGTGGGAGAGCTTAACAAAGTGAGTGAGCTTGCCTTCCCTGAAGATAGCTTTGCAATGGACCGAGTTCATTGAAATCCCTTGTGATTCAGCAAATGCATCAATCAGCTCAAACCCCACCTGATACAAACCAAGTTAAGAACGTATTTTGATGTCAAATAAAATATAAAGAAACTGAAATTGGGGCCTTGAGAGGCTTAAAATTTTGTATGTTAAATTGTGTCTGGTTCCTCTATGCTTATCTCCAGGGTTGCCCAAGCCTACAAAGAACCATAGTTGCGGAGCAGCAGTGCTAAAGCAACGCCTACTTAACCTGTTAAGCATCTTCTTTCATGTTCTGTAATGCCTCCACTGTGCTACACAACCATAACTCAAGGCAAAACACGGAAAAATACAACAACAACCAAGCCTTGGTCTCAAAATTCTGGATTCAGCTATGGGTCCCCAAAAATAAAAAAGAGTACTCTTCTTCACCAAGCTCTGGTCACCTGCAATGATTTTGTTCAAAAGTAATAAGAAAATTAATTGAAAGAGGAGAACCTTAAATACGCATGATGTATACAAAAGCGCTGCCCAAAAAGAATTAGAAATCACTAGCAATGATAATCTCACAATAAGCAATGATAGGGAAACAACTTGCTAAAGTGATAAATTGTGATTGAGGCAATTTTTCTTTCATAAGTGCCCACCACTGACAACACTTTTATTACTCACTAATCACAACAGGCCACACCAACAATTGTGAAGAAGGAAAAAAAAAAACAAAAAGTGGTCCTAGACTAATTGTATTAGAACCCATGTAAGACCCTCACTAGCACACCCATATCCAGAATTCAAAGCTCAAAAAGGCCAATGAAGATTATAAAGTTATACATACAGCCAATATATAAATGCACAATCTTTAAATATTTTAAAAATCCAAACCATACTTGCTTGCTTTTTGAATTGAAATTGCCCCAATTCAATTACATCCAAATATCAAATAAACTACAAGATAACAAACATTACGAGCAATTATAATTTCCCGATAATCTAAAGGCCTCAATCAGTCTATGAATAAGAAAGATGCTTAGAAACAGCTATTGTAACTTTAAACCAAACCCAAAAAAAAAAAAAAAAATCACTAGTAATGATAATCTCACAATGAGCAATGATAGGGAAACAACTTGCTAAAGTGATAAATTGTGATTGAGGCAATTTTACTTTCATAAGTGCCCACCACTGACAACACTTTTATTACTCACTAATCACAACAGGCCACACCAACAATTGTGAAGAAGGAAAAAAAAAAAAAAAGTGGTCCTAGACTAATTGTATCAGAACCCAAGTGAGACCCTCACTAGCACACCCATATCCAGAATTCAAAGCTCAAAAAGGCCAATGAAGATTTTTTTTTTTTGATAGGTAATAAGACTTTATATTGAAAAAATCGAACATCATGCTCATGATAGTGAGCACTTTGAACAAGAAACAGATACAAAAAAATCAAGAACTAAAAGAACTAGAGGCTAAAAACTCAGATAAATAATTACAATTCATACACCCCCAAATACGAGCCCAAAGAAACAAAGTACCAAAAATGAGAGATTTTAGATGATCTAATGTTCTCTCCTTGTCTTCAAAAATGCAGGTATTGCGTTCCTGCCAAGCTAACCACATTAAACATGCCGGGACCATATTCCAAATGGTTGAACGGTGCCTACCAAACCAGTTTCTCCACATAAAGAAAAAAGATCTGACCGACCTAGGCATTACCCATTGGATCCTAAACACTGCAAAAGCTTCACTCCATAAGGCATGAGAAAACTTACAATGAAGCAGGAGGCGATCTACTGATTCCCCATCACAGTAGCATAAACAACACCTATTAACCAGAAACCGACCTTTGTTGACAAGATTGTCAATGGTGAGAATCCCATTATTAGCTGCTGTCCATAGGAAGAAAGACACTCGTTTAGGCACCTTTGCACACCAAATGCCCTTCCAAGGAAAATCATCACTGTTAGGACTAGATAACAGCTTATAAAAAGAGCTCACATCAAAAGCCCCAGACGTGGTCAATCTCCATACCCAGTGATCTTCCCCCTCACCCCTCGGCAAGGAGGAATAAATAAGCTCAAAAAAGGGATAAACAGTGTCTGCCTCCCAGTCCTGAGGACCATGACGGAAAAGTAAATTCCAGCTCCTATTTCCTTCAGAATTAGATATAACCAAGTCGGAAACCCATGCTTCTTTAGAAAGAGAGCATGCAAACATAGCAGGAAAAAGCTCCTTCAAAGGAATAGGCCCACACCAAGGGTCATGTAAAAAACTAACACGGCAACCCTCCCCCACAATAAACTGAATTTGGCTAAAGAACTTCTCTGTGCCTTCCTTAATACTCCTCCACATCCCACACCCGTGAGAACCTCTTACCCCTCTAGTGCACCAACCTCCTCTCACCTCACCATATTTGGCTGGTATAACTTGACGCCATAAACTGTTGCTTTCATTCCCAAAACGCCACAACCACTTCCCGAGTAAGGCCTTGTTAAACAACCCAATCCTCCGGATCCCCAAGCCACCACTCTCAATAGGCAAACAGACCTTATCCCAAGCAACTAACGAGTATTTAAAAGTATCCTCCGAGGCCCCCCAAAGGAAATTCCTCTAAATTCTTTCTATCCTAGCTGCCACAGCCTGAGAGATAGTAAACACAGATAAAAAGTAGGTGGGAAGGCTTGAGAGAGTACTTTTTAACAAAGTAAGCCTGCCACATTTTGACAAATAAAGTCTTTTCCAGCAAGATAGTCGTTTCTCCATCTTTTCTATAATAGGGTTCCATATTGACACATCCTTATAATGGGCCCCAAGAGGCATGCCCAGATATCTCATAGGCAAAGTGCCCACCTTGCAACAAAGGGTACGAGCCAAAGCATTCAAATCCCCAACATCCCCAACAGGAACAATCTCATTCTTACCTACATTAACTTTCAAACCTTTAATAGCTTCAAAGAAGATCAACACCATCCGAATGTATAATAACTGGTCCCTAGAAGCATCGCAGAACAAAATAGTATCGTTAGCAAAAAGAAGATGAGAGATATGCACACCCCTTTGTCTATGGGACCCCGCTTTAAAACCACAAAGAAAACCACCATTTTCCGTTCTCTTCAGTAGTCTACTCAGTACTTCCATAACTAAAAGGAATAAAATGGGAGACAAAGGATCCCCTTGGCGCAGTCCACGAGAACTACCAAAGAAACCAGCAGGAGACCCATTGACCAAAACTGAGAATTTAACAGTAGAAATACACGCCTTAATCCAACCCCTCCACCTTGCCCCAAAGCCCATCCTTTCCATAAGGTAGAATAAGGCATTCCAATTCACATGATCATAAGCCTTCTCTATGTCCAATTTAACTATGACACCCGGGATGTCACTCTTCAACCTGCTATCCAAACATTCATTAGCAATTAGAACTGAATCAAGAATCTGTCTTCCTCCCACAAAAGAATTCTGAGAGTTAGATATCAGTTTATCCAACACCCCACGGAGTCTATGAGCCAATACCTTAGCCAATAGCTTGTAAAGGCTGCCCACAAGACTAATAGGGCGAAAGTCTTTAATATTGACTGCATTAGACTTCTTGGGGATCAAACACAAAAAGGTGGCATTAAGAGATTTCTCAAAAACACACTGGCTATGAAAATCCTTGAAAAATGCCATGACATCCCCTTCCAAAACACTCCAGCATTTCTGAAAGAAAGCCATAGAAAACCCATCTGGCCCAGGGGCCTTATCCCCTTTCGCCTCCATGGGAGCCTCAATAATCTCCTCCTTCTCAAACTCCCTCTCCAACAAAGACCTCTCAGTTCCGTCTAAGCAAGCAAACTCTAACCCGTCAATAGTAGGCCTCCAGGCTTCCGGTTCTTGATATAGTTTTTTATAAAAATCCACTACCTGATCTGTAACCTCAGATTCATCCTCATAACGAAAGCCATCCACCTCTACTTCCCTGATCTGATTGGTACGCCTATGAGAATTGGCAATTCTATGAAAGAACCGCGTGTTGTTATCACCTTCTTTAATAAAAAGGGCCTTGGACTTCTGCCTCCAAGAAATCTCTTCCAAAGAAGCCAAATAATTTATTTCAGATTTTACCACCAACCTTCTAGCCCTGTCCTCTGGAGTCAACACCTGCATCTCTTCTCTCATGTCAATGTCTAAGAGCTCAGCTAGTAGACTTTTTTTTTTAAAAGCTACATCTCCAAAAACATGCTTGTTCCAATGCTTCAAATCCCCTTTCAAAGCCTTCAACTTACAAGCTAAAACATAACTAGGTGGCCCCACAAAGTGACAACTATTCCACCAAAGTCGCACCTTATCCACAAAACCCTCCACCTTAAGCCACATATTTTCAAATCTAAAAGGGCTTTTCCCCCTTGAAACTCCACCCGCCTCCACTAGTAAAGGACAATAATCCGACACCACCCTAGGGAGAGTCCTTTGGGACACATTTAAGAAATGCTCCTCCCAATCAGCTGACATCAAAACTCTATCAATTCTGGACATTGACGGATTATCTGAATCTCGAAACCAAGTATACTCACCTCCCACCAAAGGCAAATCCACCAGCAAATGTTTTGCAATAAAATCCGAAAATTTAAACATAGCTGGACTAAAAGAATTACAGCCAAGTCTCTCAGCTGGGTATCTGATAACATTGAAATCACCAAATAAGCACCAAGCCCCATCCCATCGTGACCTCACAGAGTCTGGTTCTACCCACATGGCATCCCTAAGGCTTCCGTTAGTTGGACCGTACACCCCTGAACAGATCCATTCAAAGCCATCAGACACTCCCTTTAATAAAACCGAGACTGAAAAACTACCAACCACCAGATCAATTTTCTCAAAAACCCTTCTATCCCACATCAGAATTATACCCTCAGCTGTATGCAAGGCATCTAAGGCCCCCCAGTCTACAAAAGGGCTACCCCAGAGGTTTTTTACCGAGATAAAGCTGGTGCTATCCAGTTTAGATTCTTGAAAACAAACAATATCACACTTCCACTCCCTTAAGAGATTCTTTACAACTACTCTCTTATGGGGATCATTCAGACCCCTCACATTCCAAGATAAAAGTTTCAAAATCATTGACCAATAGACGAACCCAAACCAGAGAATGTCAACCTGCCTCTAGTACCTCTACCAGAATGCCCATCATAATTAATAGAAGAAAACAGATTCCTTAATTCCCTCAAACCTTTTTGGGTAGAGTTGCTTGTCCGGTGAGTAGCAGCAATAGTCACTTGTTGCTCCCAAACCCTCTCAAGTTTCTGGAAAAAATCAATACACTGTCTCTCGCAACAAGCAATGGGGAATCCCACAAAAGTACCAAATCCTTTTATCATCGTTCTTACCCATTCTGAAGGCTCCAATTCCTCCTCCATAGAAGACCCAACTGAATCTTCTTCCAAAGTGACGAGATCACTAACATAATATGGGTCCCATAGAGCCAAAGGAGTAATGTCCACAGAGTCTGCCTCACCCTTATCCGAAGACTTAGACAAACCACAACCCACCTCAGATACAGGAAAGGACAAGTCTAAACCCACTACGGGCTTCATGGCAGCGGCAGGGGGGCAGCCCAGTATATAAATGCACAATCTTTAAATATTTTAAAAATCCAAACCA
The DNA here is from genome assembly GCA_023736055.1 of Quercus glauca. Lineage (NCBI taxonomy): Eukaryota > Viridiplantae > Streptophyta > Magnoliopsida > Fagales > Fagaceae > Quercus > Quercus glauca. The sequence continues at coordinate 52,736,910 of CM043315.1, read as the reverse complement.
TACTTGCTTGCTTTTTGAATTGAAATTGCCCCAATTCAATTACATCCAAATATCAAATAAACTACAAGATAACAAACATTACGAGCAATTATAATTTCTCGATAATCTAAAGGCCTCAATCAGTCTATGAATAAGAAAGATGCTTAGAAATAGCTATTGTAACTGTAAACCAAACCCAAAAAAATAATAATCACTAGTAATGATAATCTCACAATGAGCAATGATAGGGAAACAACTTGCTAAAGTGATAAATTGTGATTGAGGCAACTTTACTTTCATAAGTGCCCACCACTGACAACACTTTTATTACTCACTAATCACAACAGGCCACACCAACAATTGTGGAGAAGAAGGAAAAAAAAAAAAGTGTTCCTAGACTAATTGTATCAGAACCCATGTGAAACCCTCACTAGCATAGCCATATCCAAAATTCAAAGCTCAAAAAGGCCAATGAAGAAGATTATACAGTTATACATACAGCCAATATATAAATGCACAATCTTTAAATATTTTAAAAATCCCAACCATACTTGCTTGCTTTTTGAATTGAAATTGCCCCAATTTGATTACATCAAAATATCAAAGAAACTACAAGATAACAAACATTATGAGCGATTATAATTTCCCAATCATCTAAAGGTCTCAATCTGTCTATGAATAAGAAAGATGCTTAGAAACAGCTATTGTAACTTTCAACGAATACCATGATTTTTGAAGTGAATGAAAGTGGCTATGAGATGAAATTTCAGGTACATTAACGAGTGCTTACCAAGCGTTTGAGAAAATGTCTAAATAGTTTTCAAACGCTGTTTCGGAATACAAAACTAAAATCTTGTTTTGATAATTCAGAATCAAATTTTATTACCACAAAACATAGGAAACAAGGAAACTCAAAAACCTTGGCCAGAACAAAAATCACACAAAGCAGAGCATAAGCTCAAGCACAACCCACAGCCTACAATATATACACTCAGATTCAAAAGTCTAGAACTACCTATAAGCCTCAAAAACTTTGCAACACCTTACACTATAGCTCACTACAAAAGTGTTGAAAATACAAAAAACTAAAAAATTCCAAACAAGAAAATCACATTCTTTGATTCCTTAGTAACTTCATTTAACTCCATAACCCAGTGCCATTTTCATCTATTTTAATCCAAACTAAAAATTGCACATTGACCAAAGAAAACAGAAAGAGAATCTACTGTCGCCGTGGCCGTCGCCGCTGCCTTGGAGCTGACCTGGAGACTTCGACAGACTAAGTCACGGTCTGGGTTGCAGGGCAGAGGAGAGGTGGCTGGGTTCGTTCAAGCGGTGTCGTTTAAGCTGCACAGAGCCAAAACTTTAAGGTGTCATTTGCAATTTTTTTTTTTTTTTTTTTTTTTCAATTTGCAGATGTTTTGATACTGTTTAGGCCAGGGTGGAATGATTTAATTAGAGAACCAGGCCGGTTTGGATTGAGAGGAGTAAAGAGAATCAAGGATAAGATCAAAAAACCTCATAAACTAACTCAATGAGGTTGGCCGAGTAGTTGCCTTGAATAGAGGTAAAAGAGCCCGAGTTCAAACCCTAGAACTTTAAAAAAACTCCATGAGTCAGTTATTTACCTCTGCCCACCCATTATGACAATGATTAGTTCCTTAGTTGAAAGCTTTGGGATACACCGAGTCTGAGATTAAAAAAAAAAAAAAAAAAAAAAACTTTTCATACCATACATACCACTTCACTTCATTAACCTGTATATGTCTTCAGGGTAACAATGTAATTTTAACATAATTTTGTTAGGTCAATCATTTCAAGCCGTGGCAAAATCAAACTATTTTCTTAGGGGCCAATGTGTATAAGTTAGTATCCATCTGAGAAAAGCTTATTTAGTTGAAACTGAAAATTTTTTGCTGAAAATGCAGTAAATAAAGGTAAATGTTAGTTGAATAGTACAGTATGACCTATGAATAGTATCAAAAAGTGCAGTGAAATTCATGAATAGTAGCAAAAAAAGGGAACTAAGACAAGCATGGACATTGAGAGAGACAGGGGAGGAACCATCCCCGGTATGGTTTGAGGCTTGCTATCCCCCCAATCTGATTATGAATATTTTAATATGGAGTTGTCGTGGGGCTATGAAGCCCACTTTCAAGAAGACTGTTATGGACTTGGTGGAATGGCATAAGCCTGCAATTTTTGTGATCACAGAAACTAGGATTGATGGTAGTAGAGCTGATGATATCATAAGGAGGTTGTCGTTTGATGAGGCATACTCCACAGAGACTATTGGGCATGCAGGGGGCATCTGGCTCCTTTGGAACTCTGATATTGTATCCATGGATGTGTTTTCAGCTACGGAGCAAGAAATTCATGCAATAGTTTAGGTTAGTCCCCATTCTCAGCCTTGGCTTTTAAGTGCAATTTATGGTAGTCCTCGTTTTAGAGAAAGATGCATGCTGTGGGAAAATTTAAAAATGTTATCTGATAGACATAATCTCCCTTGGGCTGTGATGGGAGATTTTAATGATGTCACATGTGAAGAAGATAAGTATGGGGGTAATGGTATTTGTAGAACGAGGGTTATGGAGTATACTGGATGTATGGATTATTGCAACCTTTTTGATCTGGGATTTTCTGGAACTATATATACTTGGACTAATAAAAGAGATATTGGTGATTTAATTCAGCAAAGATTGGACCGAGTTTGGGCCAATTCGGGTTGGAAGGCAACATTTTCTGAAGCATTGGTGAAACACTTAGCTCGAATTAATTCTGATCACTGTCCACTGCTTCTTTCTTTGGATTCTCCTCATGTCAGTAATGGTGTCAAACCTTTCCACTTTTAACCCATTTGGCTTAGTCATGAAGAGTTTCCTAGTGTTGTTAGGCAGGCGTGGGAAGGTAACCATCATAGTGTGTGCAATGCCATTAATGAATTTACCAATAAATCAAATGTTTGGAACAAAGATATCTTTGGAAACATTTTTTGGAAAAAGAAGAATCTTATTGCGAGAATGTTGGGTGCGAAGAAAGCCTTAGCCAGAAATCCCACTCAAAGATTGATCCATCTTCATAATTTCCTTTCGGAGGAACTTGAGAAAATTCTAGCGCTGGAGGAAGAGCTTTGGTGCATGAAAGCTAGAATGAATTGGCTGATTCAAGGGGAAAGAAATACCACTTTTTTCCATATATCAACTCTTAACCGTCGAAGTCATAATGGAATTGTTCGTATTCAAAATGCTGATGGTTTGTGGGAAGAGGATATGGACAGGGTTAAGGAAATCTTCCTGGAAGGTTTTGCAAAGTTGTATAGTTCTGAGCATGTTTCAAGTCCTAGAACTCCCAGTAATATTTTTGTTTGGGAAAATCGGTTGTCTGATTCTGAGGCTGCCAATCTTACCCTTGCTCCTACGGATGCTGAAATCCTTTTTGCTTTAAATTCTATGAAAGCCTTCAAAGCTCCTGGCCCGGATGGGTTGCATGCGGGGTTCTTTCAGAGATTTTGGATGGTTGTTGGTGAGTCAGTGAAGCATGAAGTCAAGCAAATTTTTAGATTGAAAAAAATGCCCCCCCCCCCCCCCCAATTGAATAAAACCATCATTACTCTCATTCCGAAGCAGTTAAGGCCTAAAACAATCAATCACTTCCATCCCATTAGTTTATGAAACACCATTTATAAGATTGTTTCAAAGATTTTGGTGCTAAGGATGAAACACCTGATGCCTACCCTTGTCTCTCCTACGCAAACAGCTTTTGTTTCTGGTAGAAGAGGTACGGATAATGTCATTGTGGCTCAAGAACTTGTGTATACTTTAGAAAAGAAGAGAGGGAAAACTGGTTTTATGGTGATAAAGTTAGATCTTGAGAAAGCGTATGATAGATTGGAATGGAGCTTTGTGAGAAGCATGTTGTTCAGCTTTGGGTTCCATGAAGACACGGTTGAGCTGGTTATGAGTTGCATTTCCTCCACTTCAGCCTCTTTGTTGGTTAATGGGAGCCAACTTGAATCGTTTAAACCATCTAGGGGGTTGAGACAAGGCAACCCAATATCCCCCTATATCTTCATTCTTTGTATGAAATTCTTAAGCTCCCTCATAAATAAGAAATGTAAAGAGGGTAAGTGGATTAAAGAGAAGGCTTCACGTGGTGGTCTCAAGTTTTCTCATTCGTTTTTTGCCGATGATTTGCTTCTTTATGCCAAAGCTGACCAGGGTAATTGTGAGGCAATAGTTGATGTGTTGGAGGAATTCTGTGAGCTCACGGGGCAAAAGATTAGCAAGGTTAACTCCAAAGTGTTTTTCTCTCCAAATACGCCTGAAGAAACAAATGATGATTTAGTGCAGTTGTTAGGGATTAATAAAACTTCTAATCTAGGTAAATATCTCGAATTCCCTATTTTGCATAAAGGGAGACGCCGAAATGACTTCCAATTTGTGGTGGAAAGAGTTCAAGCGAAATTGGCAGGATGGAAAACCAAATGTCTATCTCCTGCAAGGAGGATTGTGCTTATTAAGGCAGCGGTGAATGCCATTCCAGAATATACTATGCAATGCTATAGAATACCAGTTAGAATCTGTGATGAAGTTAATAAACTTGTTAAGGACTTTTTATGGGGGTCGACGGTGGAGAGGAAGAAGATGCATATGGTTGGATGGAGTCATGTAACGATGCCTCAAGATCTTGGGAGATTGGGTATTTTCCAAATGAAAGCTCGAAATACTGCTCTATTGGCAAAGCTTTGTTGGAGAATTGTTTCTAGCCGAAACTACCCTTGGGCACAAATGTTAATAAGTAAATATTTGACTACTACTAGACTTAGTGAAAGAGGTAGAAAGCTCCCCGCTTCAAAAATTTGGGCTGCATGTAAAGAAGGAGGAATTATTTTTAATAAAGGTTTGAAATGGGCAGTTGCAAATGGAGAAGAGGTGGGTTTTTGGGATGATTTTTGGCTCCCTTCAGGTCCCTTAAGGAAGCAGATTGAGGGTCCACTTACTGAGGGGGAAAATAATTTGTTAGTTAAGATGTTCTTATCTAACCCCAATGAGCTATCCTTCAAGTTTCCAGAAACCATTTTGAAGGACATTCAAGGTATTCGGTTAGCTTCGTGTCCTGAATTGAAGGATAGGCTTATTTTAGCATATTCCAAGGATGGTTCTTTCTCCTTAAAATCTGCTTATCTCCTTGCCAAAGGTTTAAATCCTTTGAACCTTGCTTCTCATTCTTGTAGGTGGGTCTGGGATGCTTACACTACTGCAAGGATCAAATTCTTTTTGTGGCTTGTTTCTCGGAATAGTATTCCTACTTGTGTAGTGCTTGGTTCAAGGGGTTTCAACCTGTGTTTAACTTCTGAAGTGTGTGGACTCTCAGATGAATCTATTATCCATGCATTGTGTGACTGTCCTGGGGCTAAAAGAGTGTGGACTGAGTTGGGCATCTAGTGTACAAATCAAGAGTTCTATGATCTCCCTTTACCGGAATGGTTGAAGAGCAACTGCTACTCGGTCCAGTTTTTTTCTTGGCCTCATATTCCTTGGAAAATGCTATTCCCTCAAGCTCTTTGGCTTATATGACTCCAACAGAATAAGGTTATTTTTCGTAATGGAAGTTTTGATGCGAAGATAGCTGGTCATTGCATTAAAAAAGGAGCTGAGTTCTTTGCTATTGTGCCTGAAAAACCCATAAAACCGAGCAAAGTGTTGACTTAGGTGTCCTGGACTAAACCCCAAGAGGGGTGGGTGAAGTTGAACTCAGATGGATCAGTGTTAAGGAACTCGAAGAAGGCCAGTGGAGGAGCTGTGATCAGAGGTAGTAATGGGGACTGGATTGCGGGTTGCTTAAGGAAACTTGGGAACACATCTTGTATACTGGCTGAGTTGTGGGCGGTTAGAGATGGGCTTCTTTTGGCAAAACAACTTAGTTTAGATAATATTTGTGTGGATATAGATGCTGAATATCTTGTTTATTTGCTTTCTAATACTTTTGTGGTTAATCTTAGTCTTGAACCTTTATTATCCAATTGCAGGAACCTAATGAAGACGTTCCATAACTGTACTGTGGCGCATGTCTTTAGAGAGGCGAATAGGTGTGCTGATAGATTAGCTAGGTTGGGGACTGATCTGCATGCATACCACCTTATTTTGTATAATCCACCACCTGTGGTGGAAGATCTCCTAGCTAGTGATAAAGCAGTTTCTCCAAAAAAAAAAAGCTAGTGATAAAGCTGGCCATTTTTGTAATAGACTTGTGGTGCCTTAGTTCTATAATACTTGCATGGTTAACCAAAAAAAAAATTTCTAATTATTTTTGAAGTGTACTAAAAGTGAATATAAAAAATAGTAATATTCTTTTAATACATAGAGAATTTAGAGCTTATAAAATAAAATGTCAAATAATTCATTTTGTCAAATTGGTTATAACTTTTTGTAGTGGGCTTTTTTGTGTTATGCTAAGCTGCCTCCTGCAGTACTAGGCCCAAGTGTTCTGAGTAAGAGAGTTGAGACCGGTCCAACTGTAACTCAAATTAGTCCGACTTGTGCGCAAACTATGCCTTGTTTGCCAGGAGCATGCTTACGGCAGGCAAAGCTATTTTAAATGAGTCATGGCATGCAAAGTTATTCTAAATGAGTCATGGCAGGCAGGCATGATAATAAAACAAAAAGAAGAATATTTTGGCTTCTTAATTAAAGTGAACAGTTAATCCTTAATTAAAAAAAATAATCACAAAAACAATAATTAAAGAAAGTAAGTGAATAAGTGGTCAGCATATGGGTCAATCAAAAGAAGAAAGAAATTAGAGTAAGTCTAGTCTGTAGGACCAAAACCAGAGAGGGAAGAATGCTTCTTCTCAACGCAATTAATCTTCTAGGGAAAATCCTACCATGGAAATTAATCACTTTGAGGGAAACGGACCTGAATGGTTGGTGCCAAGAGGAACCTTTTTGCTTTTGGTAGAGAGCAGGATTTTGAGAGGGAGAGAGAAAAACAACCAATTGATGCATGTCTACTGATCTAACTCTCTACTTTGTCTTTCTTTTTTTTTTTCTTTTTTTTTTTGTTTTAATTTTTCTCTTATCTTTCCTTTCTTTTCTTCATCCTTGTTTTCTATTTCGTAATTCGTCCCAGATGGTTGTTACTGTGATTTTCGTGTCGTTCTCCTTCCTCTTTTGCCGCGACCAGATTTTACTGTTTTTGCCCTTAACCACCTTTGTCTGGTCTGGGTGTACTTACCAACCACCACTAGACCGTCTGTGTGCCACTCCTCATCACCAGACAAAGAAGACTATTTTGTTTGTTTGTCTGCTGTGGCACCCTTTCCTGCTACGGTGTGGGTGTTCTCTCTCCCTATCCCTCATGGCATGCACCTAGTGGTTCTAACTCAGCCTTACTTCTTTTTGGTGGTATGCCATCCCAGCAGAACACTTCCTCAAAAATAGCCTGAGTAGAAATCCCATAATAGGTTTTCCCCTCTCCCTACCGCCAAACCATGCCCTTTTACCTCTAACACATAACCTCACCATGTCCCATATTGGCTGGGTATAGGTTGGTGATGTCTGGGCCTTGCGCGTGCCTTCCTTCTACATGTGTCCAAAATCTGTCTGCTGCTCATGCGTTCGCCGTGGCCTAAAGGCTTGCCTGCACAGTCTGCCGTCTGTTCTTGACCTTTTATGTGAGCTGCTTTTTGATTTCCTGCTCCCCTTAAGGCCTGAGCTTTACATTTCTTTCAGCTTATTCCTTGATTGTCATCATTTCTTGCCATATCACTCTGTCATTACTACTGGACCTTTTTAGGCCTGTCGTTTATTCTTCCCCCAGTGGCTTACTATGGCCATTGGTTTTCTGTTGCATCACTTGCGGGCTCCTGTGTCCTGTTTGTTTTCCGTTGGGCATCCTTGGCCTATTTGCTTTTTTTGGGCTTCCTTGACCCTTTTACTAACTCTGCATTCTCATGGTTTTTTACTAACTTCATTGGGTTTCTCCGGCCCAATTACCTTATTCTCATCCTTGGGGCTTATGGGCTTGCCATCAACCCCTTACTTTCTTTGTTTGTATTACTTCGGGCCTGCAGTGGTCCATTCTCACTTTTCTATACCATATACTGCCCATGGGTCTGCTATTTCTCTCTTCCTGGACTTCTTTAAGCCCATTTGCCTCCTCAAGACCCATTTGTTTATTTCATGAGCCTGTGATCCATTATTCCTACCGCTTGGACCTAATGGTTTTGCTATCTGTTTGCCAACCTTTTGCTGCCCGTGTTGCTGGGCTTTCTTCTTTCTACTTGGATTCCCAAAAATGACCTTCAACACTTTTCTTGTTCTTGATGGTGAGCTTTCTTTTTCTTTTTTCTTTTTTTTGTGGTGAGCTTTCTCTAGAGTGGTAATTTTCTCTCGGAAATAATGTTTATTTAATTTAAAGCTTATTACTAGATTGTATAAACGTGTTAAAATAAAATGATTTATTTAGGTTATTGCTCTTTCCCTACTTGTTGTGTTGAAATCAGAAATGCAAGCTCGAAGGTTCTGCAATGGAGAAAGTGAAGACATGCAGAGAGAGAGAGAATGAACATAATAGAGCTTGAGAGAATGATTTTATATATTATAAATATCTGACTCTGCTTCTTTATATACCAAAAACAGAGCAACCACCTGACCAAATCAACCAATACAAACATGACAAGTGGCCTAACTAACTAAGTATGCTTTGTAAACTACACCCGTGTACTACACTGCCACTCTATGCTATTGTAGCTTAGCATTACTATATACAAACTACAATACAAAACTACTAAGCTAATATCAACAAGATATTCTATGCTATGACAAATATCTACAAGACTCAAATATCTACCAGATATTCAACATGTTGTAAACAAAAAATAATACTAATAATAAACAAACAAATAAATTGTTTCCATTATCATGGCGGGAGAAAATTTAAATTTTTAGGTTATGTTGGGCTTCTAAAAATGAGTTAGCTTAAACTCAGTTATGGAGTTAAAAGGCCTATTAATTTTTTATCATATTTATTCGTGGGCTTTGTACACCTTGTTTATATGGGCTTGGACCCTATATAATGTGTTGTTATAGATACATTGACAGCAAAATAAAAGACAGCTCTAGTAATGGTGAGAATTTTGGTATTAGTTGTGAAGGAAGAAATGCAAATTATTCTAAAAGTCGGTCTCGGTTGTTGTCTATCTAGAATTAAGGAGCTATTTATAAAATAAATAAAAAAATTAAGGAGATAATGAATTGATGATGAATAATTGGCTTTGTGGGTTCCAGTTAGCTCAATTGTTAAAGTCTCTGATGGTTGTATAAGAGATCTGAGGTTCAATTCCTGCCTACACCAAAAATTGATTGGTGTCTTGGTCTAATGATAAAGAGCTATCATTAGGAGTGGACGCCATAGGTTGAAACTCTCTAAAAAAAAAGAATAATTGGCTTACATGCCCATCCAAAACATTATAAAGAATACTACTCATTAAAGTCTTACATCTGCTCTTTTTTTGTTTTTTCCTTTAATTTTTTGTTTTATTATCTTACATGTTAATTGTTATGTGTGAATAATTTTTATGTATGTAAGATGTATAGTTTATTATTTTTTTATTTAATTGGGATTATAGTTTAATTGGTTGAGCTATGAGGCCATTATGCTATAAAATTAAAAAATGAAGAATAAAAAACGTTCAAAATCTTTTTTTTGAGAGAGTTTCAACCTATGATGTCCGCTCTTAATAATAGTTTTTCACCATCAAATCAAGACACCAATAAATTTTTTTTTAATTTATTTATTTTTTGGCTTCCCTGTAAGGGATTATATCAACAAAACATTTAAAGCAACTTTACTATTTCTTGAGACACTTATGGGCTCATCAAGTGCATGTGCTTCAAGCCCACATGATTGCTCTTCCATTGGACTAAAAAATGAAATAAAAAAATATATTAGGCCCTCCAATAAACACCTAAAAAACGTTTTCCCATAAGAGTTCCCTTCCAGTGGGCTTTAAACAACATGGGATGAGAATAAGATAACAAAAGAAAATAATGTATGGGACTATGAGTTTTATCTTGCTTAGACTGTTTGGTTGATTTAGATATCCTTTTGGATACTGATGAAAGTCTCCGCGTCTACGTCTGCATTTCCCTTTCTTTCTTTTTTTTATCTTTTTTTAGAAGCGTGTTTTAACTTTTAACAAAGCTAATGCTTTTTCAGTGGGTCTCATACACTGTTCACGAGATCTACAAATCTCTTTTTTAAAATAAAATTTTTATTAAAAATTGGTCTAATGTATTATTCACACATTTAAAATTTATTTTGCTACAGTATTTTCAGTTTTCAACAAAATAAGCGGTATCCAAATACACCCTAAGTTTCAGAATGGGCCATTGTAAAAAATTGGTCCTCGAAGTTGTCTGATTCCAAGGTCAAGACATAATAATCAAATAGAACAAAACATGCAAATAAGGGTTTTCATGTGGCAATTACCATTGTGAATTTTCCTATACTTAGGGGGTGTTTGGTAGTGTATTTTGAACAACGGTTTTTAGTGTTTAAACAATATTACATATATTTTCATACATTTTTTCACTCACGCGTATTTTCAAAAAATACAAACAACTTTACTATAACAACATTACTAAATGAGCTTTTAATTAACTAGTTTTTGTGATTTGTGCTTAAAAAATTTTACGTCTCACGTCAAACACCTGGAAATATTTTATTCAAAATGTGTTTCAATGTAGAATGTTTTCATTATTTGAATATATTTTAAAGCAAACAAACAAAATGTTAGTCTTTGCTATAATAGAAAAAAGTGAATTATATGATTTGTATCTAAATATAAGTTTGTTAAAATAGAAAAAAGTGAAGTTATATGCAGGTGTATCTAAATATAAGTTTGTTGAAACAGTAAAAGTAAAGTTTTTGGATCAATTGAGTTAAAATTGCATTAAATTTTGATTATAATGCTTTTTTTTACAAATCCAGCTGGTTGTAACAGTGCTATGAAGCTTGATAAAATTAGTAACATTTACTAAAATGGATGTTTACATAAAATCTGTCATCTAGTTTTTTTTTTGGTTGGATAAGAAAATCTGTCATCTAGTTGGAAATACAATTGGTTTTTTTTATGGTCTAGTCGGAAAAACATTGGGTAAAGTACAAACTGTACAAGATGCGGAAAGCTAATAAAATTAAAATCTCTTAATAATTTTGGTAGAAAAACATTCATTTTGGTCAAAAGTCATAGCACATAAGATAGTGACAGTTTTTTTTTTTTTTTTGAGTAAAAGATAGTGACAGTTATTATTACTAATCTAGCAGAAAATCAAACACAGAAATCAATATAAAAAAATAATCATTAATCCAAGAATAGATTAAAATCCAATAGTGGAAGGAAACACTGAATTCCAAAACTCAATAATCTTTTAGTTAAAAAAATTGAATTTTAAGAGTGCTTTTGGTAAAAGCTTATTTGTGCTTTTGTGGAATCTTATTTATATACTAAAAGATATAATTTTTGATAAATTATGTATTAAATATATTAATAAAAAAAGTTAAACTATTAGCATAAGAAACTAATACAAAAAGTAAAAAGCAAAAAACAAATAAATTGGACCAAACACACTCTAAATATTTTGCTAAGCTCATATTATTTATTTATTTATATAAAAATGCTGTAATAACATGTCTTGTAAGATTGTGAACAACATAATTTCTCTCAAATTAATTCGATTTAAGAAAAGCTAAATTATAGAATGACTATTAAAATTTTTGCTCTCTCGTATCAAAAAAATCAAGAGAAACCATGAAAGAATATTCATTTGAGAGAATTGGTTACCAACTCTGAATCAATTAGTAAAGTATTTTATCGTCAAATAAACAATTTAAATCAAACTATGCTTATAAAAAAACCTTTAAATTTGATGGTTTTATTTTAAAAAAAAAATTATTGTGCTAATAAAAAATAAGAATAAGAAAAAGGAAAAAGTAGGGCTTGATTTCCCTCCAAAAATAAGTGTGGAAAGGGTTTTTTATTTTATTTTATTAATCATAAAAATACAGCTAATCATCCATTCATGGCCTTCCTCTTTTGCCTAAAATATCCTACCCCACTCGCTCCCTTCACTTTCTTCATAATCCCTAACCTCTCCCCTCTCTCTCTCTCTCCCAATACAACACAACACATTCACTCTCTCTCTCTCTCACAAAATAAGAGAGAAGCATTCGTCTACAACCAAAAACCCTAACTCGTTCACCAAAAACTCAAAACAAACAAACAAAAATAATAATAATGGATCCCGAGTCGACTCAGTTGCAGCAAGCGCAACTCGCCGTCATACTCGGGCCCGATTCGGGTCCCTTCGAGACCTTGATCTCTCACCTCATGTCCTCCTCCAACGAGCTCCGTTCCCAGGCCGAGTCGCTCTTCAACCTCTGCAAGCAGACCGATCCCGACTCGCTCTCCCTCAAGCTCGCCCACCTCCTCCAGTTCTCCGCCCACCTCGAGGCGCGCGCCATGTCCGCCATCCTCCTCCGCAAGCAGCTCACGCGCGACGACTCCTACCTCTGGCCGCGCCTCAACGTTTCGACTCAGTCCTCGCTCAAATCGATTCTGCTCTCGTCGCTGCAGCGGGAGGAGTCGAAGTCGATCTCCAAGAAGCTGTGCGACACCGTTTCGGAGCTCGCCTCCGGGATCCTGCCCGATAACGGCTGGCCGGAGCTGTTGCCGTTCATGTTCCAATGCGTCTCGTCCGATTCTCCGAAGCTTCAGGAATCGGCTTTCTTGATCTTCGCGCAGCTGTCGCAGTACATCGGCGACACGCTCGCGCCGCATATCAAGAACCTGCACGCCGTGTTCTTGCAGTGCTTGACGTCGTCGTCGAGCTCCGACGTGAAGATCGCCGCGTTGAATGCCGTGATCAATTTCATTCAGTGCTTGTCGAGCTCGGCTGATCGCGACCGGTTCCAGGACCTCCTGCCGGCGATGATGACGACGCTGACCGAGGCGTTGAATAACGGTAACGAGGTGACGGCGCAGGAGGCCTTGGAGCTATTGATCGAGCTCGCCGGAACCGAGCCAAGGTTTCTACGGCGGCAGCTGGTGGACGTGGTGGGGTCGATGCTGCAGATAGCCGAAGCCGACGGGTTAGAGGAGGGAACGAGGCATTTGGCGATCGAGTTCGTGATAACCCTCGCGGAGGCGAGGGAGCGAGCTCCAGGGATGATGAGGAAGTTGCCACAATTCATAAGCAGACTCTTTGCTATCCTGATGAAGTTGCTGCTCGATATCGAGGACGATCCTGCGTGGCATAGCGCCGAGACTGAGGACGAGGACGCCGGCGAGACGAGCAATTACAGTGTTGCACAGGAGTGTTTGGACCGGTTGTCGATTTCTTTGGGAGGCAATACGATTGTTCCCGTGGCGTCTGAGCAGCTTCCCGTGTATTTGGCAACTCCTGAGTGGCAGAAACACCATGCTGCTTTGATTGCACTTGCACAAATTGCTGAGGGTTGCGCCAAGGTATTGAAATGCTAATACTGTTTGCTTATTTCTGATAATGAAATGTGATTATATTTAGTTCTAGTATATTTGGAATGTGAATTTAGAGAATCTTAACTATGATTTTTTGATTCGTTGTTATATAATAGATGTTGGGCTTTTTGATAATCAATATTCAGTAATGGAAATGGTGATGTTAGTTAATTTTTGAATACTATTTGAGTATGGATTGTAGTTAGAAGCTTCACATGCTTGATATTACACTGGCAGTGAATTCCACTCTGGCAATGAGTTCTCCATCGTGTTTCGTTAGTTATTCACTGTCACTGCCTTTTGGGTAACTTGAATGGGGATGTTTTGGAGATTGAAGGAAGCCAATTGTTTAAAGTTGAGTTTTTGGTCAGTTACTTTGCATTATTTGATAGTGCCACATGAAATAGATTAATGGAAAATGGAAATATTCTTATCATTGTTTGCAAACACACCTCTACTGGAAGTACTTTTCTTTGTTGTGATTTTTATTCTGTACCTTATGTTCACCTGATGAAGTTTATTGGGGTTTGCTTTTATGATGATTATGTTCTACTTGGCAGAGTGTTTTGCAGATCAAACTTTCTCTGTTAGTTAAATGGATTATATTCCTTTGTTGTTTTAGTGAATTTTTTATTATCTGTTCCTATTTATACAGGTGATGATAAAAAACTTGGACCATGTTTTGGCAATGGTTTTAAATTCTTTCCAACACCCACACCCCCGTGTGAGGTGGGCAGCTATCAATGCAATTGGGCAATTGTCCACAGATTTGGGTCCAGACTTGCAAGTTCGGTATCATGGGCAGGTGCTACCAGCACTTGCTGCATCTATGGATGATTTCCAGAATCCTAGAGTACAGGTTAGTTGCTTCTGTTGGCATTTTGTTCTTTTTTTCTGAGTTACTGTTTCCGTGCGTTATGGCGTCTCAATTTCTCTACAAACTGTTCTTATGTTAACGTGCAAAGAAGATAAACAAGCGTCTTACCTATCAAAAAAAGGAAAAAAGAAAAAAAAAGCAATGAGATATAACAAGAAGTACATAATACTTAATCTAATGTATTAGTATAGATTGCACCTGCTTTTAGACTTTGATCAGATTAATGTGTGTTATAATAAGATTTTTTCCCCTTATTTACTTTTGGTGATCGTCAGTCATCAATGGAATAAACCTTAGTTGGTATGTGAGTAGTGGTCATGCTAGAGCCAATAGAAACTTTAGGAATATAATTTGTTGAATAAAATGATCTAGTAGTCTGGAATTTATATTACTAGGGACTTTCTTTGGTTGCAGCCTTTGCTTTAGCTGTTAAGATATAAAAATAAGTAATCTAAAAAGTTACATGTCTGTTTTCTAGTACCTACTGAATTCTTGAAGTGATTTTAGCTACTTTCTAACTTAAATGAGTCCAGAAATTAGCCAATATTTATTGTTAAATTGTGGTATTTTGCACCTAATTATTCCTGTGAATAGTGTAGATAATTTGTGAAGTTCTCTTTAATAGGAAATTATATATACCCATCTAGTAAATATGAGGTTTTGTGGTCAATGGATTGGAATGTAATTATACCAATATCCTGTTACCATGGCTTGCTTTTGGAGCATTACTCTGTATAACTTCCTGTTTGGTTTAAAAGATGTCGCTTTTTTCTTATAATTGTTTGACATTCTAATAATTTTCTATTCAACTTCTCTTTATATGTTTTTTATTTGAAAATTTAGTCTTGATCTCGGTGCAATTTTAAATCAAAATGATTAATTCAAGCCTTTTAATTTATGCTTGGATAGAAAATTGGAGTAATGCTCCAAGTGCAAGCCACTGACAAAATGTTCCCCTCCTAGTGTTTCCGTCGCCGAAGGGTTCAAATCCCCCCACCCCCAACTATTGTTTTAGTAAGAAAATTGGACTATGCCTTCCTCTAACTGTGCTTCTGATGGCATCCTTTCTGCACATGGCCTCTTAACTTAATCCAGTGTATTTGGAATCTAAACTGCATCTAGCATCTTCTACATAGTTTTCTGAAGCAACAGATTTATACTAACCTTTGGTAATTTGTTTGATATAATTGGTGCAAGAGGGAGCCCTTAAATAACACAACAAATAACAAGACATAAATCTAATTTGACTAATAACTCCCTCTTGCTCCCTTTTTATTGTCTAAATCTGTTTGGTTGGCATGTTAAATGGATGGAGTCTATAAATTCAATCTTAGGGAGATAGTATATGTTTTTCTTTGAGTATGACATGACAAATTTAAGAGTTCTTTGTGAATGACATTACAAGACCTTGTCTTGCTTACCATGCTACCTATTAAGTGGTTGAATTATTTTTGCATTTACACTGAAATCTTTGGTCTTTTTGTATACTTGCTACATTATTGTTTGTTGGTTCTTGAGATCTACTGGGTGATTTTTGTTTTCTCCAAATTTTGTTTATCTACAGGCACATGCTGCTTCAGCGGTGCTCAACTTCAGTGAAAACTGCACTCCAGATATCTTAACACCTTACTTAGATGGGATAGTGAGCAAATTGCTTGTACTTCTGCAGGTATCTCAAACAAACAAAAAAACTTTACCATCAGTACATCTGTATGAAATTAAATAATTTCTTCTATACCTTATTGTCTTACATGCATCTTGCAGAATGGGAAACAAATGGTGCAAGAGGGTGCCCTGACTGCTTTGGCATCAGTTGCCGATTCATCTCAGGTACTTCATGAAATAATCTGGTCATTAATTTTGTTGCTAGCAAATGACTCTGTCTAACACTGAGGGTATACGTAGGAGCACTTCCAAAAATACTATGATGCGGTTATGCCTTACCTGAAAGCAATCTTGGTGAATGCCACTGACAAATCAAACCGCATGCTCCGAGCAAAATCCATGGAGTGCATTAGTTTAGTTGGCATGGCTGTTGGAAAGGAGAAGTTTAGGGATGATGCTAAGCAGGTAAGTAGCATTATATAAGCAGAACACTTCCTAATCTAGCATTTTTCTCACCAACCTCTTCACTCTCTTTTAGAATATGCATTTTAAATTCAGTTTGTTTCATCCCAAGGGTCATGGATTGATTAAAGATTTTCTATGGTTTTTCGTAAGCATTACCATTTGCTTAGTTTGTTTTATTCATTGAGACTAAAGCTAGAACCTTTAGTGTTTTCTCTCTTTCTTTCATTCTCAAAGTCTTACATTTTCTCCCTCCCTCTCTTTCCCATTTTCCTTTTCCTTTCACTTATATGGACCTCCTAATGGGTATTTTTCTTCTTTAAATATAATACCGTATAACTTAACATTACAAGTGTGTAGTAAAGTGTTCTTCCATATGGGGAAAGAAGATGTAATTTGAGCCTTGCAACCAGTTTACTTGCTGCTGTTTTTTTCTTCCCCATCAATTTTTTTCTCTCTTTATATTTACTTTATTATAGGCAACTGTATCTAATGTTTTTTTTTTTTTTTGGGTAATGCAAGGTTATGGAAGTGCTTATGTCTTTGCAAGGATCTCAGATGGAGACAGATGATCCAACCACAAGTTACATGCTACAAGTATGTTGTCATCATTTAATATGTACAAAAATCATCATTGTATTATCTAACAATTATTATTGTTATTTTCTTTTTATGATACCTACGCTTTATGTTGTAGGCATGGGCTAGACTCTGCAAGTGTTTGGGACAAGATTTTCTTCCTTATATGAGTGTTGTCATGCCCCCACTGCTTCAGTCTGCTCAACTTAAACCTGATGTAACCATTACATCTGCGGATTCAGATAATGATATTGAAGACTCTGATGATGAAAGGTCTGCACATTTTTTATACCTTGTAGTTCATTTAATACCTACAAAATTAGAGTTATGAGTATGCAGTATATAATGTCTGTGTTTGTGTTCCCTTCTGGCATTATCTTTTTCCTACATTTTTTTTTTTTTTTGTTTTTTTGTTTTATTATCTAAGCAAATCAAGGTTTCCTTATTTTTGCAACTTTGACAGGTATTGTTTTAGATCTCTTTTCTCTAATGTTCTTAATCTCTCTCTATTAATGAACACACACACACACACCTGTCCATGCCTGTGTGCACCCAAATGCAAACAATACTGCACTTGCATATTTAAATGCACGTGATATTATTGCATTTGAAGTCCTTTCTTTGATTTTGTGATCATTGCATTTTAGGCAAGCTGTGTCTCAATGCTGGTGTTTGTCTTGCCAAATTGTATTGGTTATCGTGCTAAGAGTTGTGGTTCTGTTGCAGTATGGAGACCATTACTCTTGGGGATAAAAGGATAGGGATCAAGACTAGCGTCCTGGAGGAAAAAGCTACAGCTTGTAATATGCTATGTTGCTATGCTGATGAGTTGAAAGAAGGATTCTTCCCATGGATTGATCAGGTTAGTCAAAGTGTATATTTTTTAGATTTTTCTTACTGGGATTTTGAACAACTCTTGACACTTACAGATTGATGCATCTGTTATGCAGGTGGCCCCAACTTTGGTTCCACTTCTCAAATTTTATTTCCATGAAGAAGTTAGGAAAGCAGCTGTTTCGGGTATACAATTGATTTATATTACTCTCCTTTTCTTTTCCCGACATTCCAATTCTTGCTAAATCTCTTGACGGAGAACATCTTTTTATTTATTTTTTTATTTTTTTAAAAGCCATGCCGGAGCTACT
This sequence comes from Quercus glauca, assembly GCA_023736055.1. Taxonomy (NCBI): domain Eukaryota; kingdom Viridiplantae; phylum Streptophyta; class Magnoliopsida; order Fagales; family Fagaceae; genus Quercus; species Quercus glauca. The sequence continues at coordinate 52,718,723 of CM043315.1, read as the reverse complement.
GCGTTCTGCAAAATTAGCTGTGGAGAAGGGGCAAGCTCAAGGTCGTAATGAGTCCTATGTTAAGCAATTGTCTGACTATGTTGTTCCGGCTCTGGTGGAAGCATTACATAAGGTGATTGTTGTTTTGTTTAAGGTTTCTTGTGGATGGGCGCCCCCACCCAGCGGGTGGCCCCCAACCCCCTTTCCCAATTTGGCCTGATATTCATGTTCTGATGGTGTGGAATTTTTGTTTATATGATTATTCTTGCGGGTGGTGAACTATTTATTTATTTATTTTGCAGGAACCTGATACGGAGATCTGTGCAAGTATGTTGGATGCAATAAACGAATGCATACAGGTTTGCCAAACTCCATGCTGTTTAATTACACAACCTCCATGGGCATCCAACTGTCATTTTTTGGAATTATTCTTCATCAAATACAATTGACTATCTTGAAATCACGTTATCAGTGTAGAATTGCAATAGAATTATACATCCCTTTGTTATTTTCTGCTAGAGACTGAAGAATTAATTAGAATTTGGAATATTCTATATTGGTTGAGATCTTACTGGTTGGTTAAGCTAACTACTTATCTTTCCATCAAAATGTTTTTCTTTTAGAGGTGGAAATAAAGGGTTTGGCAATGATATCCAGTTACATAAGAAAAAAATCAGGAGTGCACAATGTAAAGCAATCCTGTCGTAATTAGATTATAAGTGTGCCAGAATGTTGGTTGGTTTAACAAAAAACTTGTTTCTTTTAGTAGCAGTCTCTTTTTACTAATACACTATTATCCCTAATAACAGGTTGCTCTCCAGTACACCCTACCCCACCCCCCCCCCCCCCCCCCCCCCACAAAAAAAAAAGGGTCGTGGGTGTATGTGCTCACAGCCTTGGGCATTATGAACATTCCAAATTTTGGATGTGTTGTTTGTTTCGTTATCTGTTCTACTTCTGCTTGTAGTTAAAACTTCATTTTGAATCTCTTGGTGGCATTTCGCCCCTTAAAAATTTCCTTTTCCAATTTTCTGCACGCTGAATAGCACAGAAAATCACTGAAGCTACATTGCCAAAATTTTTGTTGTCTTTCAGATATCTGGAACACTTTTGGACGAAAGCCAAGTCAGGTCCATCGTGGATGAGATAAAACAGGTTATCACAGCTAGTTCTAGTAGAAAAAGAGAGAGGGCTGAGAGGACCAAAGCTGAAGATTTTGATGCCGAGGAGAGTGAATTGATTAAAGAAGAAAATGAGCAAGAAGAAGAAGTTTTTGACCAAGTTAGATTCGTCACATTCTATCCTTTAACCATAGTTAATATTTTGACAATACATAAAATATCCTGTTTCTTGCCTTATTCCTTGTTTCTCACTTTAGGTGGGTGAAATCTTGGGAACTTTGATCAAAACATTCAAAGCCTCTTTCTTGCCCTTCTTTGATGAGCTGTCAACGTATCTCACACCTATGTGGGTAAGTTCTGCCACTTTTTTGGTTCCCCCTCAGTTTTTATTTTGATATGTTTTGTTCCTCTAATACTCATTCTTGTGGACAATCGGAGTGTTTAATCTGTGTGGGATCTTTCATTAAGGGCTCACTGTTGATAGGTTTTGTTCTTTCAATTGCCAATGAGCTCTAGCTCAATTGGCCCTTCCTCCCCTTGAAAGTGCTAGGTGGAGGCTGAGGTCGTGGGTTCAAGACCCATGAGGTGCACGTAATGTTTGTGCTTGCTTTCGCAGTTTATCGTGTTGAACTGATGCCCTCACCAAATTGGGTTTTTTGTTTTGTTTTGTTTTGTTTTTATTTTTGTTTTTATTACTATTATTTATTTTTTGTTGTTTGGAAAATATTCTTTATATTGTCCTTGGCTTAAGCTGCATAGCCTGTTGCCATGTGCTGATTATTTTGTAATCATCTAGTGGGCATGACATCAGTCTAATGGTTAATTGTAATGGTGAAAGTTGTGACCTCGCCCAAATGTGATTTTGGTTTGGTAAGCACCTTCTCCAAAGATCTTAGTCAAATTCAGGCTCTTCAATTGCATTTTTTAAGAAGCTATAAGCAGTGAGAATACAATCATCAGCAACAGTGGGTTTCAACTATTCTCTCTCTCTCTCTCTCTCTCTCCCTCCCAAGATAAATATTTTGGTAGGAAATATTTAGAATGTGATACAAAAGTGTATAGGTATATTGTTGGTGGCATTTTTTATTTTTTATTTTTTCTAGAGAAAATTTACAAAACACTATTTTTGAGACAGTTAACAAAGGAATAGACTAATTAGGACCCTGGCAGTGTAACTTTGATACTGTTGGTTGATCAATAATCGTAGGAGGAGAAGACTCAATTGGATGAAGCGCATGGACACTAGAGGAAGGTCTTTCATAATTGTAGATATGGTCTGAAATAGAGTGTTGCCGTGAGCAAACAATTTTGTAGTTGACTTGAATGTCTGGTTCAAGGTTTTCTTGAGTGTAGTTAACATCATTGCTCATGGAAGGTGCATCTACGTGATAGTTCTTTATGATTTCTGTGGAATCTCCTACCCAAGGTTTCAATAACACTCTCTTGCTTTCTTTTGGTATGATTGGGCCACTGCTTGTTATCTCTTCTGGTTTATTTTTTAAATCACATCATGTGTAGTAAATCCAAAGGCAATTCCATGTTTGTGTGTGTATATAAATCTTTTGTAACCAGCTCTTTCATCCTCTTCATTTCAAAAGTACTGTACAATGTATCTAAATTTAATTTGGCAGATTTCAGCTTATTTTCTTGTGGGATGTCTTGTACCTTTACAAGATTCTTGCTAACTCTTTGATTTGCTGTGATGATATTTTGTTTTGTGAACGCCTATTTTTCACTATTAGGGTCTGTTTGGATACCGCTTATTTTGCTAAAAACTGAAAACACTATAGCAAAATAATTTTTAAATGTGTGAATAGTGCCGCGGAACTCATTTTTAATGAAAAAGTTGCTGAATAAAGAAGTTGTGGGCTGTTCATGGGACCCACTGAAAACTGAAAACAGCCACAGAAATGCGCTTTAAGAAAAAAAAAGAAAAAGAAATGCAGATGCATCCAAACACATACTTAGTGTTTTGTGAACAGTTATTTTTGCCCCCTTGAATACTGTGTTTTGTTCTGATTATAGGGCAAGGATAAGACACCTGAAGAGAGGAGGATTGCAATTTGCATCTTTGATGATGTGGCAGAACAGTGTCGTGAAGCAGCACTTAAGTATGCTCTAGCTTAGTGTTTACTTCGAATAATGAACGTCATAAAGAAATTAATATAATCCCATCTTTTTTCCCCTGTTGTGGATGGAACAGGTACTATGAAACATTTCTTCCCTTCCTGCTGGAGGCTTGCAATGATGACAATCCTGATGTTCGACAGGTCTGTACTTGATAAAACTTTGTGGTTACAATGCTTTAAATTTGTAGTTGTTGTCATTTGACTTGTACTTCTATTTTCAGGCAGCTGTATATGGACTTGGGGTTTGTGCAGAGTTTGGTGGATCAGTAGTCAAACCTCTGGTTGGAGGTATTTCTGCTTGCATCTTTTGGAGGATTTTAATTGCTAAGGTGTTGTATAATAGTTAAAATATTTACTTCTTTGTCCAGAGGCTCTTTCGAGGCTAAATGCTGTGATACGACATCCCAATGCCCTGGAACCTGATAATATTATGGCGTATGATAATGCTGTTTCTGCACTGGGAAAAATATGCCAGTTCCATCGTGACAGCATAGATTCATCTCAGGTACTTCCACATCTCTATTTGAAACACCCCCCCCCCCCCCCCCCCCCCCCAAAAAAAAAAAAAAAAGAAAGAGAGAAAAAAGTATTTGGGTCATTGGATGTGATACTGTACTTCTGTCAGTATTTCTAACTAACATTCAGAAGATTTTGGTAGCTATCCTTTTTTCTTTCTCCTCTCCTTTTGTGTGTTTGTTGTTGTTTTGCATTGGCCTTTCCTCAGATTGCAGCTCCTTCTGGTTTTGCAGGTTGTTCCTGCATGGTTAAACTGCTTGCCAATAAAAAATGATTTGATTGAGGCGAAAGTTGTTCACGAGCAGCTTTGTTCAATGGTGGAGAGGTAAACTTCAATCTGGGTTGAGTTGTGCACCTATTATCACTATCTTCCATCATATTAATTAAGGATTTTCTTTCAATCTACAGGTCAGACAGCGAAATTTTGGGTCCCAACAATCAATACCTTCCTAAAATTGTGGCAGTATTTGCTGAGGTTAGTTTCTCATGGTTGTACTGATTAAGCACCCTTAATTTCATTGCCTGATTATCTAATAATGAAAATGTTTTTGTGACCTCAAAAGATGTGTGCTTAGGCAATCTATTTTATCTTCCAGTACTGTATTGCAAACTTCTGAAATCCATCTTTTCTTCACTATATCTGGTTTATGCATCTTCTAGTTAACTTTGTAGTATGCAACAATAAGTAGTGATCTGAGGTGAAGACTAGGCTTCTGTTTATGTGTGTGTTACAATGACACACCATCTCCAGAGAATGCAGCACGTATTCACCAATCCTCCAAACTAGGTTTTATAGGAAACTAATACCTTTAGAAACACCTGGTCACATCCATGCCCACTTCGTGCATTCCGAAAATAGCGGAGTTTGGTGTGGAATTTGAGTCCAACACCTTACACTCATGTCCATCTAACAAACATCTAACTAATAAACCATGCTCTCAAGATGAAAGAAAAAGTTATCCAACTAGCCATAAGTTATTAGGCCTTGTTTACTTATTTATTTTTTCAACATGAGGTTCTCTTCCATCCTCAAATCCCCCTAATTTCTAATAGAGGGGCAGGATTTGATCCCAAATCTGTATGATACCAAGAGACTTTATAACTTGAACTAGCTGGCGCCTCTAATATTCTTTTATTCTCTTACATAGTCTTTTTGATAAGACTGAAGTGCCTATGTTGCAAATTCCCTTCATCTAGCATAGGATATGAAAGAAAGAATTTGTACACGTTGATTTTTTTTAGGCACATCTATATTGCAATATCTTGAGATAAAGATTGATTGGGCACTAATCTTTGTACCCTTGGCAGACTTGTATTAATTTTTTATCTTAGGGAATATGTTGGTTACTAGTAATTTCCTTGTATTCTAAAGTGTTCTTTTGGTCTTATCCAATGCCAATCTTTAGTCCCTGTGGAGAGTCTGCTTTGACTTTTAGTGTACTTATTAAGTGTGTTGCTTGAATTATTGCCCACTCACTGCTAAAGATTTTTGATACACTACAGAATATAATTGTACTTTGTTAAAACTGCCTGCAATTTTTTTAGGTTCTATGTGCTGGTAAGGATCTAGCAACAGAACAAACTGCAAGCCGAATGATTAATCTGCTAAGGCAGCTTCAGCAGACTTTACCACCATCCACCCTGGCCTCTACTTGGTCCTCTTTGCAACCCCAGCAACAGCTTGCCTTGCAATCGATCCTCTCTCAATAGTATCTTGGATGAAAGGTGGCACCGTGCTGTTTTTGGAGACTGCATTTTCTGGTCTGTTTGTGTCAAATATATTTATTACCCATTCTTTTCCATAAGATGGTTCCCGTCATTCCCTTTTTGCATGATGCTATACAGCAAGTCGGCATCAATTTGAGTGTGTATGTCGTCGTTGCGACTGAATATGAATGTAGGATGTGTATATTACAAGTGTTATTTATAGTGTGGTTCTCATAAGAGAAGGGTAGCTATGGTGATTTTTGAGATATTTTTTTTTTTGACCCTTTTGCCAATTTTATTGGTGGTTGGTGCGTGAGATTTGAGGGTTGTCAAGTGAGGCAATTCTTGTAGCAGTTTTGGCCCCATTGTGTTTTTCATTTCAAACACACTTGGAATATTCTTCTGAATTATTAATGGTGAATTCTTTTTTGACGCTTGCAATTTTTGAAACCCATTTCCAATTAAATGAATTGATTCTTTCTCTGATTCGTGGAGACACTGTGGACAGTACCATGATTTATATTCTCTGTTGGGTGATAAGCTCTAGTTTCAGTCACATTGGGCGTGCGTGCCAAAATATCCAAAATAATGCTATTTTTAGCGACCCAAATACCAAATTGTTATTGCTTTTTAAAAAAAAATCTGGTAGCAGTTTACTGTAGTAACAAGTTAAACATAAAAAAGAAAAAAAATGAGTTTTTTATTCAATTCTCTCTTGAATTAAATAAAATAATAATAATAATAACAAAGAGAGAATATATAAATGAATTGATAAAAAAATAGAATATATGTAGGGTGAATTGTTAAGTGGTATGTTAAAATAGATAATGTACTTTTTGGTGTGCTTAATGTTAAATCTTTTTGCAATACAAATTGACCGAAATTGCAATGACCATCTGTGCATTCATTTCTGAAGCAATGTGCACTGGGTTTGCTTAATAATTTGGCTGGCCTAGAGTATTCTCACTAGGTGTTTATAAATATTCCATTTCGACACCAAATAATCTATTTTATTATTTTATTACATCATTTTACAATACATTACATGCTCTATTCTTCAATTTTATACATTAAAATAATATATATAACACATTAAAAAAACCAACAAGATATAAAAATATAAAATAAAAAACCCACCACCCCTACTGCCCCACATCTCACCTTACCAGTCACCACTATCCATTACCCCACAACACACCATCAAAGACACCAAAACCACCACATCAAATACCAGATGAACGCCCAAAATCAAATCCACCACAACTTAGAACAAAAACCATTGCCTTGGTGGTGAATCGGCGATACCGAGATTGAATCAGCGACACCTTTAGTGAATCCTCGACATCGAAATACAAACCCATTAAGCTGAGATCTTAGATGAAACAGTAATGCTTTGCTTTGAAATGAACCAAACCGAACCAAGTAGCTTCGGTGTATGAGATAGAACAGAGAGGAGAGAGCGAAAAAAAAAAAAAAAACAGTGAAGGAGATTTTATAGATTAGTGGTGATGGAATTTGTGAGATGGTAGAGAGAAAAGTGGTGGTGGCTCATGAATGGGAAGAGAAGAGAGCAAAAGGGAAGAGGGGAGAACAAAAGAGTCTGTGAGAGTGGAGATGGTGGGTGGAGATGAAGTAGTGAACGTGTGGCTCAAAGTGAAGATAAGAAGAGATATTTTATTTGAGCTGAGAGAGAAAGATGAATAAAAAATAATAAAAACCAAATGACATTTCCTTCTGTAACGTTCTAAAGATAAGATTCTACTGTAGTAAATGTTAAAACTTTTTAGCATTCAACACACTTCATGATAGTCTGTTTTTGGTGTCTGGTGTGCCAAATGCTAAATGCCAAATATTTGGCATTTGGCACACCTGATGGAAATGCTCTTAAAAACTCTAGTTTGGTTAGAACCATGAATTATACGGAGCTTAGTTTTAATTGTACGAAGTGAATTACCAAGAAAAGAGATGGATTATATCATTGACTAACAAAAGTGATACTAAAGAAGCCGTAATAAGAACTAAAACTTTTTAGCATTTAATACACCTCATGATAGTCTGTTTTTGGTGTTTGGTGTGCCAAATGCTAAATGCCAAATATTTGGCATTTGGCACACCCGATGGAAATGCTCTTAAAAACTCTAGTTTGGTTAGAACCATGAATTATACAGAGCTTAGTTTTAATTGTACGAAGTGAATTACTAGGAAAAGAGATGGATTATATCACTGACTAACAAAAGTGATACTAAAGGAGCCTTAATAAGAAAAGGTGTTGTGAAGATGATTTTGTTGTTTATGGCGCTTAAAGGTGACTATTAAATCTGGGTCTGTTATACCTGCGGACAGTTTATACAATGCAAGTGACTGAAAATGGTGATATGGATTGCCGATTACCAATTGAAATAGATGAAAGTAACACTGGACTCGGAATTCATTTCCAATAGAGCATCCAATCTCAAGACTGAATTGGATTGGGTGTTAAGTGTTATTTGAGTTATTCAATAAAACAACCTAATAAGAACTCTTTTTATTTTCCTTAAGGGGTTTTTGCCAAACCAACCACGAACAGACAAGCTGAACAAATGAAAATTTGATTTGGTTTTTTTAAATCATATTTAGTTCACCTAGGTTTATTTTACTAAAGTGAAAACAATTCATAGAGAATTGCTTGTATTGTGAAATCTGCCCTATTTTTGTTTATGAGCAGTATATTAGGGATAGTTTTCAAATAGGCGCTCGTAGAGAAGTGCCTATAGCTGGACATGTAATCCTGTAATTTGTTTTTTTTTTTTTTTAAATAAAATTCCTATTTGCACCAAAAAAAAAAAAAATGTTCAAAAATGTCATATTGTTCAGAACTGGTCAGATCTTTTAGCATGCCAAAGATCCATCTTGTAAAATTCATGCCAACAGTTTTGGGTGATTGTGGGACTGGAGAAAATTATTTTAAATAGAAATCGATTACTGACTTAGTAATTTTAAACGGATTTGGTTTAGGTCCAGTGTATCAGTGCACTGAATTCGGTCAGATGGTGACAAGTGTCTAAAAGTGGACACATGTTATTATCTCAACGGGTCCAGTACTACTGGACACTAGACCTAAGTCTAACCCATTTTAAACAAGTGGAAGCCTTTTAGTAAAATGGTAGACAAGTAACGTGGTCCATCATGAAAAACTTATAATTTCTTTTGAGACTGGGAGGAGTGATTAACAAAACCGACATTGCACTACTTGATTCCAATCGAAATTGGCGTTTAATTGTTTTCTTCTTGGCTTTTCTTAGGGGCAAAAGAAAAAGAAAAACCCCTCTGTGGCTTTTAGAAGGGTTCAATAATCTTAATTTTCTAGGTTGATTGTCGAGGCTCCAAGTGTCCAGCCTTCGTGCCTTCACGAATTTTTCTAGTATATCGTTGTCGTTGACAAGTGAAGGCGAGGACAACAAGTCCGGCCTGCCAAACCTTTTAATATTAAGAAAATACAAATTATAATCTTAACTCGTCTTTTATATCTTTATTAATTAATTCTTTGCTTTCCTTTCCTCTTGTTTTTTTTTTTAATTCTTTCCATCCTCTTGTGGAAATGGCTTCCATGTATCTGGCAGAGAGAAACATATTTATATTTTCCCTTTTCTAGTTTTGGTTTTTCTTGTGGAATGGCTTGCATGTCTCTCTGAGAGAGAACATTTCCAAAGTACTTGATATGATTTAGTCTTTTAACTAAACATTGAGATATCAGTCAAAATATAAAAGGAACAAATTTGAGTTGACATGCTGACAAGAAACAAAAAACGAGCGACCCACTAAGAACAGAAATTACAGACCTCCTTGACTCCATTGTATAAATAAGTCCCATTCTCTCATTTCTCTAATTCATGTTCCATTCGAAGTTAGCAATGGAACATCTACTTCAAAAGCAGCAGAAAGGAGTTTCAGTCTACAAACAAAGCAAATTTAAAGAGAGGACTACCAACAACAGTAGAAGCAAGTTTGTTGGGGTGAGGCAAAGGCCTTCCGGGAAATGGGTTGCAGAGATCAAAGACACAACACAGAAGATAAGGATGTGGCTGGGGACCTTTGAGACTGCTGAAGAAGCTGCTCGAGCTTACGATGAAGCTGCTTACCTGCTTCGCGGTTCGAATGCTCGAACCAACTTTGCCACTCATGTCTCCCCCAATTCACCCATCTCTTTGAAAGTCAAAAACCTCCTCAATCAGAAAAAGAATATGAAACAACAACGCCCTTCAGCAACCACCACTGCTAAACCAAGTACTAGAATTAGTTCTGGCTGTTTTGTCACTAATACCTTCCCTGATGATAGTTCCAATTATATTACTAATGATACTTCTAGTTACTGTGCGAGTTATAGTGCTCCCTCTAGTGTCAAAGTCCAAGACACCCAAATGTCTGGAGATGCTTATAGACCAAACTTGAGCAACTGCATTGCTGAACTTGAAGCAGCTAGGTCTTATTCTGGTCACTTGTGGCCATTACCGCCCGGGTTTGATCAGCTTCCATTAGTCCAAGAGGAGCTGGAGTTCCCAAAACATGGTGGCTTGTTGCCTGGTACAACAGGGCTGGACTTCACAGAATTTGAGCACATGAAGGTAGAAAGACAAATGTCAGCATCATTATACGCTATGAACGGAGTGAACGAGTGCATGGAGAATGCATATGATGCTAGTGATTCTCTCTGGGATCTTTCTACTTTGTGTCACTTGTTCTGCACAAGTTGATGCCCTCTCCTCTCTTAATACATTGAACTATCAAAGCATGAAGGTAAGAAGAGATTGGAAGCTGTAATGCTGTATGTGATTAATACAATGATACTGAAAGTCTGCTTTGTTCTACTTTGGAAGAGGTACTATTTTTGGTGGTGCAATGAGGATGTTGTAGTATTCATGTAGGAAGATCAAGACTGTATTACACAACTTGTGAGCTCTGTAAGGTCTTCCTCTAAAGTAATCCTATTGGCTTTTGGCTGCCGTGCATAAGATAATAAATCAATTTTTTTTGCTCATTCAAGTGTCACCAATTTTTGGGACAACGAATGGCCTAAGATTGAACACAGTCCTATTATTTCTCATCATTCTTTAGGAACAAGGAATGGCCTATTGTTATAATTACATGGAAGGTTATCATGAAATTGGCCCCATGGACTTTTCTCAACAGCTCTCCCCTTGAATGAAAGATTTTGAAAACCTCAAGATCCTGCACACGCCATACTAGCAAATCTAGCACCATCAGTCTACTCAACTTGTAAAAGTTCAGTTCAAAAATAGTTCATATTTACTCAATCGCTCAGATAAAAGTTGATAGAGTCCCATCTGGCAAAGTTAATTTAAGTATTGAGACTTCTAAAATCTAGAGCCTAATTACCAGATTGATTATTACTATTTTTTTAATTTTATTTTATTATAAATACAGTAAAATTTAAACTTTAAATTTTTTATTTGACGACAAGAAACTTTACCAGTTGATCTAACTTTTACCCATGAAATTGATTATCACTTCAACCAATTTAATCAACAATGATTTACCAAACACAATGATAAAATAATCACAAGAATATCACCACAATTCAAAAGTAGTAAAATAAAGCATAAAATTAACACAAAAATTTGGTGACAAAGTGGAAAACTTTTGAAATACTCTTTAGGTCCATTTGGTTGGAAGGATGGAAAAGTGGGATAATGGGGGGAGGGGATAGAAAAGTAGAGGGATAGAAGAGATTTTAGTTTTCCTTTATAGTGTATGATTTGACTTTTGATGGAGAAAAAGAGGAGGGATAAAAAATTCTTTTGTTTTGATAAAAAAATATTTGTAGAAATTTACTCTCAAGCCTCTATTAAATAAAATTTATATTTTTTAAATATTTTATTAGTAAAAAAAAAAAATGGAGTTGGGTATAAAAAATTATACCAAACGTTAACTTCAAGTGGGGAAAAAAAAGAAGGAAAAAAAGAGAGAGAAAACCAATGTCTAAATGGGGGAGAGAGAAGATTTCGTCGACCAAGCGGCGGGACAGAGTGGGACTCCAAAGCAATTGGGGAGAGATTATAATATCTTCACGGTGGACCATGTCATTTGTTCACTATTCCACTAAAAGACTCCCACTTGTTTAAAATTGGTGAGTTAGAAAAAAAATTTTAAAATAGAAACTAACTATTGACTCAACAATTTTAAACAGTTGGAAGTCTTTTAGTGGAATGTTGGATAAGTGACGTGGTCCATCATGAGCACTGTATAATTTCTCACAATTGGGAGGCATAATTATAAGGAAAAATTTTTTCTATAAAATTGGTTGCAGTCTAAGGTTACAACCTTACTTAATATCTTTTTATTTGAAGTAAACTTTGACAAATACACCATTGGATTATATTTTCTTCTTATATCCTCCATGTTTATAAAATTTTCTAGAAAATTTAAGAAAAATAGCTATATTATTAGTAAATTGTTTAAATTGCAAGTTTTTGTAGTTTAAAATTATGCATAAAATATAATCTTATAGATTATTTAGTAAATAATATCCAATTGCCACAAAATTTGACGTATATTAAGAGCGTAAAAAACATGCAATCTAATAGTTAGATTTTCAAAAAATATAGTAATGTTAATGATATTGAGTAAGGTTGTAGCTTTAATTTAATTTACAACTAATTTTGTAACAAAATTTTATCCTAATTGTAATTACTATCAACCATCTATATTCTCCTATATTTTCTCTCCAAATTGGGGGGTGGGAATTTGGTGGGCCTAGAGAGAAAATTGCAAGGTCCCACCATTTTCTCCCCTACTTCCCTTCCCAACCAAACAAACAAACACTCATTTACCTCATTTTCTCTCCTATTTTCTCTCCCCCTTTCTATCCTCCCTAATTTTACTCTAAGCAACGAAAAAAAATCCCACTCCAGAAGTAGCCTACCCTACTGAAAATTCACTATAGAAAGAGTGTTGTTACAATGACCTATACTCACAAAACCTTAGCAGATAAATGCTATTTATTACCTAGCAAACGATCCGTTCACCTACTACCACAACGGCTCAAAAATTCCCACCACAAACAGAGTCATCTGCGCCAATCTAGAACTTCAGTACGTTAGTGAACTCACTAACAAATGTTAACTAATTATGTAGGCTGTCAAGAATGAAAAGGCATAGATGGGTTTTTTTGTTTAGACTCAAGAAAGAAAGCACTCCAAGATGTTTTTGAACCTAGCCTCGATTGGCGTGTATCAATAAGCATTTAAGTGTCGCGTGAAAACAATTTATTTAATTTTTTTATTTTTTGTGGTTTGTTGAAAGTAAAAAAAAGAAAAAGAAAAAAAAAATTGAGTCGCAATAAGCACAAAACATAGAGTGAGGATCGCAAATAGTACATGATTATGGCTTTTTGATAAGAAAATAAGCTAAGTGGAATTTGCAAATAGTACATGGTCATGATAGTTTGACCACAAACAAGCTATATGATTGGTATGTTATGATTGTTATGCAATAAAAGTGATGTCAATAATACTACAATATAAAGCTTATGTTATACTAATTCCAATCTGCCATCAATTTTTATTGTGTTTATAGAATTTTTGGAGTAAAAGTATAATGTATACCCCACTTTCTTAGGTGAGTAAAGGCCTTTGCACGCCACCACTAGAATAATGTAGCATACTTTCATTCCTTTTTCTCAGTCTTCCTCTCAAAATAAAGAAATTATAAGGATTTATTACCATTTTGATCCTCTTTTGTCTTGTGTTCCAAAATGGTCCATACTCTTTCAAGTGTAATATTTTAGTTTTTAAACTTTTGTTCTTATGTGTTATGTCAAAAAGGTTATTGCTGAATGGAAAAGGCCCGAGATGACAAATGAATAATAATGCACTAAAAAAGAGTTTAAAACCACAACCTGTTAACGAAAAAAAATATATAGCGTGTAGGGAGTGAAATTGGGGGTCTGAAATCCTTAGCCCCAGAACCATCACCCATACATAATAGTGTTTTAGGGGGGTCAATCTTGCCAAAACTACCTTACCCATAATCTATCTGTCACCACAAAGTCTAAAAATAATATCTCAAACTCACAAAACCAGCTTTCATGGCAACCATACACCTTGTAAACACCCATCACCAAGCTAAGCAAACCCAATCAAATAAATCATAACATACTCACCACATCTACAAGCACCAACAGACTCGACTACTCACCACACCTTCAAACGCCAGCTCAACATCTAAACAAAGGTCAGCCTCGATATAGCAAGGAAGAAAAACTGAAAAAGAAGGAGCGAAGATTAAATAGATCTAAGAGCAATGAGAAAAGAAGAGAGAGATTTGGTCTAATGAAACGAGATCTGAGAAAGAATTAAACAAAATATAAGATACAAAGCAGATTGCCTCAAAGATAATTTGGTTGTAACTGTTGGACTGTAGATCAAATGACTTGAACCATCATTCTTCATCAATTAATTACACCCCACATCAGGGCAAAGATGCATATATATCAATGAGGTGACTACCAAAATATATATATATATATATATATATATAGGCATCCAGAAATTACATTCTCCGAATTGTCACAAAAATTAAACAAAGAATTTCAAAGAGAAACTGTAACTCATCCTGAAATATCATTTCATTAATACCATGATCCTGAAATATCAATTCATTACTATCACAAAAAGAACAATTATTCAGAACAGACAAACTCTGATAATTTCATGGCATGCACAAAACATTGATACAAGAAATAGAAGAACATGAAAATAAAGCGTAGGGGCAAAGGCAAATGCACATATACAGATGCAAACTTCATACGAACACCCTCACAGAACTACATTAGTAATCTTCAGCTTCCTCTTCATCATCAACACCTTCAGCACCAACTTCTTCATAATCTTTCTCAAGAGCAGCCAGATCTTCACGGGCTTCTGAAAACTCCCCTTCCTCCATGCCCTCACCAACATACCAGTGAACAAATGCTCTTTTGGAATACATGAGATCAAATTTGTGGTCAATACGTGAGAAAACCTCAGCTACTGCTGTGTTGTTGCTGATCATGCAGACAGCTCGCTGCACCTTGGCAAGATCACCACCGGGTACAACTGTTGGAGGCTGATAGTTGATGCCACATTTGAAGCCAGTTGGGCACCTATGAAATCCAACACAACAAAATTTTCAGATCTCATTGGAATGTAGGGCAATAAGGATGCTGTTTAAAAGTTTGCATTGCAAGTTGTCCAACTGGGAGAGACAACACAAAAACCAATAATATATTGTGCTTTAACAAACTACTTCAAAAAAAGAAAAGCAATAGCAAATTCATCTAAATCATAAGTTGGCAGGCAGATCTAACATATAAACAGGTATAAAGCTGATGCTCCAGTCATACTTCCAAAAGTTGTCCTCATCAAAGTTTTAACATCTAGATATTGTAAGATCATGCAATCCCATCCCCCCGCACACCAAAAAAAAAAAGGTAAAAAGAAACATTGGAAGCTGAGAACAAAGAAACACAGTCAATGTCACCAACCCTTAATCTACAGTCACCACATTGATCTCAATCCAATCTTGACTCTAGGGAATCCCACTCATTAAATATTGAACCAAGCCAACATTACCTCTATAGAATTGATAAACCAAGCCAATCTCCAAACCAGGAATAAAAAAAGTTTCAGGCCAAACAATTTTCTCTAAAAGGAGATAGTAAAGAAAAACAAGAAAGAATTTACCCCTGAACTCTAGCAGAGCAATCTAGAGTTATACGAGGTATGCATTTGATGAGTCTAGATGGTGAGACTAATTAGGTCAAATGGGTTTAAATACACAACTACAAACAACATAATCCAAGAAAATAATGCCAAGGATAGCTTAACCAAAGAAGTTGATAAACAATCTTAGACAACATTTTCCCAAGATTAAGTTCATAGTTATATTCCCTCCAACTTTACTCAAGTATGCCTTAGTCTTTGCCTTGTTGAATGCATATTTTCCCTCTTACCAGTCAACAAACTGAACAGTTCTTTTGGTTTTGATGGTGCCAACGGCAGCATTAACATCCTTGGGAACAACATCGCCCCGGTACATTAAGCAGCAGGCCATGTATTTCCCATGCCTTGGATCACACTTAGCCATCATGCTTGAGGGCTCAAACACTGCATTTGTGATTTCAGGAATTGAAAGCTGCTCATGATATGCCTTTTCAGCTGAGATGACTGGGGCATATGAAGAAAGCATGAAATGGATCCGGGGATATGGTACAAGGTTGGTCTGGAACTCAGTAATATCCACATTAATAGCCCCATCAAATCTCAATGAAGTTGTCAAGGACGAAATGATTTGAGATATCAATCGGTTCAAATTGGTATAAGTTGGCCTCTCAATATCAAGGGATCTTCGGCAAATGTCATAGATAGCTTCATTGTCCAAGAGCACAGACACGTCTGTGTGTTCAAGCAAAGAATGAGTAGAAAGGACACTGTTATAAGGCTCCACAACTGCCGTTGAAACCTACCAAAAAAAAGAGTTCACCAGAGTTGAACCCTGTATTAGCTTTAATTGAATAGTGAAACAAAGTGTTTCTTTTGAAATGATATTTCTTACATAAATTGTACTAAAATGAGCATCAATAAGCGCAATAAAAACCACAATCCATGCAAAAAAAGTGTTTCCATCATATACAGTTCAAAAACAACCCTGAATTTCTTTCCTTTTATGCCCATATGTGATAGAACCTTCCAGAAATGTTCCCAACTAACCATTATTAAAAATACACCTCCAACAACAACGCTACACACAAAATTTTAGCAAAGAGTAAAGGATCAAGATATTAGTAACCATCTGTACCTGGGGAGAAGGATAGATGGTGAATCCAAGCTTCGACTTCTTCCCATAGTCTACTGACAGGCGTTCTAACAACAATGACCCTAGACCAGAACCAGTACCACCACCAACAGCACTAAACACCAAAAACCCTTGCAAGCCAGTACAGTTATCAGCTAATTTCCTTACTCGATCAAGGCAGAGATCTACAATTTCCTTCCCAACTGCACAACAAGCCAGAATAAGGTTAAAGCAACATGATTAACATACTAAAATTTTCCACTTTATGCAATTTGCAAACAATGTCACTTATCACTGACCTGTATAGTGCCCTCTTGCAAAATTATTAGCAGCATCTTCCTTGCCAGAAATTAGCTGCTCGGGATGGAATAGTTGCCGGTAAGCTCCAGTCCTAACTTCATCAATAACAGTTGGTTCCAAGTCAACAAATATGGCCCTAGGCACATGCTTACCTGAACCAGTCTCACTGAAGAAGGTATTGAAAGCATCGTGTGCAACACCCACAGAAGTGTCACTGCAAAGACATAGAGGTTCATAAGCAGCTCAGTACAAATCTAACCCAACAAGCACAACAGAACTACAGTTACAAAAACCTTGGTCCCTAAATTTCAGGGCCAACAATGGTTCCTCAACAAAATAATTAGGGTCAGCCAAATCTAACCAAACAAGTGCAAGGCCTAAAATAGTTAACAAACATTGTGAGAATTTGACAACAATGCAATATGTTATTGTTCCAAATCCAGGACAAATTGAGCAATGCCCATTTCTGAACTCACCAAATCCAACTGAAAACCTTAAAATCCTCTCTTACTAAGCCTGTTAGATAGCGGCTCATTTTCTGAATGAGAGAGTAAGACAAGTATGACAAGCATACATTGGAAAATTTAACGTACTGGGTTAGGGTTTCTTGGGGCAGTATAAATTCATTGTAAACCCTTATTTTTCATGTAGTGGAATTCTCAACTACTGGGTATGGCACATTGCTGAACCACATAAATCTGTGTGTTATTTATTCATTTTCCTTCTCTTTTCTCTTTATTTTCACTAACATTGCTCAGATCTGAAATCTTCAACAAACCCAAAAGCCCTCTCCAATTACAAATACATCATATGCAGCCCAATATATAACCACATCTTCAAAACATCTCCAAATACAAATACAATGATACAACAGAAAAATCCCAACTCTCAGATTCATCCAAAATTACAAAAGACCCAGATGAATTTCATTGCTGGGAATTTAATAAAAACAAAATCTAGCAATATACACACATAAATATATGTAAACCCAGAATGCAAAAACACATTACAAAACGCATTGGAAAACAAAAAAAGTAGGAAATGGAAATGAGAAACAAATAAAATAGTACTAATCAGCCACTGGTAGATCGCTTCAGATTCAAGTCCACACACACAAACAAAAAGAAAAAGAAAAAGAAAAAGAAATACCTGGGCATTGTACCATCAGGGTGAATGTCATGCTCAAGGCAATAGAGTTCCCAACAAGAATTTCCCACCTGAATCCCAGCCTGACCAATATGTATGCTTATTATCTCTCTCATCTTGCTTCTTCTCCTCCTTCTTTTGCTTCTTCTTCTTCTTCTTCTTCTTCTTCTTTGTCTTTCTGGGTTTGTTTGTGTGTGTGTGTATATGTGTGAGAGAGACTGAAAGAGAAAAAGAAAAGAAAAGTGGCGCTTCTGAGATTTGACCTAAATGCAAATGGAATAAGGAAACGCACAACCTTTGTGGTTTCTCTGTTTTGTGCTTTGTGTTGTTTTTTTTTCTCTCAAAACTTCAATTTAGTGCTTTCTATAATTTCTCTTTACTACCAACTACTTTTTTTCCTTTTTAAATTAAAATAAAAAATAATTTAAAATGAAATAAAATTTGAGAAGATATTTTTTTAAAGACTTGTCTTCTACTTCAAATGGTCACATTGTGGGGGCCACCATTTGGCGCCAGCCTTTCATTGGGCCCCTCCTATATCTACCAAATGACCATATTGCCTCCCCCCTCTACTTTTTATTTTGAATGTTATTAAAAATGTCCTTAAATTTTGGGCCATACTTATTTTATTATTTTAGACTTTTTAAACTTGAAAATTTTGTTTTTAGTCCTAAAAGAAAATTATAAAATGTGTCATAAAGTTTTATCATTCTTGTCTTGTTATTATAATTCTTACCCTTTTTTTTAGAAGAATCATAAAAGAACTTTTCAAATTTAGAGAATAAAAAACTAAATACAAATTTTATAAACTAATAGTATATTATGATATTATCACCTATTTTATTTTAGTTTTTGAAATTTTTAGTGTCATTTGGTATATTAAATAGAGATTATGACATAAATGGCAATTTTTATTACTGGGGAAAAATGTGTTGTAATATAATAACTAAACATATTCATAAGTTTTGTTGTAAGTTATAACATTAGAATAAGACTTAAGATTTATTTTAGAAAATATCTTATTCATACAATTATATTTCATAAAAAATAATATTGTTTTAAATTTGAGAAAGAGATGAGATATTTTTTTATGATTTTTTATTTTTATAAATGTTATGTGCATATGGAAAGTTTTTTTATTTGAAAATATATTAATTTTAGAAATGATTACACCTACTAAGGAATAGTTATTACAACCCTTTAAAGAGGAATAATTATTTCTCATTTAAAAGAATAATTATTTATATGGAATAACTATTCTATGTAATAAAACACATAACCAAACTACAGAATAATTATAATATTACACAACCTATTACAGTTTACCAAACATATCCTTAATGTCTAACACAAGCAAATACAAGAAATTTATATCGGAGTTGATACTATGTACTAAAGTAATCCTTCATATGCTTAAAAATTAAACTTCTCATAAGAACTCCAATTCTATCATAATGTAGGTGGTTCATGTCACAGTTATCTCATTACAAGATTGGCATTCTTACCATGAAGTTAATAGAATTACATATGTGATGGTGAATTTTCATCAAATCTAGTGTAGGTGGGTATAGGCTGGGAAACAAAACCGCACCGCAATAAAGACTTTGTCTAAAACATAGTTTAGACCTTCAAGGACTCACTAATTAGGGGCATGACAAGCCTTTTATTTGGGCCAAATACCAATCGGTGGGATTGGTCGGAAGCACTCTTAATGTTAAGCTAGGGAAGGGGATCATACTGTAAGTCTAGAGAAAAATTACAGAGCAACAATCGTCAAGAGAAATATAACTTCCATTCAGATTTGAGGGGGAATTTATAGTATTATACGAGTGGAGATTGGTAAAGACTTCCTCCATGTTGTCAATAAAGAGTTCTATTAACATCATCCTCCAAGGTCACGTGAGAAAATGTGATCTTAGAGCACTTTCCTCAATATTGCAGAGAGCCTCTATCATGCTACATTATATGCAATTGAAGACATATTAGGCATACTAGATGCAAATATGAAGGGTGATGATTCCCCATCAACACTCATTTTTAGGTAGAAGTGTTTGGTTGTTTTGAGCTTGATCTATTATTGGATGTCTTGTAGTTTGATTGCTCTAGGGCACTGTTCATTTCTATTTAACTGCTTTAACTGAAGGATCATGCCTAGAACTTGTTCACTCAAGTGGCTCAAAGCTCGACAGGACGCCTTTGGATCGTCCAAGTTCAATGATTTTGGGCCAAGCTCAACTAGGCAATTTTGTTTAGTTTTTTTTAGTAAATACTTGTTTTTTTAAAAAGGAATAAATATGTTTTTTAGGATACAAAATTACAAAAGAGATTAAAATAATTAATTAATTTCAAGTGTTGGATTAAGTTACTCCCTGAGGTGTCCCAAGAAAGCCTCACCCAGATTAAAATATATAAATATATTATCAATTCTTTTGGTAACTATTTTAAAGATTTATTTCAAATTTTCAATGATTATTTGATAAGTTTAGCTTGGAAAAACGTCTCTTTGAAAAGAAAAAAAAAAATCATTTTGACTTTATAAAAGAAAAGTCGCTAAGGACTAAGGGGTGTGGAGTACACTTTGAAAAAAAGGAAAAGTCGGTAAGGACTAAGGGGTAAACTTTTTTAAAAAAATAAAAAGAAAATTAATAAATTAATATAAATGCACTTATTATTGTCAAGAGTTTTACTGGGGAGTGGGGGCAAGACTCATTGGATCCACAGACCTTAGGCATGGTCTAAAAAGGAATATGCTGGATTCGGCAGGGGTAGAATGGGCAAAATGGAAACGGATGGCCAGCTTGGCCATGTGAAACGAACAAATTGAATAGCTGTTTTTTTTTTTTTTTAATTAATTTTTAAATAATAATTGAAATGCTATTTTTTTTTGAGAAAATTGAAATGCTATTTAGCTAAAAGAATAGGTGATATTTGATTAAAAAAAAAAAAAGTATATCCATATCATGCTTCGTTGTCTATTTCTCAACTTTATTCAGCACAGGGAAAAAAAATTATACAGCACCTATTTTTTTTAAGTTTTTTTTTTAAAAAGTTTCAACTTATGTCTTTCACTCTTAATGATAACTCTTTATTATCAGACGAAGATACCAATCAGTTTTTAGTATAGGCGGAGATTAAACTTTAGGTCTCTTATTCAGCTATTAAAGACTTTATCAGTTGAGTTAATTGGAACTCACGTTTTCTTTTGAGTTTTAGTTACACTCCTAAGTCCAAAGAGTAACATTAATACACAAAATTAATAACAAATTATATATATATATATATATGCAATGACCTGTTTATTACATAGCTATTGCGTGAAACAAAATTATTAATGATCTTAATGAAAGTGCATTTTTACTTTTTTTTTTTTTTTTTTTTGAGGGGGAAGTGCATTTTTAATTATAAAAAAAAAAAAAAAATAGTGCCAATGGGCTAATAGCATGATGTCATACTACTTACTCCATGAGATTAATTAATTATTTGATATCCCTGCTGCAGGCTTACTCACATAGTAAAATAATAATAATAATGGTATAGATTATTATTATTATTATTATTGTCTTCACCTTTCAATTTTATTTTTTTTAATTCTCAAGTTCAATCTTGCCTTTTTCTAAGTTCAAGCTTCCTTTCATGTACGTATGCCATTTTAATAAAAACAAAATAATTGAAGCTTTGGGAATGTGTGTGTTTAGAGAGAGAGCCATGCTAATAAAACCAAAATGAAAATCCGGTGATGAACCTCCATTTCTAATTCTTATGTTTGTATCCTTCCACCTATTGCCGGCGGTTGGACTAACATGGTTATTGGTTAGTTACCACTTCCCACCTTATATTAGTGAGCTTAGTAAGTTGGCATTCACATGCTAATATTCCTCTTCTCTGGCTGCACAATGAGTAAACTTTGATATTTCACCTACATCCTCAACCACCTCCCAAAGGGGAAGAAATATAATAAATTAATATAGTTGAACTTGGAAAATGGTAAACATTATGATCATATATAATCATTTCTCTCACAAATTTGTATATTTTGAATGCAAGTAAGGTCCATATTAGAACATATTAGGATATTTTCATAAATGAGTAGACTGTGGTTTTACAGAATACCATGAACTATTATGGATTTGTAATACTATGAGTAACTGTGGTTTTAAAATTATCATAAAATATTATTATATGTACTCATATATTGGGTTTTCGCTGTGAATGTAGACCATCAAATCGAACCACATTAATTCTTTAGTTTTTTCTTTTTTTCATCATTTTATTTTATTGTTTATATTTTAACAACATAATAGAGGAAGTTTGTTAAGTTCATCCTAGCTAGATTATCACGGTCCTATTATTACCACATGTAATCAAAGATAGACAAATTTAAGACACAACACTGCAAGTCTGCAAAGATGTTGAACACTAATTCT
The DNA here is from genome assembly GCA_023736055.1 of Quercus glauca. Classification (NCBI taxonomy): domain Eukaryota; kingdom Viridiplantae; phylum Streptophyta; class Magnoliopsida; order Fagales; family Fagaceae; genus Quercus; species Quercus glauca. The sequence goes on along the minus strand of CM043315.1, from coordinate 52,696,571 downwards.
TCCAGGCCAAGATATGGGAGATTAAGGGCATTTATTAGTCATTGGTATCCACAACAAAATTTTGTTTAGTGTTTGTTCATCTATGCTTGATGCTACTTGGGAAGTCTTGCTAGCTTGTTATTTTGGAAGCAAACAAATTAGCTTTGTCTTCTGTGAGAGTGCGTTTTTTTTAGCATAGCAGCCGAAAGATCTTGGGCCAAATAATTGTTCTTAGTAGACTGGGCTTGGTTCACCGCAGCTAAAAGACTGTTTAAGAACCAAGTGGTGCACAAAACAAGCTTCCTACAACACAATTAAACTAACAAGCAAAGATGTTTGTATTGATTGACAGTTTAAACGACAAGGAAATGCACAACAATGAAGATATAATGAAACAAAGGGTTAAGGATCCTCTAATCAATGAGAGACATTTTATTAATTTTTCTTTAGTTGTGATTACAATGCTCACTAAGACGTGATACAAGGTTCGACTAAGTTCAAAAATTAGAGACTTTGATAGCTATTCAAGCTACCAAGACTTGCAAAGTTTGAACTTTTTGAATTCGAGTATGTGCTATAGTGGCTGTCTCTGGGATACCAGGAACAGTTCCTCTGTTTTTCTTAAACTTTTACAGAGCTCTCTCCTACGATTCCATGTCTTTTCTAGAAATTCGAAAGAATGGTGATGAATGTCTGGAATCCAAATTGATGAGTCCCTAAATCTGCCCTTTCCTCCTTCTTTTATAGTGCAGTTCTAGGGCTCCGGGGTACCAGTGATTTCTCCCTTTTGCCCCTCAGAGTTCGTGCTGTGTTAGTTTGCTCAAGGGCTGATCGTTTCCTTTTTTCTCATAACTTCTTTCTTTTGGTGCGACCAAGTTGAAAGCCCTATAGCTGTTTTTCTATTTCAAGCTCTGCTCAGGTTGCTGATCTTCAGCCATTTGCCATTTCTTTTACCTTTCCAGCTTTTGGTTGCACTCCATTCTTGTCATTTTCTCGAATAGTTGGAATCCATATACTACTGGGTTGAAAGCTCCCTTCCAGTTGCCTCTTTTATGGTTTTTCCCATTCTAGGGACCTTGGGACACAGTCCCTTCGTTCATGCATGTTTTGCTTTTTGTACTTTCTGATCCCACTGCATGTCTGGTGCATGAGACTTACGTGCTCTTTGTCTTTTATCCGTCCTTTGAATCTGCTTCAATCTTGCACACCCCATGGATCCCCAGACTCTGGCGACCTATGGGATCCCGGCCCAGCTCTTTGGGCTCCTTTTGGTTTATTGATCCTGGTCGGTTGGGCTTTTACTTTATGTATTTTAAATTCTATCCTTCCATGGGTCTTTGGATCCCAATCCTTTAGACCTCCCACCCTTTCCTTCCTTCTTTTTTTTTCTTCATTACGTGATCCCAACCCTTTTTTTTTTTTTTTTCTTTGGGCTCGTTTCCATGAAATTGGTCCAATGTGCTATTTCTTTGGGCCTTAAACTGTGAGCAAATTTCGAACCTCAACATCTTCTATATATGAACTTTGCAGCAGGTGAGGCTTAAATGTGTTTCCACCAACTCAAGAAAACTCTAATCTCTTCCCCCATCAGATTGGTCTTTATCAAATCACATATCAAAGTCCTTATTTTCCTTTATTGGCCCATCTGCTTTGTTCACTGGGAGTAGGGCTGTCCAGTGAACAAAGCTGATATTCCTTCTCTCTGGCTACAATGACCTTGTAAATTAATATATTTGAACTTGGTAAATGGTAAACATTATGATCATATATAATCATTTATCTTATAGATTTGTATATTTTGAATGCAAGTAAGGTCAATATTATAATATATTAGAATATTTCCATAAATAAGTAGACTGTGCTTTTACAGAATACCATGGACTATTAAGGATTTGTAATACCATGAGTCATTGTGGTTTTAAGATTATCGTAAAATATTATTATATGTACTCATATATTGGGTTTTCGCTGTGAATGTAGACTATCAAATCGAACCATATTAATTCTTCAGTTTTTTTTCTTTTTTTCATCATTTTATTTTCTTGTTTATATTTTAACAACATAATAGAGGAAGTTTGTTAAGTTCATCCTACCTAGATTACCACGATCCTATTATTACCATATGTAATCAAGGATAGATAAATTTAAGACACAAAGCAGCAAGTCTGCAAAGATATTGAACACTGATTCTTCCAACCCTAGATATGGGAGATTAAGGGCACTTATTAGTCATTGGTATACACAACAAAATTTTGTTTAGTGATTGTTCATCTATGCTTGATGCTACTTGGGAAGTCTTGCTAGCTTGCTATTTGGGAAGCAAACAAATTAGTTTTGTCTTCTATATATGAACTTTGCAGCAGGGGAGGCTTAAAATGTGTTTCCACCAATTCAAGAAAACTCTAATCTCTTCCCCCGTCAGATTGGTCTTTATCAAATCACATATCAAAGTCCTTATTTTCCTTTATTGGCCCATCAGCTTTGTTCACTGGGAGGGCTAATCAAGCTTCTCAAAACATAGCCCATTGGGCTTCCTTTTCAATCTCCTCTCCCTTCTAAAAAGGTTTTGTCTACTGATGGGATATATGGGCTAACCCTCTTATGACTTATCTTGTTCAATCAAAGATTATTGGCCAAGGAAAAAAAAGATGTCCAAAGTCCAAAGTCCAAAGTCCAAACAGAAACACCCATTTAAATTACACTTTCGAGTTTGAGATCTCTCCCCTCTCAAAACTGTCTTATTGGTTAATGGGCATCCCACATGAAAGCTGCCACTTTGGGAGAGTTTAAATTAACCATAGGAAAATAAGATTTGGACTTCCACAAATAAGCCCATGCCTGTTTCACTTCAATTGAAAATTTGTAGCCTCAAAATTAAAAAAAAAAAAGAAAGAAAAAAAAAAAAAAGAATGTTTTGAGTCACATTTATATCCGGCTTTCTTATTTACGTCTACATTATATATACATTTACTAGACTAGTACAGGATAGGGATTTTTTATTTTATTTTTATACAACATAATTTAAATCTATGACATATGTTCCATAATGTCTAAGTTAAGATTCTTTAACCATCAAAGTTGGGTGAGTACCAAGCATGCCGTGAGGTTCCTGCTAAAGTAAATTCTGATGTAGCTTCGAACTGGACTCCTCCTCCTCCTCATGAGCATTATAAGATTAATGTCGATGGCGCGGTTTTTGCATCTCAGAAGGAGGCCGGTCTGGGCGTTCTTGTTAGAGATGCAGAGGGTAGGGTGGTGGGGGCATGTAGCAAGAAGATTATGGCTCCTCTTGGTGCGGTTGAGATTGAGGCAAAGGCCTTTGAGTTTGGGCTCCATTTCGCAAGGGATCTGCTCATCCAAGACTACATCCTCGAAGGAGACTCGCTGGTATTTGTGAATGCCTTGAAGGAAATTTCGCCTCCCCTCTCCTCAGTGGCTGCTGTTGTGTACAACTCCCTGTCTGCTACTCATGATTTTCATCGGGTGGATTTTTCCCATGTTCGTAAGCAAGGTAATAGGCCAGCCCATTTACTAGCAGAGCATGATGTAATTGTTGCTTCTCAATTTCAATAAAATAAAAGAACTTATGGTCTCCCCATCCCAAAAAAAAAAAAAAAAGTCCAAACTTATGACCCTTTTTGTTATGATTTGAGATGATGTGCTAGATAAATTGTTATTTGAATTAGAAGTGTTTAAATTCAAGTTTAGTGATAGATCTTTATTTGAATAAGATAGCATAGTAGATTAGTATTTTTCTAAAAAAAAAATTGGTTCTTATATTTTAGGATTTGTTGATGAAGCTATTTCTATACCTTGAATGCATTAATAAGAGGCAAGCAGAAAATTAACTAAAAAAATGTCATCTTGAACTATCTATCTTTTATATTCAGTAATTTATCACGGTTCACAAAACTTTTGTTATATTTCTTCCTTTGGAAATGGTTTGTTCATATTCTTAATGTGATATAGTTAACTTCAAAACTAACATCTTGCCTTGACACTCTTACACTGAAAAAAAATAGATCAGTTTGAGTATTTTGGATACCATTTTCTTAAAAATACTAGATGCCTATCAGCACAATCCTAGATTTTTATTTTTTATTTTTAAAAAGGAAAACCTCAAAACAAAGTCTTTGGTTGGTTGAAATAATATCATTTAGAAAAAAAAAAAAAAAAAAATACACAAACCCAACGATCCATTAATACGCATCACAACTGGGGATTGGAAGGTAGCAGCAAACTTTCAAAGTTAGCTGTTAAGAGCCCACTGTCCTAACTCCTAATACATGTGCTGCATTGTCTGCATCAAAATTGGTCTCAATAGAAAGAGTGGTTCTAAAGATCATAAATTATTTTATAATTTGTTTTTGCTACCACTTTAACGTGGCAAATTGTAAGTAGTTGTCTATTACTTACACGTATATAAATCTACTTACCGTTTTTTATACACTACTCATACTTTACCACATTACAGTTATGGTAAAGAAGTTGTGTAATAGTTTGTAAAATTAGATTTTTTCCTATAAAAAGTACAAAGAGTGAAAGATTTTTGATATCTGATTATATACGCCCAATATAATGGATGAAACTTGCCAACTAATATTGATGCCAGAATCTTCTCAATGAAAAAAAAAGAAGGTTTGAATCGTTTGATACCAGGAGATAAAAGGGGGTGGACCATTGATTCTCCTCTTCCTCGTAAATCTTCAAGTTGTCTTGTTGCCTTGCCTCCATGGTTGGTTTCTTTATGGCCTCATACATTAATTTGTAGACAACACAAGTCAACATCTCAAAATCAAACCCCCTCCCTCAATTCTAATAACCATTATAGCCACTCATATATATATATATATATATATATCTATATATCTATATATATATATATATATATAAAACCGAAGCTTTTGAAGCTCTCACAATTTTTCACATCATCACTATTTTCTTTTTCTTTTTATTTTTTATTCTTTTTATTTTAGGTTTTATATCTTATAACAATAATATTGAAAAACGTATACAAACTTGGAGGCCTATTTAAGGGCTCCATAAAACTTGATGGACAAGAAAATATATTCTAAAATAAGCCCTAATTAATACCTAACCATAATAGGAACCAAATTTGACCTAAAAAAACGTTAAAAGAGCCTAAAAACAAGGAAATAAATCACCTAGACCTAAAATAACGTTTTTTGCATAAAAATACCAAAATCTCTTCTCTCCTTAAAACCCTAGCAATTACCATCTCAAAACCCTGAACTCAAAGCGTAGGGTTTGTCTTTTTTTATTTGCTTTCATATGTGCCTGAAATTTTCATTCTATCTTATTGTTTTATTATGTTTAGAATTGATTTTCTTATAAGTATTTGGGTTAATCTCTATATTTTGATAGTGTTTTTATGGGTTTGGTTTTTGAGTTGAAATTCTAATAATTATTTTATATTGTATATGGCAGATGAAGAATCTCTATTTTTTAGAGAAAAATCAAAGCTGCAACCTATGTCTTCCAGCCCAAGGTGTGGAAGCATAAAACCCAACAAAAACTTGGTACTCTCTCTTCTCTGTTTGCAATCTCTACTACTTTTTATTTTTATTTTTTATTTTTAACTTTTGCATTGCTACAAGTGTTGTAGAGGATCCTAAAGAAGTATATGTGAATGATTATCTGTTGTTAGTGCTTAAGACATGATATCTTTCTGGTAAATTGCATATAGGATCTTAGTAAAAACCTATTAATATGCAAAAAGAGAATGAAGATCAAAACTGACATGATATCTTTCTGGTAAATTGCATATAGGATCTTAGTAATAACTAGATTCCACCTTGATGAGTTGTTTGGACATGAAATTTTTCTTTATATCATTTTGATGGTAATTTTATTCTCAAATAACATTTTGCGATGAATATTGTATATTTTATGTTTATTTTGATAAGTTATGATGTTTTTTCATTTTAAATTTTATTTTAAGCAAAGTGAAATATATTCCGTGCATCGCACGGGTTAGCGACTAGTATATATATAAAACCGAAACTTTTGAAACTCTCACAATTTTCCACATCATCACTATTTTCTTTTTATTTTTAATTCTTTTTATTTTAGGTTTTATATCTTATAACAATAATATTGAAAAACGTATACAAACTTGGAGGCCTATTTAAGAGCTCCATAAAACTTGATGGACAAGAAAATATATTCAAAAATAAGCCCTAATTAATACCTAACCATAATAGGAACCAAATTTGACTTAAAAAAATATTAAAAAAGCCTAAAAACAAGGAAATAAATCACCTAGACCTAAAATAACGTTTTTTGCATAAAAATACTAAAATCTCTTCTCTCCTTAAAACCCTAGCAATTACCATCTCAAAACCCTAAACTCAACTTCACTTTAAGATTAAAAAAATAAGAAGGAAAGAGACTCACGTAAAAAAAAAAAAAAAAAATGTAGGTTTTGTCTTTTTTTATTTGCTTTCATATGTGCCTGAAATTTTCATTCTATCTTATTATTTTATTATGTTTAGAATTGATTTTCTTATAAGTATTTGGGTTAATCTCTATATTTTGATAGTGTTTTTATGGGTTTGGTTTTTGGGTTGAAATTCTAATAATGATTTTATATTGTATATGGCAGATGAAGCATCTCTATTTTTTGGAGAAAAATCAAAACTGCAACCTATGTCTTTCAGCTCAAGGTGTGGTAAATTTTTATATGTTCTTGCTTTATTGAGAATTTTTATTTGGGTTCATGTGATTTTTTGTTTTTTTATTAAAGTTTTGATTTTTGGTTGATTAATTATTTGTTTAGATTAATTTCAATTAATTATTTGTTTGGATTCAACGTAAAAGATAATGAAATTAGGTGTTATAAATTTGATAATGTTCCATATTTTGAATTGTTTATATTATTTAGATTCCTGGTAGGACTCTTTCTTCTCTCCTTAAAATCCTAACAATTACCATCTCAAAATTCTAAACTTAACTTCACTTTAAAATTAAAAAAATAAGAAGAAGAGAGACTCAACTTTAAAAAAAAAAAAAAAAAAAAAAACGTAGGTTTTGTCTTTTTTATTTGCTTTCATATGTGCCTAAAATTTTCATTCTATCTTATTATTTTATTATATTTAGAATTTATTTTCTTCTACGTATTTGGGTTAATCTCTATATTTTGATAGTGTTTTTGTGGGGTTTGGTTTTTGGGTTGAAATTTCTAATAATTATTTTATATTGTATACAGCAAATGAAGCATCTTTATTTTTTGGAGAAAAATCAAAACTGCAACCTATGTCTTCCAACCCAAGGTGTGGTGAATTTTTATTTGGTATATTATATATGAATTTTTGGAATTTGAAGGGTTTTGTTTGGTTTTGAAGTAGAATTTGAGGATTCCATAAAATTTGGAAGGTTTAAGTTTTGGGGTTTTTGGTATTTGCGTCTTAGTAGGTTGATCTTAATTCTTTACCTTATATATTTTTTCTTTATTGAGAATTTTTATTTTGGGTTCATGTGATTTTTTGTTTTCTTAATTAAATCTTTGATTTTTGGTTGATTAATTATTTGTTTGGATTAGTTTCAATTAATTATTTGTTTGGAATCAACGTAAAAGATAATGGAATTATGTGTTATAAATTTGATAATGTTCTATGTTTTGAATTATTTATATTGTTATTAATACGACTAAATAAGATTTGTTTTTATCTTTGTAGTTTATATCGGTTTTGAGTGTGTGTATATATATAACTTTTGGGAATTTTGCTTTATTAATTTAAGAATTGTAAATTATTTTGTAGGTTTCAGTAACTATGTACCTGTAGTGAGACATTGACAATATAAGCATATATATATGGTATTAACATTTTATAAAAATCTTTCTTACAACTCAATAACATTCTACGTTAGACAACATTTCTAAACTAATGAAAAGTATAGAAGTTAAATATTTATTCCCATTATATTTTATTTAATTATGACAGATCCATTTTTTTTAAAACACTAACTAGCAAAATGTCTATAATATGCATATTATTAATCCAATTTTCTATTTCTAAATTTCTTAGATTTTATTATATCAATCTTTTTTTCTTTTAAATTCTTGGTGGGCAAATCAGTCTCTCACTAATTCTTTTACCTTAACGTGATGTTGGTTAATTGTCCTTTTATTTAACTATCCCGTGCATCGCACGGGTTAGCGACTAGTTATTCATTATCCAGGATCATTAATCCAGGAGTAAAGCTTCCTCGCAAGGCTTCATTCAACAATTGAACTCATGGCAAATTTTATGTACGATATGTATATGTGTGTGTATAGATATATATAATTTTTTTTTTTTTTTTGAGAAACAAGATTGATTTTTTTAAATCAACAAAAAACTCTATCAGCAAGTACAAGTTGTTGAACATTACTCTTTGCGAACTTAGCCAATTTATCAGCAACAACATTCCCTTGTTGTTTTAGATGTGAGAAAGGGAAGGAAACAAAATTCAAAGCAATAGCTCTGGAATCATCAACAATGCGAACAAAGGAACTTAAACATAGAGAAGCCGAATTAAGAGCCTTTGTCATTGGTACACTAGGTTTTTTAATTAAATTTAAATATATAGTTATAATGGGTGTAATTGCCTCTGAAAAAGATAATACTATTTGTTCTTAAATTACAAAATAAAACTCACTACCATGCACTCTTGGTGTGGTGGTCACTCCATAAGTATAAATGTTTGAGGGGTGTAGGGGGTAAAGGCCGAAGTTCAAATCTCTAGAAGGGAACTTCACACACATATTACACTTAGATTGTGTTAGAGTAGAAATTCTATTTTGTATAAAAAGAAAAAAAAGAAAAAAAAGAAAAAATAAAACTCCCTCCTTTTAAACAATATATTTTATTAATTAAATTCACAATATATTCATGTGGAAAGAACCAACAATATTGAATAGTTTTTCAAATGAAAACTTCTGAAAAAATTAGTGACTTTTCCGGCCATTAAAAGCTGTTCTAAACCCAAAAGTAACATTGGTGGAAGGCTAACAGACAAAAAGGGTTTAGTTTCATTAATATATTTTGTGGCGTTGATCTAATAGTAATATCGTATTTTTTTTCGTAATTATTATTATTATTATTATATTATAAGCTAAATTAGCGACACTTTCAAGAGGGATATTGTCGTTATTTCAACAAAGTTGGAACAACAATTTTGTAAAACCTGGCATTGGTCCAGAAACGCTAGCACAGGATGGATAAGTTGGAAATTGATGGCCAACTGGACCAACATTGGTATCTTAAATTTTGGATTTACCAAATTATCTCTTGACATTGCTATATTTACTTTCAAGCCATTGCTTAGCAAATCAATCACACTTTCAAAACTCATGCCGGAATTAAAAAAAAAAAAAGACTCCACAACCTCATGCCTAATAGTTAATAGTTAAGTCCAATGTCTGCAAATTGAAGTAAAGTTTGGCCCTTCTTGTTTTCTTAAATTACATTAAAATGTCACTGTAGTGTAGTCTACCACAAGCAAAGCATAGGTGTATACTTGCACATCAGTCTTTGCTCAACAGAAGGTCAATGGGGTTGCTTTGAAGTCAAAAAAAGAACAACCAAATCTAGTAAATTGACTGTTTAAGCCCTTTTGGTGCAGTTTTTAACTGGTTCACAATCATATAAATTTGCAGTGAAATGAAAGAAGTGAAACAAGAATTGTAGGTGAAAATTCTTATTGTAATTTCTTGGTACGTCAGGATGAAAGACTACATATATATGAGAAATAGTTAGGTATTTGAAAAGTTCTGAACACCCTTATTAATAAAAAAAGAAAATAAAAAGAAATAAAATTATTGGTGAATTTCCATTAGTTCAATTGATAAATTTTATTGACGTTAAAATAAAAAATCTGAGTTCCAATCTTGCTTACACTAAAGAAAGAAAAAGAAAAAAATCAATTGTTGTCTTTATTTGGTTGTATGAAAGAGTAATTATTATAGAGTTGATATTGCGAGTTTTAAATCTTATCATAATTATCAATATACATAGTAGACTCACATTATTTTTGGGTTTGAATAATTAATTAGTCATTGAACTTGGTAAAAATTTCTTAATTATTATTTGATTTTTTTAAAGGTAAATAATGGTGGAGGGACAGGTAATTTAGGTAAATAAAGAATATTACATTTTTCTTTAAAAAGAAAGTGACACATGGCACAAATTTTGGTTATTGTAGCCTTGGTTCCTACTTTTTATATGTCATTAAAAAATAGAATGGAGGAAATTTAAATGGTTAAGATTAATATAATTAAGAATATGGTTATTGTAGCTTTAATTCCTACTTTTATATGCAATTAAAAAATAAAATAGAGGAAACTTAAATTGTTAAGATTAATATAATTAAGAATATAAATATACTACTTGAAGGGCACAATCACTTTTTATATTCTTGATTGTGTGGGTTATCGAAATTGCATATGCCTTTTGTTGTTTTTTGTTTTATTCAATGGAAAAGCAATTAAATTTGAGCAATAATTTCAGATTTTAAATGAATGGTTTATGGTATAAAATTAAAGAAAAATAATTATATAAATTCATTATCATAAATAATTAATGCAATAGCTATAGATAATAAATACATTTACCTTGTAATTAATTAAAACTTTGATGTAAAAGTAATTATTTAATATTTTAAGTATATAGTGACGTGGTATTCCCTTATCTCATATAATAGTAAGTCATACTAATTAAATTCATAGTAAAATGCGTTATTCGCATAAGAGGTTAAAGCACCACATCACTATATCCCAAAAGTAGAGAATAATTTTCAAATATAACTACAAAGTCTTACTAACTGGGAGCACCGCAACTTAGTTCGAAAGCCTTTTTAATTGTTACATTTTGACTCCATCCTGTTTGAATTTAAATAAAATCGTTACAAATATTTTGGATGAAACTCTTAACGATTTTATTTTATCCCAACTTTTATGAAGTCAAATGTAATAATTGAAAGTTTGTGAAGCAAATTATAACAAAGTCAACTCACACTAAGTGTGTGTTTAGGAAGTGATGAAAGCTTAAACTTATCAAAGTTTATAGTTTATTTTTACTACTATTTATAAATTTTATTACATTTTTTTTGTACTATTTATAAGTCTATCTTCTATTTATTTATTTTTCTTGGTAACAAACTAACAGCAACAAAGTCAGCTGCAGTACTCTGTACTCACAAGTCACAGCAAGTCACTAGTTATAACTTTTATAATTATGAGTTCATCAAAAACTTTTATAACCATCAAGTCAATCTAAAGTGGTGCTGTGGTGGTAAGATTGTAATTCATCAGAAATCAAGGGTCAAACAATTAACATACATTACTCACTAAAAAAAATACAACTAACAAAAATTAAAGTACACTAATTTTCCTTCACACTTGAGGAGGGAAAGAAACAGGGTGTGTGAGAGAGAGAAAGGGTTTCCTTTCTTTGTATATAGCAATATATTGCCTCCTCTTTCTCTCCCATACTCTTTGAAAAAAAAAAACCACCTTCTTCTCTTGCTCTCTCTCTCCCTTTGGAGCTCCCAAACCACTCATTCTTTCAAATCCAAGAATGGGTGATGAGAAGAAAGCCAAGCCCATTGGTGTGTGGCCAACAGTGAAGCCTTTTGTTAATGGTGGAACTTCTGGTATGCTCGCCACCTGTGTCATCCAACCCATCGATATGATCAAGGTGCGTCCTTTTCATGTTTAGATCAATACCCATGTTTCTGTTTCTCTGTTTTCATTGACACCCTTCAAAAAAAATTTGATCTTTTTGTGCTGCATATTTGTTTTCTCCGATGGGTTTTAGATCTGTGATTTAAAGGGATTTTTTTGATTTGCTCAATCGTGTAGTATGGTTTAATAACTTTAATGGGTACTAATTTATGTTTGGTATGTTATTGTTTCTCGTTCTTGGATTGGTATAGGTGAGGATTCAATTGGGTCAGGGATCAGCAGGGTCGGTAGCAAGGAACATGCTTAAGGAGGAGGGCTTTGGTGCCTTTTACAAGGTTTGGTTCTGCAAACTAATAAAAAGTTTGGATTTTTATATAATATGATTTGTTTATCTCATGTATAAAGACATGTATGTGTTTTGAAGCATTGAACTTGGTTTTTGTTATTCAAGATCTGTATTAAAAAATGGGTCCTTACAATGACTTAGTTGAGGATTTAGGTTTATCATACAGTGTGTACATTAGGGTGAAGAATGAGTTGGGTCATAAATCAATAAGATATCCTCATTATTTTTCAAATGAGCTATAAGGTGTGGATTGTGTTAAGAATTTTCCCGTTGTTTAATTAGTGTATGAATTTATGTAGAGGGTGCTTGTTTAAATGTCAGAATAAGAGGATAATGAAGGGTTACATGCTTATTGGTTTAATTTAATTTGGCCGTAATTATTGTGATTTGTTTGATTCAAATTGTACCTATGTGTTGTGTCTTGATATTTGGTCCCTCCCTCCCCTGTCTGGGAACGCACACATTGCACACAAAAAAGCACATGAGTTGGTCTAATTGCATTATTTTGAGCAGGGGCTATCTGCTGGACTACTCAGACAAGCAACATATACCACAGCACGACTTGGATCATTCAAGTAAGTTTTTGGCAGCATTGTCTATTTAACTTAAAAAACATCTTACCAACTTAAGTATTACCTAATTCTTGTTAAAAGATAAAAAATTCATAGGGTACTTGGTTTTTTTGAACATTTGGTTTTGTGAATCTAGATCTTTTCAAGTGGGTTCAACTTTTAAAATCACACCTAAATTATTTATTTTGGCAGTGAGCTCTAGTTCAAATGATACCTCCTCCCCTTGCAAGAGCAAGGTAGAGGGTGAGGTCATGGGCTCAAGCCTTAGACTCCTAGTGGGTGGATGTAATACTTAAAAATAAAACAAAAAACTTTTTATTATATACTATTACCATTTTCATGTATCCAACTGGTTGCCTTTATTTTCCTTAGGATTTTGACAAACAAAGCAATTGAAGCCAATGATGGAAAGCCACTACCTCTTTATCAGAAAGCTTTGTGCGGGCTTACTGCTGGTGCTATTGGAGCATGTGTTGGTAGTCCAGCAGATCTAGCACTTATCCGTATGCAGGCTGATGCCACTTTGCCAGAAGCCCAGAAACGGCATTACAAAAATGCCTTCCATGCACTCTCTCGCATTGTTAAGGATGAGGGAGTTTTGGCACTCTGGAAAGGTGCTGGACCTACTGTAGTGAGAGCAATGGCACTGAACATGGGAATGCTTGCCTCTTATGATCAAAGTGTTGAGCTTTTCAAGGATAATCTTGGTTTTGGTGAAGGTGCTACAGTGATAGGTAAGATTCTTTGCAAGAAGTATAGATATTGGTTCATGTTAAAAAGTTTAGTATTACTATTTGGCATGAGTTTGGCAGCAGACTGCTTTATAGTTTAATTTAGTCTATAATAGTATTATGGACTGTTTATTTTAACAAATTCTTTTTCTTCAGGAGGTAAATATACGACATTGTAAAAGATTTGGGGTTCAAATGTTAGCAAGAGTTTTGTTTAACCTTAGGAAAGATTTTTGTAGCAGATTTATTCTTTGCATTAATTTAGCATTCTTCCTTGATAGAGAGCTCTTGTATATGAAGGCTTGGGTTTGAACATATATTTTATATTTTGAATTGAGTTAAAATGGAACCATGGGAGTTCATGTTGGATATATGTTTGTATTCTCTCTCTAACGGCCTGTGTGTATGTGAGTTTGTGTGGGGGGGGGGGGGGGGGGGGAGTCTTATGTTGCATTGCATTTGCTTGTTAAATGGCTTTCCATTTTCCTTTTGGCTAATAAAGATGATTATTATCATGCAGCAAAGACAAGTTGTTTCCATTTCACCTCTCTTCCAAGTAGGAATGGATCTTGGAGATCTTTTAGGGGGCAGGTGTGGGGGCACTAATGGAATAAGCTTGTTTTGTTGCTATTTAATTTGTCAAAGCTGGGGAAAGGGCAGGGGCGGGGGGTAGGGGCGGGGTTGTTGTGGTGAGAACTTAGATCTAGTGTTGGAGAAGGGTTTAAGAAGAAATTCCAACAACCATTTAAGGCAAGAAAAAGATAATAGGATTGAAGTTGGAACAATCACATATCAATTTCTAAGCTCAAAGAGCTCTAGAAATATTCAAATAGTAACCCTAGAATCCTAGCCCTTCATCTTACATAAAACAATAAAATCCTAACCATCCAACTTCATTAAAGGTCACATGCTAGTCACATGACTTTTTAGAATACTAAAGACATAATAATAAATAAAATATTACTTTAATTGGTAGTATTGACATTCATTTTTTGGGACTGTCACACATAGTAGGCAAAGGTAGGCAACACTTTTGAAGGTGCCTTTAGTGAGGAGCTCGCCTTAAACCATGTAAATGGCACTAAGGTGAGAGCCATGCCTTTTTTTTTTGGTCCCTCTTAATACGCAAAAACCACAGTGAACTTCAGTTGGGTATTATGAGTATTCAGCCTATGATTTTTGAGGTTCCTAGGCGAAGATGTATATGCATCCAGGGAGCCTTCTAGATGCTGTGTGTGTGTGTGTGTGTGTAGTAAAAAGTAAGCAAAGAATAAATCATTTGCTCTGTCTTCTACTAAGGAGTGTGCAAATAGGAGTTTTGATTTAGTCCAATTCAAACTCTATTTCAACAAGTATTTTGCTTTCATTAGTTGTGAAAAAAAGGCATTGGCTTTCATTCCCAGAAAATATATATCTTGTCTTTGTTTTGATAAATGCCTTATAATCTTTTTTTTTCTCCTCAGGTGCTAGTACCATTTCAGGGTTCTTTGCTGCAGCTTGCAGTTTGCCATTTGATTATGTCAAAACCCAGATTCAGAAGATGCAACCTGATGCTGAGGGGAAGCTTCCTTACTCTGGCTCTTTAGATTGTGCGCTCAAAACCCTGAAAAGTGGAGGACCTTTTAAATTTTACACTGGATTTCCAGTATATTGTGTTAGAATTGCCCCCCATGTCATGGTACTCTCTCTCTCTTTTTCTTTCTATGTGTGTGCATTTACATATTGGTGTTGAGTTTTATACTCAGAAGTTTTTTTTTGGGTCCTGGCATGCTACTGAACCATTTGCTGAAAATTTACTTTCCCTTGATTGTCCGCTGTTCTTGGATTGTTTTTCATGTATTTTCTGATTTTTGGATGTTTGTTTTTTTATGCAGATGACATGGATTTTCCTCAACCAGATTCAAAAGCTGGAGAAAAGTGTTGGTTTATAGTTTTTCTGCAGGGATGGGGATTTCTGTACTGGTGAAGCTTTAATAATGTTATTTTTCACTGTCTTGTAGTTTTTGCTGATTTGACAGATTCACACCCTCAAAGTAAAACCATTTATTCAGATAATTTCATTGCGGTTGAAGTAGGGATCTACAATTTTCTAAGTTGTATTAGTTATTTTTAGGGTGCTATTGAAACAGAGGATATTACTACCCTTTTGAACCTGGAGAGTCTCTCATGCGGATATTCTTGAGGAGAAATGTCTTAATAAAACGAATTTTTGTACTCTGTGAACAGTTATTTGCGGCGAGTTTTGTATTTTGCTTCCATATGATCTTAAGAAAATTTTCTTACAACCAAGCGATGATGAATGGAATATGAATTTCTACGTTCTGTTCTTCATTTTTCTCTTTGGTTTGGTGGCATGTGGATGTGGTTGAAAGCTCATTGCATAAATAAGATCCATAAGTGCACATGGTGATGGTGGTAGATAAAACCCCAATTTTGTTTTCTGCATTTTCTTATCTATTTATTACAGCATTTACATGATTCAATGAATGAATGGCAAGAGCTGGGGGATCCTTCTGGTAGGGACGGATTAGTTTTTGGTAATTGCTGGTGTTATTTATTTATTATGTCATTTTTGTCAGGACCCTTCATAGCCTTTTATGCCATGAGTTTTTAAGAGAATTATCAACAAGTCTACTAAATTTTTGGATCAAAATAGGATTTTGATAATTTGTGGGCAAAAAATATTATCTAAGAATTGGTGAATATTGATATTGTCATGGCCATTGGTTTTGGATATTGTAGATAATATTCAATAGATTTATCACTTCTTGTTTTTTCTTTTTAATGTGTGATAGATTTTGCAAAGGACAAACAATGGGCGTTTCAATTGTTATTAGATGTTCATCATATTTATATGACGAGGGATTGGATTGGAACGGATAGGAGGCTTCCATTTAATTTTGAAAGAAAGAGTTTTAAGTCAGTATAGGCACAAAGGTTGAAATGGAAGTATAAAAGTTTTGGAACAAAAACAACTTATGGAATTACTTCAAGTTCAATATATTAAAGGAGTAGTTATTATGTATATGCTTAATGACCAGTTTGGATGGAGGGAGAGTAGAGTAGGACTAGTCGGAAATTAGACAAATTCTCGGCTAATTTTACTCTACTCTCCCTCCGTCCAAATTAGCCATAAGTAGCAGCCTCAAAATTCATCTCTTTCAAAATGTGAATGCACCTGAGTTGCAGGCCATTATTTGCATAATAATGTCATAAAATAAAACCTTGTCTGTAAAACCAATAAACAGAAAAATGCAGTGAATGGCTTTAGAAGTTGACACCTCTAGTCCTCCAATAAGGTGATATGTGAGATTGCAGGTTGAAGTCTCTGAGTTAATTATTGCCTGCTTAGAAAAGAAAAAAGGAACCTACTTGGCAGAAAATGCCATTGAGGGTTATTGTTAATGATGTATGGGATTTTGGTCTGATTAAAGATGGAATGGTGCAATGCGGGTTCAAAAACCCAGGGCAACAGAAATTGTTTCCATAGTCCATTTATCTGAGTCTCAGGCCAGCTCCAATCCTAGAGTCCTGTAAAAATCCTGGCTACATTTTTTGGAGGAGAATGACAATAGAGTTTATGCATTGTGCCTATATGAAAGGGGTTTCGGCTCCTCGAAGTACTAATGGGATAGACCTTCAGTTGGCTGGTTCAAGCTTAATACTGATGAATCTGCCTTGGGTTATCTTGGATTGGTTTGTAGTGGCAGGGTTATTGGAGATGATGTGGGTAATTGGATCCAAGGTTGTTCTACAAATACTGGGTTGACTTAACTTCCTCACTAAGTTCTGGGCTCTTAGAAATGAGTTATTGCCTTGCAAAAACCTTTAGAGTTCAGCTGTTAGAAACTGAATTGGATGCTAAAGCTGTTGTAGATTTTGTTTATAGTGTGAAGGACACTAGTGGTCCTATCTCTTCTCTTCTTGATGATTGCAGGCTATTTGTTTCCCAAATTTTCCGTTGGAGACCGTCTCAATGTTTCTGGGAGGCAAATCGTCGTGATGATGTCTTATTAGCAAAAATTGGAGCCTCCCAAATTACTAATTTTGTGTCCTTTAGTGCTCCTCCGCCCCAGTTGGCTGGTGTTTTTCATTTTGACTTATATGAATTGTATTCTAACAGCTTTGTCCGGAGTCCTTGTTGCTCCCCTAGCATTTTTTTTTTTTTTTGAGATAGCAAATTAATAACTGGGGGCCATTTTTTTACTGTGGAACATTTCAAACCTAGGGTGAATTGGTGGTGCAAATTGTTTATTGTCAAGACTTTCAGGTGCAAAGTTGTTGCTTATATGGGACATGCTTATAAGCATGGCCATCCAAGCCTTAATGAACTCTAAATAAAATGTGCTATGTTCCTCCATGTAAACGGCAGGCTACACAAAAAATCTAAACCATCAGCATAATATTGATCCATTATTAAGGATATAACAATTTGAGTCAGTTGTTGCGATATTATGATTGAGAATGATGTCTTTGAGTCCCATCACAAAATTCGAGTATTCACTAACCTGATGTTGCATCATTTACACATAAAGCAAGTCAATACCCACATGTACAGGTTTTTTTGTTTTGTTTTTGTTTTTGTTGTTGACTTCTTGTTGTGAATAGAATACAATTTAAGACAATGGAGTTTTACACCCCCTTCTTAAAAAAAATAAAAAAAATCAAAGGAATTTTATACCCACACTAGATATTCCTTAGGTCTACCAAATTATGCTCAAATTGTTATCAATTCCAAGGACAATTTGCAAAATCTTACTAAAATATGAATGAAGTGGTCCAATTTTGAGACAAGTTTATAGCTATTTTACAGTACACCAAGTTCTTATGGGGAGAAATGGAACACATTCATATACTGCATCGTATTATACAACCTTTTCTTGTTGGGAAATTTAGACCCCAGTTGATAAAATTAACAAGTTTTAAACCCAAGTTGTTAATTAGATTTATTATCAATAAAACTTGTTAAAACAAACAAACATCAATATCATGTCAAAATAATATACAGCGGAAAAATAAATAAGACAAGATATGATGACCTAGGAAAACCAATGAAACCAACCAGTTTCACAGTAAAAAACTTGGGGGGAAACCTTCCCGAAAAGCAATCCACTATAGAAAAGAGAAGTTTCAGATCTAGTACAAAACTTTTGTCCCTAGACTTTACAATCCTTGTAAATGAACTCACTGTAGAAACTTTCTACCGCTTCAGAACTTTTGAACTCTTCAATATATGAATGCCACCCTTTTATTGATGCACGAATCCCAAGTACATGACTAATCAATTGCGTGGATCCCAGTACGCGACTTCAATCACCAACTAGAAGAAGATGTTGGCTGCAAAGTTCTTCACTTCATTAAGAATGAAGATCAAGAAGTACTTGGTTACAAAACCCTAAGGCGCAAAGACGCAGTAGCTTCTTTTAGAGAGAAAAAGGCATCGATCACCTTTTGAATATGTTCTCCTTGTATTCTCTTATTCTCTTATGTGACGGCTTCTAAAATAAGCCTTATATAGGTCTAGGGTTGTGAGAAAAAAAAACCCTACACAAATACAAAAGCCTGACCCAAAAATCAGATCTGAAATTTCTAAATTCCGTAACCTCGATCGATCGGGAGGTGTCGAGATTTAAATCTCGATAGATACAGCTATCGAGGAGGTGTCGAGGAGACAGAAGATTTCTCGATCGATCCACCAGTTGTCGAGAAGGTGTCGAGATTGCGATAAGAAAACACCTTAAGATCTCGATAGATAGCTAGCTGTAGGGGAGGTGTCGGGCAGCTGTCGAGCTATGTGTCCACAGGTGTCGAGCTATCTGTCCAGCTTTAATGAACACCTTTTCTTCACTTGTATCTTGATCCAATCTTCATGGTTTTAATACTAGACTTGAACAACATGATCCTTAAAGTATTAAACATATCCTAGATCTACCCAAATACAAGAAAAGTGCGTTTTGTCAAAAGATTAGCTAACTACACAAAATATGTCCTTAACAATCTCCCCCTTTGGCAATCCGTGACAAAATCACAACAAACAAATGAACATATGAGAGAAGTCATAAATCACTCAACTCATATTCACTTGTTGAATATAATAAAATCTATCATAACACAAACTCTTGAAAAACTTTGCAAGAAGAGAGTTTATGGCAAGTAGACTTTGACAACCTGTATTTCTGAAACACTTAAAACAAAACTCATCAAGGCATTTTGTGTGAAACAGAAATAATAGATTGCATACAAGTAAAGAAACATGTGTATAAAGATAGAAAAGAAACAACACATGTAGAGATAGGTGAAAGAAACATACATTAACATATAAAGAAGATAAGCACAATGTATGTAAACATGGTCACAAGACCCAATGTACAAGAAAAAGGAAGTAAACACTCCCCCTAACAAAATGAAACACATCTCCCCCTTACAGAGGCATGTATTTCTCCCCCTAACTTGTAGAAACCACAAAGTCTCCACAATTTCTCCCCCTTTTTGTCATGATTGAAAAAGGGTATAGGAAGCTAGAAAGCTTCACCCGAGAAACATAAAAATGATCAAGGATGATTGTGGGGGCACAAGAAATCCATATAAATGCATGAATGTAATGAAACAAAATGCTATGGATGACAAAAGAAAGATGCAAAACACACACACACACACACACTAAACAAGTCTAACCAATTTTATATTTCAAAAATAAGTCAAGACAGTTTAGTGAGTATACATAAGTACATGTAAACCTAGTGATGGCCAAATCACATTGTACCTGTACATGTATCAAAAGTAGTAAAGAATATTGCGTGTTGTGTGTGAAAAACATTGCAAGATTGCATAAGTGTACACATGTTATGACGATTTGAGATATGAGAAAATCACTTTAACTCACACACAATCATAACTGTTTGATGGGGACTATCACCTTCAAGGTACATCCTATAACTCCACATCTCCTAGAATACACGCTTGCAATCATTTTTAAAGCATTTTTAATCTTTTTGCTTTTTATTTTCTTTGCATATTTTCTTTTTAAGCATATCATGCATGGGCATATAAGAGAGAGAAAAGAAATACCCATTTGATATTTGACATTCCAATTTTGCTATGCCGAAGCACACAAATGTCATTGACATCACATTTTTGCTATGCTGAAGCATACAAATGTCATTAATGATTGGCGAGCAACAGTGGTGAGATGGTTATTTATGCCTTTCTCTTAGAATTTTCTAGTCCTACCCGTCAAAAAGAGTGATATGAGTGTTAAGTTTAAGAGATCACTTAATCTTACTCATCACAAACAAGAGCCACAAAACTTACTTGCTTAGTTGTGCATAGGGATGTTCATCTAAGTTACAAAAGATACAAAATTTAGAAAATTTTGTTTTATTGGCCATCCAAGGTACACAAGTACCAAAGTACACAAAACACACACTGTTTTTGTATTTTTCTAATTTTTCAATTTTTATTTGAAAAACAAAAATAAGCAAAACTGAAAATAACCACATAAAATATGTTAAGCAGAAAGAATGATGCATATGCATGAATGCATGATAGAAGGGTGCAGATACAAGAAAGCATGATTCCAAAAACAGATAAGAAATCAAGCAAAGAGAGTCCAGCTTTAGATAGACAGAATTAAAGCAGAGGATAAACAGAAAAGACAATTAAGTCTTAGAATCCTTTATCACCCACACAGCACGAGTCTTTAGCTGTGAAGATGAAAAGGCACGTGTCCTAGTATGACTACTACAGGACATAGAGGAATTAGAATTCCCCTGAAATTGAGTCAAAAAGCTCAAAGTTTTTAATAACTCACCAAGAATAGGTACAGAGCCTTTAGACAAACGATGAGACCTATTGGACACTCGTTTATGAGGAAACAATTTGAAACAATTAGGACGAGTGTGACCGGAAGCACCACAATGGTGACAAACATGAGTAGTTTTCAAACTACTATGCTTCCAAGAAGAATGTCTAACCTTAGAGGTTGACAAAGGCCTTAACTTAGGACAGTTTGGCCTAATATGACCAACAATATGACAATGATGACAAGTGGGGACAAATTCAGAATTTTTTTTTCAACCTAGGAGGAGTTTTAGATATAGGTTTAGAAACTTCAGCGTTAACATCAGAATTTTTACCTTTGTCTATCCTAGCAATATTAGCCTTCAACTCTTCATTATTCCTTTTAAATGGGGGAATATAAAAATTTTTTTCTTTTGAGTTAGGCTCAACAATAAGTTTTGCACTAGTTAATTTTTCAACTTCAATTTTAAATTCAACTAGTTGCTCTTCCAAACTATTAATTGTCCACCTGAGATGAAATTTGATTTTTAAAATTTTTATTCAAATTATTGGTTTCATCCAATTTTGCAATCAAATCATCTTTTTCAAGTTTGACCTTTTTAAATTTAGCTTTTAATTTTGTAGAACATTCAAGAGATTTCATACAAAAATTATAAAGCTTACAATAGGCATCTTGAATATCATCATCATCATTCAACACAAGATCATGCACATCAAAACAATCAAGAGAATCCATGACAACGGGGGTCAACGGATCACACTCAGGAAATTAATCCAATCAAAGTGAACCCGCTTTGATACCACTTGTTGGAAAATTTAGACCCCAGTTGATAGAATTAACAAGTTTTAAACCCAAGTTGTTAATTAGATTTATTATCAATAAAACTTATTAAAACAAACAAACATCAATATCATGTCAAAATAATATGCAGCGAAAAAATAAATAAGACAAGATATGATGACTTAGGAAAACCAATGAAACCAACCAGTTTCACTAATAAAAAACCTGGGGGAAACCTTCCCGAAAAGCAATCCACTATAGAAAAGAGAAGTTTCAGATCTAGTACAAAACTTTTGTCCCTAGATTCTACAATCCCCGTAGATGAACTCACAGCAGAAACCTTCTACCGCTTCAGAACTTCAGAACTCTTCAATATATGAATCAAGGAAGTCAATACCGTACCGGTTTGGCCACCGGTACGATATATTTCGGATACCGGTCAATACCGGTGTACCGTTTCGGGTTTACCGCTATTTTATATATTTAATATATGTATATACCCACACATACACACACATTCACACAAAATCTCTATTTATCATTAAAACATTACCTCAACAAGAACATTCTTACCATAAAACACTACTTCAATTAAGAACAAATTATCCATAGTTTTAAACTTTAGCATCAACTACAAAAAGAAAAAAACAAAATATAAAAAACAGTAAACTTAATTGTTCATTGAGTGCAAAGAAAACAAATAATACAAAAAATTAACACTAACTACATAGGATCATCTACTCCCATCCTTCAAAAGGATCTACATCAGGACCATAATATATATGAGTATTAGAATCTGTCAACACAACATCATCGTCACCATCATCCTCATCAAGAACAACAACATCATCATCATCATCATTATCTTCCAAAGTCATTGTTGCTAATGGTTCTTCAATGCTAGCCCAATTCACATCTTCCTCAGTTAGCAACAAAAATTCAGATTCCTCAGCTACCCAATCCTCCATTAAATCAATATTATCAAGGCTTATAGGATCCAAGTAATCCTTTGTCCTTCTAATGTTCCTACCAAAATCAATATCATACATTGGTGACATTTTCTAATCATTCAAAATAAAAATTGAATATATTTAAAAACATACCTTTCTCGTAACAATAGATTATAACGAACATACACCAAGTCATTCAAACGTTTATGCTCAAGCCTATTTCTCCTCTTGGAATGGACAAACTCAAATGTGCTCCAAGCTCTTTCACAACCAGTTGCACTACAACACTGACTTAGCACTCGAATTGCAAACTTTTGTAACTCTGGAGTGTCATTTCCAAATTGCTCCCACCAAGCAACTTCCAAAAACAAAGAAAGTATTAATTTAGTACAAAGCAAATAACAAACTTTCAAATGAAATATATATATGTATGTATAGATGCATATAGTATACCTGGACTTAGTTTTTCACGTTGGCGAATTGCCATAGGCATTCCAAAGTCACCTAAAAACTTTTTGTATGCTTCAATTTGAGAACTAAGAATGTCTTGCTCATCAGGATCAGAAACCAACCTTGTAATGGTACTAAGTAGGCCTTTTGTAACTTCTTTTTGCTTCTTGAATGAAGGCCTAAAGAAGATTCCAGGGTTGAGATAACAACCTGCTGCATGTAATGGACTATGGAGTTGTTTATCCCATCTAGCATCTATGACACTAGTAAATGGTATATATGCAGAAATTTTATTCTTCAACCTTGCTTTTATATTCTCCTTTGCTTTATCCATTGCTTCATACAAGTATCCCATTGATGGTTTTTCATCCCCATCTACAAGACGTAGTACTCTAACCAAAGGCTCACTAATCTTTACTATTTGTTGACATTGTAACCAAAAGTCTTTATCTTCCAAAACAATTGCAGCCACCTCCTTTCCTATGACATCTCTAGCATGTCGAGATTCAACCCATTGATCACAAGTAAACATTTGCCTAAGTTCTTTCTTGAACTTAGTCAAGCATTGAAGACTTAAAAACTCAGTTGCAAACCTTGTGATGGCTGGACGAATCAAATCCCTACCATTAGTGAACTCACTTCTCATCAAAGATAAAATCTTGCCATGGTTGTATATAAATTTGGTAATCTTTTTAGCCTTCTGAATGGTCTCATCAATGATAGGAAAATATCTTTTATCTGAAAAATTTTCCAACATCAAATCAATGCAGTGGGCTGCACAAGGAGACCAATAGAATGACCCATATTTCTGCATTAGCTTCTTTCCTGCAGACTTGTAAGAAGAATCATTATCTGTAATGAACTGCACAATGTGCTCAGCCCCAACTTCTTGAACAACTTTATCAAACAACTTAAACAATGTATCTGCATCCTTTGTTAGGCCTGACACATCAAGGGATTTAAGAAACATGGTACCTCTTGGACAATACACTAAAAAATTAATGATTGGAGCTTTCTTTTGATTTGTCCACCCATCTGACATTATTGAACACCCATAGACTTTCCAATCATTTTTCACATCTAAGAGATAATCATTCATCTCACCTACATGTTTTTGTAATAAAGGCCCCCTCAAGTCATGATAAGAAGGTCCCTTAAAACCAGGCCCTATAGCTGCTACACCATCTAAAGCTTCTTGATAATACACAGAGCGAGCAGCATGGAAAGGTATATTAGCATGGTACCACCATCTTGCAAAATTCATTCTTGCCTTCTCAACCATTTGCTTTGTGGCCAAAGAAGATTTTATGGATGGTTGAGAACCGGGAGTTGTTCTTGGAGCAAAAAAAGATTTAATGTTTGACTTTTCTCCAATTTTTTCTTTCCCTTTGGTGTTATAATTACTAACTGATGAATGACTCTTTGAACCCCCTCTCTCATTATCATTATCACCTTCATCATGATTATGATCATCATCCTCCTCTACATCATAGGGATTTGCAATTGCATTATTCATTCTTCTCTTTTTCTGTTTACTTTTCTTTAAATCTTCAATCAATTGTTTCATTTGCCATTTTACATCTTCAGGTACTTTTTTACATGCTTCAACATCACCCGGAATCCCAGCTAAATGATACTTGAGCCTAGTAATTCCTCCCCCCCTTATCATTTTAGAACAAAAAACACACTGAGTGTTATTTCTTGCATCCGGCACAGCACGGCCATAAGCCCATGCCGGATCCTCGGATCTTACAACCGGGCCAGATGCTACACGTGACTGATTTTCAGTCATAATTCACACTGCATATATACATCAATTATTTGTTAATAACTCTAAGTTACCTTTTTATTAATAGTCATACTAAGTTGTAAATTACTAACCCAATATTTCAAGCTAACCAAAATCAAGAATGAAACAACAATATATATCAAGTATCAACACAATAATCAATTTTTCTATCAATTCATAAAAAAATTAAAGTAATCAATTTGTTAATATAATTACACACAGAAAAATTAAGACAAATATAATTACACATTCCACATAAAATATAAATTACACACAGAAAAATTAGAGAGAAATATTAAAATTAGAGAAACAGATTTTGCAGCACAAAATTAAGACAAATTTTACCTGAGATTGAATGGCCGAGAGAGTGAGACCCGTGAGAGTGAGAAACAGAGCAGCCGAGAGAGTGAGAGACAGTGAGAGTCAAACACAGAGCAGCTGAAAGAGAGAGTGGCCGAGAGAGTGAGAGCAGAGCAGCTGAAACTGAAAGTCTGAAGCTTGGAAGAGAGCGTGACAGAGAAAGAAAGAAGAACTGAAAGAGGGCTGTGCGGGTAGTGTTAGGACTTAGGGTTAGAAACTCAGAATTAGGATCAATGAAATTACAATCTTGCCCTTGAAAGTGTCAAAAAAAAAAAAAAGAACGTTTTCTCTGTTTCGGCCCGGTATTCATTTACCGGCCGGAACACCCGGAATTCGCCGGTACGTCCGGTACAAGGCCGGTACGTCCGGTATTAAACCCGGTATGAAATAAGGGGGGTAAGTGTACCGGATGGCCGGCAGTTACGGTATTTACCGGCCGTACCGGCCGGTACGGTACGAGATCCTCTCCACTGATATGAATGCCACCCTTTTATTGATGCACGAATTCCAAGTATGTTACTAACCAATTGTGCGGATCCCAGTACGCGACTTCAATCACCAACTAGAAGAAGATGTTGGCTGCAAAGTTCTTCACTTCATTAAGAATGAAGATCAAGAAGCACTTGGTTACAAAACCCTAAGGCGCAAAGACGCAGTAGCTTCTTTTAGAGAGAATAAGGCATCGATCACCTTTTGAATATGTTCTCCTTGTATTCTTTTATTCTCTTATATGACGGCTTCTAAAATAAGTCTTATATAGGTCTAGGGTTGTGAGAAAAGAAACCCTACACAAATACAAAAGCCTGGCCCAAAAATCAGATCTGAAATTTCTGAATTCCGTAACCTCGATAGATACCTCGATCGATCGGGAGGTGTCGAGATTTAAATCTCGATAGATACAGCTATCGAGGAGGTGTCGAGAAGGTGTCGAGGAGACAGAAGATTTCTCGATCGATCCACCAGCTGTCGAGAAGGTGTCGAGATTGCGATAAGAAAACACCTTAAGATCTCGATAGATAGCTAGCTGTCGGGGAGGTGTCGGGCAGCTGTTGAGCTATCTGTCCACAGGTGTCGAGCTATCTATCCAGCTTTAATGAACACCTTTTCTTCACTTGTATCTTGGTCCAATCTTTATGGCTTTAATACTAGACTTGAACAACATGTTCCTTAAAGTATTAAACATATCATAGATCTACCCAAATACAAGTAAAGTGCGTTTTGTCAAAGGATTAGCCAACTACACAAAATATGTCCTTAACATTTCTAATTGATGATTAGTCAAGAATATTGTTTCTTTGGATTTAAAAAAAAATGATTTTATATATATAAAGAAAAGATTGCCAATTTAATTAATTCTTAATGAGATACATCCTGCTCAAGAATACATTCCAGGCCATTGGGTGCCTCCTCAATCCAAACCATCTCAGACTGAAAGTTCTGTTGGCAATGTGTTTTTACACTCAGCCCACATTAGAACTTTCACATTTTTCAAAATCATAAATAATAGGCACAAGGTAAAGAGGTGACTTCCTAGAAATTGAAACACCAACATTCTCTTCCAAGCTAATATCTTCCCTCTTCATCCCATTCAGCACTTCCCAATCAAAACGGTACAAAAGGTTTGCCAATGTAACCATGACAGTAGTAGATCCCATTGTAATTCCAGGACACATCCTCCTACCAGACCCAAATGGTATGAGTTCAAAATTGTGACCCATAAAGTCGATGACATTGTCCTCAAACCTCTCAGGATAAAACACATTTGGATTCTTCCAACTGTTTGGATCTCTCCCAATAGCCCAAGCATTAATCAAGATTCTTGTTTTTGGGTTAATGTCTTAACCACGTACCTTAAAAAGTGACATTGCCTCACGAGGAAGTAAAGCAGTTGGAGGGTGCAACCGTAGAGTTTCCTTCACCACCATTTTCAAGTACCCAAGCTTTTCTAACTCACTTTCATCAACGTTTGGCTTCCTTCCAACACAACTTCTAATTTCTGTTTGGACTTTCTTCATCACTTGGATTTTTAACAAGCTCTCTTATTGCCCACACAATAGCAACATAAATTGTCTGTTCCACCGAGAAGAATGTCCTATATATACAAACACATAAAAACACAAATTTCTGAATTAGATTTGCATGGCATATGCAAATACACTTTTTCTTTGAATATCAAAGGACAAGATAGAAAAAAAGTGTTGGGAATAGAAAAATTTAGGTTAAAATGCAAATTGCATTCAATGAAGTCTTATAATTTTACTTTAGTTCAATTATGTTCTCTAACTTTCAAAGTTATTCAATATTTTAGGTCTTCTGTTAAATTTTGTCAAGTAGTAGCCGTTAGTTTTAATTTATATATTTTTCAATTTTTTCTAATTAAAAAAATTTCAGAAAACTAATAAAAACACATATATTGTGGGGGAATGAGGATCCGAGAATACAAATAGATGGATTAAGGACAATGCCAAGGGTACGAACCTTGAAAAGCACTAGCAGAATGTCCTCGGAAAAATACAAGTGACCTTATGCAAGTATAGAAAGACTACAATGCCTGAGGACTTCGAGGATGCCAACATGCCCTCAGAAAATCGTGAACCAAGGCTAAAGGCTGTCGGGTGCAAATCGGGGGCGAAGAGAAAAAATTGTCGCCAAGCTGGGGAAGAAAGGAAAGAGGATGGATAAGGCATCCATCACCTCCGCATTCAATGCTCTGGAACCACTTAGTTGACCGCATCAATGAGGAAATGGCCTATGAATAGTGTCAACCCAGCTCATACCCTAGTGTGGAAGCCTTCTAGTAAGGTTTTGATGGGACAAGTGTCAAAAGAATCTAACCTTGACCTTCCAAATGTAGGGCTCATATACATCTCAGCTGACTATATAAAGCCGAGAAGCCCCTGAAGGAAGGGATGGACTTTTTGAGACTTGAAAACCATTTGTAATCACTATCTCGGACTAAACCGGAGGACCCAAATATAAGCTTTTCAAGGTTGTTTCTTATCTGATGTCATTAACTTACACTTGGAATTAATTCAAACACACCCACTTTAATCTTTTCATATTGTTAAGTGTATTTAAGGTTGATTGAGCATCCCACCTCTTAAAAAATTAATTGTGTGAGTAGAAGTAGCAAGTTTGTACTTGACATAAACTTGACTTACTTTTTGCCTGCCATATATATATTTTTCCAAAAAAGAAGTTAAAAAAAAGGCTTTTTTCCCGTCTCTCTCTCTCTCTCCTAAATGCTATGACCTCCATACCTGGTCAAGATACCAATTGCAATGCAAGTGCAACCCAAGTTACTCCATGTCCATGGTTGCTAGCTTATTACTCCATACGTTGTACGTTTTGGTTATCATTATACTTTAGGTTTATATTATTTTTCACTTGATTAATGGTAATAAACCCATATATCACCGAATTTCATCTTATTCAATAGCATCAATTGTTTCAATTTGTTTAGAAGTAAAATTTTCAACTACCTTTTTTATCTGTTGAGATTGATCCATCAAATCCTCCAATGATTTATTAAGCTCGAATTATGAAGAGTTAGATTTTTTCCTCCTAAATGAATAGCACAATTTGTTCCATCCCTAACCTTCTTCCAATTCATAAATCTATAAATCATGAAAAAATTCAAGTAGTTTTTAATTTTTCATTCCATTAATATTAATAATTATGAATAAACCAAAAAAAATGTTAATGATTTCCAAGGGGTTTAGCTAATTAATGGTAATAAACCACTAACACACACAATAATTATTCGCATTGGTAATGGACTAATGGTTCACACTTCACACTTCACACTTCACACGTTTATTCTATGTTATCTAATAAATAGGGTTGTCATTGTCCTAGAGTGAAATAGACAAAAATATATCTATGAAAAGCAATGGGCAAAGCTTATATACAGTATTTTATATACCGTTCTTTAGGTACCTTTTTTAAATTTCAACTTTTGGTCTACTTAACCATCTCTACAAATGGCATCAAATATACCATATCCTTCCATTTTTTTTCATCATGTGAGGAAACTTAATGGTTCAGTAAGGGCCAGTTTGGATGGAGGTCTAAGTTCCACCTGTACAGTACACCAAGGCATGGGAGAATGCCTGACCTAGCTGGATTTGGACCATACACGTGGAATGACTATGAGCAAGGAAGAGGAACGTTGGATGGGATAAGAGAACGTTGGACACCCAGCACTCACAAAAGGGGATAGTGACCCTCTTTGGTCAGAGGTTATGAAATCCTTCCCTCCTATTGGCTGTGTTTGTGCTGGACCATTGTTAGGGACATGTGCATTCTTCTCAACACCCCTGATGTCCTTTTCCTTTTCCAAGGATTGCTCCCCATGTAGTGGCAGGGTTACTTTTCATGCCGCTATACTGATCTCGGCGTGCTTGTTCTTTCTCCTCTAGCCACTACATAGTATAACAGCTGTATTAGGGTTCAAATAGGGGAATCACAATATGACACCTGTCTTGTACCTAGCAACATTTGTCAACTATAAGAGGAACATGTTGGAATATTAGGGCAAAAACAAAGAGTAAGAGAAAGAAGGAAGAGAAGAAATGAGGAAAAAACAATAGAGGAAAAGGGTAGAGAGTTTGTAAGGAAGGGAGGTAGAGCAAGGTCCCTCCTTTAGTAAGAACATCACTACTGTACAAAGGAAACCTCCATTTTTACATAATACAAAGCTTGACAGAGCAAGGGATATTCATTCTTGCTCACCCGTGGTTTTTCTTCCATTTCCAAGGGTTTTCCACATACATCCCACTGTCATCTTTGCTTTCCTTGCATCACTCTCTTTTTCTCTTTGGCATCACGATGTTAAAACTCTCATTTTTATCGTCTGTTTTGAGTTTTTTCATCGAAATGTACTGTTAGATATCTCAAACACTTTTCACATGAGTTTTACAAATCTAACTTGCATGTACACCGCCCAACTCTATTCTACTCCCCATCCCTCCCCCTTCAACCAAATATGTGGAGTTTTATTTTTTTGGCTTCAAGTGTCAGTTAGTAAAATCCTCTTCCTATGTCTCTCTTTGTTTTCTTTGTTTTAGACTCTCTCTTGTCTTTACTGGTTTTTTGTTTTTTTGTCAATTTCTCAAGATAAAGTGGGCTAATGCGGGACGTGTGTGTTGTGGATGTCAAATTTTCAAATTTATTTTTGTGAAGTTTTTATTAAATTTTGTGGGCTTATGTTTTGTGGTTGTTTGGGCTCATATTTAGTTTTATTTTTATTTTTTTTGGGTTTGATTTGTGATGTTATTTGGGCTAGAATTTGGTACAAGGGGTCAAGATTTTTAAGGAAGGGGTGCCAAGATTTTGGAGGTAATGAGGCCAAATTCTATTTTCTTAAACCCAAACTTCAATTAAGCCCACAAATATATAAGAATTTTTTTTTAAAACCCAGGGGGGCCGGGGGGTTAAGGGGGGCTATGGCT
The DNA here is from genome assembly GCA_023736055.1 of Quercus glauca. Taxonomy (NCBI): domain Eukaryota; kingdom Viridiplantae; phylum Streptophyta; class Magnoliopsida; order Fagales; family Fagaceae; genus Quercus; species Quercus glauca. The sequence goes on along the minus strand of CM043315.1, from coordinate 52,665,674 downwards.
CTTATGTGGTTTTGTCCCTGTTCGTAGGCTTAGGGATCTCTCTCTCTCTCTCTCTCTCTCAAAATATGTTTTTTTTATTAGTTTTCTTAATTAAAAAAAATTGACAAAATTTATAATTAATAGCAACTAGCCAACTACTTGATAGAACTTAAAAGAAGACCTAAATTGAATAATTTTGAAAGTTAGAGAACTAAATTGAACAAAAAGTAAAGTTAGCGAACTGAATTGAATTTTAGGCAATTAAGAGTATAATTTGCATTTTAGCAAAAAATTTAACAAGGAGGTCATTATTGCTAAGTTGTCAAACTTATTTCTTATATAATAAATGAAATGGGTTCAAGTTACACCTGGTGTAACTCTATAAGAGTTACACCTTTTTTAAGCCATAGATTTCTAGAAGATCAAACGGTTAAAAAAAAAGCTATTATTCATCATTGTATCATTAAATACTTATCAAATTAATAGCACCCTCGTTGTCTCTTTCCTTATTAATTGCTAATTGTGTTTTTTTTTTTTCCTCTCTCTTTATTCTTTGTTTGTCCTTTCGCTGTAATCTTTTTTTTTTTTTTTCCTTCTCCTACAATTCATCAAACGTTTCTACCCTCATCTTTCTACCCTAACTCCTAGAATTACAAAAATTACAATAAAACATAAAAAATGATTTAATCATAAAAATAGAAGCCTATATTAATTCGATATCCAACCACAAACTTCGAAAATTTCGTCCTGCAAAATCAAACTGTGATTCATGTCTTGTGATCTTGTGCAACAACGAATGGAGTTTAGACCTCTTTGGAGTAAAGTTTCAAAAATGTGTGAGAGAATCGGATGGTTTTATCGAACTCATTGATATTCTTCTACAAAATTAATTAGTTGGATGCACTGGAGTTTCAAGGATCTGTAGTAACAATATGGTTGATTTGCCATCAATGTAATTAAGTGGTACATTGTGGCACCTGAGTGATATAAAATTAGGATTAGGAAGTTTCTTGTGGATTAGTATTACTATTACCCACTGAACCCTCACTCTAACGTGGTTGTGTCAATTTTAGAGGTACATTAGTTTGGATTAGAAATCTATCCTTAGTGATAAAGTATATCCGGCAACCACACCATAAACAAGTCTATCCTTAATGATAAAATAATCAGATTGTATATTCGGTGACGAGGTTGTTTGCAAATCAACAAACATTTAAAAAAGATTTTAAAAAATCAAGTAAATAAAATTGGAACACAAGATACAAAGAACCTAAACTAAAAATAATTAGAAGTTATTTTCAAGAATTCGTGGTCTTAAACATTTTGTTAAAAAGATGAGGAAAGTGATAGAGGTTTTATTTAAGGGAGTAAAAAATTGACTGAAGTAAGGAAAGGTTAGAAAGATGAGGGTAGAAACGTTTGATGAATTGCAGGAGAAGAAAAAAAAAAGATTACAATGAAAGGACTTAATAAAAATTAAAGAGAGAGGAAAAAAAAGAAACACAATTAGCAATTAATAAGGAAAGAGATAATGAGGATGCTATTGATTTGGTAAGTATTTAATGATATAATGATGAATAATAGTGTTTTCTTTTAACCGTTTGATCTTCTAGAAATCTACGGCTTAAAAAAGGTGTAAGTCTTATGGAGTTATACCAGGTGTAACTTGAACCTATCTCATAATAAATAGTGATTTTCTTATCGATAGATCAAATATGAATGGATAGTTTACATATATAAAGATAATATTCTATGTTAAGTAGGTATGATACATTTAAAAAAAAAAAAGCAATTATGGAAATTTAAAAAACATTTAAAGTGGCCCTAACCCTAAATTTTAATTGATTATAGTATTCCTTTAAAAAAATAGAGGGAAACAAGACCCATGGCTTACCAGGAGAACTGCTTTGATGTGTTCTTTTGTTGGAATGAAACGAGTTTTTTAATCCTTTAAAATCTTTTGCATAACATCAACAATGTCTTCTTGCTCTAACTTCGGCCTAGCTGGATCAAGATGTTCATCAAGCAACCTTTCGAATAATGAATCAAATCTATGATAACATTTTTCAATCCGCCGTGGAAGTCCCATTATTGCATCCACAATCCCCCCCGAGCCATGGAAGAATGTCCACAGTTGAAATCATGCCTAATATTTGCATGGCTTCTTCACTGAGCTCTTTAAGCTTACCTCCCTCCATTTCTTCATAATCTCTACTGAATGCTATGTGATATATATAAATGGAGTATGTTAAAGTAAGTGCTTTCTCACTGAGAGCAATTGAGTTTGGCGAATTCTGAGCGATGGAGTCAATCAATTGAGTGACATTGACTTTTCTTGTGCACTAAGGATTGTATCTTACTTTTAGTGAAAAGCTCCGTCATGAAAAGTTTACGCATTTCTCTCCATGAATCATTGTATGAAGAAAATGCAATGTTTAAAAAATTGTAAGTGAGCTTCTTTTGGGCATGTAATTTAGGCTTCGTGCAACACTCAACATCATGGTTTTTTAAAACCTCTTTGGCCATTTGTGGGGATGAGATGACAAGAACTTGGTTTCGACCTAGTTGTAAGAGCATGGCAAGTCCATATTTTTTAGAGAGATTCCATAGGGAATGGTGGTTGCCATTTCCAATTTGATGGAGGTTGCTAATGATGGGAAGCTTTGAAGGGCCTGGGGGAAGGTTGGCTGCTTTCTTCACTTTCCTTTGTTTCAAAAGAAATATTGACAAAGAGAGGATGAGAATGAGTACAAGAAAGATGGTTGGAACCCAATGTAATGAGAGAAAGAACAGATTCATGTTTTTTGTTTGGTGATGTCGGAAAAACACTTGTGTGTTAAAAAAATTACGCAAGTATGGGAGGTTGCATATTGGCTTGATCTTTAGGTAGCTAGGTCAAGGGGGCACTATTTAGTATTTAGATGGAGATGGTGTGAGATTTGAGAATATAATTGCTACTATTTCTATGGTTCGACTATTGTTTCAGCTTAGTCTCTTTAAAGGCTTTTCTTTTTGCATAATTTTTTTTATCTATCTAGATAATTGTAATAAATAAGACAGAGAAAAATGCTCTAGAATTAATAATTTAGTAAGAAATAAATGTGCAATAATACCATACATTTATTAGAATCCAACAATAATCCCTAATGGCCTTTAGGATATTTGTTAATAGAATATATAGAGACCATATTTGAATTCCTAGCCCACTACGTGGATGGACTTAGCCCCAAAAAGCCCAAAACAATGAATTTGTAGAGAATGGGTTGAAAAAACTAGGCTATAGCTAATTAAACAAACACTAGGAATAGTTCAGATGATAAGGGAATGAAAAGAAAAGGGTTATATTGAAGAAAAATTGTTCTCGGCAAAATCCAAGGAGAGCTGTTTTTATATATTATTCTCAAGTTTGTTTACAATTTTGGTTTTGGAAGTCCACAGTGCTTTTCTCTTCAAATTTTCGATCCCTTGTCTTATTGTCCCTCCTTTCTTTTATACTGTCTCTTCTTTTCATCCCAACCTTCCACGTGCATGCCAGATGGTTGGTCTTGATACTTGTCCTATTAGCCCTTACCATAAGTCTTCATGTAATAGCTGTAAGGCAAAAATTGCACTGTTCAGGTATCACATCTACATTAATGCGGCTAGAAAGATAGCTACAGAGTCTTTAATGCGGAGGTAGCAGCTTTCTCCTCAAATATTTCTAGGACACCTCCCTGCCCTGTGCTTTCGTAATGCTTATCCATGTCAATTGAGGGTTTCTGTGATGTTTCCCTGGACAGTAGGTCACCTCCGTGGACCCCGACTTAGACTAGCTGAGGAGGATCTTATCCTTGGCTACACTTCTTGGGCTTTTCTGACTAAAACTAACTTCTCCATTCTCCAGCATGGGCCTTTTTGGCAATGTCCACCGCCTTCGGATGCCTTTAGTCATCGGCTTGGGCCTTAGACCCATTATATATATGAAATAGAGGGCTCCTGGGCCCAATGCCCCTACAATAGAATATTTTAAGAAATTTTTAATATCACTTTTATTAAAAATATAAAAAAAATCCATTGTTTATTTTTTTTTTCTTTTTCCATAAAATTTTCTAAAAGTTCTTAAACCAACGCTCTTATAACATCTGTTAACATTTCCCTATATAAAATAAGAAAAAGTTAACAAATGCCCCAAGGGCATTAGTTTATGAACTATTTTTAGAAACATTTTGTAAAAAAATGATAAATTTTTTTTTTTATATTTCACATGAGATCAATGTCAAAACTTTCTTAAAATAATTTATTTATAATTACCTTAAGGTCACCCTTAACATGACCCTATAAAATAAAAGATGGGTTAAATGAGATTTAATAGTTAAAAATAGTTAACTATCACATTAGCAAAATTTATTTGAGGGTGTTTTTTTTTTTCTCTCACCTTATTTATTTCAACCATTGATTTCTCTCACTTCACTTATTTATTTATTTATGAAGTCAAAAAGAGAAAATTTTCTTTGGATCATTATGGTGTATATATATTATTTTAAATTTCACCCTTCTTGCTATGGAGACTTATGGCATAACATCACAGTGCTTCCATTCCCTCACTCGTGCTGCATATACGTACATATATATTGATGTTACTGGGATTTATTTGTAACAAGGGGTAGGGCCGGTAGGCAGGGGATTGGTGCCATCATTTGAAATAGTGACGATGAGGTGCTTGTTGGAATAAATGCGTTTTAAACTCATAAATGGATGGGTATGGCTACTGTGCTAGGTGTTGTGAAGTGAAAACTGAAAATCAATGGGTGGTATGTAGTAATGTGGATGCTCTTAATGGCGGATATATATCTCTGAGTGAAGAAGGGTTACCGTTAATGGATCTTAGCTATTGTTTTTGTTTAAAAAAAAAATCAAACCAAATCATTATCGAATTGTATATAGATTACGATAAGATAGAAACTATCACATCCTTATCCGAATAGAATTTGTTTGTAATTCTAATTCACCTTCTCTGCAAATTCATCGTCTCTCTCGATTGTTCTCTCTCTTCTCACTCTAAACGCTTAAGAGTTATTAGTAGTACAAAAAGAGAAGAAGTTAGTAATAAATATTGAATGATATATATCTAAATAAATAAATATTGCATAATATTCTCTCTCTAAATGTTCAAACTTCAAAGAGATTTATCAAAAAAATAAATAACGTTTAAAGAGGTTGTAATAAATAAGGTGAGAGAAAAAATGCCCTTATTTAAATTTTCCTTACGTGGCAGTTGACTATTTAAATATAGTTTTTTTTTTTTGTTTTCCAGTGCATAAAATAGTGAGTCCCATATTTGAATTTATTGTTTGGCTAGTATTTTCTAAATATAGTTTTTAAAAAAGTGTATTCTATTTTTTTGGTTTAGAATTGGATTTTGAATACGGATAAGAGGGTATTTTCATGATACAAAAAATATTTTTAATGACATAGTTGTAAATAAATTGAAAATATTGGACTCTATATATTTGTCCAAACTCTTTGTATCTCTTAAATTAAAGAGCTTATTTTTATCACAAAAAGAATTCCAAAACTTCAAATTTGAAAGTTTAGCATAAAAAAAAAAAAAAAAAATTGATGAGCTCAATTCCCTTATCATTTTTCACAAAAAAAGTAATCTACAGATTCTACATGTTACTTTTTGTAATTTTTTTTAAAAAAATATCAAAAATAGAAATGATCTCCCAAACAATTATTTTTTGTTTTTAATATTTTGAAAATTTTTCTTAAAAGTGGGAGCCAAACATATAATATAAAAATTATTATCTGAAAACTAGTTTCAAGCTCAATTTTTTGAAAATTGTTTTATACTGTTTTGAAAACAAAAACAAAAATCTTTATACCAATTAGGCCCTAATGGTCTATAAAAAGTATAACTTTTTGGGAGTTACACTTGAACCTATCTTCGTAAAGATTCTAATAAATGTATGGTATTATTGCACATTTATTACTTACCATTTATCAAATTATTTAATTCTAGAGCATTTTTTTCTCTCTCTCTCATTTATTACAACTATCTTCTTCTTTTTTTTTTTTTTTTTTTTTTTTTTTTTTTTTTATGAGAAAAATTTATTTCAACTATCTTTTGTTTTTCTTACAACTATCTAAGAGAGAAAAAAAAATCAACAAAAAAAAAAAAAAAAACTTTAGAGAGACTAAGGTTAAACAATAGTTGAACTATAAAAATAACTATTATATTACCATTCTATTATGGCTGGAATGACCGAAAAATCTCATATCGGTATACAAACTAGAACAGTAACACCCACGTTCCTCCCTGGGAATAATTTCGGATCATTTTGGTGTGTTTTAGACATTTTAGATTCAAGGACAAAGCTAGATGTTTGATTGAGGGAAAACGAAGTAAAATCCAAATTATATTTAGTATTAAGAAACTATTAACAAATAAACAACTAAACAAGTACAAAATAATTGTTTCTTAATACATTACAATACAATTTATCTATTAAAGAAAACACGACCTCCTTTTAAATCTCAAAAATCATCGATTATTATATTCGTATTATCATTTATCAACAAATAAACAAATAATTGAATCAACAAAAGGAAGCAAATATAGACAAAATACATACAAGTACTATGTAGACAGCTCAGCACGACAATTCACACTACAATCAACTGATTTTATGAAATTTTAGCAACTAACTATTCAAGGTTTCAAACCAATTCCATTTTAAAAGGCACCATGCACTATCACCCAAAACTAGGGGTGTCCACGATTCCTCATCACCAGACCAACCCGCCAGACCCGCCCGAAACTGACCGGCCACCACCCGAACCGACCAATCCGACGGTCGGCGACGGGTTGCCACCCACAGAACCCGAACCCTTTGGGTCGGTCGGCAGGTTTTCTCCCCAAAAACCCGAGCCACTCGACCCGACCATCAAATCAACAACATCCAGCTACATTCAAAGGTTTTTCCAACCAAGATCTACTTGAAATCCACCAGATCAGGCGAGATCTGGCGATATTTCGTCGAGATCTAGTCCAGACTCGACGGATTAGGCCAAATATCAGCCAGACCTCGCCAGTTCCTGGGAAATTTCGGCACCGACAGCGAAACTCGAAACCGACCGGCACAAACCTGAAAACCAATGGACCCGAATCGGACAACCCGACCAGTAAAATGGGTCGGTTTCGGTTTGAATTTTCGCCCACCCGAGAAATTCGGATCGGGTCCGGGTCAGGCACAAACCCGACCCGGCCCGGCCCGACCCGACCCGTGGACACCCCTATCCAAAACAATAAAATAAAGCAAGACAATCTACTACCATAAGTTACTACACCAATTCCACTTTAATAGCCAACTATATAAATTATAATAAAAAAATGCAACTATTTGTCTATTTCTATTTATGTCTTATATGTGTGTGTTTTTATTGGTTAAAATTCATATTGTAAGGACGTAATTCGGATACCTGACCTAAATAATAAATGAACGTAGGCCCAAAAAGCCCAATACCATGAATTTGTAGAGAGTGGATTGAAAGACTAGGCTTTAATGAGTTTGTCAACAAATAGAGTGGATTCAAATGACAAGAAAATGTAGACAGACTAGTTTATCTAGAGAGAATTGTCATTGGCACAGTCTGAGAAGATCAGTTCTTATATATTGATTCTCAAGTTGGATTACAAGTTTAGTTCTTGATTGCTACAGTGTTTCTCTTGCTGTTTCTCGATCCCCTTTTTCTCAGGGTTCTCTTACATTATATATCTCCCTTTCAATGATCTTGACCTTCCATTTGTTGATCATTTAGGCTACTATTTGAGTGCTTGTCCCATCGGACACCCTCTCTTGCTCTCTGTGAGTTGGGGTAGCTAAGACAACACTGTTCAGGGATTTTTTCCACATAAATACAACTAGAAAGTTAGTTGCAGAGCATTTAATGCGGTAGCAGCAACTTTTCCTTAAATATTTCCTAGCTCCCATCCTTCCTGTATGTTCATAATGCGTGTCTTTATCAATAGAACCTCCTAGAATGTCACCCTTGATGATAGGAGGCACATCTTGATCTTCGTTGCGATTAGCTGAGGGGATATTCCTCCTTGGACAACTTCTCCCAGCCTCTACAGTCATAGTCTGCTCGTGAAATTCGAAGTATTGCGTCTTCCTTGCTATTGATCTATTCTTGGATCACGGAGCCTCCTCAGACAAGGCCTTAGGCCCAATATACATTTGGGCCTGCGTCCCCGACTCCCCACACATATAATTTGGAAAAAATATTTAAAATTAATTGGCACATATCTCACTTTAATATGCTATTTTCTATCTAACATATTAGCTCATTAATAATAATAAATTGATATAACAATCACAACATGTTGTTTTTCATTTTTGATAGATGGCAATAGAAAAAAATTGAATAGACAAATTGTGCATTTAATTGAACCCATGGAAGCAGTGGCCGATTGTCAATTTGGCGCGCAGGGGCACACTTAGCAAAATAAAAAAGAAACAGATATGAGGATGTTTTGGGCAACAAAATTAGAAGATGGTGGTTAATATCTGCAAAAAGTGAGTGATGATGTGAGCTATTTGTTGCAAATTGCAAATTATAAATTTTTTCTAAAAATTCATTTTAGTTTTCTAATTTTACTTTCATTTAATTGAGTCTTCTAAATTTTAAATTTATTCAATTTAGGCATTTGGTCCAATTTCATCAAAAAATACTATTAAATTTGAATCTTAGAGGACATAATTGAACGAAAGAAAAATTAAAAGACTGAATAAATTTCAATCAAGTTATGAAGGTGGAATTTGCATTTTAGTCTAAATTATTTTATCATTTAATTTTATTTTTTGGTGGAAATTTGATATTTTCTTCAATATGACTCCGGAATAGCTAGCTAGTATTTTAAACTAACATGAAATTGAATTCATAAAAAAAGAAAACATGAAATTGAAGTGTTTTTGTACTAGCCTAAGTACCGGCATGAAAAATAATGGTTGGTAGAGTATGTAATTGACTCTTTTGATGGGATCAAACCGTGATGAGGGAAAGCAAGAAGGTAAACCCAGTTGTAAAGTGTAAGTCTCTGTCCAAAACCAAGTTGGTCTAATTAAGGTTACTCAAAACCCACAGTGATAACCAACCAAATTTTGCTTTCTTTTGAGAATGTACATTTAAGGTGGAGGTCGTCACACCCTGCACCTAGAACAAAAATAATTTAATATTTCATCCATGGGTGTTTATGTAATGGGCAATAGTACATTGATTTTTTTTTTTTTTTTGAGAATGTTTGTACTTTGAATTAGGAGCGGCTTGATGCATTAGGGGGCCTAAGGCGAAAATTGATTATCTTGTTTTAGATGTAAAATTACTACTAATTAACATGAATTATGTAGAATTTCTTTCTATTTTTAGAAATTTTATAGACAAAAAAAATTTGAGAAAATTTTTCATACTTGTTGATGTGGTAGATTGATAGTGGTAAGTAAAAAAGTGGTGTTAGTGGTAGACTTAGATGAGAATTAGTAAAAATTTGCTAACTAAATTTTTATTATTATTCTTATTTTTTTTTAAGAAGTGCAACGTTCACAATATTTTTTACAACAAATCCTAGGTTTTAAGTTGCTTTTTACTTTCTATTTGAAAATATCACTATAATTATTTTTTTGTCATCAATAAAAGGTTGTAACAACTTGCTACTCAACATTAGTTGTAAAAGTATTGTGAAAAATATTGTAAACGTTGCATTTTTCTTTATTTTTTATTTGTTTTTCATCTAGTAAAAAAATATTATTTTATTTATTGATTATAAATAACCCTATTGGTTAAAATTTGGAGGCTTTTTTTTACTGGGGGGGCCTTAGGTGACCGCATTCCTTGCTCCACCGTTCAGCCGGTCCTACTTTGAATTTGAATGGACTTATTGGTAGACCGAAATTATTAGTAGTTTTTGTGAAGATTTGTGGCCTGTGTTTTGACAAAAGTCGTCTTAACTTGTGAAATTTACAAAGCAAATAACTCCTAACTAGAGGAAAATGGGGATTATAAAGATGATAAATTTTGAACGCAAGTGGATTTTGCCATTTAGGTGTGTGACAGAGTGTGAGGAATTTCATTGCAAACTCAAAAAAAAAAAAAAGGCGATGATAATCCAAACAGACTGCTTTATTGGAATAATATTATAAATACATACATTTTATTCATAGATGGCGTTGGGTACTTCCAACCATGCCTATATAAGCTAAATTTTATTCTCGAAATTTATTAGTAAACAAAAATACAAATTGACACACATTCTAGATGCAATAGCTCCAAGCTCGGCTATATATTTTTTTTGTTCCTTCCATGTAACTTCAGCAAAGAACCTAACCCATATAACTTCAGCATACCAATCTCAAAAAAAAAATGTAACCTCAGCATATAACCTAACCCAATAGGTGCAATGATTAAAGCGACTCCTCCTATGAAGGCAAACAATGGTGTAAAAAAAATAATTATTGCGGCAAGCCGGTCTGAAGCCTGGGTTATGATCATCAATGAACTAAAATAGCCGAAACAGAGGTATACAGAGACTACGACTAAACTCACACCAACGACTCCGTCTGGTGGAACGAGGATAGCCATTGATGCGATTGAGGACAAAAATATAATAGAATTAAACATCAAGAATATCTCAAAAGCGTCTGTTCTCCTAGCAGTGGCTGACCCTGCTCTATGTGGTGCTGTGATATTCAATTTGAACAGATCATCTGGGCTACGGCGGAGTGCATCTGTGGTATTGTATTTGAAGTGATCATCTTGCCAAAGTCCCCCTGGAGGGGTGATTACCGCTTGATAGCTCACTGTTACAAGCAGTGCAGCAACCACCAGCAACGCACTGCGCCTGTCGTCTGTCATTCCCTTCAGTTGACGCCCAATAAGTATTATTACTCTCTCATAAATTTTGGGCAGCATTAGGTAATGTGCATAAGAAGAAGTAACAGTAGGAAGAGATGAAGCTGTTAAGGCTCCAGCACGGTCTAGTATAGCCCTCATCTCACTGTTGTCTACTTCTTGGGGTTGTTCTTGCAAGATGTCCAATGCTGTTTTACCCTCTAAATTCTTCTTGTTTATGTACACAAATCTCTCACCAAAAGCTAATAAGTGAGACACAGCCTGCATGCGTAATGTAGTGATACAATACTGTCACAAATCTCATCGTCTATGTAAAATATTACTCGACAGTCTCAACCGCCATCCCTTTTCTTTGATATCAAGGGCATAGACGTATGGACCATAGAATAGATCCTGTTTAAGTAAGTTTGTCCGTCTTCCCTTTTCTTATTCCAAATTCATAAGACCTCTCTCTTAAATCATTTTTTATTACTTCTAATTTACAAAGCCATTGAATCTCTAAAGATGAGATCACTTTTTTATATGTTCCTAGAGACGGAATTATACATAGACCAAGGGAACTAGCTAGGGAGGCCATGATGGAAAAACCATCTACAATATAAATATAATTTTTATTTGATTTGTGAATGATGGAAAAACCATCTACAATATTTGAGTATTGCAACCATAAATGTTGTCAAAATAGGTTTCATAATAAAATGAAAGATGGTTATTTTTTCTAGACTCTTTGATCTTGTACATTAAGTGTGCGTTTGGCATGGCTTAAAAATCCGGCTTTTTTTACTATTTAGCTTATTTTTATTACTATCCATAGTTCCATTTCACTTTTTGGTACTACTCATAAATTTCACTGTACTATTTCAGTTATCTTTTATCTTTATTTACAGTACTTTCAGGCTTTCAGCAAAAAGTTTTCAGTTTCAGCTAAATAAACTGTTCTTAAACGGACTTTAAGAGGGAAATTACTATGCATTTTAGAGTGATAGAATATTGAGGTTTTGTTTTGTTATATTTTTTTTTCTTCGATGGTTGGGAGAAAGGGAATTTCAACCTTAAATGACTTAGTTAAAAACACCATGAGATGCCAACCAACAATTGAACAACAAAACTCTTGGCAAAAAATTGAGTTAAAATATATTAAGAAACTGTAATTTTGTATTTTATTATTCATAGTTTTTTAATACTAAGGGTCTGTTTGATTAGGCGTTTTGGATTATTAAAAAAGCATTTTTAAAATCCAAAACTTTGTTTTACAACCACAACTCTTCATAGTTTTTTTTTTATTTTTACAAACGCTCATTTTAAACTCAATAAAACACAATTTTCTAACAACTTATACATACAAACGCAACGTAAGTAGATGTTTTTTGGTTCTTTTTTATTTTATTTTTAGAAGTAGATGTTAATTTGGAATTAAAAATCATAACTAATTAAGTAAAAGAGAGAGAGCTTGCCTGGGTTTGATTTTTATATACTGCAATGTGCAATATAGTATTGCCTTCCACATCCTTCAGCTTCAGGATTTCACTCCAAGAAGGCCACTTCCTTAAGAGCCATCCCACCAAGAATTTAAAAGCCTCCAACTTGTTGTACTTGAGGGCAATATGAAGAGCGGTCTCATTTCGTGTTGTCACATCTGTAATAGAATCAGGACAGACTGATAAAAAAATTTCTAATAAGGCAAGGTGATCATTTGTTGCTGCGTAATGCAAAGGAGTCATACACTCCCTTCCTTTGACACGAACAAGGTCCTCATTGTGTTGTAGAAGTTGGCACACCATCTTTGTATGCCCATTTAGCAGAGCAAGCTGAATGGGGTTATGCCCATCTGGATTTGGCTTGCTGATAAAAGAGGGCTTTAATTTCATCATCTCAATGGAAAATGGGATGTGCCCAGCAGATGCCGATATGTGTAAAGGAGTATCAACAAATGGGAGCTCATCAATGTGCTCCAAAAGTTTGACATCGTTCTTGATCAAGTTGTAAAAGTCATCAATATTTCCCTGTTGAGCAACCTGATTCAACCCGCCAATTCTCTCATCCATTGTCGAGAAAGCTAATATATTAAGGTAGGCTTTTCCTTGGTATGAACTTTTTTTTTTAGAAGAACCTTGGTATGAACTTGATGATGCGTAGCTTAAATAAATAGTGTCGAGTAGAACAAAGCTGATAGTGCACCCTTTCATTATTAGAGTCTATTTGGATACCGCTTATTGCTGAATATTGAAAACTTATTGCTGAAAACACTATAGCAAAATAATTTTTAAACAATGAATAGTATTCGTGAGACCCAGTTTTAAAGTTACATTTGTGTTTTCCGTATTTGCTGGTTCATGAATAGTACATGGAACCCACGAAAAAATGCAAAATGCCTGCCGCGTTTGTTACGCAAACGCACACTTATTATTACATTTTTATATCTTATAATAGCAGCTAGCTGGAGCGAAGAAAATGATGGAGTAGAGAGACCACTAGCATTGGTTTCATATTTCTACATCGACGGTCCTACATAGATATGGGGGTCCGACTTATCTTGAAATATCAAAACAGCTAATTAGCAATCAAGAATATATATATATATATATATATTAACATCTTATTATGGATAGGATCAAAACCCGTGCGTATTCACTAATTTTAACAATGTTAATTTTTTTTATTTTTATTTTTTTTATATAGGTAAGAAATTTTGTTGATAAGAGACTACTTCATGCCGTCTTGCATGAAATATCCTAAAGAATTACATACAAATATATATATATATATATAAAGTTATAAACTGAATTTTAACAATGATAATATGGACTTAAACAAATAAGGATATGAAAGTAAAATACATTGATTGAATCAATATAATCACCACATATGAAATATTTCCATGGCCATAATTTGGAGTCTTTCAAGTTTCAAGCCTAAGACTTTCACCATTCTTATCTCTTAAAAAAAAGAAGAGAAAAGCATAATCATGTTTATTTTTCACTGTTTTACAAAAGCCATTGATAGGTGTCCAAAACCAATTTAACTAAAATACTCAACAAAATGCCAAAAACCAATTTAACCAAAATTTTCAGAACTCATACGGATATGCTTATATATAGTTTCCTAGAACATTGGAATAATCTTAGGCAATACCTTATAAATCTATCTTCAAGTCTCACTATTTGTACCACTTTTTTTTCTCTTTTCATTTCTATTAAAAACACACACACACACACAACAAAATAAAACAAAAGAACATGCACTATGCTTATCTACACAAAACATCAATAAAAGCCCACACAAATATATTATCTAGCAAAATTGAGCCATTTGCATAGTGAAATATTGGTTAGCGAAGGATTTAATTCTTAATGGAAGAAAAAAAAAATCAAACCATATATATGACTAACATAAGCAAAACTCAAACGGATATGTTAGTAATAGTATAGATAAGTACTGATTCTTTAAAGGCCACGAGAAACTATTTCACAGTTTATGCTTCTACAACTAATTACAAGTATTATGAACATTACATAAAACTCTTAAAATTAAGTAGTTGGCTAAAAGTTATAAATCTTTGAAGCATTTAGAAATCCCATTAAATAAAATGATTAACTGCATTCTAAAAGTAATTGTCATGCCATCTTAAAACATTAAAGTTAGCAGCAGAATGAATTACACACCTGCTGGAAAATCCACAATTAGATGTAGAAGCCTAATAATAAGATTGACATACTAATCTTAAATAGATTAAACTTAACAGCCCAAGAGGATTTTTAATCATGTGCCAGAAGGGGTAACGTTAGATTCAATTGCAATATTTTTTCATATGCTAGAACTTTTTAAGAACACTGGCTAACACAATAAGATTCTTTTTTTTTTTTAATCAAATTAACAAATAGTAGTTTCGGAGGGAACCACCAATCTTCTAAGAAGGAACCCTAAAAGCCCAGGTCATCCACTCATCAGAAAGATTAATGAAACCATATAGCAAACAGAGTTTTCTTTGCTTTACTCCTCCATTGAGTCTATCTTACAGTCAATATTCAGAATATTTATCTAGGTTTTTCATTTTTTCTCTCTTTCAATATCCTCCACACATTCCAGTCCATACCTCTAGATTATTATTTCTTACCGTTTCATGATTAATTTGTGGTTTGGTGACGCGAAAATGACTGATATCTAACAAATTAAATGTTGTGTTGTGTGGACAATTCATGTGAAAATATCGTACCCAATATATAGTAGTTTCAAAGCTACTAATTAGTCAAGATGAAGAGATAGAGACTAGGATGGAGCCAGGATTTGAATGTAAAAGTCTAAGAGTCTAAGAGTCTGTTTGGCATAAATTTCAGCTTTTAGCTTTTAGTTTTTATGTACAGCTTTTTAAAACCTCACTTTTTCTTGCATTATTTTTCACATTTTCAAATTTTTTCAAAGTACAAGTATAATTTAGCACACTTTCAGCAAAAAATTTAGCAAATGGCTAAATAAGCTGTAAACGGACACTAAGCTTAAACAATAGTAGAACTATAGAAATAGCTATTATATTACCATTCTGTTTTGGCAGTAACAGTGTAACACCCCATGTTCCATCTCAGGAATAATTTCAGGTCATTCCGATGTGTTTCAGCCATTTTGGATTTAGAGACGGAGCTAGAAGTTTGATTGAGGGGATTAAAATATAAACAAAAAATAAATCATCTATTTAGTATTAAGAAACTATCAACAAATGAAAAAACAAAAAATAATTATTTCTTAATATATTAAAATGTAATTTACCTATTAAAAGAGAACACAGCCTTCTTTTAAATAATAGAAATCATCAATATTAAATTAGTACTAACTCATTTTCTATAGGTAAAGACAAATCACAAATTAATAAACAAATAATTGTACAAACAAAAAGAGCCAAATATAGACAAAATACATACTATGCACACAGGTCAGCGCTACAATTCGCACTATAATAAACTGATTTTATAAAAATTTTAGCAACTAACAATTCAAAGTTTCAAACCAATTCCACTTTAAAAGGCTCCACACAATATATCCAGAACAATAAAAATAAAGTAAGACAACCTGCTTCAACCTCTCAATTCTCTCATCCATTCTAGACAAGGCTATGATATATATATCAAGGTAGGGTTTCCCTTAGTATGAGAAAAAAAATGTGGTGGAGTTTAAAAATTAGTGTAGCTAGCTGGAGTGAAGAAAGTGATGCAAGTTGAAAGTTAGAAAGTTAAGCGTCTATTTTTATAGCTGGAGTGAAAAAGTTAATGGAGTAATCATCTAAGTCTAAGAAGGAAGCACCAAACTTCTAAGAAGGAACCCAAAAGTCCAGGTCATCCACTCGTCATAGAGATTAGTGATTAAGTAAAAAAAAGATTCACCTTCCTTCTTTTCTTCTCTTTCCTCCTCTATCTGATGCCGTCGTTTAGGGTTTCATATAGGAATGAAATGATCATAAACAAATAGAAAAGAATGAAATAGAATTAAATGCATTTAAGTAAAGGAAATGAATGGAAAAGAAATTAGTTAAATGTAATTAAGTAATATTGTTTGGATGTTTTAAAATAAAAGAATAGAAAGGAATAGAAAAGATTGAAAGGTAAGCAACCTTGTTTGGGAGTAATATCGAGAAAAATGAATAAAATTATTTTATGAAAATATTACTATTAACTCATATTTTAAAATAAATGATTGAATATGAGTATTTGGGGAGTTTTAATAAAAAAATTTATTAAATCTAATTTCATTCCTTCCAATTTCTCTTAATTTTTAGAAGAATGAAAATTAGAAATTTTAATAGAATAGAAATGAATAAGTGTTTTCTCTTATTCATTTCATTCAATCCTATTTAAATTTTCAAGCAAATCAATGAACTTCTCATTCTTTCTATTAAAACTCTCAAACAAGATAATAGAAAAATATTCTAAAATTATTTTTATCACCAACGATCTTCACACCTTAGAAATTTGTTTCCCTTCACCTGAATATTCTTTTTAAATTTTTTTTTTTTCTCTCGCCAATATCGTCCACAAGCTTCACTCCGTACCTTATCTTTGATATATTATTACTTTGTAGTCTAGTGACGCGGAAATGACTGATATCTAACAACTTGAAGGTTGTGCCATGTGTGGAAAATTCATGCGAAAATATCGTACCTAATATATAGTAGTTTGAATATTCAGCACAAAAAAAAAGGTCGTTTGAAAGCTACCAATTAGTCAAGATGAAGAGATCAGAGAGTTGTACGCGTAATTTTGGCCAATGTTGGTTTGGGCAATAGCAATTTGGACAGCTAGCAACAAGTTTATTATGAAAAATGCATGGCCCGAGGACTACTACGCTATTTCCAGAACGCAGCACAGAAAACTGGAGTATGAACTCGACTTAGTTTTGAGACTTTCATGCAAGCAAGTGGGCCAGATCAACAAGATGTGGTATACTGGTATTACATGTATCTACCCTCTCTCAGGGATAGACCTCACACTGGTGGGACCATCCCATGTGAGAGAGGGTGGATATGCCTAAATAGGCCGATGTCAATTGTCTCATTCCAATAGACAAAGTTGGGATAAGGTCCTCAGCAAAAAAAAAAAGTTGGGATAAGGTCCAAAAAGGTGTTCAAAATATTATTTTAAAAATGAACACTATATAAACTTTACTTAGGGTCCTTAGGGACTGATGACTTATTTTGGCCTAATATATAATTAGGCGCAAAGACCACTTTGTTCATTATAATGCATAGAAGCAATAACGTTTGGATTGCAATTTTTGAGTACATGACATTGGGTACTTGCCTTAGAAACATAAGCCAATTAAATTTTATACTTAAAAATTCTTAGTGGGAGAAGAAACAAAAATAAAAATTGACAAACATGCACATTTAAGATGCATATAGCTCCAAGCTTGGCTTATTTAATTTTAGGGATAATTACACTTTACCCATCTGTGGTTTGCCTCTAATTTGACTTGCCTACCAGTGGTTTCAATTTTGAGACTTTACCCACCTGAGGTTCAATCTATTACTACTCCGTAACCCACCTCCCTGTCTACTGTTACTTTAACGCATTTTCTTTCAAAATCAAAACACAAAACATATCAAACGCGTTTGCCTTAATATTATCTTTTGGTTTAAATCCTGGTGAAGTTTTGAATAGTTGGATTTTCCCGGAAACAGGAAAGCATTTTCAAGTGGTTCCAGAGTTACTATAGAAAGTATGGAATAATTGGGAGCTACGACTGCTGGTCCTTCTCAGTCTCACCTTGCAACTGTCTCTCTTTCACTTTGGCAGACAAAGAAGATATAAAGTTAAAATAAGGATCCATATCTTTATGTGGTTTTGCTACCTCATGGCTGATTCAGTGGCAACAATTGCACTAGGTGTCATTTCTAGTAAAAACCATAATTTTGGCAATAATAATCCTAAAGTACATAATGAGCTCACGGCATTTTGGGCACCATTTATGCTGTTACACCTTGGCGGCCAGGACACAATCATAGCTTTCGCGATACAAGACAATCAATTGTGGTTAAGGCACTTTCTTGCACTAGTTCAATCATGTGTGACATTCTACATCTTTAACACATCTTTGAAGGGCAACTGACTTTCGCTTCTTACTATTCCCATGATTCTTGTTGGGTTCATCAGGTATGTAGAAAGGATATGGGTCATGCGATCAGCGAATAAACCTCCAGCATACGCTGATGAGATACCTCCATTACTCCAAATCGTCGAGACGAAGGCTGAGACCGAGATAGATGCGAGAACGAAGGAAATCAGATGAACCCACAACCAAAACCACATAAAAATGTTCTTAAGCAATCAAAAACCCTAACATTTTGATCTGTTTTGTGTTTTGATTTTGAAAGAAAACATGTTAGAGTAATGGTAGACAGGGAGGTGGGTTACAGAGCAGTAACGGATTGAATCTCAGGTGGGTAAAGTGTCAAAATTGAAACCACGGGTAGGCAAGTCAAATTAGAGGCAAACCACAGGTGGGTAAAGTGTAATTATCCCTTAATTTTATATATTTTTTCCCTTTCAATTCTTCCTCAGCAAACACTTAGCATTGAGCCTTGCAGTTGTCTTTTTTAGAGACAAGCCTTATAAGACCATGCCACACAAGTTGCGGTAGTATTTAGTAGGAAGATACAAAGAAGCAGGCAAATAGATACATACCAAAAAGTTTCCCAAAATCGAGTCGGGATTATCAGTTAATGAAACCATATAGCAAACAAAATCACCAATCACAAACAAAATAAAAAAAAACCAATCACAGAGCTGGAGATGGAGGACTAGGCGGAGGCGTGGGTCGGAGACGTGCGGCTTGGGGCTTCGATCGGCGGCAGGGACGGTGTGGGTTTGAGGCGATCGGCGGCTGGGATGGCATACGACTGAGGCTAGGACGGGCCGAGTCGAACCGGAGCCACCTGCGTTGGCAGCGTCGAGGCGAGCTGTGGTGAAGGTGCGAATGGAGGAGTCGTCTTCATTGGAGTTTCAGCGGAGTTGACGATGGTGGCGATCGTACCGGAGTTGACGATGGCGGCTACTGTTCCGGAGTTGGCGATGGCGGCAACCGTACCGGAGTTGACGATGGCGGTATATCTGTGTGTGTCTGTGTGTGAGCTTGAGAGGAGAGGCTTGAGAGATGAACAAGAGAGAGAGTGAGAATAGCGTGACCGATTTGATAAATGAAAAAAAAAATAGGAGCGAGTGGTTCGGTTGAATAAAAAATGACTTTTTATTTTTTGCTTCAAGCTACACTGCACATCTATCTATAGATGTGCACTGTAGCAAATCAGCTATATTTTTTTGCTTTTGCTCCACTGCTGGAGCATCATTTTAATGAAAGTGAAGCTAAAATTTAACATTATTGCTTTATACCACCACTGCTGCAAATGCTCTTACTACTTAAACATAGAAGCGTAGAGGTACTTTTGAACTAAGAAATGAAAAATTCAAAAATCAAAAATCCCTTAAATAGTAGTACAGACAACAACCTCACTGCTCATCTGGATTTGCAGAGACAATGGCTAAGGTTCAAAATGGGGCAAATCAAATGTGGAATTGGGGTTCAAACTTCAAATATGGGTTTGGGTTGGATAGTTTTTTCAATAAAGAAATGGCTATAACTTATACAGGTGTTCCGCATACAACAAAGCTGATAGTGCTCTTTACTTTTTCTCTATTTAAAAAATTATTATTATTTATTATTTATTATTTTTGTTTTTAGTTTTTGGGAGAGGGAAATTGATAGTACCGCCTAAACCTATTTGATTGGGACAATGGGACGTCTTCAGAAAGTAACATTACTAGAACTTTTAGTACTTTTATTTATTTTTATTTTTCTTCATAGTAATTTGATAGATAAAGGCAACGGACATCTGAAATCTGAATTTTGGACTTTTAGCTGAAAATATAAAAAAAAATATTAATTAAACTACAATATTCTTGACTATGCGTTCACTATGTTTTAGATTCTTATTCTAGATGGTTCTGGCTGGCTTTGAAATTTTATTTCTTTTTGATTTAAATTATGCTACATGACAAGTCAACTTTAGGGTAATGGTTCCTTTGTTTTATTTTGTTGGTCCCGTTTACAAAATCTAGCTTTATAAGGTAGCATCAGTTAATACAGTCTTTTAAATAAAAAATTACATAGTTTAACTTCAAAATTATCAACATTAATTTAAACTTGAACAAATAAAGGGTATTGATTTTTTTTTTTTGGTTGTAGAGAAATAAAGGGTATTGAATTTTGAGGGTAATCAGGGTGTACAAAAATATTTTTAAGGATACATTAAACTAGTAAGTCGTTTAAGTCACGATCAAAGAAGGAACAACTAGCCTTGGTTTTTTATTTGGGGAAGGAAATTTGGTTTTAGAGAGAAGTAAGTCAAGGTTGTCGAGTCTTCGCTAAGCTTACTCATTTCCACAACCAGGATCCCACATAGATATGAGGGTCCAACAATGATTTCGTAAAAATATTTAAAATCCTCATAGGTCATCATTTTCTTATAACTATATTCTTTATTTTCTTTAATTCATTCTATCTTTACAGTCAACACCTCCTGCCTGTACTAGCTTCTTACTCTATAATTTATTTCTATTCATTGCACACTTCAGTAAAATATATGTATGGATTTTTAAGTTTCAATATTTTCCAAACATTTCACTCGGTACCTAGCTTGAGCTAAAGGAAAAAAAAAAAAAAAAAAAAAAAAAAAAAACTCTTACACCTAGTTTCAAAAGAATCGTGATCCTTTTCATATTCAATCAGATTTTGTATTTTTAACAATTTTTATATAACTATGGTCACGTTAAGTCCCAATCACTAGGCCTAGAATAATAGATCATCTAGGCCTGTGATATGCACAAAAAAAAACTAATTTATGTGCCAATGTATAACCCTCATCGACTAAGTACAATACATAGTAAAATTGTACATAAATTACCATTTTCATTTCATTCCATATCCAAAATCATATTTTATAAACTTTGTTTAGACAATTATATTTCATTCAAATTCTAGGTTGCCTTCACAAAATTGACACTTGCTTGATCCAATTCTGAAGGGAATAGAACTTTCTAAATAACCAATTAAAAGAAATAAAATTAAAAAACTTCAACGAGGGAGAAAATCTAGTTATTTTCTCTAAATCAATGTAGCTCAAACAATTAAATAAGATTTGTAAGGAAAGACCAAGGAAAATATAATGGATAAAACATGTTATTTTAAGCAAAATATAACATGACAAGAAAATGTTACCTACATCAAGCAGAAGAGATTACAAAATTCGCACTTCTCATCCCTAACCTTCTCGTCTAAGATCCACAAACAATTACCACCTAAAACAATGACCCAGTTACATCAATCTATGATCTATCTAGATAATTTTATTTACTATCACTTGTTTGGTTAACTAATATCTTATGATATCCGCCTATTACGAAAGCTCACTTACTCTTTAAATTCCAAGTCAAGGAATTTCTATATACATACCAATACCAAAAGAAAAAAAAAATACATCTAAGATATCTTATAATCAAGTTTGCCCAACCCAAAACATCTTGAGTACAGCCTACAATTTTTCTTTTTTTCTTTTTCCTTCTAATAAGATTTAATAGATTAACGTTGTCAATTTTCCCAAATATTTAATGTGAACAAAAGTACCATTAGGCAAAGTTATTGGTCACATATATTACCCACTCCACACTAAAGTAGCCATATATCTACGCATGACAAGTCTATTCAAAGATCCCAATCAAAAAAAAAAAGATCCAATAATCTATTCAAAGATCGACAACCCCGAACAGTAGGATTGTAGGAATGCAACCCACTTGAGACAAGAGGATTAGAGAGATGCAAGTCAAAGTCGTCGAGTCATGACAAAGCTTTACTTATTTCCACAATGAGGGACCGACATAGATTTCATAAAAAAAAAAAATAAAATCCTCATTGGTCATAATTAGCTCAAACTTTGCCCTTTCTTGTTTTTCTAAAAGATAATAATAAAAAACTTTATCATTTCTTTTCTTTGGCGTTGCCTGTTTTCACTAACTTTTCACTTTACAATTTTTTTCTTTGGGTGAATGGAAAATGGGGACAAAAGTTAGGAGATAACAATTTTTTATTTGTTTGTTTGTTTGATTGTGAGGAGAAAATGAAGTGAATTATGGTGGGGCTGGAGTGTTTTTTTCCTAAGCCTACCAAAAATCAACCCCCCTAATTTGGGGAAAAAACATATGAGAAAACACAGCTTTACCGTGCACATAGATTTTAAATAACCACATATTACAAAATCTATATTATACCAAAACACAAAGATTTAAAACAAAATTTAATTTGAGAGAGGAGGATTAGAGAGATTCAAGTCAAAGTCATCGAGTCATGACATAGCTTTACCTATTTCCACAATGAGGGTCCAACATAGATTTCATAAAAAATAAAATAAAATCCTTATAGGTCATAATTTGTCCTAACTTTGTCATTTCTTGTTTTTCTAACAGATAATAATAAAAAACTTTATCATTTCTTTTCTTTCCTCTATCTTTAGCATTGCCTGTTTTCACAAACTTTTCACTTTACAATTTTTTTCTTTGGGTGAATGGAAAATGGGGACAAAAGTTAGGAGATAACAATTTTTTATTTGTTTGTTTGTTTGATTGTGAGGAGAAAATGGAGTGGATTATATTGGGACTCGAGTATTTTTTTCCTAAGCCTACCAAAAATCAACCCCCCTAATTTGGGGGAAAAACATAGGAGAAAACACAGCTTTACCGTGCACATAGATTTTAAATAACCACATATTACAAAATCTATATTATACCAAAACACAAATATTAAAACAAAATTTAATTTGAGAGAAGAGGATTAGAGAGATTCAAGTCAAAGTCGTCGAGTCATGACATAGCTTTACCTATTTCCACAATGAGGGTCCAACATAGATTTCATAAAAAATAAAATAAAATTCTCATAGGTCATAATTTGTTCTAACTTTGTCCTTTCTTGTTTTTCTAAAAGATAATAATAAAAAACTTTATCATTTCTTTTCTTTCCTCTATCTTTAGCATTGCCTGTTTTCACTAACTTCTCACTTTACAATTTTTTTCTTTGGGTGCATGGAAAATGGGGACAAAAGTTAGGAGATTATAATTTTTTATTTGTTTGTTTGTTTGACAGTGAGGAGAAAATGGAGTGGATTTTGGTGGGGCTTGGGTCTTTTTTTCCTAAGCCTACCAAAAATCAACCCCCCTAATTTGGGGGAAAAACATAGGAGACAACACGGACATAAACATAATTACATATCTTCTCTCTTCTACCCTTCTCTATAACGTCTCAAATTCACTATCCTACCTTCACAGCAAACTAACCCCAAAAAGAAAACCCATAATTTCATCATCAGAATTAATATTAGAGTATAAACCAAAGAAAACCTAGATTTGAATTGAATTTCGCCCAGAGAGAAAGAGAAAGAAAGCATACGAACTGTTGGTCCAAGATCAGGAGGAGACTGAAATAAAGCCTCAAAGCTCTGTATCAACTGGACCATGAAGACACAATTTTGTACCAATAAATTCTTGTGCCAATCAACAGATAACAAAGGGATAGGGCCATTATTGTAGAAATCATTATTATTAATTTTTATGGAACGGCCAGAAAAAAAAAAGGACACCAATGAATTTTATTTATGAGGTTTTTTAATAATTTAATTTAATATACTGATCACTTTGATTTTTTTATTAGCTCATTAGTTAATAGAGTTAATTTTAATTTTATTAATGACATTAAAGTAAAAGTAATAATAATAAATAATAGAATTATATTTTAGAAGTGTTAAAAAGTAATACCAAAATGAACTCTTCTAATTATCTATATAGATTCATGCACTGTACTTTAATTATGCCCAACGAAACATAACTAAGTTTATAATTACAATTTCTTATTGGAAGAAAATTTTTTTTGACATACATTTCAGCCGCAAACAATGCCCAAGCTCGGCCTCCTTTCTTTTTTTTTTTTTTTTTTTTTTTTTTTTCATCAAATTTTCACCCATTAACAAATCAGCTAATCACTTGGCACTGAACCTTGCCGTATTTTAGAGACAGTCTTATGTTATGCCACACTAGAAATAGTCTGAGGTATGACAACAATAATATAAATGAATTTGAGATTTATATTTTTAATAAATTCAAATTTAGATTGGTATTCTTAGCACAAACTTGTATTTTCTCATTTGCAATTAAGTGTACCAAATATAGACCAATTGGACCAAATATGATCTTTAAAAAGGGGGAAAAAACAAGGGGTTATTGAAGCTATTTCTATGCAACAATATATATGCTAGCATATAACCTTTGCAATGCAGACCTGACAAAATTCTTTAAATAGTAGGATAATGATTTTTTTTTTCTTTAGGAACTCTTTTAGTAGTAGGACAATAGGGATAAAATCTTAATATCAAGATAATGCAAAAACCATTTATGAGAAAATGATAAAACAATTAATTTTTTTGATGGCTTTTATATTTCCCATGAAATGAGTGTCAAAACGTTACCAAAATAGTTTATTAATAATTATCCTAAGGGTACCTGTTAACATGACCCTATAAAATAAAGAAAATGGATTCAATATCTAATAGTTAAAAAAAGTCTACTGCTGCATCAACAAAATTTATTTAAGGGCTTTTTTTTCCCTCTCACCTTATTTCTTTATTCATGAAGTCAAAATTAGATCATTTTTCCTGGATCATTAAGGTTTTTCACTTTTTAATTAAAAAAAAGAAAAGAAAAGGCAACCATGCACATAGATTTTAAATAACCACATATTACAAAATCTATATTATACCAAGACACAAATATTAAAACAAAATTCAATTTGAGACAAGAGGATTAGAGAGATTCAAGTCAAAGTCGTCGAGTCATGACAAAGCTTTACTTATTTCCACAATGAGGGTCCAACATGGATTTCATAAAAAATAAAATAAAATCCTCATAGGTCAGATTTTTTTTGGTTAAGGTGAACGGAGGGATTTATGGTTATATTACACCCTAGGCAGGGCGCTAGGTGACAGCGGGCTTATTGACCTTAACACCTGTGTGGGAGTCACCTCACATTTGTGAGTGCACCTCCCACTAAGGATGCCCACCAATGGACTTTTGCGGGCAGCGGGACTTGAACCTAGGTGTGGTGCACGAAGCACCCGAGTCTTACCCAATTAGCCAAGCCCCGTTAGCTCATAGGTCATAATTTGTTCTAACTTTGTCCTTTCTTGTTTTTTTTTTGGTGAAGGTCCTTTCTTGTTTTTCTAAAAGATAATAATAAAAAACTTTATCATTTCTTTTCTTTCCTTTATCTTTAGCATTGCCTGTTTTCACTAACTTCTCATTTTACAATTTTTTTCTTTGGGTGCATGGAAAATGGGGACAAAAGTTAGGAGATTATAATTTTTTATTTGTTTGTTTGTTTGATAGTGAGGAGAAAATGGAGTGGATTTTGGTTGGGCTTGGGTGTTTTTTTCCTAAGCCTACCAAAAATCAACCCCCCTAATTTGGGGGAAAAACATAGGAGAAAACACGGGCATAAACATAATTACATATCTTCTCTCTTCTACCCTTCTCTTTAACGTCCCATATTCACTATCCTCCCTTCACAGCAAACTAACCCCAAAAAGTAAACCCATAATTTCATCATCAGAATTAATATTAGAGTATAAACCAAAGAAAACCTAGATTTGAATTGAATTTCGCCCAGAGAGAAAGAGAAAGAAAGCATACGAACTGTTTTCATCATCAGAATTAATATTAGAGTATAAACCAAAGAAAACCTAGATTTGAATTGAATTTCGCCCAGAGAGAAAGAGAAAGAAAGCATACGAACTGTTGGAGCAAGATCAGGAGGAGACTGAAATAAAGCCTCAAAGCTCTGTATCAACTGGACCATGAAGCCATAATTTTGTACCTATAATTCTTGTGCCAATCAACAGATAACAAAGGGATAGGGCCATTATTGTAGAAATCATTATTATTATTTTTTATGGAACTGCCAGATAAAAAAAGGACACCAATGAATTTTTTTATGAGGTTTTTTAA
Source organism: Quercus glauca (assembly GCA_023736055.1). NCBI lineage: Eukaryota > Viridiplantae > Streptophyta > Magnoliopsida > Fagales > Fagaceae > Quercus > Quercus glauca. The sequence continues at coordinate 52,639,227 of CM043315.1, read as the reverse complement.
TAATTTAATTTAATATACTGATCACTTTGATTTTTTTATTAGCTCATTAATTAATGGATTTAATTTTAATTTTATTAATGACATAAAAGTAAAAGTAATAATAATAAAAAATTATAGAATTATATTTTAGAAGTGTTAAAAAGTAATACCAAAATGACCTCTTCTAATTATCTAAATAGATTCATGCACTGTACTTTAATTATGCCCAATGAAACATAACTAAGTTTATAATTACAATTTCTTATTGGAAGAAAATTTTTTTTGACATACATTTCAGCCGCATACAATGCCCAAGCTCGGCCTCCTTTAATATATATATATATATATTTTTTTTTTTTTTTCACCCCTTAACAAATCAGGTAACCACTTGGCACTGAACCTTGCCGTAGTTTAGAGACAGTCTTATGTTTTGCCACACTAGCAATAGTTTGAGGTATGACAACAATAATATAAATGATTTTGAGATTTATATTTTTAATAAATTCAAATTTAGATTGGTATTCTTAGCCCAAACTTGTATTTTCTCATTTGCAATTAAGTGTACCAAAATGGACCAAAGTGGTCTAAAATAGACTGAATGGATCGAAGTGGACTGAAATTGATGAAATTGAACCGAATAGACTGGAGTGGACCAAAATGAACCAAATAGACCAAATAGGACCAAATATAGACCAATTGGACCTAATATGATCTTCAAAAAGGGGGGAAAAACAAGGGGTTATTGAAGCTATTTCTATGCAACAATATATATGCTAGCATATAACCTTTGCAATGAAAACAAAAACAAAGACAAAGTCACAAAACCTTAATGAATTGGCTAGTTGCTTTGGCAACTTTACTCTCCTTGGATTGGTACCAAGGTTTCTCTGACCTAAGCGTGTCTCGAGGTCTCGACGTCTCTTTGTTCTTCTTGCTCTCATTCTGTCTTCCATATCCTCCCCAAATTTCTTTTTTCAACCTTTCTCAAACATCTACCTTCATCTATTTTGTCTTATCTTCTATCCACATCAGCCAAAGAGCCTCAATTTCATTTGAAAGCTCTTATTGGTTAGGGAATTTCTTGTTTTGTGGTTTGGGGGTTTTCCTTTTCACCACGGATTTCTAGCTGTGATGTCTCAACAAGATGAGGTGGTGGAAGCACTCAATGATGAAACCAACAAGTTAAGATTTTCGGGTAAATCATTGAAGTTGAAAGCAAGTGAGAAAGCGGTGGAAGAACTATACAATACTGGGTTGGTGGGTAAGCTATTGGCAAATAGGAGTATTAACAAAAATGCAGTGAAAGCTATCATCTTAAAGGCATGGAGAACATCAAGAGGGGTCAAGATAGTGGATCTTAGAGAAAATATATTTCTATTTAAATTTGCATGTGAAGGTGATAAAAGAAGAATTGTGGAACTAGGGCCTTGGAATATTGAGGGTTTCCCTCTCATTTTAAAGCAATGGAATCAAAATATGGTGGTGGAAGATCTAGACTTCTTAAGTCTACTGATTTGGATCCAGGTACATAATCTACCCATTGAATACATGTCTAAAGAAAATGCAATTGAGATTGGGGCACTGGTAGGAGAAGTGTTAGATGTTAACTTCATAGGCAATGGGGAAGTTTGTATATGCAAATTCCTAAGAGTCAAAGTGGAAGTTAAGGTAGATGACCCTCTCTAGAGTGGGTTTTATCTTGACAGAAGTCCTCAACCTGATTTGTGGATTCAATTTAAATATGAGAGAGTGGTTGAATTCTGCTATAAATGTGGTAGGTTGGGGCATTTAAAGGCTAGATGCTTGAAAGTTAGTCACATAGATGCCTAAGTTCCATCAAAAGAGCCATATGGATTTGGGCATTGGATGAAGGCAGAGTCTTCAGGGAGGAAAACATCAAGATGGGTTGAATTCATGGCTGAAGAAAGTACAGCACAGCAGCAAAATTCAAAGAAGCATGTAGAAGAAGAACGTGTTGAGTACGTGCAAAGTGAAATAGGAATTGAGGAAGGGCAGGTGGAAGGCTCGAGAAGCTCCCTGACAAACTTTGAAAGGTTGGTAGACCATGTCACTTCAAACCAGCCACGCTCAGGTAAATGTCTCCAGCTTTCCTCTCTCAACAAATTAGAAAACCAGCCTAGTTACAAAAACCAAAATCCCTTAAATGAATCCCTTGTTCCCAACACTTTGAATACCTTAACCCCCATGGAAACTGAACTTTTTGATGTCATCAATTCCTCAACTTCAGATCAAAATCAACCACATATTCCCTCCCAAGACACACAGTGCATTGAATCCCAACAACCACAAAACCTTAAATCTGATATTGCCAGTAATATCCCAAGTCCTCAACTCCAATTAAACCAACCCAGTGGGCCTATTCCAGACTCTGTCTCTACTGACCCAGCTTTACTTATTGGACTCTTAAAAGCCCAAAATAATTCATTATCTTGGACTGCCTACTATAATGAAGGGGAGCCATCTGGCAAGTTCCAAGTAAGCCCACCTAGCAATGAGAAGGAGCAGAAGCCCAGTGCTAAAAGAAAACTGGAGGAAGATGAGAGCCTAGCAAATAATAGGGCCATTAAGCTTATTAAAGTGGGTTCGGGACTGCTTGAAGTCGTCCATCAACCCATAAATTATATTGAAGATGCCCAACAGAAGACTTCTAAAAGAAATGTTCCTACAAGAAGGAAGAAGATGAAAGATTTGGCTAGAGAGTTACCTTGTCCTCAAGCTCATAGTGACCTTGATGAGGTAAACTCTGAACCCCTCTCGATTCCTCATATTATCTCTTCCCTTATATCAAAAATGGCTGAGGAGACGAGCCTAAACATGCCCCTACCCCAGCCATGATTATATTATCTAGGAATTACCGTGGTTTGGCTTGGGCCTCAGCAAAAAGAACTTTGCAAGCCTTGATAAAAGATATTGGTCTGGATATAATTTTCTTATTAAAAACCAAGGTTTCGATTGACAGAATAAAGAAATTTTTGAATTCCCTGAGTTTCTACTTTTTGGAATATGTGAATCCTACAGGAAAGAAAGGAGGGCTTGTTGTTGGGAGGAAGATTGGGGTTGACTTGGAGATTACTTCAACAGGGGTTAATATGATTAATGGCCTTCTTTTTTCTGATCTGGTTAATGAACCATGGTTGGTGTCTTTTGTATATGGGCCTCCTAGTAGAAATAATAGAGGGCCTTTTTGGGAAGCAGCGGAGAAAGTGGGAGAAGCCTTTAGTGGAGGTTGGCTTTGTGTTGGTGATTTCAACTATGTATTTTCCCAAGCAGATAAAAAAGGTGGAAGACCGGTTGCTGGGTCATCTAGTGGGGGTCCTAATGCTGTAATTGATAAGAATGGCCTCATAGACCTTAATTTTTCTAGAAATCCCTATACGTGGTCTAATAGGAGGGAGGGATTAGTAAATGTTAAAGAAAGACTTGATAGAGCCTTTGCAAATGAGAGATGGAGATTTATGTTCCCAAGAGCAGCGGTTCAACATGTTCCTGCTTCATCTTCAGATCATTCCTCGATAATTATACTCACTGAAGGAGAACAGAGGCAGATTAAAAGGGCCTTTAAATTTGAAGAAGCTTGGACAAGAGATGAAACTAGTTTTTTTGTTGTGGAGAAGGCATGGAAAATTTTTTTAAATGGGACTCCTATGTTCAAAGTCTGTAACAAGATCAAGGAAACAAAAGATGAATTTCATAGATGGAACAGGGAATGGTTTGGGAATATTCAGACAAAAATTAGGGAGAAATGGGATCAACTAGAGAAGATCCAGAAGGAAGAACCTACCTAGGAGAATTTGGAAAAAGAAGCTAGTATAAATCTGGAGCTCTAGGAATGGTTGATTAGAGAAGAAACTTTATGGAGACAAAAATCTAGAACTAAATGGCTTCCTGCAGCAGAGTTGAACACTAAATTCTTTCATCTTTCGACAATTTTTAGGAGGAGGAGGAATGCAATTGATTTTTTGAAGAATCAACAAGGGAATTAGGTTTCAGGTAGGAAAGCAATTGGAATGTGCTTTGAGGAGTTCTTCACTACTCTCTTCACCTCATCCAATCCTTCAATCCCAAACAACTTGGATGACTTAATACTGCCTAGTCTGTCTCAAGAAGATAAATAGATGTTATCAAGGCTGCCTTCAGTGGATGAGATTGAAAGTGTGGTTTTTAGTTTGGGTTCCAATAAGGCTCCTGGACCAGATGGTATGTCGGTCCATTTTTTCAAGTTCTATTGGAATATCATAGGAGGAGAGGTAACTGAAGCAATTATGAGTTTTTTTTAGAAGGGGATACATGTTAAAAGAAATCAATCACTCCTTTATTGCTCTTATTCCTAAGGGAAACAATGCAGCTTTAGTAAACCAATTTAGGCCGATTAGCCTCTGTAATGTGCTTTATAAAATCATCTCTAAACTTCTTGCAAATAGGCTCAAGCAAGTTCTTAACAAGTTAATTTCTCCATGGCAAACAGCCTTCATTCCTGGTCGTAAAATCCAAGAAAATACCTTCTTGGCCTAAGAAATTCTCCATGCAATGAAGAAGAAGAAGGGAAAAACATGTTGGATGGCTTTAAAAATAGATATGGAAAAGGCGTATGACCGCCTGGAATGGAGCTTTATTGGGAAAGTCCTTTGCTGTTTTGGGTTCCCTGATACCTGGATACAATGGGTTATGCAATGTGTTTCTACAACATCCTTCTCCATCCTTATAAATGGAAGTCCGTTTGGGTTTATTAGACCTCAAAGAGGGGTGAGGCAGGGTGATCCTCTCTCTCCCTCCCCTTTTGTTCGAGCAAGGGAGGTTTTGGCTCAATTGATTGAGAGGGAAGCCTTGTGTAATGGGATAAGGGGTTTTAAGCTAGCCAGAGATTTAACTCCTATTACTCATTTGCAATTTGCGGATGATCTTTTTATCTTTGTTCAAGCTAATGAGGAAAATTTGGAAAGGATAAAGTTTTGCTTGGATGTTTTTTCAAGCTGGTCGGGGCAGAAGATAAATTTCTTTAAATCCGTTATAATTTATAGCAGAAATACTCCTCACTATCTGAAATCTCGGTTAGCAAACTCTATTGGAATTAATGCTTCAAATAAGAAGGATAAATATCTTGGTATTCCAATAGCTTTTGGTAGAGACAAAAAAGCAGTAGCTAAAGAGATTATTGAGAAAGTTAAGCAAAGGCTGCAAGGGTGGAAAATGAAAACACCCTCTCAAGCAGGTCGAGCGACGCTCATTTCATCTGTGGCTTCTTCTATGCCATCTTACCAAGCTTCATCCCCTATCCTCCCAAATGAAGTTTGTTCAAAACTTGATTCCCTTAACCGAAGATTTTGGTGGGTTACAATGGATGATAGTAAGAAAGGTTGTTGTCTCAAAAGCTGGGATTCAATATGCACTCCTAAAAATGTTGGAGGTCTTGGCATTAAAAAAACAGAAGATATGAATAAAGCTTTGGTGGCCAAAATGACTTGGGATGTGGTCAATAACAGTGATAAAATGTGGCTGTTGGTTTTCAAGAAGAAATATGTTCAGAACAGAAATTTCATGAAAATGCCCAATCCGAAGAGTGCTTCTTGGGCTGCTCAAAGTATCTTTGAGTGCAGGAAGGTTATCAGTAAGGGCTTGTGCCACAGAATTGGCAATGGCCTTAACACTTGGATCTTTGAAGATCCATGGGTACCTAACGAGCAAGGGTTCATCCCCCAATCAAGAAGCAGTATTTCTATTGATGTTCACTTAGAAGTAGATTTGATTAATCAAGATACCAGACAATGGGATAGAGGTAAACTTTCAATGTTGTTTGAACCCTCCATAGTAAATAAAATCCTGAACATCCATCTGTCTCATCAAACCATGAATGACCAAGTATTATGGTGCCTTACTCCTTCAGGTGAGTTTTCAGTGAAATCCACTTATAATGCTATAAGAGGGCTGAATCTTCCAAGCCACCCCCACATACTCAGTAAAGATTGGAAGGATTTATGGAAGCTGAAAGTAAATGCCGGACTTAAAAACCTTTTGTGGAAAATGTGCTGGAACATCCTTCCAACTTGTTCTGTTCTTAACAGTCATTTTAATATTTCTTCTGTAAACTGCTTTTTGTGTAATAATGCCCCTGAAACTATTGAGCATTTGTTTATGCAGTGTGATTGTGCTGTCCAACTTTGGTTCCTAGCCCCATGGCCTATATATATGAGTAAGTTATCCTCTCTATCTATCTTGGGTTGGATTACGGTTATTTTAAATCCAAAATCCATGTTGGGGTTGAATGAAGAATCTGTCAATGACTTCCAACTTTATGCTTCCATTCTTTGTGATCATTTATGGATGGCTAGAAACAAAGCTAGAGTGAAGGGTTCTAAAAGTGTTCCAATTGATATTTCCAAGCAAATTTTTAGAGTCTTCATGGAGCATAAACAAGCTTGGAAAGAGAAAAAATGAGAAACCATCAAAAGATGTGGTCTGGTCTCCCCCTTCAAAGAGCTGGATCAAGCTAAATTTTGATGCTGCAATCCGTGAAGAGAAAAACACAGTGGTTGTTGTGTTTAGAGATACAGTTGCCAACCTTTCGTTGGCTTGGTCAGAGCAATTTGAGAGTAAAAATTCCCTGCTTGGGGAAGCAAGAGCAACTTGGTATGCCATGAGGTATGCTATGAATGAAGGATTTCAAAATATAATCTTAGAGGGTGATGCCTGGAATGTCATAGAGCCGCTGAAAAAGTCAGATGTAACCCCGCATTGGAGTATCAGGTCTATTCTAGAAGATATTTTGCTCTTTGTTAATAGTTTTTCAAATGTTGAATTTTCTTTTGTTCATAGAAAGGGTAATGTATCCGCTCATTTGCTAGCTCAATAGGTAGCTCTTGTAAATTGGTCTAGGCCAGTTCCCATCTCCAATCTGCCTTCTCATGTATCTCAGGCCTTTGTTAGAGATGGGTCCAGGCACGATCTTTTTGTTTCTCCCCTGTATCGGGTTGAGTTTTTTGAGCAATAAAGTTTTTATTCAGCAAATATATGTATATATATATATATATATATATAACCTTTGCAATGCAGACCTAACAAAATTCTTTAAATAGTAGGATCATGATTTTTTTTTCTTTAGGAACTCTTTTAGTAGTAGGACAATAAGGATAAAATCTTAAGAGCAACTGCATCAGTTGATTCAAAATTTTTCCCATTTTGCATATCTAAAACCTACTTTTTCTATTTTACACACCCATTTTTACAAAATACCCACACCAGTTTATCTATTCTACACATTTATTCAATAAATTATTCATTTTTTCCCACTTTCACCTCTCTCACAAACCCAAGACAACCCACATAGCCACCATCATCCAACCACCCAACCACCATTATCAAGCCACACAACAACCCAGCCACCATCCTATTCAACCAAGCTACCATGAATGAAATTCACGTACCCATTCAACCGAGCCACCATCATCACCATCATCAACCTACCCAAATTCAAAGATCCAAAAACCCATTTATCAGAAAGAGTGAGGGATGGCAGTTAAGGTCAGAGAGAGTGAGGAACGACAATGTCCTGAGCAACAACGAGCGACGGCCTGAGCAACAACAGGATCAACGCCTCTGGCCTGAGAAACAAGATCGAACCCACTGATTAAACAACGGGATCGACTCCCTGAGTAACAAGATCGAGCGACGCTGGCCTAAGCACTGAGCACTAATCGACGCCTTTGGCCTGAAGCTTGAGTTAGAGATCGACACCTGTAGCGATTTATAAGGTTAGAGAAAGAGAGTGAGGTGAGAGTCAGGTATAGAGAGGAGAGAGAAAAAGAGAGTTGATCTGAGAGAGAAACAGAGAAGAGAGAAAAATTATTAAAATATTATATGTACGGTTATTGTAGCAATTGTGCATAAATGCACAATTTTGCACCCATTGATATGGGTGTTTTTTTGCTCAAAATGTGGAAAATGAGCACCTTTTTCTATTTTGCACAACTTTGCATCAACTGATGCAATTGCTCTAACATCAAGATAATGCAAAAACCATTTTTGAGAAAATGATAAAACAATTAATTTTTTTGATAGCTTTTATATTTCTCATGAAATAAGTGTCAAAACGTATGTTCCTAAAATAGTTTATTAATAATTATCTTAAGGGCACTCGTTAACATAACCCTATAAAATAAAAAATGGATTCAATATCTAATAGTTAAAAAAAGTCTACTACTGCATCAACAAAATTTATTTAAGGGTTTATTTTTTTTCCTCTCACCTTATTTATTTATTCATGAAGTCAAAATTAGAACATTTTTCTTGGATCATTAAGGTTTTTCTCTTTTCAATTTAAAAAAAAAATAATAATAATAAAAAAAAAAAAAAAAAAAAAAAAACACAACCATGCACATAGATTTTAAATAACCACATATTACAAAATCTATATTATACCAAAACACAAATATTAAAACAAAAATTCAATTAGCTTTCCGAATCACGGAATTTTTCATTCTTAAAAGTCTATGGAGACACTTTCACATTAACATAAAGGATCTTAATATTTTAACTAGAATTCTCCGCAATAGACAATAAAAGTTGATACCCGGGATAATTGCTAACAAAGAATATCTCATCCAATTGCCTGAACTTCCTTGGATCATCTCTCTTTTGCATTGATTTCAAATGAATATTGCTGCCAATAAGGTCAAAAGAAAAAGAAACTGATTAAAACAAAAAGAGTTGGCATTCAACAGCCGATACAAAACCTAGAAGATAATACACTGTAACAAATCAGAACTAGGAAAAGATAACACATATAGATCTCATAGCTAGGAACAACTCTAAGGACAGGATCTTTCACTAGAAAACATGGAGTAATAGTTAAAGCAGTGAGGTATCAAAAACTAAATTGTTACTCCAATTTTCAGATGCAAATGGTATATCATGATTGAAAGTAAATAGATATTTTTGAACAATTAAAATGTTAGAAATCAGAACATGAATTTTATTTCTGATCTAAACCACCATAAATTTTAATTGTACCTTCATTCTAGCTTCCTCAAAAATGGGTAGAAAAATAAAATCAGGATCAACTAGAGTTGCAGTATATTGGCGGCCATCTATACCGGGCCAAAAAAAAAGTTATATATAGTTTGAATTACTGGAAAGACAAACAAATAGAATCCAAATCAATTACAGTCATAAAAAGTTTCAAGATGATTAGAGAGTAGAATCCAAAACAAAAAAAAAAAAAACTCATAATGCAGATCAACAATACCTAATACAGACAAAGACTAGAATATGTTAAAAAAAATAAGTTAACTAAAAAACTGATAATAAGAGCAGGGAGAGAGAGAAGAGTTAATCAATCTTGTTGCACAAACTTGATTTTGGATTGCAAAGTGATAGTATTTGTCCAATACCTTTTCCTGCTTCCCTGGGCCAAGTCTTTCCTAGTTGCAAATCATGCTTATTGCAACACTCTCTCTTCTCCTATAGTTTTGAGTCTTCAGATCCAGATTTTCCATTCTTGATATAATTTGGACATGGTGGCCTACGTACACAACATAGGACCAAAGCTGCGGAGCCAAACAATTGACCATCCCAAGAAGATATCCATATCCTGGTAAAACTAAATTCTTCAGAAGCTCAAGAGGACAAAATTGATGTTGGATTATTAAAATCCTTGTACATGGCCCTCCCAAATTGCTTGTCACTTACCATAAGCTACAAAAACATCTGAAAATTTTATCCATAATGGATATTACATAATGCTATCTATAATCAACAATCAGTTCAAAGTGTATTTTAGGAATTGATAAAATTAATTTCAGCCCTGAAGGAAATGTTTTTTCATAACTATGACAATACATTCTCAGAATCTAATCTATACACTCTGTAGAACTCTTTAGTTCCCTCAAAACTGATTTTGGTGGTGCAATCTTCCATTCCAGAAAAATATAATTGGCAGCTAAACTACTTCATTTTCACCCAATTAACATTAAAAAAGCAATTATGTATTTACACCAAAAGCTTCAATTCTACAAAAGCACATTACCATGCTAGTCTTTATCAGAAATCTTTTGCTTCTTCCACTTATGTGCAGCTTCCAATATTCTAAGATTAGTTGTCTGAGTTTCCTCTGGGAACATGTAGTCAATGTATTCCTCATATTGGCCAATTTAAACTTGTTAGCAAAGGCAAACAAGGAAAGCTTACAAAATGTAATGGAACACAATTATATCTCAGACAGCATCTGCCTCCTCTTTTTCAGCTTTTTTGTTAGCTTAGCTTGGACTAAACTAATATCATCAAGCTCACCAAAACTGCTTTCCATGTTTAGCCACTCTTCCAATGGCTTTGCTCTTTTCTCTTTCAACTCAGGTGCAGATGTTCTGTAGTAGTTGCTGGTTTTCTCAAAAACCCCTGATTCATAGAAAACAAAAGAAAAGTGTTAGAGCTTGTTTCATTGGTGATGAAATTTAAAAATAATCAGAATATCCAGTCTTTTACTCTAGTTTGCAACCAAATTAAGCTGCAAACAAAACATAGGTGCTTAAGCTTGGCTGAATTGCTTTGAGCACAATGCAAGAAGAACCGCTTCCAGATTTACTTCACACATCCGACTTATCCTAACCACCCTGCATGACAAAGTCATAGTCCTTGATGATGTAGAAGGAAATGTAATATAAGGCTACCACAAAAAGTTAAAACACTAGATAGTGATTCATATAATCACTTTTGTTCAGCATAGGCTTCTGCTTGAGATTCATCTTCCAAAGCAATGGACAAAAAACACACTTCCAAACCAAGGCCCAAATTAACAATTAGTGTCAAAGCCTAAAGTACTCGAAATTTGACAATACCAGCAAATATTCTTTGATTTCAATGCCTAAAGTACTCGAAATTTGACATAACCAGCAAATATTCTTTGATGTAAATGCTTACTAACATACATATTCTTTCAAAAAAAATTAATAAAGCACTTATAAACAAATTAGTTTGTTCTTATGAATACTCTTTCAAATTGCAGAACAACATCATATGAGAAGAGGAGAACAAAAGACTTATTTTTTCACGTCAAAGAGTTGATTAAATATAGAAATAAAACAGGAAAACCTCCAACATTGGTATAAAGGTAACATAAGATTTATGCGTTCACTATTCAATCTAAGCTCGTTTATTCCTTGTTGCAAAAAGGAATGTTCTGTTCTGTTTTGAGTTAGGGTCTACCAGTCAACTACCTTCTCATCTAAGGTGGTAGCAATGGATTCGGGCTCATATGATATTAATAAGTTTCAGGTGGGTAACCTACCTACCAAAATCCTTCTTTTGCAGTCTTGGACTGATTGATGAAGAAGTGAAGATATTGAGAACAACATAGGCACAGTTTTAGTATTGATCAAAAATCCAGCCAGAACTAATTGGAATAAGGATTCATATAGCGTCCCCAATCAATTTGGATTAAGACTTGGATAAGTTGAGTTGAGTTAAAGTTAGAGATTCATATGACAAAGCTAATAGTGATACACATGCAAAGCAATGTTGGGAATCTGAACAATTAAATCAAGTGAAACTAATTGTCACATTGAAAGAGTTTTAGAATTATAATTCTAAGAAGATGGGGGCCAACATTTTACGCAACCTTGAAATCTGCTCCTCTTGATTGATATCCTTAAACTCTTCCTAGAATTCCTCTAAACTTCAAAACTGCATTAGATTAGAAATCATACATTCAGAAAATGTTCATAATCAATTACTGTAACATACTCTTAAGGAATCAAATGACTAAGAAACATGCAACAAGTTATTGAAGTAAAAAATAAGCTTATGAATGCAAACATAAAAGCTACTAATCAAAAACCAACTCATAATTATATTAAATGCCCAATAAATGATACCACACAAATTTTTTATGTTCAAGCATTCAAGCTAAGTTAAAACACATACAACATTGACATAAAACTTATTTTTATGTTTCAAAGTCCCCAACACGAAAGACATTCTAGGGACTTGTCACCTGTGCATATCAGTATATGCTCCAATCGCTGAATGTAGCTGTTAAAAAAGAAATTGTTTTTCTTTTTCCATTACCAGGTCTGTAAATTTACTAGTACTAATCTGACACAAGGCTATTTATGCCCAAGTTAGTTTACTGGCTTAATCCATTTGTATAAATCAATAGCATGTGTACGATTTCACCTATATATGTAGTGAAGGTGAGTCTGACTTGTTTCCGTTGCAATGAGCTTGGGAGATTGAAAGTAAGAGAACGTAAGAGAAGCAAGAGTTTTATCCATATATATTAAACAGGGAATGAATCCAGTTGACAAGAATCAAGTTAATTTAGCAGCAAGCTTTTTGTGTTGGGCAGATCCCGAATTGGGGCCAAGAATTTTTATCATGCACATATCAGATGGTAGCATAACTTTCCTGTTCATTTAAACCAAATCAATCATCCAAGAGGACAAACAACCATGCCTTAAGTCCATATACCAGTGATTCAAGCATGAAGGCTATTTCTTTAACTTCCAATTAATTAATGTTCAAATTTGGAATAACTTCAAACAAAAAACGAACTCAAGATCATGACTAGAGTCTAGAAGGAAAAGTAAAAAAGAAATATAAAGGAACTCTATTTCTATTCAATGGAATTAAAACTGCTTCCATGTTTAAGAAAATTTGAGAAGCTGTTATACATAGTTTAATCCACCAAATACAAATAATAGGAAATATGAAAAGGAAAAAAAAAAAAAAAAAAAAGACTGTAGCCTTAGGGGAAAAAACAAGTCTAATAGTGAATGTAATTCTCATAATGGTAGTTTACTGGAAGTTGACGAAAAGGTCATATGGGGTTATTTATCATCAAAAACCTTAGTACAATATGGATACAAGTATGTACGCAAATATATGTACTGTACACACCTCATGAAATATGTGTAATATGTACGTATACAAAACTGATCAATGCCCACTCCATATCAAATTTGAGGTGAGGATCTAAATAGAATTTCTAAGTACAATTTTGACTCAACTGAAACTTAAATTTCAACTCAACTAATTGGATAGCATTTTCACAAAACCAGTAATATATTAGTCATTGCACAGAGAAACAAACATATATTCCTATTCACTCCAATTCCAAGAACCACCAATTGCAGGTGAAATTAACCAAAAGGCTTGTTGTAATATACTAATTATCAAATTAGCTAAACATAAACATAGAATTTTCAAAATCATCAACAAACTCTCTGATCAAAACCACAAAATCCACAATATCAGCATCAATGCTAACTCATATAATAAATTGAGAGGCATCAATTTTAAAGAATTCAAAACCTTCGATACCACAATACCCAAAACAAAAATCAAAACACAGCATTCTCCTTTTTTTTTTTCTCGGGAAACAAGCAGAGTTAGAGAGAGAGGACCTGTAAACAAACAGACAGAGTTAGGATATGTTTGTTTTCTGAGAAATGTGAAAGGATCTTCATAGCGGACGAGAGCATCTTTACTGTGGCGGCGTTTTGGCTCTTCGTCGTAGATGAAATTACAGATGTGCAAAGAAGACCGACAACAAAGTGCGGGAAAAGTTGAACAAGGAGGGTCACATTAATTTATTTTGGAGGGTTATTAGTGACCTTGAAATAAGTCTACCTAAGTTTAAGCTCAGCCCAATTTATCAGTGTTTGTTTCAGCACATATTGCAATAAAGAAGGCGATGGCAATCAGACTGCTTTATTGCAATAATATTATACATACAAACATTATATTCATAGATGACGTAGAGTAGTTCTAACTTCTAACCATGCCTATATAAACTAAAATTTATTCTCTAAATTTCTTAGTAAACAAAAATACAATAATTGACTCACACAATCTAGATGCTTATAGCTCCAAGTTCGGCTCTTTCTTTTTTTTAATCCTCTTCCATAGAAACTATCACAATTTTATCCGAATAGAATTTGTTTGTAATTCTAATTCATCTTCTCTCGTTTGTTCTCTCTCTTCTCACTCTAAACATTTAAGAAGTTAGTAGTGCAAAAAGAGAAGAAGTTAGTAATAAATATTGCATGATATATATCAAAATAAATCAATATTGCATAATATTCTCTCTCTAAACGTTTAAAGAGATCTAGCAAAAAATTAAATAAACATTTAAAGCGGTTGTAGTAAATAAGGTGAGAGAAAGAAAATGCCCTTAAATAAATTCTCCTGATGTAGTAGTTGACTAATTTTAAGTATTAAATCTCATAAAAATTAATGGTTTATAAAAAGTGTAATTTTGTGGACTTACACTTGAACCTATCTCTATAAAAGATTATAATAAATATAAGCGAAAACACCATTTTGGTCACTATATTTTATAGTCGTGGTCAATTTAGTCCTTACATTTTCGTAACGGTCAATTTAGTCCCTGTTATTTTCAACATGTAGTCAATTTGGTCCTTACCGTTAACTCACTAACAGAAATGCCTACATGGCAAACAGCTTTCACAGGTGGCAAAGTTGATGATGACATGGCTACTAAAATTATAATTATAATGTCACGTCAGCATCTAAATTTAAAACAACAAAAAATTAATTTCTCAGTTCTTTTTATTTTTAAAGAAAGAAAATAATGCTTCGAAATCACAACCAAGAACACTCATATTACCTTCTTTGCAAGCCGGACCTAGCCAAAACCCAGAAATTCAACTCATACATTGAAGCTCTCTTCACCAGAAATTTCATTTGTAAACCCGTATCAAAGAAATAAGAAAACCCACTAAAATAGTCATTCAAACAAAAAACCCAAACCATCCATATGCTCAAAGAATCCCAAGTGGATCCAAGAGCTCAACGTCTCCAACAACATAGAAGGTCGGACAAAGAAGGAGAGGAAGAAACAAACTCAAATACTAACAGTGACCCAAAGGTCAAAACCCCACTTCATAAACCCGAGCACAAATCAAATATTTCTCACAACTAAAACAAAACCAACCCATTATATCAACCAAAATATATTAAAAAGGAAAATGAAATACAAAATGAGTTTCAGTCATAGATGAGAAAGACAAGAGGGAAAAAATTTAAAAGAAATTAAAAAAAGGAAAATAAAAAAGAAAAGCAGAGGGAGATGAGGAGCGATGGCCACAGCTAGTGGTGGCAGCACCATTGTGAGACCATTGTTTGTTATGGTGGGTCTCGTAGAGAGACAAGCCATGGCTGAGCTCACAAACCCAAGAGAGAGATCCACCTTATTGTGTTTGGTTTTAAATTTGGGTCTGAAATTTGGGTTGTGTTTGGTTGCAAAGAAAGTGTAAGAATGTCTGGAGAAATTTTTTTAGTTCACGCCCTTTAATTATTTTATTTTATTTTTTAGATGTGATTTTTTTTTTTTTTAATTCGTGGCTTTTTTAAATAATAATTAAATGTATTTTTATCATTTTACTAGCCATATATGTTGCCAGCTGTGGAAGTCGTTTGCTATGTAGGCATTTCTATTAGTGAGTTAATGGTAAAGACCAAATTAACTGTATGTTGAAAATAACAGGGACTAAATTGACCGCTACCAAAATGTATGGACAAAATTGACTGCAACCCTAAAATGTAGGGACCAAAACGGTGTTTTTGCCCTAAATATATGGTATTATTGGACATTTATTGCTTTACCGTAAACCAAAATATTTAATTCTCTCTCTCTCTCTCTCTCTCTCTCTTTAACAACTATCTAAAGCTTAGTTTGAGAGACTTAGTTTAGACCCAGTGCATTGGACTTGGCCAGATGGTGACATATGTCCAAAAGTAGACACATGTCATCATCTCAATGGGTCCAATACTATTGGACATTGGATCTAAACCTTACCCTAGTTTAGAAGTTTATAAGGGAATGAAATTGAATGTATTTAAGCAAGGGAAAGGAATGGAATTAAATAATCTTGATTGAATGTTTTAAAATAAAGGAACAGAAATGAATGAAAATAAAAGGAATGTAAGTAATCTTGTTTGAGAGTAACATAGAGGGAATGAAATGAAATCATTTTATGACAATATTACTGTTAAACTCATATTTTAAAATAAAGGGTTAAATATATAGGAGTATTTTGGAAGTTTTAATAAAGAATTCATTAAATCTAATTCCATTCCCTCTCATCCCTCTCAATTTTAAGAGAAATGAAAATTTGAGGTTTTAAGAGAATATAGAGGAATGAGTATTCTCTCTTACCCATTCCATTTCTTCCCACTTAAACTCTAAAACAAAGAAATAAAATTTCCATTCCATTCATTAAAACTCTCAAACAAGGGAAGGGAAGAATATTACTAAATTATTCTTTTCATTCATTCATTTCCATTCCATTCCATTCCCTCCTTCCAAACGAGGGCATAGAGAGACTGAGCTTAAACAATAATTGAGCCATAGAAATAACTATATTACCGTTCTATTCCGGTTGAAATGACCGAAAAAATCTCATATGTACTGGTATGCAAATCAGAACGGTAACACCCCATGTTTCACCTTGGGAATAATTTCGAGTCATTTCGGTGTGTTGCAGACTTTTCAGATTCAAGGATGAAGCTAGAAGTTTGATTGAGGGGGGCTAAAGTATTAAAAAAAAAAAAAATCCAAATAAGCATCTATTTAGTATTAAGTAACTATTAAAAAATAATAATAAAAACAATAATTGTTTCTTAATACATTATAATACAATTTATCTATTAAAAGAGAACACTACTTTCTTTTAAATCTCAAAAATCATTGATTATTAAATTCATACTATCAACAAATAAACAAATAATTGAACGAACAAAAGGAGGCAAATACAAACAAAATACATATTATGCAGACAGCTCATCACTACAATTCACACAAAAATCAACTGATTTTATAAAATTTTAGCAACTAACCATTCAAAGTTTCAAATCAATTCCATTTTAAAAGGCACCACTAACTATCATCCAAAACAATAAAATAAAGTAAGACAGTTGCTACGCTAATTCCACTTTAACAGCCAACTATTTATTTTATAATAAAAAAACTAAATATCTATTTCTATTTATGTCTTACATATATATATATATATATATATATTTTTTGAGAAGCATGCCTTATATATATATATATATATATATGTTTTTTGGTTAAAATTCATATAATTTGGTAAAAATATCTTAAATTTATTGGCCCATGTCTCACTTAATATGCTAATTTCTATCTAAAATATTAGCTCATTAATATTAATAAATTTATATACTTAGATGATATGTTGTTTTCATTTTTGATATAGATCTGGCAATAGAAAAAATTGAATAGTCAAATTGTGCACTCAATTGAACACGTGGGTGTAGTGGCGGATTGTCAATTTTTCATGCACGGACACACATAGCAAAATAAAAAAGAAACAGATATGAGGATGTTTTGGGCAACAAAATTAGAAGGGGGGATGGTTTTAATATCTGAAAAAAGTGACAGCGTGATGATGTGGGCTATTTTTTTTTTTTTTTTTTTCTGATAGATTATTTTATCGAACAAATTTTTTTTTTGGGGCCGAAATTTGATATTTTTCCAGTATTGTTTGTTTGTTAATTTATATATATATATATATATATTTGCATAATCGGGAAATATATTAGATGAACAGAAATAGTACAAACAGAAATATTACAAGAACCCCATGACTACAGTACATAGAACAACATCAACCTTTAATTTATATATATATATATATATATATATTTTTTTTTTAATTGGTTGAAGTGAAGATAGAATGACTCTGGAATAGCTTAGCTGGAATTTTAAACTAACATGAAATTGAAGTGCTTTTGTACTGGCCTAGAACAGACATGAAAAATACTGATTGATAGAGTACGTAATTGACTCCTTTAGTGGAATCAAACTATGATTCTACGACATTTTTTATAATGTTTTTACTGTAAATATTAAATGTTAGGCTATTATTGGCTTCTATCAGTGGGTAAAAAAATAATTCAATTTAAATGTTCAAATTATAACTAATAATAACTTACCATTTATGATTTATAGTGAAAGTATTGTGAAATTGTTGTGAATATAACGTATAAGCCCCTAGCCAAAACCCAGTTGGTCTGATTAAGGTTACTGAATAGTCAGTACCCACTGTGATAACAAAATCTTGGTTTCCTTTTAGAATGTACATTTAAGGTGGAGGTCGTCACATCTTACACGCCTAGAGCTAAAATTATTTTATATTTCATCCATGGGTGTTTATGTAATGGACTTAATTGGAAGACACAGAAATTATTAAGTAGTTTTAGTGTTTTGACAAAGTTGTCTTCACATGTGAAATTTACAAAGCAAATTACTCCTAACTAGAGGAAAATGGGAATTGTACAAAATAAATATATATTAGCAGAAAGATGATAAATTTTGAGTCGACGCAAGTGGATTTTGCCATTTAGGTGTGTGACAGTGTGAGGAATTTGATTGCAAACTCAAAAAAAAAAAAAAAAAAATGCCGATGGCAATCAGACTGCTTTATTGAAAAAATATTATACATACATACATTACATTCATAGATGAAGTTGGGTACTTCCAACCATGCCTATATAAGCTAAATTTTATTCTCGAAATTTATTAGTAAATAAAAATACAAGTTGACACATTCTAGATTTCTAGATGCATCAGCTCCAAGCTCGGCTATATATATATTTTTTTAGTTCCTTCTAAGATTCCGCAAATAACCTGTCCCTTTAAGTGCAAAGATTAAAGCGACTACTACTAAGAGGATAGTAAATGGTAATAACATAACAAAATAAAAGGTCCAGTCTGGAGCATGGGTTATGACTATCAATGAATTAAAATAGCAGTAATAGAGGGATATAGAGACTCCGGCTAAAATCGCACCACCGAGTCCGAATGGTGTAACGAGGAAATAAGTTGCTGCAATCGCGGACAAAAATATAGCAGAATTAAAACCCAAGAACAACGCGAAAGGGGTTAGTGATTCTGTGCTAGCAACGGCTGACCCTGCTCTATGTGGTGCTGTGATATTGGAATTGGACTCATTAAAAAGTCCCCCTGCAGGACTAGGAGGGCTGAGTGCAGCTGTAGTGGTATTGGGTTTGGACAGATCATTGTCTTGCCAAAGTCCCCCAGGAGGGCTGAGTATCGCTTGATAGGTCACTGTGACAATCAGTGCAGCAACCACCAGCAACGCATTGCGCTTGTCGTCTGATAGTGGTTGTCTGACTACTGTCTCAGGAGTTGCGACTTCGGGCACAGGCGGACTTAGGTAATGTGCACGAGGAGGAGTAACTGTAAGAAGGGATGAAGCTGTTAAAGCTCCAGCACAGTCTAGTATATCCCTCATCTCGCTGTTGTCTACTTCTTGTGGTTGTCCTTGCAAGATGTCCAATGCTGTTTTACCCTTTAAATTCTTCTCGTTTACCTTGAAAGATGTCCCACCCCAAGCTAATAAGTGACGCACAGCCTGCATGCATAATGTAGTGATACATTAATACTGTCACTAATCTCATCATTTATGTAAAATATTGCTCAACGGTCTCTCTCTCTCTCTCTCTCTAAAATCTTTATTCAGATTTTTATTTATGCTCCTACAGGGTTGAAGATTTAAAGATTGAGGGGGTTTTCAAAATTCACAAATCTCTCAATTCCTCAAGTTGAACATCATTTTAAAACTAGAGAAATAAACACAACAAGAAGAGTAAAAATCATTCGATTTTCACTATCTGAAAAGCAAAAAAAGAAAAGAAAAAACGCATGCAGATCTGAAAAACTTCAACGATGATAAATTTCGACAGAGTCCTAGATGCAAAATCTGAAAAATTTTGTGGGTATGCTTTTAATGAAAAGCATCTGAGATTTGAAACCTCAACGACGAAAAAGCTCATTGGTTTTGAACTTGATTTGAAAATCGAAAATGGAAAACAATTGATTTTCTTGCAAGCACACGTCAATGGTGAGATTTAACTTTTCACAAATGGTTTGGGATTTCAGTTTGACTAATATGGTCAATTTTGGGCTTTCCATTTATGCTCTATATTTTCAGTTTGGCGTTGTGATGCTGCATAGTTGCAGAGTGATTGGCGTGGTGATGTTGCACAATTGCAGAGTGAGAGGAGAGCCAGAGAGAAAAGGAAGAGGCAGTTAGGTCACTGTTGTATTTTTCCAAGTTGGCCTCTTTTTAATAATCGTTGGATCAGTTTGTTTCCAGGTGTCATTCATCCATCTAAACACGGAAGGAAACAGGAGAAATAAAAACTGGAGGTAAGCTGCTCCTTTTTTTTTTTTTCCTTCGTTAAAGTAAAAAAAAAAAAAAAAATGATCATGATGTATTACTTGCACGATGGACATTCTTTTTTTTTTTGAACCATTGCACGATAGACATTCACAACACAAGCTTTACTGTGTTTCTTTAGCATGTACATAATTGAGGAATGGAGAGAGAGCTTGCCTGGGTTTCGTTATTGTATACTGCCACGTGCAAAATAGTGTTGCCATTCTCATCCTGCCAGTTGAGTATGGCATTTTCAGACTTATTTTCTCGGAGCCATCCTACTAAGAGTTTAAAAGCAGTGGCGGCGCCACGTATAGGCCAGGGTGTTCCCAGAAACACCCTGACCTGAAAAAAATTAAAAAAAAAAAAAATTTTATATTTAATCCATACTAGGAATACCCTCAATCAAAAAATTAGGAACACCCTCAATCAAAAAATTAAGAACACCCTCAAATTAAAAAAAAAAAAAAAATTATCTGTTCTACTTTCAAGCAAAAAAAAAAAAAAAACCCAAAAAAAAAAATTTTGAAACAAAAAAAAAAAAAAAAAAATTTGTATCAGAGCCAAGCCCACTGCCCACGGCAAGCCAAGCCCACTACCCACAGCAAGCCCAACATAATCCAGAGGTAGCAAACCCATCACCCATGGATTCTCACCCAAAAAAAAAAAAAAAAAAAAAAGAAAGAAAGTACAGAGCAGATCAATCCACGGTCACTTCGTTGGCAGAGTAAACCAAACCCCAATACAATCCAGCAAAATCAAACCGATCCCCATTACCCAATACTGCAATACAGAGTGTTTATCAACAGAAAAAAAAAAAAAAAAACCCAATACAGAGAGCAAAGTCAGCAAACCAAACCCAATACAAAGCAAAATCAAACCAAACCCCACGGTGAGACGGTCACGTCGCTTGCTCCGTCGCAGATCGCAGGTCGCGCAGCTCGCTCCGTCGCAGATCGCAGGTCGCGCAGCTCGCACCGTCGCAGATCGCTCGCCCCTTGTCGCCGTCGCTCACTCTCGGCTCGCCCCTCCCTCATCGTTGCTCGTCGCTTGGCCGTCGTCGCAGATCGTAGATCGGTGCTCGGCTGCTCCGGTGCTCGGCTTCAAGGAATCAAGGTATTTCTCTCTCTGACTTTCTCTCAGTCTCCTCTCTCTCTCTCTCTCTCTCTCACACTGAGATGAAAAAAAATAAAATGCAAGTCTGATCTCTCTCTCTCTCTCTTTATTCTAGTTTAAGTCAGTATCTCTCTCTTTCTCTCATTGGCTGCCGAATCTTTACTCTCTTTTCTCTTTCTTTTCTTTTTTTTTTTTTTTTCTTTTTGGAGAACCAATCTTTACTCTTTACAGCTTTACTTTATAAATTTATTTTGCTTTTTGTTTGCCTGTTTGTTTGGCTTTGTCTTATCCGGTACTATTGATCAGTGTGTGTTGGGTTTGTGATATTAATTGTCTTCTAGCGTAAATGTGTATAAATGTGTATTGTGATTGGGAAATTTTCTGATTGGCAGGTTATGATTGGAGACAACTTGTGCTTGTCTGTTGAATGGGGTGGGGTAGATGGGTTGATGGACACATGGGGCCGGGTAGTAAATAATAATTAAAGTAGTGTAATGTGCTGCACATTACACTGCTTTAATTATTATGCTGCACATAGGATGTAAAATGTTTAACTCTTTTAGTATAATGTGTACAAGAAACTAAATAATATAACAAATTAAAGCAATATAATTAATGACAAACAAATTAAAGTAATATAGTTTATTAAATTATTGTTATGCTAAACAACAATAATTAAAGCAGTATAATTAACCAATATATTATAAAAGACAAATAAATTAAATTATGTTAGGCTAAATAATAATTAATAATTTTATAATTAATGAAACAATAATGTAATAAATTCTAATTTATAAAAGACAAACAAATTAATGAAATAACTAAACAATAATAATTAATAATTTTATTAATATTTCAAATAAACTTATAGTTTATTGTTTATTCTTTTGCTAGAATTATGGACAAATATTTGATAAGAAAACCACGTACCCAAGATTCAGCTCCTGCGCAAGATTCAGCTCCTGCGCAAGATTCAGCTTCATCTTCTAAGCGAATTCGTATTGACTTTAACTTAGAGAATCTTCCTTCAGATCCTGGGCTACAAGAAAAAATATCATCTTATCATCCTAATCATCATGATGAAATAAGAAGACATTATTTAATAAAAGGCCCTTGTCAACCTGTTTTACACAGTGATGATTACCCTATATCATATTTTTCTGGAAAGCCCCGTCGATTTATATCCAAATGGTATACAAATAGAGACTGGTTGGAATATAGTATAGACAAGGATGCAGTATTTTGTTTTTATTGCTACCTGTTTGGGCAAGATGTTGGAAAGCAAGGAGGAGGTGACACTTTTGTAACGAAGGGATTCAAACTTTGGAATCAGAAAGATAAGTTACATTCCCATGTTGGAGGAGTTAATAGTGCTCATAACCAAGCTGTCCAGAAGAGTGTAGATTTATTGAAGGAAAAGCAACACATTCAAAGTGTTTTTGTTAAGCAATCAAGTCAAGATAAAATTGATTATCGGATTCAATTAAATGCAATAGTTGATTGCATAAGATTCCTTTTATGCCGGGGATTAGCTTTTCGTGGTCACGATGAATCTCAAGGTTCAAGTGATAAAGGAAATTTCCTTGAGCTTGTACAATTTTTGGGGGATCACAATGAATCTATCAATGAAGTGTTGCAAAAAGCTCCGAAAAATTGCAAGCTTACCCACCATGATATTCAAAAGGACATTGTGAATGCAATTGCATGTGAAACATCCAAAGCCATCATCAAGGATCTTGACAATGGGTTCTTTTCAATATTAGTTGATGAGTCACGTGATATCTCAGTGAAAGAACAAATGGCTCTCGTTCTTCGTTATGTGAACAAAGAAGGAATTATTATAGAGCGATTCCTTGGTATTGTACATGTAGCAAGTACTACCGCTTTGTCACTCAAACATGCTATTGAATGTTTACTTTGTGAACATAATTTGAGTTTATCGAATCTACGTGGGCAAGGTTATGACGGGGCTAGTAATATGCAAGGTGATATCAATGGTCTCAAAACTTTGATTTTGAAAGAGAATAAGTCAGCATTTTATGTCCATTGTTTTGCTCATCAACTTCAATTAACACTTGTTGCTGTTGCTAAAAATCACATTAACATTGCTGAATTTTTTTATGTGGTTAGTAATTTAGTAACTGTTGTTGGAGGCTCTTGTAAGAGACGAGATGCTCTTCGAGATATACAATTTGCCAAAATTAAAGAAGATTTAGAGAATGGTGTACGTAGAAGTGGGCAAGGTTTGAATCAAGAAACAAATCTTAAATGTCCTGGTGATACACGTTGGGGATCATATTATGGGACTATTCTCAACTTGATTTTGATGTTCTCTGCTGTTATTGATGTATTAGAGATTATTGAAGAAGATGGCCTCTCCGACCAAAAAGTTGAAGCTCGATCTATTATGAGGTCAATTCTCTCTTTTGAATTTGTTTTTGCTTTACACTTGATGAAAAATATTTTAGGGATCACAAATGAGTTATCAATAGCATTACAAAAAAAAAATCAAGATATAGTAAATGCTATGGATCTTGTTAAAGTGTCTAAGCAACGGTTGCAAGTGATGAGAGATGATAGATGGGAATCTTTATTGGCTGAAGTATCTTTATTTTGTACCTCACATGATATTCCTATCTTGGACATGGAAGCGATATTTGTAGTTAGTGGGAGGTCGCGACGCAACACCCAAAAAAATTCAAATTTACATCATTATCGTGTTGAGCTATTTTACACAGTCATAGATATGCAACTTCAAGAGCTTAACAATCGCTTTTCTGAGGCAAATACCGATTTGCTACTTTGTATGGCTTGCTTGAATCCAAGTAATTCATTTGTGGCTTTCGATAAGGAAAAGTTGATACGTCTAGCTAAGTTCTATCCTTCTGATTTTCTTGGGACAGATATTTTGGCACTTGACTCTCAACTGCAGAATTACATTTTTGATATGCGCAGCAATGACTTCTTTTTAGAGCTTCAAGGAGTTAGTGAACTTGCTGAAAAGTTAGTGAGCACAAGGAAACACGAGACTTATCCATTAGTCTACTTACTTGTGAAGCTAGCTTTGACCCTTCCAGTTGCTACTGCAACAGTAGAAAGAAGTTTTTCAGCAATGAAATATATAAAGAATGAACTGCGCAATCGAATGGGAGATCAATGGATGAATGATTGTTTAGTTGTGTATATTGAAAAAGATGTAGCTTGTAGCATTGATAATGAGACTATTATGCAACGATTTCAAAATATGAAAACTCGTAGAAGGCAATTGTAAATTTTATGTATTTGCGTATTTTTTTTATTGTTGTTGTTATCAATATATAAAATTTTCTTTTTATTAGATTGTGTAATTTATATTTGTTGAGGAATACCCTGAAAAAATTTTCTGGAGCCGCCACTGTTTAAAAGCACCCAAGTTGCACTGTTTAAAAGCACCCAAGTTGTTGTTTTCCAGGGCAATATGCAGAGCGGTTTGGTTTTGAATCGTTACATCTTCAATAGAATTGGGACAGTCTGATAGAAATTTGAACAATAGATCAAGTTGCTGCTCTGTTTTTGCTGCAGCAGCAACATCATGCAAAGGAGTTTTACCCTCCTTTCCTTTTACACGGACAAGGTCTCCATCTACCTGTAGAAGCCGACGCACCATCTGGTTATGCCCTCCTTGTAGAGCAAGGTGAATGGGGCTATACCCATTTAGATCTGGCTTCCTGGCAAATGAGGGCTTTAATCTCATCATCTCCATAGCAAATTGGATGTGTGCTGGGCCCCCAGCAAACGCAGCTACGTGTAAAGGAGTATCAACAAATGGTAGCTCATCGATGTCCTCCAAAAGTTTTACATCCTCCTGAATTAAGCCGTAAAAGGCTTCAATATTTCCCTGTTGGGCAACCTCCTTCAACTTAACAATTCTCTCGCCCATTATGGAGAAGGCTGACATAGTAAGGCAGGTTTTTCCGTGCAATATATGATCTAAAATAGTGGAAATTAATGGTTATAGGCTGATAGCAGCTAGCTGGAGTGAAGAAAATGGAGTAGAGAGACCACCAGCATTGGTTTCTTATTTCCACATCGATGGTCCCGCATAGATATGAGGGTCATCACCCATAGGGAGATATGAGGGTCCAACTTATCTTGAAATATCGAAACAGCCAATTAGCAATCAAGTTCAAGACCCGTGCGTATTCACTAATTTTAACAATGTTAATTTTTTATTTTTTTTATAGGTAAAAAAATTTTGTTGATAAGAGACGATTAAATAAAAAAAATTATATAAAGTTATAAACTGAAAATTTTAACAATGATAATATAGACTTAAACAAGAACAAAAACAATATGAAAATAAAATATACGCATTATATACGATCAAAATTACGATCCTTCACATTATATACGCATAAACTATATAGAAGATCCAGTGAAGATTCAGGGATTTTATTCTGACGCCACAGAATTGTCTGCCAAAGAAAGCAAAGAGGACCAAAACAAAACAAAGCCCGGTACTAATAAGACTGTAAACTAAAACCGGCCCAGATTCGCATATGACTCCCAATGAAAAATAGTAGGATACCCACAATTGGACAAGAGCCATCTTGAACAGCGCACTAATGTACCCTCCCTCTTGGAAGGAGTAGAAAAGTCATTATGGGTAAATTTTAAAATCTTAAATTAAATAAAAACATTTTTAAGGGTAAATTAAACTAGTAAGTCAAGGTCGTCAGTCATGATCTAAGAGGGAAGCACTAGCATTGGTTTCTTATGGGGCGATGAAAATTTGGTTTTAGAGAGATGCAAGTCAAGGTCGTCTAGTTATCGCAAAACTCTTATTTCCACAAAGAGAGTCCCACATAGATATGAGATTCTGACATAACTTGAAATATCAAATTAGCAAAATAGCAATCAAGGATATATATGAAGTATGAAGTTGAAAATCCACACTGAGATATAGATGCCTAATAATAAGATTGACATACTAATCTTAAATAGATTCAACTTAACAGCCCAAGAGGTTTTTCCATATGCAATGCTTTTTCATATGCTAGAACTTTTTAAGAACACTGGCTAACACAGTAAGTTCCATTTTTTTTCAAATCAAAACAACAAATAGCTCTTTATTATTATTATTATTATTATTATTATTATTATTCCGCTCTTAATGATAGCTCTTTATTATCAGATTAAGACACCAATTAATTTTTGGTGTAGACGGAAATTGAATCCCAGATCTTTTATTCAAATGTCAGATACTTTACCAGTTGAGCTAACTAAATTCTACTACAAACCAATAAAGTTAAAATTTATTATACAATGCAATTTTTTCCTCACCTGTGGGTATTGGGTAGGACCAGTCAAACATACAATACAATTTCAATTTTGGTTTCTTCCCACTTTCCCATTAGCCACTCGCTAGGGAACACAATTGATCACATGCTCTCTTTTTTCTTAGGTCATCATATCTTATTTATTTATTATTTTGCTGTGCATAATATTGACATGATATTGATGTTTGTTTGTTTTAACAAGGTTTATTCATAATAAATCTAATTAACAACTTGAGTTTAAAACTTGTTAATTTTATTAACTAAGGTCTAAATTTTCCAACACACACACACACACACACACACACACATATATATATATATATATATTTCTCATCAGATTTAATAGATTAGCGGTTGTCAATTTTCCCAAATATTTAATGTGAACATGAGTAACCATGAGGCAAAGTTATTGGTCAAAGCAGATCAGAGAGATTTAAGTCAAAGTACTTTTATAGTAGTACTTTAGGTTAAGTAATGTGTTTGAACTTAATAAGAAAGTATAATTAAGTGTGTATGCTTAACATTTAGTTTGATTCTAAAAAAAAAAAAAAAAAAAAAAAAAAGAGAGATGCAAGTCAAGGTCATCAAGTCATCGCAAAGCTTTACCGATTTCCATAGCGCCAGACATAGGTTTCAATAAATTTTTTATTTTTTTTAAAGTCCTCATAATCATAATTTGTCCTTTCTTATCCTTCTGAATAATAATAAATACAAACTTTATCATTTCTTTTCTTTTCTCTATCTTTTAAACTTTAAAGTGTGCACGCCTGACGTGGAATTGAATAAATAAATCCTCTGTCTCATAAAATTAAAAAAAGAAAAAGAAAAAGAAAAAGAAAGTGAGCACGCCTGTCTCCACTAAACAGATAACATAGGGATAGGGTGCACATGTGCCCCCAAAAAGAAAGGGCCATATTTTTTAAAATTTTTATACACGCATCAGATTTTTCTTTTTAATTTGTGCGTGTGTGTTTTTTATGAGAAATAAATGGTGTAACTGAAAAAAAAAAAAAAAAAAAAAAAAAAAAAAAAAAAAAAAAAAAACGAAGAAGAAGAAAGGAATTTGATATGATATGCTTGTAAATGTATTTAATAAGTTTGAGGGTAATATAATAATAAATAAAATAATTATAAGGTTTTATATAAATAGAAGCATGAAAGTAAATTTATACATATTATATTTTTTATCTTTTTATTTTTCTTTTCAACCAAACAAATTAGTTTTCCATTCCTTCACTTTTCATCCTCCCAACCAAACATGCTAAGGGAAAATTAAAATTTCTTCTATCCCCCACTTTTTCACCCCTCAACCAAAAGAAGCCTAAAATGTAATTAAAAGGAAAGACAAGGATAAAACTATTGAGGGTTTCAAATCAATCCATCTATATATATATATATATATATCTAAAAGCTGAAGTATCGCATTTATTATTGTTAATTAAGCTCCTATTGCGCCACCTCATCGCCATATCATTAGCCATATAATTATTATTTTATTTATTTTTTAGTCATAGTTTTAAAAAAAATATATAAATAGATTATTGACTTTACACATTCATCTTGGGTGGTTTTAATATTAAATAAATAGATTATTGATTTTTCACATTCATTTTGGGTGGTTTAACATTATATATAATTTTACCTTTACATATTTATCTACTTTAATTTAGATGTTTATAACTAAATAATGAAATCAATGAAGAATACAAAACCAAAAATA
The DNA here is from genome assembly GCA_023736055.1 of Quercus glauca. Taxonomy (NCBI): domain Eukaryota; kingdom Viridiplantae; phylum Streptophyta; class Magnoliopsida; order Fagales; family Fagaceae; genus Quercus; species Quercus glauca. Next base: position 52,610,857 of record CM043315.1, on the reverse strand, counting down.
ATGTCTACATATATTTATACTATATATAATAATGGAAGTTTTGTAATAAAGTTCTTTATGCACTACATCTTAAGCACCCTTTTTTTTTTTTTTTTTGCAATTCTTACTTTATTCAACTTTTCATCTTCTTCAACTATTGTCTTTTTAGTTCAATCTTTCATCCCTCCAATATTTTTTTTTTTCAATTTTCTTTTGATTTTCTTTAGATTTTAATTTTTTTTTTCCTTTATATCTTCTTAAATTCTACAGTTTTACTTTGTTCAATCTTTCATCTACTTCCACCCTTCCTCATCCATCTTAATTTTCATATAAATTTTTTCTTACTTCATTTCCATCTCCCTCCCCTATTCCTTCCAAGTTATCTACAACAAAAGGTCAATACTCTCTCTCTTTCCCCAATTTTGTTTTTGTTTTGGTGGATTTTTTTTTAATTGTTTCAACCACTTTTTTTTTTCCACTAATGGTTATTTTTGTTATTGTTGATTTAATTGTCACATCACATTTGTTTATCTTTTTGGTAAATTTGTATAGACTTTTATGCATATTTAGGTAGTTTGGTATTCCAATTTCTAATCACAAGTTCCTTTTCTTTATCCCATTGGTTTGGTTTGATTTGGGTTAATAATTAATTATCTGGCAAGTTAGAATTTGATTTTTTTTATTTTTTTATTTTATTTTTTATAGTTATCAATTTAGATGTTAAACTATGAGACTTTAATAATTTTTGTTTATTTTTTAATCCTTTGGGGGTGGACAAAGTACTCTTAAAAGTTGTATTAGAAATACTCTATATTTCCATTTATTTAGAGAAAAGTAATGATTAATCAAACGAAAATAATCGGATGGATGACATATTTTAGCTTTTGCACTTGTATTTTAAATTATTATTATTATTATAATATAACTGTAGGGTCTAAATTTGTTGGGCCTGACACCAGCTCCCTGTATTGTGAGCCCAACAAATCCCCAACAATAAATTTGTAGAGAAAGGGTCAAACAACTGGGCTAGTAGCGGATTTAGCAACGGGTCATACAAGCAAAAACCATCTCCGAGAAAAAAGGATTGAGTCTAGCCTTTATAATAGGAAAAACCCTTTGGTCCGAAGAGGAACAGTATGTAAAGACTTAGTAAATACAATTTTTCCCCCCCTCTCTGTGAGACTTGCTCCCTCTATATATACACCCCCTTTTTCCCATCTTCACCGCACACTTGTCCTCCATCTAGGCGCCCACTCGAGTACTAATCACATCAGCCGTTTGCTTTAACCCCCAGTGAGTGGTGGTGGGTGAAGATACACTGTTCAGGTGTCTTCTCCACATAAATGCGGCCAGGAAAGTTGCTGCAGTGCATTAAATGTGGCGGTGGCAGCTTTATTGGCAGGGTATTTCATGATAGCCATGCTTTTGGGTGCGCCAGAAGCTCAGCTTTGGTATGGGGCTCTTCAGCATATCTATTCGATTAAGCTCTGGACGGCCTTGGTGGGTAAGATCTCTTCGGCCCAGCTAGATTGTCTTCGGACGGCGCGTCAGTCCCTTAAGGATCGCACCTCCACCAAGGTAGTAAGGCATTGACACCTTTATCGTCTTCGGACAGAGAGTCGTGTCTGAACTGGGCCTCAGGCCCAACATATGGCCCTGGGACTTCTCACCCACAATAGCCCCTCAAAATTTCACTTTTTACCTCGTATCCGAAGAGAAAAAGTGGGGTTTTGATCTTTGACAAGTGATGGCATTGAACTTTGGCGCCACACGTGTGCGTGCATGAATTTGGGCGCCTTCTTTATAACCGCTGCTATCGCGTCGTTTCCGAGGCGTCATTAATTGCTCCAGGTGGCGTCTTGTCCCTGAAATCTGCCACTATATAAAACCCCCAGGTAGGATTGTCTCCTCATTTTGCAAACTTCAGAATTTTAGACGAACTCAAGCGCTCAGACTATCAAAGTCCTTCCTGTCATCTGTTTCAGAATCCGCTGCGACCTCACCGCGACACCAGAGTTCATCCTCCGATTTGGTTCTGCGTAAGTTCTTTCACCGAGATTTTCGCATAACATTCAGGTTGCCTCTTCGGCCCGTGGTAGATTGTCCCAGTCGCCGTTTCGCATTTCCCTTCCTCTAACCTTGTTAGCAATGGGTAGATTTGAGTACCTAGTGGACAGTCCCTCCCAGATAGAGAAGTTTAGGGCGACATATCGCATTCCTCGGGAGGTGGGCTTGAGGTATTGCTCCGCGGAAGGGTTATTGCTGGACCGAGAGGAGGGTGAGGTGATAATCCCCATCATCGCCTTCCTGGAGGGGGGAATGACCATTCCCATGGGTCCAGTCACCAGAAGTTACCTTACCGCCCATAGGCTTAGCCCTGACCAGTGCGCACCCAACACCTTTAGAGTCTTAGGTGCAGTCGATGACCTAAACCGCCATTTAGGCTTGGGGTTAACTTGGCACGACGTGGTACATATGTACGAATGTCGTACCAAAAAAGGGGCGGGATACTATTTAAGGTCCCGATCCGATATCGTCAGACTCTTCTCCGGTCTTCCCAAGTCCAACAAAGGGATGAAGGACGATTTCCTGATCGTCTCGGGTGCCTGGCATGATGGGATTCATTGCCCAACCACGCCAGGAGCACCAGGTGGGACATTCCCCCTTGAGTTTTCTTTCTTGCTTCTCGCTATTCGGAATTCCTTTTCACCATGTTGCACTCCATTGACAGTTTTATCACCATCTTTGCAGATAAGAGGCACGTAACTCCTCGGCTGAGTCTCACGAATACTGCGGCTTTGAACTACCTCCTTCGGTCGGAGATTTTTGTGAGTGAAGACGGACAGCTTAGATTTGTCCCACTCATCCTCGGCTACACCCCGAAGACTGAGCTCCAGCCGAGAGGTAACGCCATAACCCTTGGGGATCGCCGCCTAAATCGTATTGACGTCGCTAGGAAGACCTTTTTGGCCCCCTTTGACCTTGCACCAGTGCCCCATCCTAATCCGCAAGGCATACCGGAGCTCGTTCAGCCCGTTCAGCAAGTTCCCTTTAAACCGGTAGCAGAGGAGGAAGGAGTTTCTTCTACCCCTTCGCTTGATCAGCAGATCGACCAGTTTAAATTCGAAGAGGATACCTCGGGGGAAGTCGAGGTTTTGGCTGCCGAAGAAGTGCTTGATAGGCATTCGGCTGCTCCGTTCTTAAATCTAGCTCAGCCAGACGATTCTGACGACGACGACATGCAGAGTCTTTCGAATTTACTGAAAAACCGGAAGACCACGGATGCGGCCAAAGGCACTAGCACCTCCCAGCCCAAGGCCAACATTCCACCACCGCCTCCTCCCCCTCCAGTCCCAAAAGATCTTGGGCTAAAGGCATTACCAGACCTGAAGAAGAAAAGGGTGGTGACGGACGTGACCGATGTTGAGGAAGGGGAGGTGGTCCCTCCGAAGGGCCCCAAGCAGCAGAAAACGACCCATGACAATAGGAGCAAACGGGCGTCTTCTACGGAGAGCCGAGAAGAGAATTTGGCCGTAGACGTGCGGCGAAAGACTCGGGATTGGTCTCCGAAGCTCACCTTGGATGGCGCTGCCATCCCTCACGATGCGTCCCTGCGAAACTACGCTGGGGGGAAAGCAGGGCGCATAGCAGAAGCGTTGGAGAAGCCTTTCCTCCTCCCGAAGGACATGGAGTCCTATCGGCGCTTCACCGAGCAGGAGCTCTTTCTGTCCCTAAAAAGGGATTTAGGCATGGTGAGATAAGTAATTATCTTGTACCCTTCGTGTGTTTTCTTGACTTAACGCAAAAAGTTTTTGTTTGCCATGCAGATTGCCCAGCAAATTTTTGTAGCCGAAGAATGGAACAAGGATAAGGACATCAAAGTGCAAGCTGAGGCTCGTTCCAGGGAGGAGGTGGAGAAGGCATTGGGCAGGGCGAAAGACGACTACGCCCGCGTCTCCGAGGAACTGAAGGAGGAGGGGAAGGCGAGGAGAAATGTAGAGGCAGGCCTGAAGAACGCCGAGAAGCAGGCCGAGGATCAGCGACAGCAACTATTCGTTACCCAGACCAATCTGGAAACAGAGAGGGTGTTGGTGAAAGAGTTGCGGGCCGAGCTAAACAAAGCCAGGGATGCTGCTAAAGTGGCTAAGGAGGACGCTCAATTGGCCAAGGAAGCAGTTGAGGCCGAGAAACAGGCTGCCTACATGTTGGGGGTGCAGGAGACCCAAGCTAGGCTGACCGAGGAGTTCGCCTCAGTGTGCAGAGACTACTGCACTATGACATGGGGCAAATGCCTTGATGCGGCTGGAGTCCCTGCAGAGTCTGCCCTGAGGCGACCCGAGAGCATCTATATTCATCCTGATATAAGTGACCTGCCAGATGCCCCGGAAGCTCCCTCGGCCGGTCAAGAACACCCAGTCCAAACTGAGGCAAACCCAGCACCTCTTCAGACTGGAGAAGCAGGTAGCCCACCAAAAACGGATCTGATGCCTCAAGACAAGGCTTAGGATGTTAGGGTTATGTAATAGTTGGGACTCTGTATTATCCATTTTCTGACGAGACGATCTTTTTAATGAATGAAATATTTTCCTTCTCACTCTTTGTCGCTTTTCTGGTGTTTGCTAAGTTGCACTTACGGCTAACAATGATAGTTTGATAATCAGGGGTAAATAAAAAAAAAACCATGGTATTCTTTTACTCGTATTTAAATATAGCCTTATGGTAACCAAGGTTGACGTAATTTAGCTTGAATCCGCGTATTCCGACAAGCATTAGATTGGATTAATAACGTGAATGTGTATCTAGTGAGATTCCCTGGTCCGAGGATCGTGAGCATGGTTGGATTCTAAGTTTAAACATGAATTCTAAGTCTAACAACGTAAAGGTGTTAATTAACCCAAATCATCTGGTCCGAGCACTACAGGCATGATTGGGTTTAAGCTTAACACTTATGGGAAACGATAAGGAGTGTTAACTAATCCAAATCATCTGGTCCAAGGACTACAGGCATGATTGGATTTAAGTTTAAACACTTATGGGAAACGATAAGGAGTGTTAACTAACCCAAATCATCTGGTCCGAGGACTACAGGCATGATTGGATTTAAGTTTAAACACTTATGGGAAACGATAAGGAGTGTTAACTAACCCAAATCATCTGGTCCGAGGACTACAGGCATGATTGGATTTAAGTTTAAACACTTATGGGAAACGATAAGGAGTGTTAACTAACCCAAATCATCTGGTCCGAGGACTACAGGCATGATTGGATTTAAGTTTAAACACTTATGGGAAACGATAAGGAGTGTTAACTAACCCAAATCATCTGGTCCGAGGACTACAGGCATGATTGGATTTAAGTTTAAACACTTATGGGAAACGATAAGGAGTGTTAACTAACCCAAATCATCTGGTCCGAGGACTATAGGCATGATTGGATTTAAGTTTAAACACTTAGGAGAATAGTAAACGAGTGTTAACTAACCCAGATCATCTGGTCTGAGGATTACAGGCATGATTGGATTTAAGTTTAAACACTTATGGGAAACGATAAGGAGTGTTAACTAACCCAAATCATCTGGTCCGAGGACTACAGGCATGATTGGATTTAAGTTTAAACACTTATGGGAAACGATAAGGAGTGTTAACTAACCCAAATCATCTGGTCCGAGGACTACAGGCATGATTGGATTTAAGTTTAAACACTTATGGGAAACGATAAGGAGTGTTAACTAACCCAAATCATCTGGTCCGAGGACTACAGGCATGATTGGATTTAAGTTTAAACACTTATGGGAAACTTAGCATAACAAAATGACATCATGACTGAAAGAAGAATTCTTTTAATAGTAGTACCTTTTGAGGTTATTTACATTCCACGGTCGAGGCACTACATGATTGTCCAGGTCTTCCAAGAAGTATGCTCCAACGCCAGCCCTTGAAGTAATGCGATATGGACCCTCCCAGTTCGGTCCCAGCTTTCCCCATGCCGGGTTCTTTGCATTCCCTACCACCTTCCTTAGGACCAGATCACCAGGCTCTAGGGGTCTCAACCTCACATTGTTATCATAGCCCTGTCTGAGTTTCTGCTGGTAGTGCGCCAATCGGACCATCGCGTTTTCCCTTCGTTCTTCAATCAGGTCGAGACTCTTTTCCAGCTGCCTGTCGTTGTTGGTTGGGTCAAAAGAGCTAGTCCTGTAGGTTGGGAACCCAGTCTCGAGGGGTATAACAGCTTCAGCCCCGTAGGTCATTGAGAAAGGGGTCTCCCCCGTGGACCTACGAGGCGTGGTTCTATATGCCCACAATACGTGGGGTAGTTCCTCTACCCATCTACCCTTCGCATCATCCAGCCTTTTCTTTAGCCCGTTAACTATGACTTTATTGGTGGCTTCGGCTTGACCATTTCCCTAGGGATAGGCGGGGGTAGAATATCTATTTGTGATTCCCAGCTCACTGCAATAGCTTCTGAAAGCTTTGCTGTCGAACTGAAGCCCGTTGTCCGAGATGAGAGTATGGGGGACTCCAAATCTGGTGACGATGTTTTTCCAAATGAACTTCTTCACGTCCACGTCTCTGATATTTGCTAGAGGCTCAGCTTCTACCCATTTGGTAAAGTAGTCCGTTCCGACCAGCAAGAATTTCCTGTTTCCTGCTGCCTTAGGGAAAGGGCCTACGATGTCCAGGCCCCATTGGGCAAAAGGCCATGGACTGGATAGCGGATTAAGGGTTCCACCAGGTTGACGTATGCTCGGCGCAAACCGCTGGCACTGGTCGCACTTTTTCACGTATTCATGAGCCTCCCTCTGCATGTTTGGCCACCAATAACCCTGAGTAATAGCTCGATGAGCTAAAGATCTCCCTCCAGTGTGGCTCCCACAGATTCCTTCATGCAGTTCTTCTAACATTAATTCAGCCGCTTCGGGGGCCATGCACAACAGATACGGGCCCGAGTAGGATCGTTTGTACAGTTTATGGTCTTCGGATAGCCAGAACCTTGTAGCTTTTCTCCGTATTTTGTCTGCTTCCACCCTTTCTTCCGGCAACACCTCGTCTTTCAAGAATTTGACAATGGGATCCATCCAGCATGGGTTGGTTCCGACGTAGTGAACTTGGAGCACCTTTTTTCTTAACTCCGTAGGCCTCTGTACGTCCTCAATCAGGATGACCCTTGGTAATTCCTGTGCCGCAGAGGTGGCGAGTGTTGCTAGAGAATCGGCATGCGTGTTGCCACTTCTAGGGACGTGCCGAAGGGTAAAGCATTCAAACTCCGACTGTAGGGACTTGACTAGATTCAGATATCCCTGCATCCTCTCGTCTTTCGCCTCAAATTCTCCAAGCACTTGGCCGACGATCAACTTTGAGTCTGAGGATATCTCAACGGCCTTTCCTCCCATCCTTCGCACCATCTCCATCCCCATCAATAAAGCCTCATATTCTGCCTCGTTATTCGTTGCTGAGAAGTTTAGCCTTAAGGCTTTTTCAATGATGATCTTCTCGGGGGATATCAACACTAAACCTACGCCTGAGCCCCTCTGATTCGATGCTTCGTCTACATACACTTTCCAGGGCAAGGCGTTTTGTGACGCGATCGTGCTGACTAGCCTTCCTCCCGCGCCGAGAGTTTGTGATGCTTCCTCTAAATGGGGCTCTGTGAACTCGGCGACCAGGTCCGCAAGGACCTGGCCCTTTACTGATGTGCGCGGCATGTACTTGATATCAAAAGCCCCTAGCATCGTTCCCCATTTGGCAATTCTTCCAGTGTAGTCGGCGCTTCGGAGTACAGTCCTGAGTGGGAGTTGAGTAAGGACTATAACGGTGTGAGCTTGAAAATAATGGGGCAACTTCTTTGTACCCAGCACAACGGCCAGAATAGCTTTCTCTAGTGGCAAATAGCGGGTTTCAGCTTCTTGTAGCGACTTGCTTACGTAGTAGACTGTCTTTTGCACTCTGCAGTCTGTTCGGACCAGCACCAAACTTATAGCGTTGGGGGCCACAGCAATGTAAGCAAACAAGACTTCGTCTGGCTGGGGACTGGACATGATGGGGGGTTTAGCCAGGTAGTCCTTTAGTTGTTGGAAGGCAATAGCACATTCCTCTGTCCATTCAAAATCCTTCCACTTATTGATTAACGAGAAGAAAGGCCTGCACCTGTCTGCTGATCTGGAAATGAACCGATTAAGGGCAGCGGCCATCCCAGTCAGCTTCTGAATTTCCTTGGGATTCCGAGGAGCTCGCAAATTTTTGATGGCCCTTATTTGATCGGGGTTAACTTCGATTCCCCTGTGTGTGACCATATACCCAAGGAATTTGCCTGATCCGACACCGAACGAACACTTGGAGGCATTCAAGCGCAATCTGTGTTCCCTCAGAATTTCGAAGATATCCCTGAGGTCCCCAATGTGTTCGGCAATAATTTTGCTTTTAACCACCATGTCGTCAATATACACCTCCATGCTTTTGCCCAGCTGTGGCTCAAACATCCTCGTTATCATCCTCTGGTAGGTAGCCCCTGCGTTTTTTAAGCCAAACGGCATCACCTTGTAGTGATAATTTCCTACCGGGGTCACGAAGGATGTCTTCTCTTGGTCGACGAGAGCCAATGGTATCTGATGATAACCTTGAAAGGCATCTAAGAAACTCATCCGAGGATGTCCGACAGTAGCATCAACTAATTGGTCTATCTTCGGCATCGGAAACGGATCCTTCGGACAAGCTCTATTAAGATCCGTGAAGTCCACACACACCCGCCACTTCCCACTTTTCTTTTTTACCACCACCGTGTTAGCCAGCCATTCGGGGTAGAAGATCTCCTTGATGGCCCCTGCCTGCTTAAGCTTCATCACTTCATCCCTGACTGCGTCAGCGTGTTCCCTTGACGGTCGTCGGAGTGGTTGTTTTTTAGGAATAATGGAAGGATTAACGTTTAGGTGGTGGCAGATGAATTCTGGACTTACTCCTGGGGCTTCCGCAGGGTCCCATGCGAACACATCAACGTTGGCTCTGAGGAACTCTATCAACCCCTCCTTCTCCTGAGGGGGAAGTATGGATCCAACTTGAAAGAACTTCTCTGGGTCGTTACCGATAACCACCCTTACTAGGCCTTCGCATTCTGCCTCTTCGGCTGAAGCTTCGGTGTCCAGCACTGACGATTTTAATTGCTACAAATTCCCTTCGTTACAGCCCGAGGTCTCAACCTGGGGATGGTGCTGGATAGCCGCTACGAGACATTGTCTGGACGTAGACTGGTCTCCGCGGATTTCTTCGACTGCTCCTTCGGATGGATACTTAATTTTCTGGTGTAGTGTGGAGGACACCGCCCCAAGGGTATGAAGCCAAGGTCTGCCTACTATAGCAGTGCAGGGTGAATAGGCGTCCACTACTATGAAATCCACTTCCACCGTTTCAGGACCGGTTTGCACAGGCAATCTAATCTGCCCCTTCGGAATGATCACTTTGCCGTCGAAACTGACCAAAGGAGAACTGTACGGGGTCAAGTCTTCGGGGGACAAGTTCAGCCCCTTGTATAGGTCTGGGTACATAATCTCTGCTGCGCTACCCTGATCTACCATTACCCTCCTGACATCGTATCCGCCTATTCTTAGAGTAACTACTAGGGTATCGTCATGCGGCTGGATAGTCCCTACTTTGTCCTCCTCCGAAAATCCCAGAATTGGAATATCCACCCTGTGTCTCTTCGGCTCTCTGTTAACACTTTCCATAGGTGCTCGGGCTACTGACAGCACCCTGGATGGGTGGGACCCTGTCCTCCCAGGTGCAGCAAAAATGACATTGATTGTCCCCAAGGGAGGTTTCACCGAGCTGCCTCTCCTGGGCCCCGTGCTTGTCTGATTGCCCTGTCCGTACGAATGGTGCAGGAGGTGCTTTAATTTGCCTTCACTGACTAACTGATCCAAATGATCCCAAAGGCTCCTACAATCCTCGGTAGTATGTCCATGATCCAGGTGGTACTGGCAATAAAGATTGTGGTTGCGCCTTTCAGGGTTTCCTACCATCTTGTTCGGCCTTTTGAAGAAAAGTTCGTTTTTTATCTTGTCCAGGACTTGGTGTACCGGTTCGCGAAAAACCGCATTGACCGCCTGGAAGCTTGCTGTGCTCTGCTCGGTCCAGTCCTTCCTCGGCCTGTTGTGGTTTTGCCTGTCCGACCTGAAATCCCTCACCTCCTGAGGGATAACCTTCTCCTTCCCCTTACTCTGCTGCTGATCTTCTTCCACTCTTTTGTACTTATCGATCCTGTCCATCAACTGGCGTATACTGGTGGCAGGGTTGCGCGTCAAGGATGTTCTCAGGGGATGTTCAGTGGGGAGGCCCAACTTGAAAGAGCTAACAGCCATCGACTCACAATCTTCCTCTACCTCATTGTATGTTTCCCAAAACCTATCTGAGTACGACTTCAGAGTCTCGTTCCCTTTCATGCTGATGGACAACAGCGAGGCCACGGACTGAGGAACCCTTCGGCAAGTGACGAAACGTGACCCAAAGGCCTGGGTTAGTTCTTGGAAAGAGCTAATAGTGTTCGCTTTCAGACCATCGAACCATCTCATGGCTATTGGTCCTAAACTGGAGGGAAAAACTTTGCACATCAGGGCTTTGTCCCTAGAGTGGACTGCCATCCGCTGGTTAAAATGACTCACGTGTTCCACTGGATCGGTCCGGCCATTGTAGATGGTGAATGTAGGTTGGTGGAAATGCCTGGGAAGTCTGGCACCCTCGATATTACGTGTAAAAGGAGACCTGGAGATCTGATCCAGAGCTTTGCTCATAGCATCATTCCCTGCGCCCCCTGGTAAGGGATTCCGAGGGTTCCTCTTGTCATGCCGCATTTCCTCATATGTAAAGGATTCGCTGACTGGCGTTCGACGCTTCTGTTTATAGCCCACATCCTGTTCACCCTCAGAATCTTCGTCAGAATATGAGGGACTGCGTTTCCTCTTTGCATGGCGTAACTCCCTTTTGAGCCTGTCTATCTCCTTCTGCATGTCTTTGTTCTTCTCTGCATGAGACATGTGGCTCTCTCCATGTGACTGGTTTTGATCGTCATGTGCGGTGTGTACACTCCCCTCACGATCCTGCCTCCGTTCCAAATGAAGAAAGGGATCGGTGTGCTTAGATGACCTGGACTCAGCCGGTCGTTGCCTTGGTTCAGCCATCTTTTGAGGTGTTTCTTCCACCTTCGCTCAAGCTGTTTCCCACAGACGGCGCCAATTGTAGGGTCTAAATTTGTTGGGCTTGACACCAGCTCCCTGTATTGTGAGCCCAACAAATCCCCAACAATAAATTTGTAGAGAAAGGGTCAAACAACTGGGCTAGTAGCGGATTTAGCAACGGGTCATACAAGCAAAAACCATCTCCGAGAAAAAAGGATTGAGTCTAGCCTTTATAATAGGAAAAACCCTTTGGTCCGAAGAGGAACAGTATGTAAAGACTTAGTAAATACAATTTTTTCCCCCCCTCTCTGTGAGACTTGCTCCCTCTATATATACACCCCCTTTTTCCCATCTTCACCGCACACTTGTCCTCCATCTAGGCGCCCACTCGAGTACTAATCACATCAGCCGTTTGCTTTAACCCCCAGTGAGTGGTGGTGGGTGAAGATACACTGTTCAGGTGTCTTCTCCACATAAATGCGGCCAGGAAAGTTGCTGCAGTGCATTAAATGTGGCGGTGGCAGCTTTATTGGCAGGGTATTTCATGATAGCCATGCTTTTGGGTGCGCCAGAAGCTCAGCTTTGGTATGGGGCTCTTCAGCATATCTATTCGATTAAGCTCTGGACGGCCTTGGTGGGTAAGATCTCTTCGGCCCAGCTAGATTGTCTTCGGACGGCGCGTCAGTCCCTTAAGGATCGCACCTCCACCAAGGTAGTAAGGCATTGACACCTTTATCGTCTTCGGACAGAGAGTCGTGTCTGAACTGGGCCTCAGGCCCAACATATGGCCCTGGGACTTCTCACCCACAATAACAATGCACATGTGTGTGTGTGTGTGTGTGTGTGTATAGAAATTTAATTCTTAGATTTTGCTAATAATTGTTTATTTGATAATATGTTTTTGGTGGATGAAATTGCAATTTTTGCAAAGAAAATAACATCAATAGATTATCAACAACAAATTATTTTTTCTAATTGGTCCAACTAATCATTGTTAAGTTTTATTAATTTTTTTAGTTACATTTTTCTATGTTTTGGATTGTTGAGTAGAAAAAAATAAGGTTTGAGAAAGTTTGTTTAAAACGAAAAGAATAATTTCCAAATTTTATATTCTTTTTAATGATTCTGAAAATGTTATTAGTAACTTTTACTAAAAAATGAATATTTTCATTAACTTATCTTTTGAATTTCTGAAAAATTAAATTAAATTGTTTTCTTTTTGGTACGACAAAATTTATATTTATGATTTATGATTATTCTTATAATAAATAAAAAATATGAATATTTAAATTAATATTTATAATTTATGATTGTTCTTATATTACATTTAAGGTTATGAAATACATTACTCTTTATAAAATTATTCCAAATTGTAAAAAATAAATTTAATGAGACCACTCTAAAAAAATGATTACACGCAGTGCACGGGTTCGAAGCTAGTCTATATATATATATATATATATATATCTAACCGAAGCTGTTGACACCCCATTTTGCAACCCGCATTTAACCTCACCGGGAGGGTAAAAGGGTAATTTTGACTTGGAAATATGCATCTTGATTTTGGTCATTGGATTCTTAATCTCATTTCATCAAAATGATCTTGATGTTGTAACGATCAAATCGACTGGTCATAAGCCCTAATCAGACCATCAGATTGAAAGTTATCATCAAATCAAGTTTTAATGGCCGAGGTGTACTATCACAAATTGAGTCTAACTATATGTGATTATGAACAATTGATTCCAATTGGTTATAATTCTAATCAATTTGAGATCAATGATGTGTCATAATTTGATTGGTTAGGATAACATTTTATGGTGAGGTTGCATACACCTAATTAATTAGATAGTTAAACATTAATTATTCAATGAGTAATTTGTGTAATTATCTTTTAATTAGAGTAAATTTGGAATCAATTAAGTCTGAAATGGGAGTGATTGGAGCCATTTAATGTTAATTGGGAGCTAATTCTGGACCTATTAATGTTAATTGTGCTGAAACCATTTTCTAACAAATGATCTCTGCTCGCCATTTCATCGATATCTCTCAGAATATTTTGAATCTGTGAATGAGGTTAATTTTCCTAGAAATTAGACATCCGGGGCTTCAATTTGAGCACAAGAATGAGGCAATTCCGATCAGAATTGAGTCAGATATGATTTTTTGAAGTTGGCTCTACAAGCTGTTACAGCAGCTACGGGAAAACCGAATTTTGGCTTGTTCCTTACTCCTACCAACCTTTCCATTTAATGCACCAGATTTTCCCCAAAGCTAAAATGAGGTCTAGGTTCATGATTCTTTGTCAACCCTCATTAAATGGCCTTCCATTCATATTTCCTCCACCACTACTATATAAACCCCTCTCTACTTCATTCCAAGACACACGAAAAACCCCCTCTCTTCTCCTCTCTTGAGTTCTAGTGAAGTAGAGTAGTCTTGTCATATCTTGGTCTTCCTGAGACTCAAGATATTGAGTGAGACTTATTCTCCCTCTCCTAGTTCTTCTTTTTTCCCCCTCCCTTAGGACCTCTACCAAGAGTCTTCTCCTCCATCATATGGATCTTGCATGAAGGTATAATCCATTTCCCTAACTTGTTTATTGTGTTGCCATGATGAGAATTTAGGATTAAAGCATGATAGAAATTATTTAAATTCTCTTGAATATGTTTGAATGTTCTTAATTGTTCTTATGTGTTCTTCACATGTTCTTAGTTGTTCATCACATGTTCATGCATAACACTAGTTTTAATCTTAAATCCATGTCAAAAATGTGAAAAACATGTTTGTCTAATAATTTTTTCAAATCCTTGAATCTAGGTTATCACCATCCACGCACATTCACTAGAATTTTTTTTTTTTTCAATCCAAATGTAATGCTCAATAAATTGAATTAGGATTTATCACATGCACACACATCAAATTCAACATGCAAATTGATTGACATATTGGATGATATGATATGAATGTTGGCCACCATAGTCTAGAAGACCGGTTTCACCGGGCAAGGTGGGTGCCTAACACCTTCCCACCTTGTAACATAGCCTCCGAACTTAGATCAAGGGTTAGTAGATCAAATGCTTATCCTTGTAATTTTCAATTTCTAGATTGTAATTAGGAAACAAAGCCATGTACTTTATCTTAGATTGTATCTAGGACCAAAGCCATGTAATTTCCTATGTTCAATGTAAATTCAATTTCAAATTAATAAAATGATGAATTTTTCAAACATGGTTTTCTTATTTTTCCAATAATTAAATAAGTGGCGACTCCATTGTAAAACCCTTAATCTAAAGGGGAAAATATAACTAGTCGAACCTCCATTTTGAGAGGCAATAACACGACTCCACCCATTCACGTGGGTTTGGCCCAACATTCCTATAAAAAAAGGGGGCCGGGGGCGCGGTCTCTCACAGAAGCCTTTGACTTTTTGTTGACCTCTCCAAAGCTTGACACATCATTACCATTTTTGTAAACAAAATAATTTTTTTAAAACAAAATTATTTAACTTTTTATAATTAACAATATCAACTTCAATCCGAGGAGGACTAATCTTTGACATCAACAGTGAAAGTCCAAACTTAACAAGAAGTGATACTCTATCTTTCTAACAAGTCCAACTTAAACTCAAACTCAAATGTTGATAATTTATCTCCAAATTTGCGAGGTTAATCATGAAAAACCGAAGTCTTTGACTTTTTGATGACCTCTCCAAAACTTGCTATATCATTATCATTTTTTATAAAAAGAATTATTTTACTTTTTTTAATTAACAATATCAACTTCAACCTGAGGAGGACTAGTCTTTGACATCAACAGCCAAAGTCCAAACTTAACAAGGAGTGAAACTCTATCTTTCTAACAAATCTAACTTAAATTCAAACTCAAACTCAAACTCAAACGTTGATAATTTATCTCCAAATTTGCAAAATTAATCATGAACACCATAAAAGCAGTACAAACCCCAATATTTTTTTTTAAAGAAGAGTAGATGTATGAGCTCTTCTTCTGTTATTTCTTCTCCTCTACTTTGTTAAAAAATATATATATATATATATTATGGTTTTTCATGTATTTTTTAAAAAGTGATTTTCGTATATGAACCACCAAACCCTACGCTTGTGACTGTATATGATTTTTTTTTCATTGTTTAAAGTTTAGACCTATTAAAATTTAAAACTTATTGCTTATGGGTTCGTGTACTTTTTTCTTTTTCTTATATTTCTCTTTTGAATAGTCATAGATTTTTTGAATTGTTTCAATAACTTATTCTTTAATTATATATCTTTTTTGGCAATTTGGAAGTTTTAACATCTGATTTTGTGTTAATTTTTGCAATATTTAAACATGTTTAGCAGATTTCAATGACTATACCATGCATTATTCTTTTGAAGTTAATCAATTTTTCTTTTATATTTCTATATTGTGTAATTATATACATTTTATTTTGTTTCAAAAATTTATAGGAAGTAAATTTTATGATTCTTTAACATCTGAATTATACTTTTGATGGTAACACATCTTTCTCTTGCATTTCTTTATTGTGTAGTCACACACACACACACACACACACACAATCTAAAATTTATTGGCTTTGAATCTTTTGATTCCTTTCAATAGTTATAGCGATGGATTATTCTTTTGATTGTAACTTATCTTTCTCTATTGTTTAGTCATATATATATATATATATTTTGTTTCAATAATTTTTAAGTAGTGAATCATTTGATTTTTTAATATTTTTTGGTGTTTAAGAAGTTTTAATATCTGAATTTTTGAGTTATTTTTTTGCAGTATCTAAAACTGTCTAACAAATTTTTTGTAAGCCATTGCATGTTCAAGCAATGGCTTCTTCATCAAATTGTAACACAAATTGAAGTCATAAAAGAGCAAATCAACAATGGTGTACTTTCTTAATCAATTTAAGATTTTATAAAATTATTTTAGTTTACCTTATAAATAGGTAGGTTCCCGTTAGGGACGAAGCTAGGAATTGGAGTTAGGGGGGGCGACTCTGTTGTTGGCTATGTGCGGCAACTCTAACCGTTGGTTCTAATGCTACTTAAATGCTTGAGGGATTTTTTATTTTATTTTTTAATTTTTTTGTGTGTGTGACTTTGATGATGCCATTGGGTAAGAAAAAATAATTAAATTTTTTTTTAAAGGGTTACTTTTTTTTTTGAGTCAAATTGGTTGATTAGGCTTAATTTGCTTTAGATTTACCATTGGTAATTTTGTTATTATGCTAATTTTTTGGGCTTGTATACTTTATTTTAGATTTTAGATCTATAGATTCTTTTATGGTCTTTACAAGGAGGAATGCTAGAGCTACAATTTTTTTTACAAATTGCTGATGAAGTGAGTGATTACTGAAAAATAAAAAAGTGATATAAGTGGTGGGCCAAATATGAATCAATATGAATTTGCTACTTCAACAGTTTGTAAAAATGTTGTAGAAAAATTTGTGACAATAACATTACTCTTAAAATAATTAATGATATTATTAAAGTTGGGCAAATGGTAACTTTATAAAAAAAAATTGCTAAAATTTGTACTGAATATGTACGTATATTTTTTTCCAAAAAAATTTGGGGGGGGGGGGGGCGCATTGCCTCTCACATCAAAGCATGCCTCCGTCCATGGTTCCTATGCATATATAGCATGGGTTGGTGACTAGTTTGTATATAAATGCCAATACCAAAAGAAAAAAAAAAGAATACACCTAAGTAGGGGTGTTCACCAAACCGCACAAACCGCACCAAAACTGCCCGCAAAATAACATAACCGCACCATACCGTAAGTAATAGTGCACCGCACCACACCACACCGCATGGTGTAGTACAGTTTGCGGTTTTATAATAAGAAAATTGCACAAACCGCACCGCACTGCACCCTCTCTGTATATTAATATATTTAATTATTTTTAATATTAAATATATTATTAATAGTTTAATAACCCTAGTTGAAAAAAAAAAAAAGTTTGATAACCCTAGCAAGTGTTGATTAGGAAAGTCAGCCCAAAATAAAGAAAAACTAGCTCAATAGTTTAAAACTTGGACTTAAACAAAGGGAAAAATTAGATTTGGGCTGGATAGGAAAAGCAAAAACTTGAAAAATATATCAACTTGAAAAATATATCAACTTTAAATCATTCAAACCGCATCTTATACACCGCACCGCATATATAATCGCAAAAATGAGGTGCGGTGTGGTTATGATTTTGGCTAAACTTTAAACCGCACCACACCACACCGCACCGCACAGGTAACCACAAAAATAAGGTGCAGTGTAGCTATGGTTTTAGCTAAAATGCACCGCAAAGTGCGGTGCTAAAAATGGCCCAAAACCGCACCGCGAATACCCCTAGCACATAGTGTTCAAACCCAAAGCTCCACCAGAAAGAACACTCTTCTTTGACAAGAACCTCTCTATTTTTTGTGTGTATGTTGTATATTGCAGTAACTTGGATTGTGTATGAATGAGTCTATTTATAGGCTCAATGGGCCTCACGGAATTACTACCCAAATGAATTTGATTAATTAGGTCCATTATTTTGATGTAATAGGTGTTACAAGACTAATTGTTAGATATTAATCTGATGGGCTGGAGTTAATCAATTAATGGTGAGATAAGGAGTTTCTGAAGAATGAAAAGGCCCAAACGAATAGTCTATTAAGTGGGTTAATGGCTCTTCATTGTCCATAATAAAAATGGAGTATTAATTCGGGCCATTTACTCACTAACAAATATGGTAATTACTCTGAATGAGTTGTCAAGTAAGGGAATCCAAGAGGCTGATTCATTCCCAATTTTGATACCTCCACTCTTCACCTCCCCCTTGCACATGTATCTAGCCCAATATCTGAGACAATTCATTTTAGCCCATTAATCACCACAATTAAAAAGAATAAAATAGTCTCTCTCATTTTCAATGTGGGATTAAACATTTTCACTAACTTCTCATCTTCAATATTCACTCCCACATCTTTACGTTTATGTTATAACATTTCTTCATTTTAATTATTTAATATTAAAATGCTCCAACATAAAACACCATGAGGTACTAACTAACAATTAAGCTATATGACTCCTAATAAAAATTGAGTTGAAATGTATTAAAAAACTGCTATTTTGTATTTTATTTATCATATCTTTTTCATACTAGCTAGATGTTATTTGGTTTCAAAAAAGAAAAAGAAAAATAAGTAGATGTTAGTTTGGAATTAAAATCATAGTTAAGGAAAGGGGAGAGCTTGCCTCATGGGTTTGATTATTGGATACTGCAATGTGCAATATAGTATTGCCTTCCATATCCTTATGGTTCAAGATTTTCTTCCAATAAGGCGAGTTCTTTATGGGCCATCCCACCAAGAATTTAAAAGCCTCAAACTTGTTGTATTTGAGGGCAATATGTAGAGCAGTATCATTTTGTGCCGTCAAATCTGTAATAGAATTTGGATAGGCTGATAGAAACTTGTCTAATAAATCATGGAGATTATCTATTGTTGCTATTGCGTAATGCAAAGGAGTCATACACTCCCTTCCTTTGACACGAACAAGGTCCGCATTATGTTGTAGAAGCTGACGTACCATCCTTATATGCCCATTTCGTAGTGCCAGATGAAGGGAGCTATGCCCATCTGTATTTAGCTTATTGACAAAAGAGGGCTTTAATTTCATCATCTCAATGGAAAATGGGATGTGCCCAGCAGATGCAGGTATGTGTAAAGGAGTATCAACAAATGGGAGCTCATCAATGTGCTCCAAAAGTTTGACATCTTTCTTGATCAAGTTGTAAAAGTCATCAATATTTCCTTGTAGAGCAGCTTTATTCAGAATCTCAATTCTCCCATCTATTCTCAAGAAGGCTAACATATTAAGGTAGGCTTTTCCTTGGTATGAACTTTTTTTTTTTTTTTGGGAAGAACCTTGGTATGAACTTGATGATGCGTAGCTTAAATAAATAGTGCCGAGAACAAAGCGATAGTGCAGACTTTTATTATTATTATAATTATTATATTTTTATGTCTTATTTTTAATTTTTTATTTTTTGGGAGAGGGAAGCTGATGGTGCCGGGTAATTTATTTATTGTTTTTCTGTTAGATTCTTCCTAATCATGCACAACATGAGGATTTAAGAATGGCGAATCAATGTATTGACTAAATTTTGGGAAAAAAAAAAAAAACGATTTTGAAAATAAAGTTTGGGCCAAAAAATTATACAGCCGCTGATTCTGGATATGGAAGATTTACACAAGTAGAAGGCCCCAAAATTATTTTAAAAAGTCCTAAATTTGTACATTGATATATAATTGATTTTTTTTCCCTCTCTTTTTAAGAAAAAAAATATTGGCAGGTTAATTTGCAATCTTTTTCCTACCTAAGAAGGTCTGTAAAATAAAATAGGTTTTAATAAAACTTACATACAAAATTAAATTATCAAGGAATTATTAGCAAACATATGATAGTATATATCTATGTATTGTTTTTAAGCAACTATTGTTTGCATTAGTCCTTGGTGCCTCTATGTTTAGGATTGAAATCCGTGCAAATTAAAAAGTTAATTGTTTCTCTTTACCTTTGGATAATTTTTTTTTTTAAATTTTTTAAAAAAATTTTCTGATTTAAGAGCTGAAAGAAAAAAAGTCAATCTTTTAATTTTCAATCTCAGTCTTTGTAATTGTATCTAGTGCAATACTTACTTAAGGTCTCAATTTCTATGAGCTTAACAGAGTGAAACAGAGAACAATAAATGGAACAGAATGGTACGGTATGATAGTGTTTTTGGAATTTGAAACAAATAGAATTATTATTTATAATAAACACTGTTGTAATCCTGATTTCAGTTCCTCGTTCCCGTGGATGTAGGCATGCTGTCGAAACACATAAATTCTCTATGTAGATTTCAGTCTTTTCTCTTTTTAATTTAATCAAATTATTTCACAACATATATAGAGTGGTGTTTATTGGCTAGAAAAACACAGCAGGAACCAAAATAAGAAAACTTTGGTTGGCATCTTCACCTGACTTGGCCAGAAGAATTAGACCTTAAGTTAGGTGATAGTGCCATTACCAGTTCTGGTCATATCAATTTCTACTTCTAGGATATACCACGGAAAACACTGGATCATCACTTTTTCACGTCTGTTTCGTTTACTTAGACTAATAAAGTAATGTTTATGGTTAACATTATTTTTCACAAATTGGACTAAAAATATAGAGAAAGAAAGTTTTTTTTTTTTCCACAGCTTGGACTAAAAATATGGAGAAATGGGGTTAATTTTTCACAAGTTGGACTAAAAATATAGAGAAACGGGGTTTACGCCACATGTGACATGACATCCAACCGGCCTCTCCCAGACCCAGGAATTTATGTTTTATTATTTTAATTCTTTTATTGATATATATGCAAGCAATGTATGAACTTGTAAATATAAGTGCCATGTCCTGTCCACTTCAGTATTATTATAGGGGAAAAAAAAATGCTAAAGCTAGTTTACAAATTCTACCAAAATAAGCTCTACAAATTGATGTGATAATACATTTGATTGTTACTTTCTTAATATATAATAAATGATTATTTGAATTATTATTATTATTCTTTAAATTAGATTGTTTGAATTATTTTTTTTATGATTAATAACAAATAAATTTATAAAATTGTGTAGCAAAATTTGAAAGTATTTCCAACCATAACTATAAAACATTCCACTTTGCATCTCTCTAGAAAACCCAGAAAAATGTAATTTTGTTTTATTTATTCATTTGACATTTTTTTCCCGCTTCACATATAATTATTACATGAATTTTCTGATTCTTTCTTCCTTGCTTGTGTGTTTGTCTTTCAAAAAAAAAAAAAAAAAAATCAATTTGTCCTATAGTATAATACATATGACCGTGTCTCTCACTCGGGAATATGGTTACAACACATATGACTTTGTCCCTCACTCAGGAATATGGTTACCTACCATTATTGAAACCTTTTATTGCCCTCAGGGCCACTACCACCTGCCTCACAATACTCGATTACTTGGTCAAGTCCATGGATACTATGAGTATTTAAAGTTCACTAGCAAATATCAGTATATCACCTCAAAAAAATAGTTCATGAATAGCAAATATTAGTTGAATTCAAGGGGTATAGGCCTACGACTAAGGTTACTCTGTTCCAAAAATTTACAAAAAGTCGGCAAAAATGGCCCAATAGTACTATTTGACAAAATATTTAGCAATTTATGTCACACTGTTCGCGAAATATTTAAGTAATCTATTACAGTTTTGTAATTTAAGTTTATGAAACTCGAGTTCTACATAAAACTTGACGCTTGGAGTAAGAATTCTGTTAATGAAAGTCCACAGTGGGACCTGGTAATGTATAGAATTCTGTAATTTAAAATTTCATGTGAAACAGGAGTTTATAACTCAAGTTCTGTGTACTACAGAACTCGTGTTTTATAAATTCGAGTTCCTCTTTAACAATACTCAAAATGATTTGTCATAGTGCCGCTAGCTGTCACTCCTCTCCTATCTTCAGATACATTAGGAGAGAAATAAACTCGAAATTTCCCATAATTAACGTTTTGCTCAGATAAATCACAAAAGACATCCAAGGCATCTTTAATACTTTGGCAATTTTTTTTATCTGCCTTTCCAAAAGACACTAAATAATTAGCAAAGAAAAGATGAGACTCTAAATTATTATTATTATTATTTTTTAATGGTATGAATGTTTAAAATAGTTATGACAATCAATGTTCTTAATGACTTAAAAAAAAGATGTTAATAAAAATTAAGTACAAAATTTAATTAACAATTTTACATCTTAAAAAAAGTGAACGTTTTTTTTTTTAACTAATATATATATATATAAAATTAAATTAATATTTTCCATATAAAATTTAAATATTAAAAAAATCACTAAAATTTATTTCCTGAAGCCTTAAAATATTCAAAATGTATTAAGTCGACCCAAATGATTAAGCATTTGGGGAGAATAATTTCAAGAGGGACCAACCACCAACCATATATTTTTCCTTTTTTTCAGGAAAGAAATTTGTTGATTTGGCTTAAATATACCACGTGTGAAAGTTGAATTTGTTTATATTGGTTTGAACTGTTTTGCCGAACTATATATGTGTGTGTGTGGACATGCAGGATTTTAAGCTATGGAGGGCTGGACTATAAGCCAAAAAAGGAAAAAAAATAAAACTCCAAGTAGGTATCATATGGTATTAAGGTATTAACAAACTATCAACTAAGATAAATACACAAAATCACTATTTCTTAATACATTAGGATACAACCCTCTCTTCCAATAAAGATAAAAACAAAAAAATAAATAAATAAATTGTTTCTTTATACTTAGTTGGCTAGGATTTTAAATTTTTTTAAGTCTTATTTTTGTTAAGTTTTTAGGTTAGGTAGTTGCTAATTGGGTACTTGGGTTGGGTTGGGTAGGCTAAATGGAAGGGAGAATGACCTAAGGTTTTGAAAGAAGGAGAACCAACTGCAAAAATGAAAAATATAACTAGTAAAATAAAAAATTTCTTTGGGTCAAGCACCTTGGGCCCGTCCCTATATCTATATCTACACACACATAGATTTAGTGTTGGCAAATCCATGGAAATTAGTAAATGTAACTTATTTTGACTTGTAAATGTCAAATATCAAGTATATGATTATGTCCAAGAAGCAGTTCAAAAGAAAGAAGACTCTGTAATCTTGACTGAGTCTTGATGGATTGAAAATTGAGAAATAAATTTTTTCATGATGCTTATTTTAAGTCCACTAATGATATGGGTCATTGACTCATTGTAATGCTAATTGGAGAACATATATAAAGTTCATTAAGTACAATTTTAAGTAGGTGTAGGGGCGGAAAAGTTTATGTAATTCATAGAGATAGACATAAAAGTAAATAGAGAACTATCTTAGATGGTGTTTTCTGTTATATTGTATATCAAGAGTGAAGCCACATAGCCATCCAAGTGTTACCGCATATAAAATCTTCAATGCAGTCCCTTTTTTTTTTTTTTTTTTGATAAGGCAATGCAGTCCTTGAAATCACAGATATAATTCATGCGTGATATTCTATATTAAAAGTATTTAATAGGCTTGGAGCAGTGCGGAGTCAAATTCGTAAGTACTATTGGAGGTACAAATTAGGAACATGGTATGTTTCAATTGTATAAACTTCAATTCTAATAGTGAAATTTTCCTTTGGGTTAGTGTTAACCTTTATGTGGCGTTTGGTACGGGGGAATCCACATTACTCCTGTCATCTAAATTCTTAGGAATGTGATTGATAATTAATTATAGTGGTTTTTCCTCTAAATGCGTCTTAGATTGATAATTAATTTTTTTGTAATGAAAAATTTTAGGTGGATTTAGTATTCTTTTTCCTACCTTCTAGAAGGTATTTAAAATATTTAGTCAGTAGAAATCTAACCTAATTAAAATTGTAAATTATTTAATCCAAAAAAAAAAAAAAAATGTTATGAGTGTACTAAATAATAATGACAATTATTTTCCTAACAACTTGTAAAATAAGTGTTAATAAAACTTAAATACAAAAAAATAAACTATGAAGGCATTATTAGCAAACATATTATAATATCTATGTATTGTTATTAAGCAACAATTGTTTGCATTAGGCCTTGGTGCCTCTATGTCTAGGATTGAAATTCGGTACATTTAGTATCAATGCTAAGATTGAAAGTTAAAAGTCAACTAAAATCTTGAATCAAAATTTTTTTTTTTTAATTTTAACTTTTTAACTTTTTTGATCTAAGAACTGAAAGAAAAAGTTAACTTTTTAATTTTCAATCTCAGTCTTTGATACTAATTGTATCTAGTGCAATACCTGCTTAATTAAGATCTCAATTTCTATTTCTACATTCAAATTTATGTTAATTTTAAAGTTTATGAAACCAACTTTGAAATTATATACAAAGAAAGAATATGTCATTACCAAGAAAAAAAAAGAGCAATTTTGGCATGATGCATGGCAATTACCTTGTTAAAGTTGGCTCATATATGTTATTAAGCTACTTAATTAGTTGAGGGCACTATGGGCGTAACGGAGTGAAGTGGACACAATCAATAGAACAGAATGGTATGGTACAGTAGCGCTTGTGGAATTTATAATGGGTATGGTTATTATTAATAATAGACATTGTTGCAACCCTAATTTTCTAATATAGTGGAGTATTAACTCCTCATTCCCGTGAATGTAGGCATGTTCCCGTATATCTTCTGTATTTTTTTTTTTTTTGATAAGAAATACTCCCATTTTATTAAGTAGCGAAACAGTACATAGCATCTTGCAAAACTGAAGATATAAGGAAAGGTGGACACTCTTCCATCCAAGTTACAAAAGAGTCAATATTCTTTGCAAAGGCAGCTAAAGTATGAGCTGGTCTATTTCCTTGTCGCCTCACATGGGATGATTGGAAAGTACGGAACGCAGGAAGTCTTGAACATAAACCTGATACCACGGTAAAGATAGAGACTGGGACGTCCGTGGGGTTCTCCATAGCATGGCAAACCAGCATGGAATCTGACTCGAAAATGACATCTCTGACTCCTATGTCCCATGCAAAAACAGTGGCTTCATCCATTGCCTTTGCCTTCGCCTCCAAAGGATCCAACGGGAAAGGGAGGCGTTTGCTTAAGGCTGCGACAACAGATCCAAGGTGGTCCCTAATAATCACACTGACACCGATCATGCCAAGCCGAGAGAAGACTGCAGCATCTACGTTGACCTTGTACCAGGGAAACACAGGTGGGACCCAACGGCCATCCATGGCTTCTTTGAGCTGAGTGGGCCGTAGGTGTGCAAGTTGGAAGTCATGTAATATGGAGCAAGCTCGTCTCAGAATTTCTTGCGGAGTTTGTCTTGCTTCACCCAGGCGGGTTTTGTTACAGTTGAACCATGCACTCCATGCTATTGTGACTACCAGTTCAATAAGTGTGGTGTCCATGTGCTGTTTGAAGAGTAGATACCAGATGAGGTCCATGAAAGACCTATGAATGATCCCATTTCTCTCTAGTGGTATGTCCGAGAGGGTCCAAAGTTCCTTAGCAAAATTGCACTCCCAAAATAAATGTCCAACCGTTTCTGGTGCTAGTGTGCCAGCCTCACAGGTGGGGTCGTCGATAACCCGTCTATGGTAGAGGTTGGCTTTTGTGGAAAGTATATTGTTGCATGCTTTCCACGTAAAATTTTTTATCTTGTTGGGTATGTGCAAATTCCAAATGTGGCGCCAAAACCGAGCTTGCTCATTGCTCTGAGATGTCTCAGCTGAAGTAGAAAGCTGGGTGATGGTCCTTGCAACTTTGTATGCACTGTTGACAGTGAAACGCCCCCTAGGAGTGAAGGCCCAAATCATGCGATCCTTTGGCTTGTGGCAGCTCAAAGGAATGCTTAAGATGGATGTGGCATCTTCATGGAAGAAAACCTGGTTGATCAAGTTTAGATTCCACTCACCACTTTCTTGGTCCATGAGAGAATCCACTGTAGTATTTACAGGCAGTAAGGTCAGGGGTGTGAAGACAAGGAAGGTGGAGGGTCTTGGCAGCTAACGATCCGTCCACACTTCAATGGACTTGCCGTCTCCTACCTGCCAGCGGTAGCTTGATTGCACAACAGTCTGAGCAGCCAAAATGCTTCTCCATGTAAACGATGGTTTCGTGCCTAACTCCGCATGTAGGAAATCTGTATTTGGAAAATAGCGGGCTTTAAGTACTTTATGGACCAATGAGTTGTTGTTCATCTGTAAACGCCAGCCTTGTTTAGCTAAGAGAGCAAGGTTGAAAGCCTTGAGGTCCCGGAAACCCAATCCCCTTTCTTCCTTTGGTGTGCACATCCTATCTCAGCTCAGCCATGCCATTTTATTTTTTCCTTCTTTTTGGCCACACCAAAATCTTCGAATCATCCCAGCCAATTCATCACATAGGGAGTCTGGAAGTTTGAAGACACTCATTGTGTATGTGGGAATGGCCTGTGCAACTGTCTTGATAAGAACTTCTTTACCTGCTTAGGATAACAGCTTTTCTTTCCAGCCCGAGAGTTTGTTGTCTAGCTTTTCCTTCAAAGCTCTGAAGGTGTGTTTTTTGGATCTTCCCACTAAGGATGGCAGGCCCAAATAAGTCTCATGTTGTCTGATCACCTCTACTCCAAAGCGAAGTTTTATCTCCTCTTGTGTGTCTCGTGGGGTATTTCTGCTAAAGAAAAAAGCAGTCTTCTCCTTATTTAGCTGTTGGCACGAGGCTTGCTCATATATATTTAAAAGATGCTCAAGATGGCTGCATTGTTTCGGTGTTGCTTGGCAGAAAATGATGCTATCATCAGCAAAGAATAGATGAGAGATTCTCGGTCCAAGTGGGCAAGCTGATACACCCCGAAGTTGTCCAGCAGCTGCAGATTGGTTTAGAAGAGCTGAGAGTCTCTCTGCATAGAAAAGAAACAAGAAGGGAGAAATAGGGTCCCCTTGTCTCAAACCCCTAGACAGGATTATGCGACCTCGGGGTTTCCCGTTAATCCTTACAGAATATGTAGCAGAGGTAATACATTGCATTATAAGTTTCACCCACTTATCATTGAAACCCATTTTATACATAATTTTCTCCAAGCAGCCCCACTCAACACGATCAAAAGCTTTGCTCATATCTAGGTTTAAGGTCATCTCACCAATCTTACCACTCCTTTTTTGATTAAGGTGGTGCATAGTTTCAAAGGCGACAATAATATTGTCTGTGATGAGGCGGTCAGATATGAAAGCACTTTGATTTTCACTTACAGTATGGGACAGGAAGCGCTTCAGCCGATTAGCAATGACTTTGGAGGTGAGTCTAGAAATAACATTACAAAGACTTATCGGTCTGTATTGAGTCACTCTCGTGGGATTTTTGGTCTTTGGAATGAGAACAATATGTGTTTCATTAAAATTTGGAGGAGTAATACCCAAGTTCAAGAAATCCAAAACAGTATTGGTGACACATTCCCTAGTAAGAGACCAAAAGTGTTGATAAAAGAGAGGGGGCATACCATCGGGACCTGGAGATTTTTTAGGATGCATTTGTTTGAGAGCTTTGTGGACTTCTTCAGCTGTGAAAGTCCGGGTGAGGAAGGTATTCATCTCTTCTATGACCACAGGTTGTACTGCATCAACCAAGACAGAGGTATCAGTAGGCCCATTGGAGAGAAAGATGGTTTCAAAATAATCCAGAATGATGTTCTCAGTAGCGTGATCATCCTCCTGCCATTGCCCTGTTGCATCATAAATGCCCCGGATAGAGTTTCTATTTTTTCGGTTTGATGCTTTCTGATGGAAGAATGGAGTGTTCCAATCACCATTAGTGATCCACAAATTTCTTAAGCGCTGGTGCCACATTGTATTTTCAGCATCTAGCCATCGGTTCAAAGACGCTCGTACCTCCTGGATTTCAGTATCATTGTTGATAGGATGACGCTCAAGGACTTGAAGCTTCCGGTTCAGCTTTGCAATCATATTCCCTACGTGACCAAATTCACATTTATTCCAAGCAGTCAGTCGGTCACAGCAGCTAGCATGACAGTTGGTGATTGGAGTTCCATCCCTTGTAGAGACCTTCGTGCCATGCTTCTTGGATGATATCGGCACACTGTGGGTCTTGAAGCCACATAGCTTCAAAACAGAAGAGAGGTCGGGATCGTGGTTGTCTAGGTTTGGGGGGCTGTATCCGGATGGTAAGCATGGAGTGGTCTGAAGATGACATTGGGACATGATGGACAATGGCATTGGGGAATAGCACCTTCCAGGTCATGTTGGCCAAGGCTCGGTCCAGCCTGATATGAATACGACCTTCAACAGGGTGGTTTCGGGACCATGTGAATGGAGAGCCAACATATCCAAGGTCAATGAAATTACAATGGTGAATGGCAGTGTGAAAATGATCCATTGGGCGTGTTGGCCGTAAGCAACCACCCGCTTTCTCAGACCGGCTTGTAATCTCATTGAAATCACCAATGCAGAGCCATGGAAGGTGATTTGTTTGACCGAGAGATTCAAGGAGAGTCCAAGTTTCCTCACGTTTGCTAGTTTCGGGATGCCCGTAGAAACCTGTTAGCCTCCAACAAGTTCCTGTTGTTTTACAAAACACATGAGCATCAATAAACCAACGTGAAATTTTTTTGACATTTACCCTTGTATCCGGTTTCCATAGAAGAGCTAAGCCACCGCTTTGACCCTCACTAGAGACCACAAGACCCTGTTTGTAGTCCCAGTTTTGTTTCTTTGCGTTCAACTGATCCGTGGAAAGTTTTGTCTCCATTAAAAAGACACAGATGAGAGCTTCTTTTTTCCATGCCCTCTTAAAAGCGTTAACTGTTTGGGGGTTCCAAGGCCCCCGATAGTTCTAACTTAATACATTCATTGGACCCAGCGGTGTTGCCAGGCAGCCACCGCCGATCCTAAATTGTCTGTCTCAAAATTTGCCAAAGTACGTGGGTCATCTTCAAACTTCTGCTTCTTGTCAATGGACGTTGCATGTGCATGGGACTGTTCCACGGGCTTGCATTTTGGTCCAGCCGAGGGTGAGTTATAGTTTAGGTCCATGGCTTTGTCCTCGGGTTTAATTTTTGATCCAACAGGTGGAGGCCCAAGTCTTTTCCATGTACCTTGGGCTGGGTCCAACTTCTTTTTTGGCCCATGAAAGGGCACGTGTATATTATCTTGCACGTGCATGACTGGAGTATCAAAAAGCTGGCTGTCACAAGGTTGGGTTGTTAATGGGATTTTGTGCGCATGGTCAGGGGAGGAAATCATGGGGTGGTCCATACATGGGGTGGTTTCCTTTTGTGGGGGGGGGGGGGGGGGGGGGGGTGTTGACTTAGATGGGAAAGGATAGATATTTAAGGCGCTATCAATTTCCGAGATATGGGTGTTAAAAAGATCATTGTCAGCCAAGATTTCCGTATTTGTTGGGACAGTGTGCGTGATTTGTTGCAGAAAAGTAGGTGGGTCCGTATCGGGGTGGGCTGTGGTGTGTTTTGGAATATCGGGTTCGGTCTCAGATGTGGGTGGTGCAGGTATCGTGATGGTAGGAGTTATCGGAGTAGTGGATTTTGTTGCCGCTGAAGTTCCGGCGACAGTTGGTGATGGCATGGGGTGAGGGGGTCGTGGTGGTCCACTGGGATGTTTGGGTTGTGGCGTAGGTTTATCGGTGGCTACTTTGGGCTGTTGAAGAGTGTTTATGGGAGCACGTAACCATGCGCCATATTGTTGCTCCTCGGTGCACAAAGTTCCGCCGCTGTCAGACCAGAGAGTACAGTCCTTCTCGTCGTGGTTGAGGAGTCCGCACCAGTAGAAAAATATCGGAAGCTTCTCGTACTGGAAAGCCACCCACTGTGGTTTTGCTTCGCCGATGTTCACCGTTCTTCCTCGGCACAGTGGCTGAGTGATATCGAGTTGGATTCGTACTCTCAGGTAACGACCACGGCATTCTCCAGTAGCGGACGCATCGACGTGCTCAACGATGCCCAACGTTTTTCCGATAGCTTTGGCGGTGGTTTTGTTCATGCGGCGGAGGGTGATATTATGCATCTGGACCCAAAAAGCGGTTTTGTCAAAGGTGGCGTCATCCACGATTCCTCCCCTGTTGGCTTGTATAAACCGATGAGATATTTGTCAAAGGTCCAAGGGCCTTGCACCATCAGTTTTTGCGGATCAGTTTCGTCCTGAAAGATTATGAGCACTGTGTTGTAGCCCAAGTCTCGCACTTCGAAGGTCCGAACTGAGCGCCACATACTCCGCAAGGTCTTAGTGAGGGCCTCCAGGTTGACCCTCCTTTTGGTGAAAAGTTTCGCAACAAGGATGTGGTTATGGCTTTCAACCATTGGAGGTAGATCTATGGTGCTGCTTTCTTTTGCTTTGAGGGTCAAACGTGCCCGCTGGTTCTCAAGGTCTTCCATGACAGGTGAGAGAACGGGTGGCACAAGGGAAAAGAAAAAGGAGGTGAAGAACTGTAGAAGGTTTACCGAGTTTCCACCGGCGGGGAAAGGAACTCTATTCAGGAGAATAGAGAGGTATTTTCATCAACCCAGGACCCTACGTGGGCCCTACGTGAGAAAAATCAAGTACAATTTTAATTTAATCAAATTATTTCACAACATAACTAGAGTAGTGTTTATTGGCTAGAAAAACACAGCAGTAACCAAAAATAATAATAAAAACTTTAGTTGGCACCTTCACCTTAGTTGGCCAGAAGAATTAGACCTTAAGTTAGGTGATGGTGCCATTTTTCACGACAGCACCACATGAGACCAGTTCTGGTCAAATCAACTCCTACCTCTAGGATATACCTCGGAAAACATTCGACCATCACCTTTCGACATCTGTTTCGACTAATAAAGTAATGTCTAGCTATGGTTAACAATATTTTTCACAACTTGGACTAAAAATATAGATCAGAAATAGGGTTTACGCCACATGTGACATGACTTCCAACCGGACTCTTCCAGACCCAGGAATTTATGTTTTATTTTTTAAAATTCTTTATATATATATATATATATATATATGCAATTGCAAGCAATGCATCATGCATATATGAACTTGTAATATTCTGTCCACTTCAGTATTATTATAGGGCAAATAAATATATGTTAAAGCAATTTTACTAATTTGTTTTTTACAAATTGATGTGACAACTATTATATTATTACCTTAGCATATAATAAGTACCTGTTTAAATTAATTAAAAAAATTATATTGTTAGATTTTTTTTGTGTGATTAATGACATATACATTTATAAAATTATCTAGTAAAATTTGAAATATTCCCAAATATAAATATAAAAACATTAGGCACATGGTAAAGAGGTGACTTCCTAGAAATTGAAACACCAACATTCTCTTCCAAGCTAATATCTTCCCTCTTCATCCCATTCGGCACTTACCAATCAAAACGGTACAAAGGGTTCGCCAATGTGACCATGACAGTAGTAGATCCCATTGTAATTCCAGGATACATCATCCTACCAGACCCAAATGGTATGAGTTCAAAATTGTGACCCATAAAGTCAATGACATTGTCCTCAAACCTCTCAGGATAAAACTCATTTGGATTCTTCCAACTGTTTGGATCTCTCCCAATAGCTCAAGCATTGATCAAGATTCTTGTTTTTGGGTTAATGTCATAATCACCTATCTTAAAATGTGACATTGCCTCACGAGGAAGTAAACCAATTAGAAGGTGCAATCGTAGAGTTTCCTTCACCACCATTTTCAAGTACCCAAGCTTTTCTAACTCACTTTCATCGACGTTTGGCTTCCTTCCAGCACAACTTCTAATTTCTGTTTGAACTTTCTTCATCACTCTTGGATTTTTAACAAGCTCTGTCATTGCCCACACTATAGCAACATAAGTTGTGTTTGTTCCACCGAGAAGAATATCCTATATATACACGCATAAAAATACAAATTATTGAATTAGATTTGCATGGCACATGCAACTTATCTATACACCTTTTTTTGAACATCAAAGGACAGGATGGAAAAAAAAGTGTTGGGAATAGAAAAATTTAGGTTAAAATGCAAATTTCATTCAATTAATTCTTATAATTTTACTTTAATTCAATTCATGTTCTCTGACTTTCAAAGTTATTCATTTCAGGTTTTCTGTTAAATTTTGTCTAGTAGCTGTTAGTTTTAATTTATTTATTTTTCAATTTTTTTCTAATTAAAAAATTCAGAAATGACATTACGTAGATGAAGTTGAAATGACATTTTGAAATTTCCTAATTAGTCAAATTCAATTCTTCAATCAAATTATTTGGGGAAAATTTTGAATATACCTTATCTGTGCGGAATAAAAGTTTAGATTATCATTACTTTTTTGGCATCTTGATCTTTTTAATAGTGAGAACAATGCTGCCAATGCAGTAGCTGTTCTTATGGCACGATTGGCCCCAAAAGCCAAGTTCTTCTTTGGAGATGTAATGGTATTTTTATTTATATTGTTGATGGTTATATAGTTTGTTTTTGGTGGTGAAAGTTCTATATTTAATTCAATTCCAAAATTTTGGGCATGGTTAGTTTTACTTTATGATTTTTAGTACTTGGGTTGAATGCCATATAATTTGTTGTTTTGAACATTACATAGGTAATAAAGGAAAAGTAAATATTGAGGTTTCGTTACATGCTTGTAGCATTTGCATGCATATTTTGCAGATGGATTTATGAGTCTTAGATCTAAATTTGATATTGGTAAAATCTTAGAATCATATTATATAGTTTGAATATATATAGATGTATGGGTGCATGTGTGTGTGTGTGTGTCTTAGATCCAAATTTGCATGCATGTTTTGGAGATGGATGTTAGTGTCTTAGATCCTAACTTGATATCGCTAAGATCTTAAAAGTATGTCATTTAGTATGAATATTTATGTATGTATTTATGTGTATGTTTGTGTGAGCAGTGCTATACCCAAAGAAACTGTGTGTAGGAATTTCCAACTTGGGTGGAGGATCAATTGAAGTTTTTGATTTAGATGATGAGCAATCAAAGAGGAAAGTGAATGGTTCAAATAGAAGCCAGCATGATAGGCCAAAACGTATTGACCCCTTGTGATTAAATTAATTGATTAATTTGCCAAGTTATTAATTAATCAAATTAACATACAAACACGTGGTAGCACAAACAAATCACCAATAAACTAATTATGCACAAAAAATAAATAATACGGTGATTTGTTTATGAATGGGGAAAACCTGACAGCAAAAACCCCACTAGGTGATTTTCAGGTCACCACTCTTGAAATTCCACTATTATCACAACAAGCGGTTACAAGTAAAGGAATCCCAGTACCTTATACCAACCTACAGTTGAACCCTTACCCCAATACCCAATTGGACTTATTCTGTAATGACAATTTCTCCTTTTGATGCACGGCTCCCAAGTACGTGACTAATCAATGCGCGGATCCCAGTACGTGACTTCAATCACCAACTAGAAAGAGTTGTTGGCTACAAAGTTCTTCAGTTCTTCCACGATGAAAATCAAGAAGATGCTTGGTCACAAAACCCAAAGGTGCACATACACAGCAACTTCTTCAGAAGAGATGAACTAGGGCAAAACTTTGTCTTCAGTCACAAATTGCTTGAACAAACTTTGCTCAATGCTTGTGCAACTTGTGTACTCTTTGACGGCCCTTAAAACAATCCTTTTATATGTCTAGGGTTAGGAGAAAAGAAGGCCCAAACACATAAACATGGATCCCAAGAAATCAAATCAGAAATTTTGATTTTGTAAATCTCGACAAATAGAAGCTGTCGAGCATCTGTCGAGCCACAGGCAGAACAACTTCCTTAAACCTCGACACATTCTAGTTGTCAAGCTAGGTGTCAAGATTTAGTAACTTTGCACTTTCAACTTGTTTTCTTGGACAAACTTGAAGGCTTCAACACTTGATCTTGAAACATGGTTTCTTGAAGTATTTCAACACATTCTAGATCTACCCAAGTACAAGTAAAATGCGTTTTGTCAAAAGATTAACCAATTACATAAAATCGTGATATATGTTCTTAACATGTGAACCACATATGTTCTAAAAATCTCCCATCCTGGAAATCCGTGACAAAATCACAACTAACAAATGAACATATGAGAGAAGTCATAAATCACTCAACTCATATTCACTTGTTGAATACAATAAAATCTATCCTAACACAAACTCTTGTAAAACTTTACAAGAAGAGAGTTTATGGCAAGTAGATTTTGACAACCTGTATTTCTAAAACACTTTAAACAAAACTCATCAAGGCATCTTAGTGTGAAACAGAAATAATAGATTGCATACAAGTATAAGAAGCATGTGTATAAAGGAAGAAAAGAAACAATACATGAAAGATAGGTGAAAGAAACATACATCCACATATAAAGAATATAAGTACAATGTATGTGTAAAAATGGTCACAAAACCAAATGTACAAGAACAATGTATCTATAAAGGAAAGGAAAGAAAAGAAAAGATACATCATATCCTCACTACATGCATCCCTCATATCAACAACACTCCCCCTAACACAAAAAGTCCTATACTATCTCTCCCCTTAAGAATGACTACTCTTATATCCTAAAACTATTCCCCCTTTTTGTTACGAGTGACCAAGGGTAAGAGTGTCAAGTAGACATCTCATCGGTAGAGCTAGCATCTCCATCATCATCATCAAAAGCATTATCGTCATCACTATCATCATCATCATCCTCAGCATCAGAATCAGAAGCCACTAGAGGAGGTGGTGGAAGAGAAGCCTCAGAAGCAAAGCCACCCATAGTCGCCTGCCATCGTGCAATATGACCAATATGAATGTTCACCTGATACAACTTAGTAGAGAGTGTATCAAGACAAGCATCCATGCACTGTAGCTGCACCATGATGTCTCCAAGTGACACATCACCCATGGAAGAAAAAGGAGCGGATGTAGATGGAGCAGACTGAGATGGTGCCAAACGAGATGGAGTCGAACCAGAGGGAGGAGTTGTTGACTCCTGTCACGACTGAAACTGCGCCTCACTATGTTTTACGGTAGTGGCATCTATGGCACATATAAAGGTGAAATGGTCAAACACAGGAAAAGGGACGGAAAAAATGGCATAAAATCCTTGTTATAACGGAAGGAAAGATGACTTTATCATGGGACGCTGAATCTAAATGAAAATTTATAGTAGAAAGAATGAAGTGAGAAGGGAAATTTATAGTAAGATGCTCAAGTAGGGACAACAAAAATCAAGCCTGAGGCTCTGTAATGGAGTTGTAGTAAGAGAGAGGATGGAGTACAAAGGTCATCACCATGTTCAAGAATCTATGACCTTTAGCAAAAGGTCGACATGGTGTAAACTGACACTCACCCTAAGCAAAAGGACACTCACAGAAAGCGGACATGAGCTCATCCTTAGACACAGTCCTCAGACACTCACAACTAGGATAGTTAGGAAACTCTATCCTAGGAACCCGAAGCACATCCGCAACAAGTTGCGGTGTGATAAGGATGTGCATACCTCGAACGCAAGTGAAGAAAAAAGGTACTGAACGATCAATCCCATGTATGTTGGAGTAAAACTCCTAGATAAGCATGAGAGGACAAGTGACTGGGACGTCACACAATGGCTCCCATCCCCGACTGTGAATGACAGTGGGAAGGTCGGTGTCGGTGAAGTCCGCCAAAATGACTTGGCATTCCGAATGAACACCTTGTCTAGAAAAGTTCTCCGAG
Organism: Quercus glauca; assembly: GCA_023736055.1. Lineage (NCBI taxonomy): Eukaryota > Viridiplantae > Streptophyta > Magnoliopsida > Fagales > Fagaceae > Quercus > Quercus glauca. The sequence goes on along the minus strand of CM043315.1, from coordinate 52,575,460 downwards.
AAAGCCTTTTGGGCATCCTCATCACAGAACCGAATGTTAGAAGGAGTAGGATCAGAAGAAGACGATGCCCCAGAACGAAGAGGGTTCCGAGACGGAGTAGATTTACGCTTAGGTGCCATAGACACGACTAACGTAAACAGAAAGAGAGGGAGATAGAGAGAGACAAGCAGAAAAGTCCCAAATCAATTCAAATATAACAAGTATATTGAATAGAGAGTATGTATGCATGGGAATGCATGAACATGTGACATGCAAAACAAATTTCATCATGGGCTCAGCCCAATCCAATCCTACTAGCACACGAACATATTGCACACATCTAAATGCATGAAAATACTGTTATAATGCATATGTGATGCAATGTATGAGATTTTAAACTCATATAAGTGAAAAACCATCCCAAAATTTCAACAAAACTCATCAATTTTGAAAAACCCCAAAAATTTTCAAAAACCTCAAAACCGAGGTTTCAAATCATGAAATGCATGAAGAATGAAGAGATAAGAGAGCATACCAAGTGATTTGAAGCAAAGAAAGGCCTAAAATCACGTGGATTGAAGGTTTTGAGTAAGAAAGAGAGTTTAGGAGGTGAACAGGTGCAGATAGATCGAGAGAGATCGAGAAAATGAGAACCGAATCGCATTAGGAAGCTTAAATAAAACCTTAGTAAAGCTCGATGGATGAAGGTGTCGAGAGGTGTCGGTCCATCTGTCAAGGGAGGTGTCAAGGAAAATGGTCGTCGACAGATTCAAGTGTCGAGAAGGTATCGAGGAACAAAACACCAGATACGAAATAGAAGCTCAATCGATTGACCAGGTGTCGAGAAGCTATCGAGGAGACAAGAACTTTCTCGATCGATCCACCAGGTGTCGAGAAGCTGTCGAGATTGCGATAAAAAAAAGGCTTGAGAAGCTCGACAGATAGCTAGGTATCAAGGAGGTATCGAGGAGGTGTCGAGCTAACTTTTAAAAAACCAGTTTTTCGAGAGAAGAAAAACACAGACATGAATGCAATCAAACATGTAACTCAACCAATGATCCAATCAACATATTAGGCTTTCAAAATCATTTCGCAACAAGAATTTTAAGTACATGGATCTCAAACACACACACACACACACACACACACACACACACACTAAACAAGTCTAACTGATTTTGTATTTCAAAAACAAGTCAAGACAGTTTAGTAAGCATACATTAACACATGTAAAACCTTGTGATGGCCAAATCACATTATACTTGCACATGTATCAAGAGTGGCAAAGAATATTGTGTGTTGTGTGTGAAAACATCGCAAGATTGCATAAGTGTCAACTAGTTATGATGATTTGAGATATGAGAAAATCACTTTAACTCACACATAATCATAACTGTTTGATGGGGACTATCACCTTCGAGGTACATCCTATAACTTCCACATCTCCTAGAATACACACTTGCAATCATATTTAAAAGCATTTTTGATCTTTTTTCTTTTTATTTTCTTTGCATATTTTTCTTTTTAAGCATATCATGCATGGGCATATAAGAGAGAAAAGAAATACCTAATGATAATTAACATTCCAATTTTGCTATGCTGAAGCACACAAATGTCATTGACACTGCACTTTTGCTATGCTGAAGCATACAGGTGTCATATTATGATTGGCGAGCAACAGTGGTGAGATGGTTATTTATGCCTTTCTCTTAGGATTTTCTAGTCCTTCCCGTCAAAAAGAGTGATATGAGTGTTAAGTACAAGAGATAACTTAATCTTACTCATCACAAACAAGAGCCACAAAGCTCACTTGCTTAGTTATGCATAGAGATGCTCATCTAAGCTACAAGAGATACAAAGTTTAGAAAACTTTGTTTCAATGGCCATCCAAGGTACACAAGTACCAATGTACACAAAACACACACAGTTTTTGTATTTTTTTTATTTTTCAATTTTTTAAAAATTTTTATATCAAAAACAAAATAAACAAAACTAAAAACAAACAAACAAAAACATGTTTAAACAAAACAAAGCATAAAACTAGATGCAAATGCATGAGAAGATGGAGGAGAGAAGGAGATCAATCCAAGGAGATAACACCAATGTTTTGGCGAAGAAATTCAAAACGTTTGCTGTCAAGAGGTTTGGTGAACAAGTCAGCCTTTTGATCATCAGTGTGAATAAACTCAAGAGTGAGAATACCATCTTCGACAAGCTCCCTAATGAAGTGATGTCGAATCTCTATGTGTTTGGTTCGAGAATGTTGAATTGGATTCTTAGAGATATTGATGGCACTAGTATTGTCACAGTAGATAGTGAGATGCTCCTGACAAATACCATAATCATGAAGGAGTTTTTGCATCTAGAGGAGTTAGGTGCAACAGCTACTGGCAGCAATGTACTCAACTTCTGCAGTGGATAAAGAGATGGAATTCTGCTTTTTGCTCATCCAAGAGACAAGATTGTTACCCACATAAAAACAACCCCCCGATGTACTTTTTCTATCATTAGCATTCCCAACCCAATCCGCATCAAAATACCTAGCTAAGACATCATTTGTGTCCTTGCTGTACCACACACCGAACTCAGTAGTGGTTTTGACATACTTTATAATTCTTTTTAAAGCATTCATATGAGATTCTTTGGGGTTAGCCTGATATTTAGCACACATACCAACACTGTAACTAATGTCAGGTTTACTAGCAGTAAGGTAAAGAAGACTACCTATCATGCTTCTATAGAGAGATGAATCAACACTCTTGCCTAATAAGTCTATAATGAGTTTAACATTTGGGCTCATAGGGGTTCTAATAGAACTAGTAGATTCCAAACCAAACTTTTTCACAAGATTCTTAGCATATTTAGATTGGGATAGGAATATACCTGAATCTTTTGACAAATCTGTAATCTAAGGAAGTGAGTCAGCTCTCCAATCATGCTCATCTCGAACTCGGCTTGCATGAGTTTTGAGAAGCCATGAGCAAGTTCATCCTTAGTTGACCTAAAGATGCTATCATCAACATAGACTTGAGCAACGATTAACTTGCCATCTTCCTTTTTGATGAAGAGAGTTTGATCAACCTTACCTCTTGTGAACCCATGTGACACCAAATATTGTGTGAGTCTATCATACCAGGCTTTAGGGGCTTGCTTCAACCCATAAAGTGTCTTTTTGAGGTACAACACATGATCCAGAAAGTGTGGATCAATGAATCCTTTTGGTTGTGCCATATAGACATCCCTCCTTAAGCAGCCTATTCAAGAAAGCAATCTTCACATCCATCTGATAAAGTTTGAACTTCAGATGACATGCTAGGGCAAGGAGAATTCTGATGGACTCCATTCGGGCAACTGGGGCAAATGTTTCATCACAGTCTACTCCTTCCATTTGTGAGTATCCTTAAGCTACAAGCCGAGCCTTGTTGTAGATCACATTGCCTTCTTCATCAGTCTTATTGCAGAATATCCACTTTGTACCGATGATGTGCTCACCCTCTGGTCTAGGTACTAGAGTCCAAACATCATTCCTCTGAAACTGAAGCAGTTCATCATGCGTTACTTCGACCCAACTTTCATTTTGTAATGCTTCCTCAACTTTCGTGGGTTCAACCTGTGACAAATAACAAGAATAAGACACAAAGTTAGCAACATATTTATCAGCTGTACGTTTCCTTAATGTGAGTTCATTCATGTTTCCCACAATAACTTCTAGGGGATGATCTAATTTAATCTTGGAGGAAGGTCCTTTCTCTTCATGAGATTCATAATCTGGTGAAGTGGTTATGTCTGCAGAGTCTTCCACAACACTAGGAGTACCGGGAGTACTTGGAGATGCAGGGTCTTGTTCAACAATGTCTTGAACCTCCTTAGGCTCAGGAGGAAGAATTTCTTTAGGGAGTTCCTTAATGCCTTTCTTAGAACTGGACTCTGAAGACTCATCAATGACAACATTTACTGTCTCTATTACCTTCATAGTTCTTTTGGTGTATACCTGATAAGCCTTGCCTGTAGAAGAGTAACCTAGAAATATGCCTTCATTGCTCCGAGAGTCAAACTTTCCCACATTTTCTCTATCCTTGAGGATGAAACAAGTACTTCCAAAGATTTTGAAATATTTCACATTTGGCTTCCTTCCTTTCCATAACTCATAAGGAGTCTTTTTGGTGTTAGGTCTAAAGTACACCCTATTAACCGTATGACATGCAGTGTTAACGGCTTCTGCCCATAAGTTTCTAGCCACATCTTTGTTATGCAACATGGCTCTGGCCATCTCCTGAATAACCCTGTTCTTTCATTCTACCACACCATTCTGCTGAGGAGTAATAGGAGTAGAGAATTCTTGAAATATACCTAATCTTGTGCAAAAGGACTCCATATATGAGTTCTTGAATTCTTCACCATGGTCACTTCAAATTCGATTAATCTTTAGGCTCTTTTCATTCTGTAGTCTTGTGCACAAAGCCTCAATGTGCTTAGGAGCATCAGACTTGGATCGTAGGAGAATGACCCAAGTGTACCTTGTGAAGTCGTCTACCATAATCGTGATGTATCTTTTACCACCAAGAGACTTGGTTCTTGTTGGACCCATAAGATCCAAATGTAGAAGCTCCAATGGCCTAGATGTAGCTAATGTCTGAGTGCTTGGATGCTTAGCTTTTGTCTGTTTCCCAAGCTGACATGGTCCATACACCACATTGCTCATTCTACTAAGCTTTGGTATCCCAAGACTAATTCATGCTTAGATACAATAGAAAGATGTTTGTAACTAGCATGTCCCATTCGTTGATGCCATAGATCTACATTAGGCAAACGAATGCTATTGCACACAATATCAGCATTAGAAACCAATCCATAGCAGTTGTCTAAAGTGCAAACACCACTAATGAGCTTCTTTCCAGACTTATCCATGACAAAACACTTTCCCTTTGAGAATAGTACCATGAAGTCTTGATCACATATCTGAATTATGCTCAACAAGTTCACCCTTAGACCTTCTACATACAGAACATTTGCAATGTCCGGCAATCCAGGTAGAGAGATGATTCATTTCCCTTTAATCTGTGACTTGCTCCCATCACCAAAAGTGACATTGCCACCTTTCTTAGACTCAAAACCTTGAAGAGAGATCAGTCTCCAGTCATGTGTCTTGAGCAACCGCTGTTAAGGTACCACAAACATGTGTCCATAACTTTAAATGCAAACTTCATCATAAAACACACTTCGTGCTTAGATGACAGATTAGTGGGAACGGTACTTTCTCTCATCTGCCTTTTACAAGCTAAGCCTTTAATTTTTACTCTTTTCAGACTAACTCCTTTGCACATTTTTATTCTGAGACAGTCTAGTTTCTTTTGGGTCAAACTGAGATATTTTCCAATAGTCATTATAAGAGAATTCAAATAACTTTTAGACTTGTATTTTCAGAAACACTCAAACAAATAGAGATTAGAAAAACAAGATGTATTTGAAAACAAAGATCTCCTCAAGCCGGTTACAGCCATGACAATAGGGGTCAATGGATCAACATAGCAAAGATTAGAACCTAATCAATGTGTGCCTGATCTGATACCACTTGATAGGCTAAAACGTATTGACCCCTTGTGATTAAATTAATTGATTAGTTAGTCAAGTTATTAATTAATCAAATTAACATACAAACGCGTGGTAGCACAAACAAATCACCAATAAACTAATTATGCAGCAGAAAATAAATAACACGGTGATTTGTTTACGAATGGGGAAAACCTGGCGGCAAAAACCCCACCGGGTGATTTTCAGGTCACCACTCCCGAAATTCCACTATTATCACAACAAGCGGTTACAAGTAAAGGAATTCCAGTACCTTATACCAACCTATAGTTGAACCCTTACCTCAATACCCAATTAGACTTGTTTTGTAGTAACAATTTCTCCTTTTGATGCACGGCTCTTAAATACGTGACTAGCCAATGCGCGGATCCCAGTACATGACTTTAATCACTAACTAGAAAGAGTTGTTGGCTGCAAAGTTCTTCAGTTCATCCATGATGAAGATCAAGAAGATGCTTGGTCACAAAACCCAAAGGTGCACATACACAACAACTTCTTCAGAAGAGATGAACTAGGGCAAAACTTTGTCTTCGGTCACAAATTGCTTGAACAAACTTTACTCAATACTTGTGCAACTTGTGTACTCTTTGACGGCCCTTAAAACAATCCTTTTATATGTCTAGGGTTAGGAGAAAATAAGGCCCAAACACATAAACACGGATCCCAAGAAATCAGATTAGAAATTTTGATTGTGTAAATCTCGACAAATAGAAGCTATCGAGCATCTGTCGAGCCACAGGCAGAACAGTTTCCTTAAACCTCGACACATGCTAGCTGTCAAGATTTAGTAACTTTGCACTTTCAGCTTGTTTTCTTGGACAGACTTGAAGGCTTCAAAACTTGATTTTGAAAGATGGTTTCTTGAAGTATTTCAACACATCCTAGATCTACCCAAATACAAGTAAAGTGCATTTTGTCAAAAGATTAGCCAATTACATAAAATCATGACATATCTTCTTAACATGTGAACCACATATGTCCTAACACAGCAAAACCCCAGGGGAGAATCCAAAGGGAAATTATCTCAACAAGTTGCAATATACTACACACGAGGATTGAGATGTGAGAAAGTTTCAAGTTATCTACTCAACAAAGGATTATTTGCTTTCTAATTATTTGTTTTGTGTTATTTTACAAGGTGAACATGTATTATCAGCTTATGTTCAAAATGTAATACCAGCTTTCTAATTATTTGTTCATGAGTAAGCTACAAACACAAATGTTCTAACTTTGTATTAGCTTGAACCACATAACATGTCTAAGTGTTTCAGCTAGCAACTTTATGGATGCTATTGTATACCAAAAAAAAAAAAAAAAAAAAAAAAAAAAGGCCCCTAATGGACACTAAAACATGTTCTATAAGCTTGAACTCACATGTTTCATAGCAAAAACTACTCAGACAACTCATTAACCCTTGCATCGCACGGGTTGACGACTAGTAGCTACTATATCTATGGTTCGACTATTGTTTAAGCTGTCTCTTTAAAGGCTTTTCTTTTTGCATAATCTTTTTTTCTTTCTTAGATGTAATGAATAAGAGAGAGAAAAATGCTCTAGAATTAAATAATTTAGTAAGCAATAAATGTGAAATAATACCATACATTTATTAGAATCCAACAATAATTCCTAATGACCTTAAGGACATTTGCTTATAGATAATTTAAAGAAATTTTTAATATCACTTTTATTAGAAATATAAAAAATTGTCAAAAAAATCCATTGTTTTTTTTTTTTTTCCATAAAATTTTCTAAAAGTACTTAAGCTAATGCTCTTAGGGCATCTGTTAACATTTCCCTATATAAAATAGGAAAAAGTTAGGCATTAGTTTATGAATTATTTTTAGAAACATTTTGTGGAAAAATGATAAAACAATTTTTTATATTTCACATGAGAATAGTGTCAAAATGTTCTTAAAATAGTTTATTAATAATGGGAGCGGCTCCTCTCCCGTGATCAAATTTGCTATAGCTATACTGAAGATTTTAGGATTTAGGCTTTCTGATTGTTCACTTTTAGAAGAAAAAAAAATCTAATTCTAGGGTTAGAGGGAGATTTAGAGAAAAATTTGCAAAATCTTCCAATGTGATTGAATAAATCTTTTAGCATTGTGCCACTGACTAAATTTGGCTAAGGGATTTACAAATTGTAACTACTGACTTTGCTTAATTTCCTTTCTTGATGTTTTATAGATTCTCTCCATAGGTTTTGCTTTGTTTCCTTTGTTGATGTTCTGCAGATTCTCTCCACACTTGTTGTAACTCTCTTCTTCTTTTTCTTTTTCTTTGTTTGCACAGTAGCTTGGTAAACTCAGGTGAAAGAGACAGAGGGGACAAGAAAAGAGAGAAAGAAGGAAAAATAATGCTATGAAATTTGTATTTGAAGTTGTTATGTTCTGACCCTTAGATTGTTTAGTAGCCATGTGTTGTTCATCTAAAATAAAAATGGAGATAATTGGAGACTTGAAAACGGGAGAGGAGCCGCTCCCATTAATAATTACCCTAAGGCCACCCTTTAAAATGACCCTATAAAATAAAAGATGGGTAAAATGAGATTTAATAGTTAAAAATAGTCAACTGTCACATCAGCAGAATTTATTTAAGGGTTTTTTTTTTTCTCTCTCTCCTTATTTATTTCAACAATTGATTTATCTCACTTTACTTATTTATTTATTTATTCATGAAGTCAAAATGAGAAATTTTTCCTTGGATCATCATGGTATGATTTGGATTTAGATCCTCTAGATTTCCTAAAGTACTCTTCCAAATAGATTTCCTTAAATCTTAACTATTCTTTAATGATTTAATGGTCTAAATTTTGCCATGGCAGAATCTAGACTCTCAAATCATTAAAAAAATGGTTAGGATTTAAGGAAATTTATTGGTAGAGTACTCTAGAAAATCTAGAGGATGTGGATCAGTATAATTTTATTTTATTTTATTTTTAAATTTCACCCTTCTTGCTATGGAGACTTGTGTACATATACGTGTGTGTATATATATATATATATATTGATGTTACTGGGATTTATTTGAAATAAGGGGTAGGTAGGGGATTGGTGCCATCATTTGAAATAGTGCCGATGAGGTGCTTGTTGGAGTATCTAAGAGAATAAACGTTGTTAGGACATATGTGATTCACTTATTAGGAACATATGTCACTATTTTATGTAATTGGCTAATCTTTTGACAAAATGCGCTTTACTTGTATTTGGGTAAATCTAGGTGTTTTTAATACTTCAAGAAACAAGGTTTCAAGATCAAGTGTTAAAGTCATTCAAGTCTATCCAAGAAACAAGTTGAATAGTGCAAATTCATTAAAGCTCGACAGCTGCATCTATTGAGCTTAAGAAAGTTGTTTTAGCCTGTGTGCTCGACACCTGCTTGACAACTTCTCGATAGCTCCTATCTGTCGAGGTTTAAGAATTTCAAAATTCTGATATGATTTTCTTGGGATCCGTAAATGTGTCTTTGGACCTTCTTTTCTCCTAACCCTAGACATACAAAAGGATTATTTTAAGGGCTATCAAAGTGTTCACAAGTTGCACAAGTGTTAAGCAAAGTCTGTTCAAGCAAATTGTGACCGGAGACAGAGTTTTGCCCTAGTTCATCTCTTCTGAAGAAGTTGCTATATATGTGCACCATAGGGTTTTGTGACCAAGCATCTTCTTGATCTTCATCATGGATGAACTGAAGAACTTTGTAGCTAACAACCTTTTCTAGTTGGTGATTGAAGTCGCATATTGGGATCCGTGTAATTGGTTAGTTACATACTGGGAGCCGTGCATCAAAAGGAGAAATTGTCACTACATAACAAGTCCAATTGGGTATTGGGGTAAAGGTTCAATTATAGGTTGGTATAAGGTACTCGGATTTCTTTACTTGTAACTGCTTATTGTGATAATAGTGGAATTTCGGGAGTGGTGACTTTAAAATCACCTAGTGGGGTTATTGCCGTGTAGGTTTTCCCAATTCGTAAACAAATCACCATGGCAATTTATTTTCCACTGCATACTTTAGTTATTGGTGATTTGTTTATGCCACCACGCGCTTTGCATGTTAATTTGATTGATTAATAATTTGGCTAATTAATCAATTAATTTAATCACAATGGGTCAATACGTTTTTGGCCTATCAAACGTGTTTTAAACTCATAAACGGATGGGTATGGCTACTGTGCTAGGTGTTGTTAAGTGAAAACTGAAAATCAATGGGTGGTATGTTAGTAATGTGGATGCTCTTAATGGTGAGTATATTTCTCTGAGTGAAGAAGGGTTACCGTTAATGGATCTTAGCTATTATTTTTAGAGAAATGATATGTCCACAACATTTTCACAACAAATTTTAAGTGACAAGTTGTTACTGGTTGTTATTGTTGGGGCAAAAAGTAATCTTAGTGTTAGGTTCAAATTTGAACCAATAACAACTAATCACCTATGATTTTTTGTGAAAATGTTGTGGATGTAGCACCTCTCCACGATTAAGAAGTTAGTAGTACAAAAAGAGAAGAAGTTAGTAACAAATATTGAATGATATATATCAAAGGACAAAACTTATATATAGTACCTTAGGTGCTGTTCCTTAGACTTTCCTCTTAAGATTCAGCCATGTGGCTATTTAACTAAAAAATACACTTCCATCCCATGAGCGAAAATCTATATGGCAGAATCTTAAATAGAGAACCTAAGGAATAATACTTAAGTACTATACCTAAATCTTGCTTTATATCAAAATAAATAAATATTGCATAATATTCTCTCTCTAAATGTTCAAAGAGATCTATAAAAAAATAAATAACATTTAAGCAGGTTGTAATAAATAAGATGAGAGAATAAATGCCCTTAATTAAATTTTCTTGATATGGCAGTTTACTATTTTTTTTTTTTTTTTGGTGGCAGTTGACTTTTTTTTTTTAAATACGAGGTAGAAATTATACTCTATCTTAATCTAAGTATATATGTGTGTGAAGCTCATTCTTGGAGACTTGAACTCCGGCCATAGCCACCCACACTTCACAAGAACTTATACTTGTGGAGTGACTATTTTGAAGTATTATATCTAATAGAAAAAGTGTAATTTTTATGGAGTTGCACTTGAACCTATCTCTATAAAAGATTCTAATAAATGTATGGTATTATTGCACATTTATTACTTACCATTTACCAAATTATTTAATTCTAGAGCATTTTTTTTCTCTCTTATTTATTATAGCTATCTTTTTTTTTTCTTTTTTTTTTTTGGAGAAAAATTTATTACAACTATCTTTTGTTTTTCTTACAACTATCTAAGAAAGAAAAAAAAATCAGCAAGAAAAGAAAAACCTTTAGAGACACTAAGGTTAAACAATAGTCGAATTATAAAAATAGCTATTATATTACCATTCTATTATGGTTGGAATGTTCCAAAAATCTCATACTGGTATACAAACCAGAACAATAACACCCATGTTCCACCCTGGGAATAGTTTTGGGTCATTTTGGTGTGTTTTAGACATTTTAGATTCAAGGATGAAGCCAGATGTTTGAGTGAGGGAGAACAAAGTAAAATCCAAATACACATATATTTAGTATTAAGAAACTACTAAGAAATAAACAAGCACAAAATAATTGTTTCTTAATACATTATGTGAGGGGACGAGGATCCAAATGGCTAACGAAGCTCATATGAAGGTGAACTCCAAGAAACATAGGCGAATTATCCTCGGAAGGTATACAGTTAACTCGTGCCTGGGTTGCACAACCATAATTGATGGGGGTGCCGAGGACATCTGCATATCCTCGGTAGTTCGAGGGACAAAGTCAGAGGGGGTGTGGAGCAATCCGAGGGGGAACAAAGGTAGTTTGGTGTTGAACAAGGAAGAGAAAAAAAAAGGATTAAAAAATAGAAAAAGAGGGAGAAGTCTTCCATCTGTAAAATCATCCTCGGACTAAACCCGAGGATGAACACTTAGTCTTTTCTAAGCAATTCCCAATTTGAGTATTAATCACTACACCAGTAGTATTTAACCTGAATTTCATCTTTTATCCTATAATGGATACTGAGAGATTGACTCTGCATCCCATCTCTATAAATTAATTGTGTGAGCAAATACTAACAGGATCAAATAATCAAAACTAATCCTCCATCTCACTTTTTTCCCACCCACAATTGGCGTCATCTGTGGGAAGAGTCTCCTGAGATACCCCTGTTGTTATGTTTGGTTCTAGGTGCAGTGGATCACTAGAGTCTGTTGGCTCTCAGCGCAAAGATCATTTCGTTAATCTGGAGAGAAGGAGGGTTCGTCATGTGGCTCACACTCATAGCCAGGGAGCACCCTCCGTTCATTCTGAGCGGACTAGACAACAGGAGGCTAGTCATCATTCGCGTGATGAAGAAGTGCACAACTTAGAGAAGAAAGTAGAATGGTTACGTCATCGTCTTCGTTGCCGAACTCAAATAAAGGAAAGAAGGACACCTTCTCTAGACCAATATTCAAGTACTGGAAGTGGCGAAAGTTACAAACCTAGAAGCAGAACTCCAGTTAGTGAATCATTCATTTCATTATCTCGTCACACTTCTAGACGAAAATATTACCGTAAGAAATCCAGAACTCCACAAAGTAAAGGCCACAAACAAAGTTATTATGGATGGTTTCTAGATAAGGTTGGAAGATGCGAAGGGAAGGTGGGTGGACGTGTTACCCCATGTTTTGTAAACATATCGCACGACTCTTAGAAGATCTACGGGCGAGACCCTTTTTTCTATGATATACGGATCTGAAGCAATTATCCCTACGGAAACAAGTTTTCCAACTTTAAGGTCTGACCAACTTCTTAGTGGCAACAATGAACAACTTCTCTTTCTTGACCTCGACGTGGCCGTGGAATGAAGGGAGGTAGCTGCGGTAAGATTGGCACAGTACCAACAAAAGCTTAGGCAAGGGTTTGAGAAGGGGATAAAAGCCAAGGTGTTCATTCCTGGAGATCTCGTTTTATGAAAGGTGGTTGGAAGTATGAAAAATCCCTCTTAGGCAAAGCTAGGTCCTAATTGAGAAGGGCCTTATCGGGTGACCTCTATAGCCGAAACGGGGGCTTATCGGTTGGAAGATTTAGATGAGATTGTAATTCCTCAACCATGGAATGTGAATAATTTACGAAAGTACTATTTATAGTTTGAGGTTTTTGTAAACAATGACTTGTTTCAATGTAATTAGACGTATTAATTAGCTCTATTATTTTCATTTTGACTAAAGGTTTACCTAACTTGTCATAGAGGGTTAAATAGAACCTCGGTCAGGTTCGATTCCTTGGATCACCTACCTTGGGTAAATTAACACCTAACTTATCATAGAGGGTTAAACAGAACCTCGGTCAGGTTCAATTCCTCGGACCACCTACCTTGGGTAAATTAACACATAACTTATCATAGAGGGTTAAACAGAACCTCGGTCAGGTTCGATTCCTCGGACCACCTCCCTTGGGTAAATTAACACCTAACTTATCATACAGGGTTAAACAGAACCTCGGTTAGGTTTGATTCCTTAGATCACCTGCCTTAGGTAAATTAACACCTAACTCTTCATAAAGGGTTAAACAGGACCTCGGCCAGGTTTGATTCCTCGGATCCTTTGCCTTGGGTAAATTAAAACCTAACTTATCATCGAAGTTTAAATGGAATTTTGGTCAGGTTAGATTCCTCGGATTGCCAGGATTGCTTGCCTTGGGTAAAGTAACAACTAAGTTGTTGCATAGGACCTCGGTTAGGTTAAAATCCTCGAACCTCTTACTTGGTCTAGAATAGCACCTAGTTGCCTTTAAGTAAGTTTTGGTGAAATCTAGATTAGGCCAAGCCTCTCAAGCAATCCAAATACTCATCTCTTGTTGGTTTTACGAGTAAAACACTAAGTGTAAGAGAATTTGATGCTTATGACTACAGAAGGATAACTCTTTAGATAAGCTAATTGGATTTAAGGTATATAGAAGTGTGCAACAAAGTTAAAAAAAAGAAAAAGAAAAAAAAGAAAAAGGTTAGATAGTTCACAATATATATTAAAACTAGGATAAAATGAAAACTATATGTGGAAAAAATTAAGTAGAAACCTTCTTCATTAGTTCAGAGACTTCCAAGCTTCTTTGAAAAGGAAATAGTAAGACCATTTTACAAAAGGCCACAACAAAAAAGAAAAAGAAAAAAAGAAGGCAAAATAAAACCCAACTCTTAAGTCTTTTTTGCTTCCTCGGGTGCCGTCTTTTTCCCTGCCTCCTTGTTAGTTTGCACCTCAACAAAAGGTTATGGCGTTGAAGTGTCTGCTTCGCTCGTTGAGGGAGCCTTGCCCAAGGGAGGAGTCTCCTTCTCAGTGGTGGCAGTTGTGGTAGCTTTTACATTGGGTTCGGAAGGTTGGTCTCCTACCTGAGTGGGAGCGGCCGAGACAGTAGTGCTAGGGAGAGGAGAAGCCACTACCTTAGCCTTGGTGGCTGAGGGGTAAAATATCCTTTCAGGGTCCCTTAGCTCTGAGGTGGGATCAACACCAGCAACATTCAAAGATTCTGTCCAAGTTTGAAGACAGAAGTCTCGACACACGATGGGGATTTGGGACTTTAGGTGTGTGATGAGAATGCAAAATGTCATATTTTTCTCATTAATGTTTATTATTTTATATTTATTTGGTGCCTAAATGTACTCATTATTCTTATATTTTGATTTTGGATGAAAATGGAGGCATTAAGTGCAAAATGAAGCCAATTGGGTGATTCTAGACAGTTTCGACATCGCTTCGTAATCTGGTCATAACTCTCTCATCTGAGCTCCGATTGAGATGATTCAAAATGATATGGAACGCCAAGAAAAATCTCTACAACTTTCATGTTTTGAGTTTTTGAGAGATACTAGATGTATCAAGGTCAAAATCGGGCTTGAAGTTGCTGCACCTGCACTGCTGACGTTCTAGAATGTTCTTTTGCCTGAAATTCTAATACACGGATCTAATGCGGTTTATTTTTGGAAGTTTCCAAATCTGGTGCACAAAATTTTCAGCTGAAAACACCACTTTTCTTTAATTAGTCATATTTGGATGTTGTTATTTTAGGATAATATTTAGAATATTTTTAGGAGATCTTGTAGGCTTGGAAAATGGGGAATTAACGTGTATAAAGGGGGAGGAAAAATCAGACTTGAGTCGTCGGAAGGTATACACTTAACTCATGCTTGGGTTGCACAACCATAATTGACGAGGGTGCTGAGGACATCTGCATATCCTCGGAAGGTCGAGGGACAGAGTCAGAGGGGCCACAAAGCAATCTGAGGGGGTAACTTGGTGTTGAACAAGGAAGAGAAAAAAAGGATTAAAAAATAGAAAAAGAGGGAGAAGTCTTCCATCTGTAAAATCATCCTTGGACTAAACCTGAGGACGAACACTTAGTCTTTTCTAAGCAATTTGCAATTTGAATATTAGTCACTACACCAATAGTATTTGACTTGAATTTCATCTTTTGTCCTATAACGGGTACAAAGAGGTTGACTCTGCATCCTATCACTATAAATTAATTGTGTGAGCAAATAGTAACAGGATCAAATAATCAAAACTAATCCTCCGTCTCACTTTTTGCCCGCCCACACATTACAATAAAATTTATCTATTAAAAAGAACACGGCCTTCTTTTAAATCTTGAAAATCATCGATTATTATATTTGTATTATCAACAAATAAACAAATGATTGAACGAACAAAAAGAGGCAAATACAGACAAAATACATACTATGTAGACAACTTAGCACTACAATTCACACTACTATCAACTGATTTTATGAAATTTTAGCAACTAACCATTCAAAGTTTCAAATCAATTCCAGCTTGCACTATCACCCAAAACAATAAAAGAAAGTAAGACAATCTACTACCGTGAGTTACTACACCAATTCCACTTTAACAGCCAACTATATATATTATAATAAAAAAAAATACAACTATTTGCCTATTTCTATTTATGTCTTATATATGTGTGTTTATTGGTTAAATTCATATAATTTGGAAAAAATATTTAAAATTAATTGGCACATATCTCACTCAATATGCTATTTTCTATATATCTAACATATTAGCTCATTAATAATAATAAATTGATATACTTGGATGATATAACAATCACAACATGTTGTTTTTCATCTTTGATAAATGGCAATATTAGAAAAAATTGAACAGGCAAATTGTGCACTCAGTTGAACACGTGGGAGTAGTGGTGGATTGTCAATTTGTTATGCAGGGGCACACAACAAAATAAAAAAGAAACAGATATGAGGATCTTTTGGACAACAAAATTAGAAGATAGTGGTTAATATTTGAGGAAAGTGAGCGATGATGTGAGCTATTTGTTGCAAATTGCACTTTATAAGTTTGACTGAAAATTTATTTTAGTTCTTTAATTTTACTTTCGTTTAATTAAGTCATCTAAGTTTCAAATTTATTCAATTTAGGTATTTTGTCCAATTTCATCAAAAAATGCTATTAAATTTGAAACTTAGTGGACACAATTAAACGAAAGTAAAATTAGAAGACTGAAATGAATTTCAGTTGGATTTAGAAGGTGAAATTTGCATTTTAGTCTAAATTATTTTATCAATTAATTTTTTTTTTTTGGGCCAAAATTTGATATTTTTTTTGTTTTGACTCCGGAATAGCTAGCTATTATTTTAAACTAACATGAAATTGAATTCATAAAAAAGAAGAAGAAGAAGAAATTGAAGTGTTTTTGAACTAGCCTAAGTACCGGCATGAAAAATACTAGTTGATAGGGTATGTAATTGACTCTTTCGATAGGATCAAACCGTGATGAGGGAAAGCAAGAAGGTTCACCTAGTTGTAACATGTAAGCCCCTAGCCAAAACCCAGTTGGTCTGACTAAGGTTACTCAAAACCCATTGTGATAACCTACCAAATTAAAATCTTGCTTTCCTTTTAGAATGTACATTTAAGGTGGAGGTCGTCACTCGTCACACCCTGCACCTAAAACTAAAATTATTTAGTGTGTGTTTGGGATTGTTTAAAAAATCAGCTTCTTTTTTTATTATTTAGTTTATTTTTGCTACTTATCATGTGTCCCATTGTACTTTTTGGTACTATTTATGAGCTCCACTGCATGTATTGTTTCAGTTTTCAGCTACATTTTAGCTTTATCTACAGTATTTTCAAGAAAAAAATTTCAGTTTTAGCTAAATATAATTTGTTTCCATTATATTTCATCCATGGGTGTTTATGTAATGGGCAATTAATTGTACGTTGAAATTTTTTTTTTTTTTTTTTTTTTTTGTGAGAATGTTTGTACGTTGAATTTGAATGGACTTAATTGGTAGACCGAAATTATTAGTAGTTTTTGTGAAGATTTGTGCCCTGTATTTTGACAAAAGTCGTCTTTAACTTGTGAAATTTACATAGCAAATAACTCCTAACTAGAGGAAAATGGGGATTATAAAAAATTATATATTAGTTGAAAGATGATAAAATTTGAACGCATGTGGATTTTGCCATTTAGGTGTGTGGCAGACAAGAAAAAGAAAAAAAAAAGGCGATGATAATCCAATCAAACAGTTTTATTGCAATAATATTTTACACACATACATTATATTCCTAGATGGCGTTGGGTACTTCCAACCATACCTATATAAGCTAAATTTTATTCTCGAAATTTATTAGTAAACAAAAATGCAAATTGACACACATTCTAGATGCAATAGCTCCAAGCTCGGCTATATATTCTTTTTAGTTCCTACCATCTAAGATTCATGGCTATAGAATCGATCTTTACGTGAAATGAAAAAAGCATATCCGACTGTGATGATAATAATTGGTGAAAAAAGAACAATTCTAGCTAGCCAGTCTGGAGCCTGGGTTATGATCATCAATGAACTAAAATAGCCGAAATAGAGGGATACAGAGACTCCGGCTAAAATCGCACCAACGCCATTGTCTGGTGGAACAAGGACAGCCATTGTTGTGATTGAGGACAAAAATATAACAGAATTAAAAGCCATGAATATCGAAAAAGGGAATGTTCCCCTAGCAGTGGCTGACCCTGCTCTATGTGGTGCTGTGATATTCAATTTGAACGGCTCATCCAGGCTATGTAGGAGTACATCTGTGGTATTGGCTTCGAACAGATGATCTTGCCAAAGTCCCCCAGGAGGGCTGAGTATCGCTTGATAGGTCACTGTTACAAGCAGTGCAGCAACCACCAGCAACGCATTGCCCTTTTCGTCTATTATTCCCTTCATCACTTGATTAATTCTCTTAACAAGATATGAAGCTGTTAATTCTCCCACCAATTCCCTCATGCTTCTGATGTCTGCTACTTGTCTTTGTTGTTCTTGTTCATCCAAGATGTCTGATCCTTGTATTTGTTGTTCTTGTACATCCAAGATGTCCAACACTGTGTTTACGTTGAAAAATGTCGCACCGCATTCTACTAAGTGACGCACAGCCTGCACGCATAATGTAGTGATACATTACTACTGTCACAAATCTCATCATCTATGTAAAATATTACTCAAAGAGTCTCAACCGCCATCCCTTTTCTTTGAGATCAAGGACATAGACATATGAACCATAGAATAGATCCTGTTTAAGTAAGGTCGATCGTCTTCCCTTTTCTTATTCCAAATTCGTAAGACCTCTCTCTTAAATCATGTTTTATTACTTCTAATTTGCAAAGCCAATAAATCCTTAAAAGATAAGATAACTTTTTTATATGTCCCAGAGACAGAATTATATACAGACCAAGGGAACTAGCTAGGGAGGCCATGACCCCCTAATTTTTTTTTTTAAAAAAAATTAAACATTATACTTACATTTAAAATTTTGGAAAAAAAAAAAAAATCTTGGCCTCCAAAATATTCACAAAAAAAAAAAAATGGTCATCTAGCTAATTCTTATGGTAGATGATCCCTGTAAAAAAAAATAATGTAACAAAATCTAAATATGTTGTTAGTACCAAAATTGTATCATTTTTTTTAATATTTAAATTTCTGTGCTTGGCATTTTTCATTTTTATTTTTTTAAAATGACTATGTTTGATACTTTACCATTTGCTACTGTGTTTCTGTTTGACTCCATCTAACCAATTCATTTGGAAGTTCTCCTTTTTTTTTTTCTTTTTTTTTTCTTCTTTTCTCTCTCTCTCTCTCTCTCTCTCTTATTTTATTATTAAAACTTTGCAACACTAATTAGTTTTTTATTTAAATTATTTATAAAATATATTAAGATAATAAATATAAATTTTATTTGATTTTTGAATGACAATATTTGTGTATTCTAACCGTAAATGTTGTCAAACAGGTTTCATAATAGAATGAAAGATGGTTTTTTTTTTTTTTTTTTTTTTTTTTTTTTTTTTTTTTTTTTTTTTATACTCTGATCTTGTACACTAAGAAGGAAATTATTATGCAATTTAGTGTAATAGAAAATTGAGGTCTTTTTTTTTTTTTTTTTTTTTTTTTTTTTTCAATGGTTGGGAGAAAGATAATTTCAACTTTGAATATCTCAATTGAAAACACAACAAGGTGCCAACCAATAATTGAGTTACAAGCAAGGGAGTCAATTTTGTACCGGCACTACAAAAAACTGGACTTATTGTGGCGTTTTCTATAAATGCTGCTATAGGCATATCTATAATTGCGTTTGGAGTGTCTTATAGTGGCGTTTTCAAAAATGGGTCTATAGCAACATTTTCAACGGCCTATAGTGGCGGTTTTAAAACGCCACTATAGGTCCTGGGCTTACAAGGGCCTATAGTGGCGTTTGACAAACGCCACTATGGGCACTTTTTACTTATTTTTAATTTTTTTTCGGTTGGGTGGGCTTATAGTGGTGTTTGGCAAACGCAACTATAGTCCAGCACAAAAAAAAAAAAAAAAAAAAAAAAAAAAAAAAAAAAAAAAAAAAAAAAAACAACAACAACAACAACAACAACAACAACAACAACAACGTTAAGAAAAAGAATCCAGCACAAAAAAAGAAAAATTAAAATAGGGGACCTATAGTGGCGTTTGGAGTATGACCTATAGTGGTGTTTACCAAACGCCACTATAGGTCCAAAAAGTGCATGTTCCATATTGTTCCAAAAAAAAAAAAAAAAAAAAAAAAGAAAAGAAAGAAAGAAAGAAAAAGAAGGCTGATGGTTCAAGCTGTAACAAATACTACGGAATATGCCACAGAATATTCTAGGAATATTCTATGGCATATTCTACAATATTCCTTAATTTAAATGAAAGATGTTACGTTCACAGTATTTTTACAGCATTTTGACAAAAAATTATAAGTGATTAGTTATTATTGATTCAAATTTGAATTTAACAATAAGATTTTTTTTTTCCCCAACAATAACAACCGGTCACTTTAGATTTGTTGTAGAAATGTTGTGAAAATATTATGAACCTATCATTTCTTTATATGAGAAATGATACGTTTACAATATTTTTACAACAAATTCTAAGTGGTAGGTTGTTATTGTTGGGGCAAAAAAATAATCTTAGTGTTAGATTCAAATTTGAACTTATAACAACTAACCAAATATAATTTATTGTAAAAATATTGTGCATGTAATATCTCTTTTATATATATATATGTGTGTGTGTAAAAAAAAGCATTAAAAAAATTCAGAATTCAAAATTCAAAATCCATCTAAACCCACCTACCCCCACTCACCTTATCAATATATTTTCTCCACGTCAATCTAGATCATTTCTTCAGGCTTTTTTTTTTTGGCCTTTCTTTCTTTCCTTTTCTCCCTTGTCTCCCTTGTCTCCACTTCTTCAGACTTCTTTTTCTCCCTCACCCCTACTCACCATATCAATCAATTTTCTCCACGTCTAGCAAGCTTCTCCACTATTCTTTTCTCTCTATTTTTTTTTTCACTCTTTTTTCACAACACACTTGGATTTATTCTTTTCTCTTCCTCTCCATTTTGATTTTATTTCCCTTATTTTATTTGTGGTGGTGTTAATGTTAGTGGGTTTTGGATTTGAAGATGGTGTTGCAACTTGTTAATTTTGTTTAAGTTTGTAAATGGTGCTACTGTTATGGGATTTGTGATTGAAGAAAGACTGCTATTGTGTTTAATGCCAGTGGTTGTATAGTTGCAAGTAAGTATTTTTTTAAAAAAAAAAAATTTTATGATTGTTTTGGTCTTTTCCTTGATTAATTGTTAGGACATATGTGTTTTCACTTGTTAAGAACATATGTCACTTATTTATGTAAATTGGCTAATCTTTTGACAAAACGCAGTCTACTTGTAATTGGGTAGTTTTAGGTGTTTTTAATACTTCAAGAAACAAGGTTTCAAGGTCAAGTGTTGAAGTCATCAAGTCTGTCCAAGAAAAAGCAAGCTGAAGTGCAAATTTATTAAAGCTCGACACCTGCTCGATAGCTACCTCGACACCTACTATCTGTCGAGATTTATAATTTCAGATTTTTTGATCTGATTTTCTTGGGATCCGTGAATATGCTTTTGGCCCTTCTTTTCTTCTAACCCTAAACGTATAAAAGGATTGTTTTAAGAGTCGTCAAATTGTACATAAGTTGCAAAAGCATTGAGCAATCTCTGTTCAAGCACATTGTGATCAAAAGACGAAGTTCTTGACCTAGTTCATCTTCTCTGAAGAAGTTGCTGTGTATTTGAACCGAAGGGTTTTGTGACCAAGCATCTTCCTGATCTTCATCGTATAGGATGAACTGAAGAACTTTGCAGCCAACCTCTCCTCCTTAGTTGGTGTTTTAAAGTCGCATACTGGGATCCGTGCATTGGTTAGTCGCGTACTTGGGAGCCGTGCATCAAAAGGGAAATTGTCACTACAGATCAAGTCCAATTGGGTATTGGGATAAGGGTTCAACTGTAGGTTGGTAAGGTACTTGGGATTCCTTTTACTTGTAACCGCTTGATTTGATAATAGTGGAGTTTCGGGAGTGGTGATATGAAAATCACCCGGTGGGGTTTTTGCCGTAAGGGTTTTTCCCATTCGTAAACAAATCACCGTGTTATTTAATTTCCGCTACATATTTAGTTTTTGGTGATTTGTTTGTGCTTCCACGCAATTGTATGATTAATTGATTAATTAATAACTTGGCTAATTAATTAATTGGTATAATCACAAGGGGTCATTCAGATTGTGGCCTATCAAGTGGTATCAGAGCAGGCACACTCTGATTAGGTTTAATCTTTGCTGTGTTGATCTATTGACCCCTGTTGTCATGGCTATAACCAGCTTGAGGAGATCTTTGTTTTCAAATACATCTTGTTTTTCTAATCACTATTTGTTTGAGTGTCTCAGAAAATACAAGTCTAAAAGTTATTTGAATTCTTTTATAATGACTATTGGAAAGGATCTCAGTTTGGCTAAGAAGAAACTAGACTGTCTCAGAATGAAAATGTGCAAAGGAGTTCGTCTGAGAAGAGTAAAAGTTAAGGGCTTAGCTCATCAAAGGCAGTTGAGTGAAAGAACCATTCCCTCTGATTTGTCATCTAAGCATGAAGTGTGTTTCATGATGAAGTCTGCATTCAAAGTGATGGATACATGTCTATGGTATCTTGATAGTGGTTGTTCAAGACACATGACAGGAGACTGATCTCTCTTCAAGATCTTTGAGCCTAAGAAAGGTGGTAATGTGACTTTTGGTGATGGAAGCAAGTCACATATTAAAGGGAAAGGAATCATATCTCTACCAGGACTGCCAGACATTGCAAATGTTCTTTATGTAGAAGGTCTAAGGGTGAACCTATTGAACATAAGTCAGATATGTGATCAAGACTTCATGGTGCTATTCTTAAAAGGAAAGTGTCTTGTCGTGGATGAGTCTGGAAAGAAGCTCATTAGTGGGGTTCGCACCTTGGACAACCGCTATGGATTGGTTCCTAATGCCAATATAGTGTGCAATAACATTCGTTTGCCTAATGAAGATCTATGGCATCGACGAATGGGACATGCTAGTTACAAGCATCTATCCATTGTATCTAAGCATGAATCAGTCTTGTTACCAAAGCTTAGTAGAATGAGTAATGTGGTGTGTGGACCATGTCAGCTTAGGAAACAGACGAAAGCTAAGCATTCGGGCACTCAAACATCAGCTACCTCCAGACCATTGGAGCTTTTGCATTTAGATCTTATGGGTCCAACCAAAACCAAGTCTCTTGGTGGTAAAAGATACATCATGGTTGTGGTAGACGACTTCACTAGATACACTTGGGTCATCTTACTCCGATCCAAGTCTGATGCTTCTGAGCACATTGAGGCTTTGTGCACAAGACTGCAGAATGAAAAGAGCTTAAAGATTGATCGAATTCAAAGTGACCATGGTAAAGAATTCGAGAACTCATACATGGAGTCTTTTT
Organism: Quercus glauca; assembly: GCA_023736055.1. Classification (NCBI taxonomy): domain Eukaryota; kingdom Viridiplantae; phylum Streptophyta; class Magnoliopsida; order Fagales; family Fagaceae; genus Quercus; species Quercus glauca. The sequence continues at coordinate 52,552,544 of CM043315.1, read as the reverse complement.
GCATAAGACCAGGTATATCTCAAGAATTCTCTACTCCTATTATGCCTCAGCAGAATGGTGTGGAAGAAAGAAAGAATAGGGTTATTCAAGAGATGGCCAGAGCCATGCTATATAACAAAGATGTGGCTCGAAACTTATGGGGAGAAGCCATAAACACTGCATGTCATACGGTTAATAGGGTGTACTTCAGACCCGGTACCAAAAAGACTCCCTATGAGTTATGGAAAGGAAGAAAGCCAAATGTGAAGTATTTCGGGATCTTTGGAAGTACTTGCTTCATTCTTAAGGATAGGAGAGAATGTGGGAAAGTTTGACTCTCGAAGCGATGAAGGCATATTTCTAGGATACTCGTCTACAAGCAAGGCTTATCGGGTATACAACAAGAGAACTCTGAAGGTAATGGAAACAGTAAATGTCGTCATTGATGAGTCTTTAGATTCCAGTTCTGAGAAAGGCATTGAGGAACTCTCTAAAGAAATTCTTCCTCCTGAGCCTAGGGAAGTTCAAGATATTGTTGAACCAGAACCTGTGTCCCCAAGTACTCCTAGTATTGTGGAAGACTCTGCAGATGCTCCTACTTCACCAGATTCTGAGTCTCATGAAGAAAAAGGACCCTCCTCTAGAATCAAATTAAATCATCCTCCTGAAGTTATTATGGGAAACATGAATGAACTCACATTAAGGAAACGTACAGTTGATAAATGTGTTGCTAACTTTGTGTCTTATTCTTGCTACTTGTCACAGGTTGAACCCAAGAAAGTTGAGGAAGCATTACAAGATGAAAGTTGGGTCGAAGCAATGCATGATGAACTACTTCAGTTTCAGAGGAATGATGTTTGGACTCTAGTACCCAGACCAGAAGGTGAGCACATCATCGGTACAAAGTAGATATTCCGCAACAAGATTGATGAAGAAGGCAATGTGATTCGCAACAAGGATTGACTTGTGGCTCAAGGATACTTGCAAATGGAAGGAGTAGACTATGATGAAATATTTGCCCCAGTTGCCCGAATGGAGTCAATTAGAATTCTACTTGCCCTAGCATGTCAGCTGAATTTCAAACTCTATCAGATGGATGTAAAGACTGCCTTCTTGAATGGGTTACTCAAAGAGGATTTCTATGTGGCTCAACCAAAAGGATTCATTGATCCATACTTTCTGAATCATGTGTTGTACCTTAAAAAGGCACTTTATGAGTTGAAGCAAGCTCCTAGAGCCTGGTATGATAGACTCACACAATATCTGGTGTCACATGGGTTCACAAGAGGAAAGGCTAATCAAACTCTCTTCATCAAAAAGGAAGATGGTGAGTTGATAGTTGCTCAAGTCTATGTTGATGATATCATCTTTGGGTCGACTAAGGATGAACTTGCTCATGGCTTCTCAAAACTCACGCAAGCCGAGTTCGAGATGAGCATAATTGGAGAGCTGACTCACTTCCTAGGATTGCAGATTCGCCAACAAGATTCAGGTATATTCCTTTTTCAATCTAAATATGCTAAGAATCTTGTGAAAAAGTTTGGTTTGGAATCTGCTAGTTTTGTTAGAACCCCTATGAGCCCAAATGTTAAACTCACTGTAGACTTGTTAGGTAAGAGTGTTGACCCCTCTCTTTATAGAAGCATGATAGATAGTCTTCTTTACCTTACTGCTAGTAGACCTGATATTAGTTACAGTGTTGGAGTGTGTGCTAGATATCAGGCTAATCCCAAAGAATCCCACATGACTGCTTTCAAAAGAATTATAAAGTATGTCAAAACCACTGCTGAGTTCGGTGTGTGGTATAGCAAGGACACTAATGGTGTCTTAGCTGGGTACTCTGATGCTGATTGGGTTGGTAATGCTGATGATAGAAAGAGTACTTCGGGGGGTTGTTTTTATGTGGGTAACAATCTTGTCTCTTGGAAGAGCAAAAAGCAGAACTCCATCTCTTTATCCACTGCAGAAGCTGAATACATCGCTGCTGGTAGCTGCTGCACCTAACTCCTCTAGATGCAAAAACTCCTTCATGATTATGGTATTTGTCAAGAGCATCTCACTATTTACTGTGACAATACCAGTGCCATAAATATCTCTAAGAACCCGGTTCAGCATTCTCGAACCAAACACATAGAGATTCGACATCACTTCATTAGGGAGCTTGTCGAAGATGGTACTCTCACTCTTGAGTTTATCCACACTGATGATCAGAAGGTTGACTTGTTCACCAAACCTCTTGACAGCAAATGTTTTGAATTCCTTCGTCAAAACATTGGTGTCATCTCCATGGATTGATCTCCTTCTCTTGTCCCTCTTCCTCATGCATTTGCATCTAGTTTTATGCTTTACTTTGTTTAACATGTTTTATGTGTTTACTTTCAGTTTTGTTTATTTTTTTTTTTAAAATAAAAATAAAAAAATTGAAAAATACAAGAACAATGTGTGTTTTATGTACTTTGGTACTTGTGTACCTTGGATGGCCATTGAAACAAAGTTTCTAAATTTTGTATCTTTTGTAACTTAAATGAGCATCTCTATGCACAACTAAGCAAGTGAGCTTTGTGGCTCTTGTTTGTGATGAGTAAGATTAAGTTATCTCTTAAAGCTTAACACTCATATTACTCTTTTTGACGGGTAGGACTAGAAAATCCTAAGAGAAAGGCATAAATAACCATCTCACCACTGTTGCCCGCCAATCATAATATGACACTTGTATGCTTCGGCATAGCAAAAGTGCAGTGTGAAAAACATTCGTATGCTTCGGCATAGCAAAAGTACGATGTCAAATGCTTAATATCTTGGGTATTTTTTTTCTCTCTTTTATATGCCCATGTATAGTATGCTAAAATAAAAGAAAATATGCAAAGAAAATAAAAAGCAAAAAGATAAAAAAAAAATGCTTTAAAAATGATTGCAAGCGTGTATTCTAGGAGATGTGGGAGTTATAGAATGTACCTCGAAGGTGATAGTCCCCATCAAACAGTTATGATTGTGTGTGAGTTAAAGTTATGTTCTCATATCTCAGATCGTCATAACATGTATACACATATACAATTTTGCGATGTTTTTCACACACAACACGCAATATTCTTTGCTACTTTTGATACATGTGCAGGTTCAATGTGATTTGGCCATCACAAAGGTTTTACATGTGCTAATGTATGCTCACTAAACTGTCTTAACTTGTTTTTGAAAAATAAAATTGGTTAGACTTGTTTAGTGTGTGTGTATGTTTTTGAGGATCCATGTGCTTAAATTCTTGTCGAGAGATGATTTTGAGAGCTTTATATGTTGATTGGATCAATGGTTGAGGTGTATGTTGGATTGCATTCATGTCTGTGTTTTTCTCTTCTCGAAAAACTGCTTTTAACTGTTGGCTCGACACCTCCTTGATACCTGGTTATCTGTCGAGCTTCTCAAGCCTTTTCTTATCGCAATCTCGACACCTGGTGGATCGATCGAGAAAGTTCCTGTCTCCTCGATATCTCCTCGATACCTGGTCGGTCGATCAAGCTTTTGTTTTTTGAAACTGGTTCTTATACCTCGACACCTCTCGATACCTTCAGCTGTCTATGGCCAATTCCTCGACACCTTCCTCGACACCTTCCTCGATACCTCTCGACACCTCAGTTGTCGAGATTTACTGAGGTCGCGATTTTTTCTCTCATTTCACTCAATCTCTCTCGATCTGTCCGAGGCGGTTCCCCTCCAAAACACCCTTTTCTCTCTCAAATCTTCAAACCCACTTGATTTTCGGTCTTCCGTTGGTTTCAATCACTTGGTAAGATCTTATTTCCCTTCCTTTCTCATGCATTTCATGTTTTGAAACTTAGGTTTTGGGATTTTTGGAAATTTTTTGGGGTTTTTCAAAATTAATGAGTTTTTCTTGAAATTTTGGGTTGAGTTTTCACTTAAATGTTTTCAAAATGTCATACATTGCATTTCATGTGCATTAGAATGATATTTACATGCATTTAGATGTGTGCTCTATGTTTGTGTGCTGGTAGGATTGGATTGGGCTGAGCCCATGATGCCTTTTGATTTGCATGTCACATGTTTATGCATTCCCATGCATACGTACTTCTTGTTCAATATATTTGATATATATGAACTGTGTTGGGACTTTTCTGATTGTCTCCCTCTCTATCTCTTTCTCATTCTTTTACGTTAGTAGTGTTTACGGCACCCAAACGTAAATCCACTCCGGCTTGGAACCTTCTGCGTTCTGGAGCTTCCTCTTCTTCTGATTCTACTCCTCTTAACCTTCAGTTCCGTGATGGAGATGCCCACAAGGCATTTTCGGAGAACTTTTCTCGGCAAGGTGTTCATTCGGAACGCCAAGTCATTCTGGCGGACTTTGCCGACACTGACCTTTCCTCTGTCATTCACAGTAGGGGATGGGAGTCATTGTGTGACGTCCCGGTCACTTGCCCTCTTGTGCTGATTCAGGAGTTTTACTCCAACATGCACGGGAAAGATTGTTCAGTACCTCTCTTTTTCACTCGCGTTCGAGGTACGCGCATTCCTGTCACACCTCAGCTAGTTGCGGATGCGCTTAGGGTTCCTAGGATAAATTTTCCTGATTATCCTTCTTGTGAGCATCTGAGGACTGTGTCCAAAGATGAGCTCATTTCTACTCTTTGTCAGTGCCCAGCTGATTGGGGAGAGCATCAGTACACATCATGTAGGCCTTTCGCTAAAGGTCCTAGATTTCTTAACATGGTGATGACTTTTGTACTCCATCCACTCTCTCACTACAACTCCATCACAGAGCCTCGTGCTCGATTTTTGTTATCTCTTTTAGAGCATCTTACTATAGATTTTCCTTCTCATTTTATTCTTTCTATCATAGATGTTCATCTTGATTCGGCGTCCCGTGATAAACTCATCTTTCCTTCCGCTATCACGAGGATCTTACGCCATTTTTCTATTCCTTTTCCTGTGTCCGACCACTTCACACACATATGTGCCATAGATGCCGCTACCGTAAGACATAGTGAGGCTCAGTTTAGGTCGCGATAGACGGATTCCACTCCTCCTTCCCGTTCAGCTCCATCCAGATCAGCTCCATCTACATCTACTCCTTCTTCCTCTACGGGCGATGTATCTCTTGGAGACATAATGGCGCAACTGCAGTGTATGGATACTCACCTCGATACACTCTCCTCTGAGTTGTATCAGGTGAATGTTCGTGTTGGTCGTATTGCACGACGGCAGGCGACTATGGGTGGTTTTGCTCCAGAGGCTATTCCATCATTATCCTCAAGCGGCTTCAGACTCTGAGGATGATGATGATGATAGTGATGATGATGACGCTTCGGATGATGATGATGGAGATGCTAGCTCTACTGATGAGATGTCTACATGACACTCTACCCTTTGTCACTCGTGACAAAAAAGTGGAGTAGTTTTGGGTTATGAGAGTAGTCATCTTAGGGGGAGAGTTAGTATAAGACATTTTTGATATGGGGAGTGTTGATATTTTTGAGGGATGTAGTGAGGTTTTGATGTATCTTTTCTTTTCTATTCATTATAGATAAATTGATCTTGTATATGAGGTCTTTTGACCAGTTTTACATACATTGTACTTATATTTCTTTATATATGTGGATGTATGTTTCCTTCACCTCTCTCTTCATATGTTGTTTCTTCTCTATCTTTATACACATGTTCTTTATACTTGTATGCAATCTATTATTTCTATTTTACACAAAGATGCCTTGATGAGTTTTGTTTAAAGTGTTTCAGAAATACAGGTTGTCAAAGTCTACTTGCCATAAACTCTTTTCTTGCAAAGTTTTTCAAGAGTTTGTGTTAGGATAGATTTTATTGTATTCAACAAGTAAATATGAGTTGAGTGATTTATGACTTCTCTCATATGTTCATTTGTTTGTTGTGGTTTTGTCGCGGATTGCCAAAGGGGGAGATTGTTAGGACATATGTGTTTTCACTTGTTAAGAACATATGTCACTTATTTATGTAAATTGGCTAATCCTTTGACAAAACGCACTCTACTTGTAATTGGGTAGTTCTAGGTGTTTTTAATACTTCATGAAACAAGGTTTCAAGGTCAAGTGTTGAAGTTATCAAGCCTGTCCAAGAAAAAGCAAGCTGAAGTGCAAATTTATTAAAGCTCGACACCTGCTCGATAGCTATCTCGACACCTGCTATCTGTCGAGATTTATAATTTCAGATTTTCTGATATGATTTTCTTGGGATCTGTGAATATGCTTTTAGGCCTTCTTTTCTTCTAACCCTAAACATATAAAAATGATTTTTTTAAGAGCCGTCAAATTGTACACAAGTTGCAAAAGTATTGAGCAATCTCTGTTCAAGCAAATTGTGATCAAAAGACAAAGTTCTTGACCTAGTTCATCTTCTCTGAAGAAGTTGTTGTGTATTTGCACCGAAGGGTTTTGTGACCAAGCATCTTCCTGATCTTCATCGTATAGGATGAACTGAAGAACTTTGCAGCCAACCTCTCCTACTTAGTTGGTGTTTTGAAGTCACGTACTAGGATCCGCGCATTGGTTAGTCATGTACTTGGGAGCCGTGCATCAAAAGGGAAATTGTCACTACAGATCAAGTCCAATTCGGTATTGGGGTAAGTGTTCAACTATAGGTTGGTAAGGTACTTGGAATTCCTTTACTTGTAACCGCTTGATTTGATAATAGTGGAGTTTCGAGAGTGGTGACCTGAAAATCACCCGGTGGGGTTTTTGCCGTAAGGGTTTTTCCCATTCGTAAACAAATTACCATATTATTTAATTTCCGCTGCATATTTAGTTTTTGGTGATTTGTTTGTGCTTCCACGCAATTGCATGATTAATTGATTAATTAATAACTTGGCTAATTAATTAATTGGTATAATCACAAGGGGTCATTCAGATTGTGGCCTATCATTAATTTTTGTGAATTCTTTGGCTTTTTATTATTGATAGGTATAGAGATCTCAAGTGTGATAATATCTTTGTTAATAGAACCAAAAAAGTAGTGAAAAATTTGAAATCTATTTGAGGATTTCTTTTTGCAGGTTGGTCTATGACGGCTGAATGTGTTAGGGTGGAGTTGCTATTTTTTATTTTTTATTTTTTATTTTTTTGGATGAGAGCATATTGTGTTTAATTTTGAATTTTTTTGGTGGGTTTGTGTTTCATTTTGAATTTGCTGGGCTATAGTGTTTGTATTTTGTATTTTTTTGAATTTGTATTTTGCTGAACGTATTTTGTTTTGTATCTTTTAATTTAATTAAAATTGTAATATTAATTTAATTACAATCTTAATTTAATTAAAAAAAACTTTTTCCCGAAAAAAAAATTCTTTTGATTACCAAAAATTAATTTTTGGTAATCAAATTTTTTTTTGGGTGGTGTTTTGGCTATAGTGGCATTTGTAGAGTCTATAGTGGCGTTTCACAAACGCCACTATTGTACCGTCACTATAGACCTATAGTGGCGTTTGTAAACGCCACTATAGACCAATTTTTTTTTTTAAAAAAAAAAGTCTATAGTGGCGTTTGTCAAACACCACTATAGCCTTTTTTTTTAAAAAAAAAATTGGTCTGTAGTGGCGTTTGCAGGCGGTCCTATAGTGGTGTTTTTACTACTTATAGTGGCGTTTCACAAAAGCCACTATAGGACCAGTTTTTTGTAGTGCGTAGGCTGTACCAATTTAGTCAGTGGAATGTAATATTTTGGTACCGATCAGTACCTATGATGATGGAGTGTAAAACTTATATTAGTAAAAGTCACACAATTTATTAAAAGTATTTATAAATCATAAAACATCTCATTTAAACATATATATATATATATATATATATATTTTTTTTTTATTTTAAAAATCCTCATTTAAATATCTTTGATCCTTAAGTTTTAGTTAAATGCTATCTTTCAAAATTCATTATACATTGATATTATTTTTAATTATATTGATAATAATACAGAGTTTTTTAGATTACACATGGTAGGAGGTTTTTTATTTTATTTTATTTTATTATTATTATAATAAATTCATTAGATATTGATATATCTGGTACCATAGTTGAAGTTAAAAATAAAATACATAAATTAAAAATAAATAAAATACTTAATAAAAGGAAGTTAAGTTTGAATTCATCTTCACGAATAAAATACTTAACAAAAGCGCATTGCGGTCGTCGTTCGATATTCTCGACCCTTCACCAACAGTTTTTATGAGTAGTCGTAATCTCTCAAAAAATAAAACAGTTTTTCTGAGCATTTGTGATACGAGTAGTCTTTGTTCTTGCAACATGTCCTGTGCCGTATGACCCTCTAAATTCCTAACGTTTAAATTAACCCCACAATTTTGTAACTCCCTCACGGACTGCATATTGTAGTGATACAAACGCATTAAGATTTTTTTTTTCTTCGTTAAAGTAAAAAAAAAAAAAAAAATTGATCATGATGTATTACTTGCACGATAGACATTCACAACTCAAATGTGTTTCTTTAGTATGTAAATAATTGAGGAAAGGAGAGAGCTTGCCTCAGTTTGGTTTTTGGATACTACCCTGTGCAACACACTGTTGCCTTCCTCATCCTGCCGGTTCAGTATCTCCCTTGCATTTTCAAACTTATTTTTTCAGATCCATCTTACCAAGCATTCAAAAGCATCCAGATTGTTGTTTTCCAGGGCAATATGCAGAGCGGTTTTGTTTTGAATCGTCACATCTTCAATAGAATTGGGACAGTTTGTTAGAAATTTGAACAATAGATCAAGTTGCTGCTCTGTTGCTGCTGCTGCAGCAACATCATGCAAAGGAGTTCTACCCTCCTTTCCTTTTACACGGACAAGGTCTCCATCTACCTGTAGAAGCCAACACACTATCTGGGCATGCCCTTTTTGTAGAGCAAGGTGAATGGGGCTATACCCATTTGGATTTGGCTTCCTGGCAAATGAAGGCTTTAATCTCATCATCTCCATAGCAAATTTGTTGCGTACGGGGCCGTCAGGTTCAGCAGATGCAGTTATGTGTAAAGGAGTATCAACAAATGGTAGCGCATCGATGTCCTCCAAAATTTTTACATCCTCCCAAATTGAACTGTAAAAGGCTTCAATATCTCCATCTCGAGCAACCCAGTTCAAACTCTCAATTCTCTTACCCATTATAGAGAGGGCTGACATAGTATTCTGTGCTATATACTATATAAAATAGTGGAAATTAATGGTTAAAGGCTGATAGCAGCTAGTTGGAGTGAAGAAAATGATGTATTTCCGTAACCTGCAGGAGCCAACACTGTCTCTATTAATTTATAGAAGCTAGTGACCGGATTGAGCAAGTGGGGAGAAAATATCTAAGCCGTTGTGGCTCCAAGAATTTTCTTTTCAGGAGTTATTTAAAATCTTAAATTAAATAAAAACATTTTTAAGGGTAAATTAAATTAGTAAGTCAAGGTTGTCGAGTCATGATCTAAGAGGGAAGCACTGGCATTGGTTTCTTATTGGGCAATGAAAATTTGGTATTAGAGAGATGCAAGTCAAGGTCGTCTAGTTATCGCAAAGCTCTTATTTCCACAATGAGGGTCCCACATAGATATGAGATTCCGACATATCTTGAAATATCAAAATAGCAATCAAGGATATATAAAAAGTACGAAGTATGAAAATCTATTTATGGATAAGATCAAAACCTGTGCATATTCACTAATTTTAACAGTGTTAATTTTTTTTTATAGGTTAGAAAATTTTATTGATAAGAGACTACTTCATGCCGTCTTGCATGAAATATCCTAAAGAATTACATACAAATAAAAAAATTTATATAAAGTTATAAACTGAAAATTTAACAATGATAATATGGACTTAAACAAAAACAATAAGGATATGAAAATAAAATACATTGATTGAATCAATATAATCACCACATATGAAATATTTCCATGGCCATAATTTCAAGACTTTCAAGTTTCAAACCTAAGACTTTCACCATTCTTATCTCTTAAAAAAAAGGGAAAAGAAAAGCAAAATCATGTTTATTTTTCTCTGTTTACAAAAGCCATTGATAGGTTCCCAAAACCAATTTAACTAAAATACTCAACAAAATGCCAAAAACCAATATAACCAAAATTTTCAGAATTCATACAGATATGCATATAGTTTCCAAGAACATTGGAATAATCTTAGGCAATATCTTATAAATCTATCTTCAACCCTCACTATTTGTACCACTTATTTTCTCTTTTCATTTCTATTAAAAACACATAGGGGTGTCAATTCGGATTAGCGTGTCGGGTTCGTCTCATGTTGAGGTAGGCATATTCGACTAAATGGCTCAACCCAAACCCGACACATTTAATAATCGTGCCATGATCCTTCAACTCTAATCCGACCTGTTAATAAGGCGGGTTGACCTGACCCCACCCACATGACATGCTTAATAAATAGGTCGTGTTGGGTTGACACGAATATAATACAACCCATTTCAACCTACATAATATTAAATATAACATCCATCTAGAAATAATTTTTTTTTCCATCCTAAAAGTAGTGCATACACTTCAAGTCTTCAACCTACATTCAAAATAATATAGTTCAACAAAAATATAACATCCATCTAGAAATAAATTCTTTACACTCCAAAAAAGAAGTGCATACACTTCAACTCAAAATCAAAATAACATAATTCAACAAAAATAAAATAACATAGTTTAACAGAAATATAATATCCTCAAAACTCGCCAAATGCTAAGTATCAATATTGAAAGAGTTGGAGCAAACAATAGACTAATCCTAACTATGACTATGATTATCATCCATAGATTCTTTGTTGATGTACAAATTCATAACATGTCCCACAAGCTCATCCAATTTCATTTGTGCAAGTTCTATGCCAAAAAATATGTAAGTCTTAATAGTTACAAAGTATGATCATGCCTCAACAGTTTTACAAGAACTAAATAATAATCATGTAAGAGTAATAATAACTAATGAAACAAATAAGAGTACCTTTCTCTCCACACAGCTAATCTCTAGTGTAAACCAATTATAAGAAGGTTTAGAGATTTAGGGTTTGTAGAGTTTAGAGATCTAGGGTTTATAAAGTTTCAATTTCCAATTATATCCCTTATAAGTTTTTGTAATTACTAAATTTTCTTTTTAAATTTAAAAATATAGGTTGGATATAAAAGGTATTTGACAAATCTAAAAAAAAATTAATATTTATTTGTTATACGAGTTAAATAGGTTGTGTTAAATGGGTCATTTTGGATTGACATAAATAAATTAGCAGGTCAAATGTGTCTATTGCGGGTTATGCGGGTTAACCTGTTTATGACACGTTTCTTATCGTGTTGCTTTTAGGTTGACCCGTTTGATAGGCCAAGAATGTATTGACCCTTTATGATAAATTAACCAATTAATTAATTAATCCAATTAAAATGCAATACGTGTGGTAGCCCAAACAAATCACCAACTAAGTTAATATGCAGTGGAAAATAAAGTTGACACGGTGATTTGTTTACAAATAGGGAAAACTTCCAAGGCAAAAATCCCACCGGGTGATTTTAAGGTCACCACTCTCGAGAATCCACTATTATCACAACAAGTGGTTATAAGTAAAGGAATCCCAGTACCTTATACCAACCTACAATTGAACCCTTATCCCAATACTCAATTGGACTTGTTTTGTAGTGACAATCTCTCTTTTTCAATGCACGACTCCTAATGTATGACTAACCAATCGATGCACGTATCTAAGTATGTGACTAACCACCAACTTGAGAAAGATGTTGGCTGCAAAGTTCTTCAGTTCATCAACACAATGAAGATCATGAAGCTCCTTGGTTACAAAACCCTACGGCGTACAAACGCAACAGCTTCTTGAAGAAAAAGATGAACTAAGGCAAATTGTCTCCGGTCACAATATGCTAGTAAAAAACCTTTGTATCAAGTTGCACTCACTTGCATCAGCTGTGATGACCCTTAAAATAATCCTTATATATGTTTAGGGTTGTGAGAAAAGAAAGCCTAAACATGTATACACGGATTGGTATGAAATCAGATCTAAAAAACTTATTTTTGTAATTCTCGATAGATAGGTTATCTATCGAGCAGCTGTTAAGCATCGGGCAAAAGCTTCCTTTTAAACCTCGATAGATGCTATCTTTCGAGCTAGCTGTCGAGCTTTAAAATCCAACACTTCTTCATTTATTTTTTGGAAATACTTGCATGACTTTAACACTTGAATTTGAACTCTTGTTCCTTGAAGCATTAAACACATCCTGGATTTACCTAATTACAAGTAAAGTGTGTTTTGTCAAAGGATTAGCCAATTCTAGAATCTTCATCATCAGACAACTCATTAGTATCACTGCTTTTGGCCTTCAGTGCCATGCTCTTACTCTTACTTGATTTCCCAATCCTTGTCAAACCCAACTCATAGGTCTGTAGGTTGCCAACCAACTCTGTTAAAGGAATTTTGTCAATGTCTTTTGATTCCTTAATTACGGTGATCTTGGCATGAAATCTCTCAGGTAGAGATTTGAGCACATTTCTAACAATCTTGGGTTCGGGAATGGTTTCTTGAAGATTAAATGCTAAGTTCACTATGTCCTTGAGCTTGGCATAGAACTCATTGAATGACTCATTCTCCACCATCTTAATCTCTTCAAAGCTCATGGTAAGTCTTTGAAGCTTTGAATCCTTGATAGCCTTGGTTCCTTTATAGGTTGTCTGAAGAATTGTCCATGCTTCCTTTGCAGTTTCAGTGGAAGCTATCTTCTTGAAATCCTCATTCGTAATTGCATTGAATAAGGCATTCAATGCCATGCTATTGAAGTTAGCCGCTTTGATCTTTGCATCATCCCAATCAGCTAACGCTTCCTTAGGCTTGGTCTAGCCTATCTCCACAGCTTACCACACTTTTTCATCTAATGACTACAAGAAAGCTCTCATGCGTACTTTTCAGTATGCATAGTTAGTGCCATTAATAAAGGAAGTATAATCAATGATTGTCCTTTATCCATGACAATAGGGGTTAATGGATCACACAGCAAAGATTAACCTTAATCAGAGCGTGCTTGCTCTGATACCACTTGATAGGCTAAGAATGTATTGACCCCTTGTGATGAATTAACCAATTAATCAGCCAAGTTAATTAATTAATTTGATTAACATGCAATACGCGTGGTAGCACAAAAAAATCACCAACTAAGTTAATATGCAGCGGAAAATAAAGTTGACACGGTGATTTGTTTATGAATGGGGAAAACCTCCAAGGCAAAAACTCCACTGGGTGATTTTAAGGTCACCACTCCCGAGAACCCACTATTATCACAACAAGTAGTTACAGCTAAAGGAATCCTAGTACTTTATACCAACCTCCAAGGCAAAAACTCCACTGGGTGATTTTAAGGTCACCACTCCCGAGAACCCACTATTATCACAACAAGTAGTTACAGCTAAAGGAATCCTAGTACTTTATACCAACCTATAGTTGAACCCTTACCCCAATACCCAATTGGACTTGTTCTGTAGTGACAATCTCTCTTTTTCAATGCTCGGCTCCCAATACGTGACTAACCAATCGATGCATGGATCCAAGTACGTGACTGACTACCAACTTGAGAAGGATGTTAGCCACAAAGTTCTTTAGTTCATCAACATGATGAAGATCACGAAACTCCTTGGTTACAAAACCAACAGCGTACAAATGCAATAGCTTCTTGAAGAAAAAGATGAACTAGGGCAAATTGTCTATGGTCACAATATGCTAGTGAAAAACCTTTGCATTAAGTTGTATTCACTTGCATCAGTTGTGACGACCCTTAAAATAATCCATATACATGTTTAGAGTTGTGAGAAAAGAAAGCCTAAATATGTATACACGAATTGGTATGAAATCAAATCTGAAAAATTGATTTTTGTAAATCTCAATAGATAGGTTATCTATCGAGCAGCTGTCAAGTATTGGGCAAAAGCTGCCTTTTAAACCTTGATAGATGCTATATGTCGAGCTAGCTGTCAAACTTTAAAATCCAACACTTCTTCACTTGTTTCTTAGACAGACTTGCATGGCTTTAATATTTGGACTAGAACTCTTGTTCCTTGAAGCATTAAATACATCCTAGATCTACCAATTACAAGTAAAGTGTGTTTTGTCAAAGGATTAGCCAATTCTACATTGACATATGTTCCTAATATGATTCACATATATCCTAACACCGTTTATGACCTAAACCCGCTAAGGCCCAACTCTATCCAACAAAAACCCGTGTTGGGTTCGTGTCGTGTTCGTAGGTTGGGTCGAACATTGACGCCCCTAAACACACACATACACACACGCACGCACAAAATAATAATAAAATAAAATAAAATAACATGCACTATGCTTATCTACACAAAACATCAATAAAAGCCCACACAAATATATTGTCTAGCAAAATTGAGCCATCTGCATAGTGAAATATTGGTTAGTGAAGGATTTAATTCTTAATAGAAAAAAAGAAAAAGGAAAAAAGAAATCAAACCATATATATGCCGCTAACATAAGCAAAACTCAAACGGATATGTTAGTAATAGTATAGATAAGCATTGATTCTTTAAAAGCTACAAGAAACTATTTCACAGTATAATCTTCTACAACTAATTGCAATTTGCAAGTATTAAGAACATTACCTAAAACTCTTAAATTAAGTAGTTGGCGGTAAGTTATAAATCTGTAAAGCATTTAGAAATCCCATTAAATAAACTAATCGAGTGCATTTCTAAAAGTAATTTCCTGACTTATCTATATATATATAAAAAAAAAATATTAATGTTTTTAATTTTAATTTTTTTGAGGGGAATGTTTTAATTTCTAATTCCATTATTTTCTAGTGAGTTTTCATTTCATTATTATTATTATTATTTAAAATTTTAAGATATTTCATTATTTCCCCATCTTACAAATCTATTATACCAAAAATTAGTAAAAACTTGTTGATGCTAATAATTCACTATACAAATCAATAAAGTTAAAATTTATTATACAAAACAATAAAGTTGTAATTTTTTACTCAACAGCGGGTATTGGGTAGGACCAGTCAAACATAAAATACAATTTCAATTTTGGTTTCTTCCTACTTTCCCATTAGCCCCTCACTGGGATGGACCCAGGGGGGGGGGGGGTGGCCAAGGGGGCCCAGGCCGCCCCCCCCCCCCCCGGGCCAAATTTTTTTTTTTTTTTAGAATGTTAAATTTTTTAAAAAACAAGAAAGTAAGGGGCTTGGCCCCCCTTGATTTTTAGCCCAGCCTCCTCCCCCCCCCCCCCTCTCACCTCAACCATCTGTATCCCAAAAAAATAAAAATAAAAAGACTTGGGTCCCTCCAAATTTGTAAAACCCAGCCGGCTAGCCCACTGCCCACATGTAAAACTTAGCAGTCCAAAACTCACAGGCTAGCCCACATGTTAAAAAATAAAAAGTAAATAAAAAAAAGGGAAAAAGGGTAAGTTAAAAAATGTAATCATAGAAAAAGGCCAGCCCACATTGAAAATGATATAGCTTTAACATTTAGTTTAGATTTAATCATAGATGATTTTAAAGATTTGAAAGAGCGTCGAGTTATTAAGAAACAATAGTGTTTTGTGTCTTTTGTTTTTGTTGATAGATGATTGTATCTTAATATATTAAAAAACAATGATTTTTGAGTATTTGTCTTGGTTGATAGTTTATTAATCCTATATGAATGCATATTTGAAAAAAAAAAATTCGCTTATCTCTGGCCCCCCCTGACTTGAAATCCTGGGTCCGTCCCTGGCCCCTCACTCGCAAACAAAATTTAGCACACGCTTTCTCTTTTCTATTTTTGATGAGTGTAGAGAGTTCCTACCTCACTTTCCTTTTTATTTGATATTTTTGTTTAGGTAAAAATTTCATATAGAAATCACAACTTAGATGATCAAATCAACCAACAAAATTTCAACAATTTTTGCACTAGAGATTCATATATATGAGAGAGAGAGAGAGAGACCAAATCCGGGGTAGTGGATTAATGGTGCTGCTTCCAAATATGCTACTGTTGTTCTTACTATCACCTGCCTCTCCTTGCTTCGAGTCTCAAAGTCTCACTTTGTCACTCTCTCTTCTCTTCTCTAGGTTAGCCGCTTAGATTTTCTTTTCTTTACTTTTTTTGGGTCGGAGGGTGGTGGTCTCTTGCGTGTTGTGGTTTCTTAGTTCTCACAAGATTTTTTTGGATGAACAAAAAATGAATAGCAGCGTAGCTTGAGTTGGCGTCTTCTACCTAGGTATGACCATAGTGATACCATACCCGCTGGGCCTAGACCTGCAGGAGCAAGAATGGTTCCCTCTCTATTTTTTTTTTTTTTTGGTTCCTTGCATGTCTCTATTTTGGGTAGTTAGTTGGGCTTAAGTTTGCTATTGGAAATTTTTGTTTTTGATGGCCTAATTTTTTTGGACTTGTTAATTTTATTTTAAATTATATATATATATATATATATATATATATATATATATATATATATATATATATAATTTATACTACTATTTAAGAGGCTTCCAAGCCGTCTAAGCCATGGACTCTAAATAAAACTCCTAAATTTTAGGTAAATTAAAAAAAAAAAAAAATTCCACCATGTTTCTACATATATCATAAAATTAGGCTCCACCTCTCCTTACACTTTTTAACTTTTTTTTTTTTTATTTTAATTATAACAACTTGGATTTTTGATAGAGTTGACCATGTGCAAAAAATAAAATTGTGAGAGAAAAAAAAAAAAGGAGAGAGATTTTATGATGAATTAAAACTATAAACCTTACCCAAAAAAAAAAAAAGAGAGCCTCTGAACATGCATGTGGGGCTAGTTTTTTTATTTATGGCTTGATTATTAAGAGGGCTAAGCTTAATTTTATTGAACCAAATTACTAAAACTAATACATATCCATCTATCTATATATAATAGTATTTTATTTAAAAAAAAAAAAAATTGGGTGAGGGGGGGCACTACCTCACGTCCAACTATAACTCTGTCCCTGGATGGAGAGTTGTACACTTGTGGACAATAGCAATTTGGACTACTAGCAACAAGTTTATTTTGAAAAATGCATGAGGCAAGGTCTACTACACAATTTCCAAAACATAGCACAGCAAGCTGGAGTATGGACTTGACTTAGTATTGGGACTTTCATGCATGCAATTGGGCCAAAATGATAAGGTGTGGTATTACATGTATCACTCTCTCTCACAAGGGTGGACCCTACTAGAAATGGAGCCAAAACTTAGAGTTAGGGGGCAGAAGTATAATATATATATATATATATATAACTCCAAATAAGCATTCATTTAGTATTAGTAAATCATCAACAAAGACAAATACACAAAATTATTGTTTTTTAATATATTAAAATATAATTATTTATGAAATTGGAACCGTTTTTTATAAATCTTTGAAATCATCTATGATTGAATCCGTACTAATTGTCACAATGATATCCCTTTCAATGAATAACATCATTACACACAACAGACAAACACTCAACAACTAACCAATAAATTTCAAAGTTGCAAATAATCTCTTTAATTATTTACCCAAAAAAATCTCTTATCAATTTTGTTTTAGCTTATTTTCATATTCTGCACATACGAGTCGCGAGTTTGAGTCGCGAGCTAACTGTCTAGCTGGACTAGAAGTTTTGTCCTGTAGTGCTCCAGCTGGCATGACCCTTCAGCTCCCCCTGCATGCTTCTCGCGTGTGCCATTCTGGCAACTTGTCAGTCGCAAAATCCAGTCACGAAACTCCCTTGAATTGCACACTTCTTGAGTTTTCTTCACACTCTCTCACACACTACCATTTCATAATTCCCACCTAAAAACAGGGTATCTAATTGCTAAATTACAAGTAAATTTGGCACAGAATAAAGCCAACACATGATTGAATAAATTCAACCTTACATACATGGTGTTATTTGCACACACACACACACACACTCTCTTTGATATGTTTGAGGAATTAATGCCTAAACTCTGTTGTGCCTTGATGCTATGTGTTCTCTCATGTCTAGTTGCTATTGAACTATGCTTTGGTTTAAATCTTTGGCCTAATTCTAAGTCCATTTTATTGCTCCTAACCTGTTTCTAATTTTTGGTGTTACCATATGTTGTGCCCTGTGTTGTGGTCTTTGCTGCTATGTTTTTGCAAATAACTCCAAAGAAGAAGACCACTGCACATCGTGCTGACAAAAGGAAGAAAATGGACAATACTCGGTTCCGCTCTATCCAACATTTTGAAAGATACAATCAGTTCTTCGCGAAGGCTCCAATCATCCCAGAGTGATTTGTGGACTTGATTGATTTAAAGGATTACTTTATCCCAGGTTGTTTTCAAGATAGAGGTTGGGACAAGCTCCTTTGTGATCTCCTTGGGTTATGTGAACCTTTGATTCGAGAATTCTATGCCAATGCCATTTTAAGAGAGGATGAAATCAATTGTTAGATTAGAGGTCATGAGTTCAACATTGACTTGGAGGATATTGATGATGTTCTTGGCTTTGAGGATCTAGAGCATGATTTCACTCACTACAAGGACAGAATGCTCTCCATAGAGATGGTTCAATCTTACATTGGTGGTGTTAGAGAAGGAAGATGCCTTAACACAACTGCTTTTTCACCTGATCTAAGATGTCTTACCTTAATCATGATGTTCAACCTGTATCTGATGAAGAAGATGACCAGCATTAATAATGCTAGAGCCATTTTTCTCATGGAGCTTTGGGAGAACACTTACATTGATATTAGTGCTCATGTCTTCTGCATCATTACTAATGAAACCAGAACAACTTCAAGGGCAAAGCTAATTCTCCCTAGTCTACTTATGAGGCTTTTTTGAGCAAAAGGTGTGGAAATTCCCCAAGACATCAGTCTCATGCCTACTCCTCCAGCTATCAATGCTTAACAATTGCACGAATCAAAGTTCATCTTCCAAGTGATGAAGAGGAGGGCGATCAAGTACAAGGAGAACCTATGGACATTGAGATAGAAGCAGAAGCACAACTCTCAAGCTCCCAAAGCCGTGGTAAAAGGAGCCGAGCTTCATCATCTTCTGTAATACCTCCAGATGCATTTCAGATCATCCTTGAGAGGATTGATGGGCTGTGAGACGTCCAAAATGAGCAATCTGACAGGCTGACTACTATCCAAGAATAGCTAAATCTGCTTTCAACTAAGTTTAACAGCTTCACTACACAATAGTAGCCCTTTGGCCATTCCAGTCAAAAAGAGGGAGATATGGAGTAGGAGTAGCTCTTAAGGGGGAGCACCATTTTGAGGGGGAGAAACTTTAAGCACTTCCATGTTTAGTTTATGTTGTGTATTTAAAATATGCTTTTAATTTGTACCTTTGCTTTGTAGCTTAGTACTTTTAGTTAATGCTATGCATTTTCTTTAGTACTTTACTCTTGTGCCCTTGTTGGATTTTATATCCTTGATGCAATTACTTTGTGTTTTTGTATCGGTTGAGTGTTAGACATGCAAATGATACTTTGCATTGAGCTTATTAGCTTGCATGTCTGGATGTTCATTCCCTGTGTCAATGATCATTGTGATCACTATTTATAGTGATTGTTCTTGTTTGGTCAAGTTTTGCTTTATTGCTATATTCTTTATTATTTGATCGCATTGTGCTTGCTCCATATGCATTTCAAGATTTCTGCTTACAATGATCATCTTGTGTCGTTGTTTTCATTAAAAACTTATTCATATGGTTCAAGAGCTTCACAATTTCTAAAGTTAGGTGTGAGTGAGTTTTGGCAACTGTTCCCAACTGACATGTTAAGTCTAGAGTCTATTTTAAGGTTTTGTCACAGAATAGCCAAAGGGGGAGATTGTAAGGTTGAATTTATTCAATCATGTGTTGGCTTTATTCCATGCCAAATTTTCTTGTAATTTAGCAATTAGATACCTGGTATTTAGATGGGAATCATGTAAGGGTAGTGTGTGAGAGAGTGTGAAGATGTGTGCAATTCAAGGGAGTCTCACAACTGGATCTCACGACTGGCAAGTCGCTAGAATGGCACACATGTGAAGCATGCAGGGGGAGCTGAAGGGTCACGACAGCTGGAGCACTATAAGACAAAACTTCTAGTCTGGCCAAGCAATTAGCTCGTGACTCGTTCCAGTCGCGAGCCCGCGTCGCCAGAATGCCTTATTTGTTGAAAACTAACCTTTCGCATTCCTCATACACTCTACAATAAATACCCTTATACCCACGAAATGTTGAGAGCTTCCAGAGAGAATTTTGACAGAGAAACCCTAAAGAAAAATAAGATTGACTCATCCACAATCTTCATCCTTTGATTCTCCAAATTCCTCTACTCTCACCCTCTCCATTGACATATCCTTAAGAGGTACGTTTATCCAAATCCTTATCTCACCATACCCATATCAATGATGAGGTATTTTGGTGCTTGGGAAGCAGTTCAGAAGGGACCAATTCATTTTGGTTGATGCATAGGCTATTGTGAGATCTAGTAAGCTAGAAAAGACAAGGTTTAGCGTAACCCTGTTGGAGCAAGAAGCTTGGAGGGCTTAGGTGCACTGGGTAGATCAAGCTTGGAGGGTCTTCTACTATTCATGTATCACAACTTCATTCTCTAGTGGATTATTGACCGCTTGGAGGGCAGCGGAGAGATTTTGCACCGAGTTCTTCAATTTCCTCTTCGATAACACATCATTGTGTTATCTTTGTGTTTGCATCTTTCTTCCCTTTCTCTTTACCTTTTAATTACTGCTGTGTTGGTTAGTAATTATGGTTTAGAGTGTGTTACCAATTTGGATATAGCTTATATTTCATTTTCTGCACATATATTGTTTGTTTATAAGCTTGTGTTGGTTATTTTTGTTGGGGACATATTTTTATGTAATTGGCATATCCTTTAACAAAATGCACTTTACTTGTATTTGGGTAAATCTAAGTAGGTTCAAGATGATCATTACAAGTGATTAAATTGAAGACATGAAGACTACTCAAAAACTGTTCAAGAAAAGTGCAATCTGTAGGTCTCGATACCTCCTCAACAGAAGCTCGATCTGTCGAGAGTCATTAAAGCTCGATAGATGTCTCGATCGATCGAGCTTACGGATTTTCAGATTATAGCCACAATGTTTTTATTCTAAAAGGCTATTTGTTTATGGGTTTGTATAATCCTTATTGGACTAAGAAAGTCCAAGATTTGTGTAAACCTATTTGGAATAGGACAGCCCATTAAGCTCCTATTTAAAGGAGGTGGAAAAAGGAAAACAAAACCCTAGAAAGCTTCATAAAGTTTTCTTTTTGAAACCCTAGCCTCCTCCTACAGAAGAAAGAGTTCTTACTACGTTTCTTGTACGCTTTTAGGTTCTGTAACCAAGCAAAGTCTCTTGCACCAACATTGAAGATCTTATTGGTGTTTTTATGTGAAGCTGCTGCAAATCAACTACAACGATCAAGGGGTTGCTGTGAAATTAGTCACGTACTTGAATTCGTGCAAAGGAGTAAGCCGCGTACTAGATTCGCGCATCAAATTGGTTAGTCACGTACTTGGGAGTCGTGCATCAAAAGGTGAAACTGTCACTACAGAACAAGTCCAATTGGGTATTGAGGTAAGGGTAATAGTTGAGTTTTGAGAGTGGTGACCTGAAAATCACCCGGTGGGGTTTTTTTGCTGTCAGGTTTTCCCCATTCGTAAACAAATCACCGTGTCATTTACTTTCCGCTACATATTTAGTTTTTTGGTGATTTTTTTGTGCTACCACGCGTTTGCATGTTAATTAACTTAATTAATATACTTGGCTAAATTAATTGGTTAATTAATCACAAGGAGTCAATTCGTTTTTGGCCTATCAGTTTTATATTTGGGGGTCTAAACGTTTATAGGTGTTTTACACCCTATTTGAACTTTCAAGTGCTATGGCAAAGGCCAACATGAAGCATAGTTCATGTGTTTGTGATAATGACTCTATGAGCATCTTTGGAGATTGTCCTTGCAATGAGCTTTTAGAGTTATTCAAATCAAAGAAACATGCTAGAATTTTTGTACACATGCTGAAATCTTTAAAGCATAGGAATCATGAGATACATAATAGCTTGTGTGAGTCAAATTCCTTAATTGCTAAATATAAGAGAAGGAATAGACATTTGAGTGATAAACTTGATTGTTTGAAAAGAAAGCTCCACTCACCTATGAATGAAGTAAAGGAAGATGAGTCCTGCTTTAATGGTCAAGAATGCCTATCTCATGCTTGTCTTTTTGTTCATACCACATTGAAAGTGTTTAATTCGTGCTTGTGGTATCTTGACAACGGATGTTCAAGACACATGACCAGAGATAGATCACTATTCAAAACTCTCAAGGAGAAGGAAGATGGCTATGTGACATTTGGAGATGGTAGTCACTCATAAGTTCTTGGAAAGGGAACCGTTGATATTTTGGGACTTCCCCTATTGACTGAAGTCATGTACATCAAAGGATTAAAAGTGAACCTGCTGAGTATCACTTAAATATGCCATGAAGACTTCCTCATTCAATTTTCAAAGAAAGGTTGTCTAATCCTTAATGAAGAAGGTGTACAAGTATTAAAGGGACTTAGGACCACCGACAATTGCTATGGTGTTGTTCCTAAACCAAGCATAGCATGTCAGAGTGCTCGTGTGAATCTCTTGGAGTTATGGCATCAACGGTTTGGGCATGCAAATTACAAACAAGTGGAAAAAGTCTCTAAGCTTGAAGCAGTGTTTGGTTTGCCAAAGTTTGAAAAATTTGAGAAGAATGTTTGTGGTCCATGTCAAATGGGAAAACAAACAAAGTCAACCCATCCTAAAGTAAATGTAGTTGCTACTTCTCATCCTTTGGAGTTACTTCATATGGATCTAATGGGTCCAACGAGAATGGAAAGCATAGGTGGAAAATGTTACATTATGGTGATAGTTGATGATTTCTCAAAGTACTCTTGGGTGGAATTCCTTAGAGAGAAGTCGGAGGCATGCGACAAGATGGAAAGGTTGTGCAAGAGGCTCCAAAATGAAAAGGGAGTTCCCATAGTCAAAATCAGAAAGTGGTCATGGGAAGGAGTTTAAAAATGCAAAATTTGAAGCGTTTTGCAATGAGCACGGTATCAAAAAGGAATTCTCAGCCCCAAAGACTCCACAACAGAATGGGGTGGTTGAAAGAAAGAACCGGGTGATCCAAGAGATGGCAAGGGTGATGCTTCTTAACAAAAACCTTTCATAGAAGTTTTGGGCTGAACCGGTAAATACTTCGTGTCACATTGGGAATAGGATTTTCTTCCGAGCAGGAACAAAAAAGACATCATATGAAATTAAGAGAGAAAAGAAGCCGAAGGTGAAATACTTCCGAGTTTTTGGAAGCAAATGCTACATTCTCAATGATAGGGAGAATCTTGGGAAATTTGATGCTAAAAGTGATGAAGGAATCTTCCTAGGATACTTCACAAATAGCCGAGCTTATAGAGTGTACGATAAGCGAACTAAGATGGTGCTGGAATCGATAAATGTAGTCATAGATGACACCATCTTAGAAAGGGACATTGATGAGGATGATGAAGGACCAAATCTGAAGAAGAATAAGGGTGATGACAACATGTCTTAAGGTGAGGGTGGTGAGAAAGAATCACTAGAAAAGGAGTCTACACCTCCTACATCAAGAAGGGAAACTAGATTAACACAAGGATCTTCAAGCCCTCTCACCCCTTTGGAAGTACAACCTCCAATCTTACATGATGGGGAACCCTCAACTTCGAAGAATCGTCATCAAGAGTAACTCTTAATCATCCCACGAGCAACATCATTGATGATTTAGATGAGGGACTTCGTTTGAGAAAAGGACCAGGCTATAGCGTGAATAATGTGACATACAACTGTTATCTTGCTCAATTTGAACCCAAGAAAGTGGAAGAAGATGTGAAAGATGAGAATTGGGTAAAGTCCATGCACCAAGATTTGCATCAATTTATTAGAAACGATGTATGGGAGTTGGTACCAAGGCACTGGGATACACATGTAATCGGCACCAAGTGGATCTTCAAGAACAAGACCGATGAAGATGGTGAAGTTGTCCGAAACAAGTCTCGATTGGTGGCTCAAGGATGTACTCAAGTTGAAGGCATTGATTTTGATAAGTCATTTGCTCCAGTAGCAAGACTAGAATCAATTCGAATTCTTCTCTCCATAGCGTGTATCATAAAGTTCAAGTTATACCAAATGGATGTGAAGAGTGTCTTCTTAAACTGATTTTTGAAAGAAGAAGTGTTTGTTAAGTAGCCAAAGGGTTTTCAAGACCTCACTTTCCAGACCATGTGCTAAGACCGAAAAAGGCATTATATGGGTTGAAGCAAGCACCAAAAGCTTGGTATGATTGACTCACCACATACCTTTTAGATCATGGTTTCAAGAGAGGTCAAGCTGATCGAACACTTTTTGTTAAAAGAGATGAGAAATCCCTCCTTGTTGCACAAGTATACGTGGATGACATTGTCTTTGGATCTACAATCGATCATCTTGCCCAAGAATTTTCAAAAGAGATGAAAAAGGAGTTTGAGATGAGCAGGGTGGGGGAGCTGAACTATTTCCTAGGGCTTCAAGTGAAACAACAGAAAGATGGGATATTTATATCTCAAAGAGAAGTATGCCAAAAATCTTGTCAAGAGATTTGGCCTAGACTCCAAGAAGCATACTTCCACTCCTATGAGTTCCTCAATAAACCTAGGCGTTGATGCAGTCGGTGTGGAAGTAGATCCAACACTCTATTGAAGCATGACCGGTAGTCTTCTCTACCTTACTGCGAGTAGACCAGATATCGCCTTTAGAGTAGGGGCATGTGCATGATTTCAGGTAGCACCCAAAGAGTCCCACTTGACAACAGTCAAACGAATTATTTGTTATATCAATGGCACATCCGACTATGGAATTTGGTATTCAAAAGACTCAAATGAGTGCTTAGCTGGATATTTAGATGTTGACTAGGCCAAGTGTGTTGATGATAGGAAGAGCACCTCATGTGGTTGTTTTTACCTTGGAAATAACTTGGTGTTGTGGATGAGCAAAAAGCAAAATTCAGTCTCTCTATCAACGGTTGAAGCTGAATACATTGCAGCGGGGAGTTGTTATGCATAACTATTATGGATGAAGAAGCTTTTACATGATTATGGAATCACTCAAGACACTATGTGTGTGTTTTGTGATATCACGAGTGCCATAAACCTATCGAAAAATCCAATTCAACACTCGAAATCGAAGCATATCGAAATTCAGTACCACTTCATTCGAGACTTGGTGAAGGAGAAGATTGTGTGTCTAGAGTTTATAAACACCAACAACCAGAAGGCAGACATATTTACCAAACCTCTTGATGGTCCATGGTTTGAGTCTTTGCATAAGACCATTGGTGTCAGTATCATCCCTTGACTTCTATCTCTTGTGTGACCCTATATTGATCATTGTTGCATACTTGCTGTGTAGGTCTCACTTATTTAGTTAGATCATGTTTCTTTTCAAGCTTGTTTTGTTCTTGCTATGCTTGTTGATCTTACTTTACATGTTCTATTTTTGAGTGAGTTGAAAAATTCAAAAACCCATAAAAATTGAAAATTCTCTAAAAAGTCTAATCGCTTATGTTGTGTATATCACATGTGAGTTTGGCCTAGTACCTTTGTACTAATGGCGTAGTGCATTTACGAGCTTAGCTTGTTATGTATGCACATTTATCTTTGTGGGAAATATCTTGAAATCTATGTATGACTGTTGTAAATCGATCTTCAAGTTTGTCATGAATGATTGGTCAATAGTCTTGATGATTTTGATACATGCATAGACTTGTGCCTATATATCTTCCCACACTTTTTATGTTTTTGATTTATAGCTCAACAAATGTCAAATCTCGAAAAGAGACTGCAAAAGCCGTCGCACGTACTAGTATTTGACTAAGGAAAAGGGAAAGCGACTTTGTAGTAAAATGTATGGTGCCTAAAAAGCCAAAGGCTTATTCTCAAAAATGAATTATCAAAAATTCCAAGCATCGATCTCAAAATGAGATGTATTGTTTAAAAATGACCAAATGTTATGAACTATAATGAAGCCAAATGAAAAGATTCAAAGATATGTAATCATTTTCTTATAGGAGGTCATATATGATCATTTCTATAATTGAGATAGACCACTTGACTTAGTACTAGTTATGTATGACTTGACAGAATTGATCATTGATGCTTCACTCTAGACTAAGGACTATTCCACATTTGATACTCACACACAACACACAAGACTTTGTTCAATGAATGCTTATTTCATTTGTGTGATTGTATGTGTTCAAATGTGATGTGTATACTCAATTGCTTGTCGATCAAACCCAAAAAGATTTTTGAGTATTTTTTATGTTTTTTAAAGTGGTTTTATGCTTTTGTGTTTTGAGTTTTTGTTCAAATTGCATTTTGCATGTTTTTCATCAAAAACCTTCTTAGAGGCATTTTCACAAGAAGCTCACGACTAAGCTCTTCCTGCAAAATGGGTTAAGGCAAAATAGTGAAAACACAAAATTCAGATAGAAAA
The DNA here is from genome assembly GCA_023736055.1 of Quercus glauca. Taxonomy (NCBI): domain Eukaryota; kingdom Viridiplantae; phylum Streptophyta; class Magnoliopsida; order Fagales; family Fagaceae; genus Quercus; species Quercus glauca. The sequence goes on along the minus strand of CM043315.1, from coordinate 52,526,011 downwards.
TTCAGACATTAATGTTTACCCGCAAAAAGTTTTGTGCTTCAGATGCATTTTTTGTGAGTAACTTCGCGAGAAGGTAACCCACGAAAAATGCGTGTTTTCAATTTTAAAGGGCAGATGTAGATAGTTTTTCATACATTCACTATTCCCTTCATTTTGCCTCCCTTGAGCCTCTCTCAACCCCAAACACATTTTCACTCACAAACCCAACAAACTCTCAAAAGAAAACTTCTTCAAATCATCTCTAAGGTATGTTTACTCAATCTTTTCTCTTCATTTCCATAGATTATGTAGAAAATTTTAGGTTTTCTTATGTTGGGTTAATTTTTGAAAAAGGGTTGGGAACTTCAAATTTTATGAAAAAATTTTCAATTTCTTGATTGGGCTTTGTCCCATTTGGATTTTTTGTGTTGGCCAATTGTAGCATTTTAACATGTATTTAAGCAAGTTTCACTCATGTTCATGCATTGCTTACATATTAGTTTTATAGGTGCATATCATGTGTTTGATAAAATGCCCAAATGGCATTTTGTTGTTGTTTTGGACTCCAATAAGTTCCAAACTTTGGGGATTACCATGATTTGGACTTGTTTATCATGTTTTGATCATTGGTTGTGTGTTTTACACACTTTGACCCAAATGTGCTTTGCCATGCCTTGCACATGCATCACATATGCACACCACATGCACACTTGAAGCACACACTTGCACTTGTCCTGTTTTTGCATTTCAATCATGCTAATCATATGTTGTCACATGTTTAGCACTTGTAACATGTTTGTGTGACATTGTTTTGTTCCTTTTTGGGACTTTGTGCTTTATTTTATGGACTAACTTGACACTAATCAAGTTTGTGTTCCTATTTTGTGTTTTTGCACTTGTTCCTCTGCTTTGTGTCTATTTTTACAGATGTCTCTTACTAAGCACTCTGCCACCAAGAAATCCTCAAAGCATCCATGCACATACTTAGAGAATTTCTGAACCATTGAGGCAAACATGGCTTACAATGACTTTTACAAAAAGGCAACAATCATCATGGAAAGGGTTGTAAGAATGGAGATCCTTGAAAACATTGCCATCCCTGAGATATTCAAGGAGAGAACTTGGACAAAGTTGCTGAATCCAAGAAAAAATTTCTATGGTGAACTTATAAGGGAATTCTCCGTAAATGCCACCGTGGACGGAGATCACATCAACTGTTGGGTGCGACACAAAGAGTTCATTATCACAAGGGATTCAATTCAATAGTTCCTAGAAGTTCGTCCATCATCTCAACCAATCTCCATTCAATATGATGGTAGATTGGACTCTCTTGAGCCAATGGCAAAGCTCCTAGGTGGCTTTCTCAAGAAGAAGTCAATGAACACCATCCCTTTCAATGCAGAGATAAGGACATTGGCTTATGTCAGATTCACAACCTCTACCTAGTGACGAACTTGACAACATTATCTGCACCAAGAACTATTTTCCTGTATGATCTCTTCACACATAAGGAGATCGACATATGTGATCACATATACCACCTTCTGACAAAGAGCATCATCAAGAGGAACTAAAGAACAATCATACCATTCCCAAGTCTCATTATGGGTCTCATAGCAAAGACAAGGATGAAGATTCCAAGCGGTCTTACCCTCGTGCAAAGAGACTATCCTATTGGTGCTCATACGGTGACCCGAAGCAAAGCCCACATCACCGGATGAAGAACCGGCATTTCTCAAATCCCAAGCGACAATGCTGAGGATGAAGGTGGGGATACGGAGAAAGAAATTGATAAGTTCACTTCAGCCCCCGAGGGTTCTACACAACCATTTCCCCAAACACAAGCATGGGGACCCGATCATCTTGATCGCCTCATTGCAAGGGTAGAGCAAATGTATGGAATGCTCGAATCCCTTGCCAGATTACGGCACTATCATCACAGATTGAAGACATGACCATGGAGCAGGGATCCGACTCAGAATCTGAGTAGTTTTAGCCTCTTTGGCCATTCCGGTCAAAAAGGGGGAGAAAAAATTTGAGGGAGATGATGCACAGTTTGAGGTGGAGCAGAACTAATCATAGATATTGGTTTATTTTGGTGGTTTAGTGGTTTAATTTTGTTTTTATCGTTAAACTTTTTATAACTCTTGTTATTTACATTGCTTTCTTTTAAAGCTTTTAAAGTACTTTGGTTTAAACATTTTAGGGACATTCTAGCCTTTTGCCCTTAATTTTTATTATTTTTATTTAGCAATTTGCCCTTATTTCGAAACTATATATGGATATGCCCCTGTTTCGATACTCGATTACCTTAAAATTGAGTTTCAATGAAATACTCGATTCATAGAAAATCGAGTTATGTCCGATCAAACTTAAAAAAAAAAAAAAAAAAAAAAAAAAAAAAAAAAAATATTGCATGGAACTCAAGTTTCAGGAAATCGAGTTCCATGCAAATTTTTTTATAAGTATCATCGGTACATATTCAGGGAGACCTATAGTGGCGTTTTTAAGCCTTATAGTGACGTTTTTAAGCCCTATAGTGGCGTTTTCCTGCAAATTTTTTTTAATAAGTCTGATTGCCACATACCAGGTTTAGGGAGCCATATAGTGGCGTTTTTAAGCCCTATAGTAATGTTTTTAAGCCCTATAGCGGCGTTTTCTTGAAATTTTTTTTTCATAAGTCTTGTTGCCCCATACAGGTTTAGGGAGCCTTATAGTGGCATTTTTAAGCCCTATATTGGCGTTTTTAAACTTGATTTCCATAAAATCGAGTTCCATGCAATTTTTTTTTTTTTTTTTTTTTTTTTTTTTTTTTTAAGTTTGATCGGGCATACTCGATTTTCTGCGAATCGAGTATTTCATTAAAACTCAATTTTAAGGTAATCGAGTATCGAAACAGGGGCATATCCCTATATAGTTTTGAAATAGGAGCAAATTGCTAAATAAAAAAAAAAATTAAGGGCAAAAACCCATTTTGTCCAACTTTTTAGTTTATATTCAGTACTTTGTTTTTAGTACTACACACTTATTCCCTTGTTGGATCTTGTATCCTTGATGCAAATAATTCTTGCATTTCGCATTGGTTGTGTGTTGGACATGCAATTGATTTTTGTGTTGCTCTTAATTGCATTGCGTGTCCGGATGATCATTTACTAGCTAAATGTTCATTGTAGTCATTCTTTAATGATTGTTCCTATTTGATCAAGTTATGCTTCATTGTTTATGTAATGCTTATTACCTTGAACGCATTTTACTTGCTTATATACGTACCTTGTATTCAACTTGTCATGAGCTTAATGAAAGTTTTGTTTGTGTGCAAGTGTTTCAAGATACAGGTGTATACATGCAAGTGCTTCACAGCTTCTATATTAGGTGTGAGTAAGTTTTACCACTGTTCCCTACTCACATTTAAGTCTAGAGTCTTTTTTAGGGGTTTTGTCACGGAATAGCCAAACAGGGAGATTGTAAAGTTGTGTTTTACAACTATTTTGTGTTGGCTTTAATTCTGTAACAAATTTGATTGTAATTTTGTTCAATCTTATGTAACCTATATTTTATGTGGGATTTCTTTGTGAGGGTTGTGTGTGTGTGAGAGAGTGTGAAGACTCAAGGCAAATTGAAGACCAAAGAAGTTTTCGTGGGTAGCTCGCGAGTAGCCTTCCCGCGAAGTGAAGCATGTGCTCAGCACATGACTAGAATGCGAAGAGTTATGACAAATGGTGACAGCTAGTTTCGCGAGTGTCTCGCGGGTAAGGCCTTCCCGTGAGATACCCGCAAAACATTCTGTTTTGCTATTTTGTCATATCTGCTCCACTACATCCTCACTCACACTATATATACCATCATTACCCACATATTGAAGGGAGTGCTTTTAGAGAGAAAACCCTAGCCACAACCCTTGAGAGTGAGAGATTGTCATATCCACAATTCTCTACACAATCCATTGTGGTTTTCCTCAACTCCTACCTCTCCGTTTCCAAATCCTTGAGAAGTTGATAGCCCAAACACTTACCATACCCATTCTGAGTGTAAAGTGAGGTTTTGGTGTTGCTGAAAAGTATTGGAAGAAGCCATTTGTTTGGTGGATGCAATCAGACTGAATTGTGTGATCCGGAGAGCTAGAGAAGACAAGGCTTAGCAAAGTCAGTTGGTAGCAGAAGCTTGGAGGACTTGAGTACATGGGGTAGACTAGGCTTGGAGGGTCTTTTGTTATTCGTGTACTCTAACTTGATAGGCCAAAAACGTATTGACCCCTTGTGATGAATTAATTAATTAATTAGCCAAGTTTATTAATTAATCAAATAAACATGCAAATGTGTGGTACCACAAACAAATCACTAATTAAACTAAGTATGCAATGGAAAATAAATTAACAATGTGATTTGTTTATGAATGGGAAAAACCTACATAACAAAAACTCCACCGGGTGATTTTAAGGTCACCACTCCCGAGAATCCACTATTATCACAACAAGCCTTTACAAGTAAAGGAATTCTAGTACCTTATACCAACCTACAATTGAACTCTTACCTCAATACCCAATTGGACTTGTTCTATAGTGACAATCTCTTCTTTCAATGCACAGCTCCCAATACGTGACTAACCAATTGCGCGGATCCCAGTACGCGACTTCAATCACCAACTAGAGAAGGTTGTTGGCTGCAAAGTTCTTCAGTTCATCCAGACGATGAAGATCAAGAAGATGCTTGGTCATAAAACCCTATGGTGTACAAACACAGCAGCTTCTTCACAAGAAAGAGGAACTAGGGAAAATTCTGTCTCCGATCACAATTTACTCGAACAAACTTTGCTCAACACTTGTACAACTTGTGTCACCTTTGACGGCCCTTAAAATAATCATTTTATATGTCTAGGGTTGTGAGAAAAGAAAGCCTAAACATACAATCACAGATTGGATGAAAAACAGACTAGAAATTCTGAGTTTCATAAACCTCGATAGATAGCCATCTATCGAGCTAGCTGTCAAGACACGAGCTTCACAGCTTAGACTTCGATAGATGCTAGCTGTCGAGCTTTAATGAACAACACTTTCTGACTTGGTTCTTAGATAAACTTGCATGGCTTTAACACTTGAACTTGAAACAAGGTTTCTTGAAGAATTAAACACATCTTTGATCTACCCAATTACAAGTAAAGTGTATTTTGTCAAAAGATTAGCCAATTACATAAAGTAGTGACATATGTTCCTAACAAGTGAAACACATATGTCCTAACAATCTCTCCCTTTGGCAATCCATGACAAAACCAAAACAAACAAGTGAACATATGAGAGAAGTCATAAATCACTCAACTCATATTTACTTGTTGAATACAATAAAATCTATCCTAACACAAACTCTTGAAAAACTTTGCAAGAAGAGAGTTTATGGCAAGTAGACTTTGATAACCTGCATTTCTGAAACAGTTTACACAAAACTCATTAAGGCATCTTTGTGTGAAACAAAAATAATAGATTGCATACATGATATAAAAAACATGTGTATAAAGAAAGAAAAGAAACAACACATGGAAAGATAGGTGAAAGAACATACATCAATAATATATAAAGCAAATATAAGTACAGTGTATGTCAGAATGGTCACAAGACCAATATACAAGATGTAATGTATCTGAAATAGAAAGAAAAGAAAAAGATACACCAAATCCTCACTACATCCCTCAAAATCAACACTCTCCCTAACAAAAATCTCCTATACTAACCATCCCTCTAACTATGACTACTCTCATAACCAAAACTACTCCCTTTTTGTCACAAGTGACAAAGGGTAAGAGTGTTAAATAGACATCTCGTCAGTGCTAGAAGAGCTAGCATCTCCATTCTCACCATCATCATCGTCGTTAAAGTCGTCATCATCCTTGGATGTCTCAAATGCCTCAGGAGGAGGAGAGGGGGACTCCATAAAGCCACCAAGGCGAGCCTGTCATCTAGCAATATAGCCGACACGAGTATACACCTAATACAACTCAATAGAGAGTGTATTAAGGAGAGCATCCATACGCTAAAGCTATGCCAGGATCGCATCCAAAGTCACACCTCCCACAAAAGTAGAGGGAGCGGAGGTGGATGGAGTTGAAGGAGTGGGAGGAGCTGCCGTCTGCATCTAGGTCTGCCTCAAGCGAAGTTGTGCAAAACTCCGCTTTACGATAGCGGCGTCAATGGCACACATAAATGAAAAGTGAGGAGACTCAGGATAGACAACGAAAAAATGGTGGAGGAGTCTCGTGATAATGGAAGGAAAAATGAGCTTATCATGAGTCATCGCGTCCCTATAGAAATCTATAAGGGGTAGAATAAAGTGTAAGTGAAAATTAATAGTGAGACCCTCAATGAGGGATAACAAAAATCGAGCATGAGGCTCTGTGATAGTTTTATAGTGAGACAATGGACAGAGAACAAATGTCATCACCATGTTTAGGAACCTCGGACATTTAGCAAAGGCTGTGCAAGGGCTGTTTTGGCGGTCACCCTAAGAAGATGGTGTCTCACAAAATAGAAATGCGAGCTCGTCTTTCGTCACAGTCCTCAAACGCTCAAAACCAGGGTAGTCAAGATGCGCTACCCTAGGTACGTGTAGTACCTCGGCTACAATAGCCGAAGTGACTACCATGCACACACCTCAAACATGAGTGATAAAGAGAGGTGTAAAGTAGTTGAATCCGTGCATATTGGAGTAGAACTCCTGTATGATCATGGAAGGGCACGTGACCAGGGCGCCACATAGTGACTCTTAACCCCAACTATAGATGACAGTGGGTAGGTCAGTGTCAGAAAAGTCTAACAGAATGACTTGGCAGTCTGAATGAATGCCACGTTCTGAAAAGTTCTTAAAGAAGTTCGATTTGGCCTTCTCATCACGGAACCTGACGGAAGAGGGAGTGGGGTTAGAAGGAATAGAGGAAGAAGATGCCCCAAAACGAAAAGGGTTCTGGGACGAAGTGGACTTATGCTTAGGTGCCATGACGCAACTAACGTAAGAGTGAGAGAAAGAAATAAAGAGAGGGAGACAATCAAAAAAGTACCAAGCAGTTGATATATCAAAATATACACAATTGAAGGTACGTATGCATGAGAATGCATGAACATGTGACATGCAAAAATAAATTCATCATGGGCTCAACCTAATCCAAACCTACCAGCACACAACAAAACACAAACTAAACACACATCTAAAATGCATGAAACATTGTTTTAATGCACATGTGATGCAATGCATGAAGTTTAAAGATCATTTAAACAAAAAACCCATCCCAAAATTTTAACAAAAACTCAAAATTTTTGAAAATTTTCAACCAATCTCAAAAAAACCCAAAAGTTAGGTCAAAGATCATGAAAATGCATGATAAAGATGAAGAAAGTATCATACCAGAAGAGAAACAAGGATCTTGAGACCGAAAATGAAGTCAGGAAAGTGATGGGTTTGAGTTTGAAGTGTTTGGGAGTGAGAGAAGAGAGAATCTGTCAAGAGAAATCGAAGGTGTGAAATCAGAAATCTCAACAGCTCTTTATATAGAAATCTCATAAATCTCAATCAATCAAGAACTATCAAGCATCTGTTGAAGTTTAAAATGCGTGTTATAGCTATTGAACCAGCTAGTGAGGAGCAATCGAGGATCAGCCAAAAGGTTTTCAACATAAAGAAGCTTGATGGATCGAGGTAGCTATCGAGGAGACAGAAAGTTTCTCGATTGATCGAACTAGCTATCGAGAGCTATCGAGATTGCGATAAAAATCAGCTGAAGAGTCTCGATGGATAACTTATCTGTCGAGAGCTATCGAGAAGCTATTGAGATTGCTTAAAATCAGTTTTTCAAATGAGAGAAAACACAGACATGAATGCAATCAAACATGCTCCTTAATCACAAATCCAAACAGCATTTTAAGCACTCAAAAACATCTCAAAACAATAAAAATGATGGGTATTTAAATCCAAAAAACACACACACACACACACTAAACAAATCTAACCAATTTTATATTTCAAAAACAAGTCAAGATAGTTTAGTGAGCATACATTAACACATGTAAACCTTGTAATGGCCAAATCATATTGTACCTGCACATGTATCAAAAATAGCAAAGAATATTGCGTGTTGTGTGTGAAAAACATTGCAAAATTGCATAAGTGTATACATGTTATGACGATTTTAGATATGAGAAAATCACTTTAACTCTCACACAATCATTACTGTTTGATGGGGACTATCACCTTCGAGGTACATCCTATAACTCCCACATCTCCTAGAATACACACTTGCAATCATATATAAAGCATTTTGATCTTTTTGCTTTTTTATTTTTCTTTGCATATTTTCTTTTAAGCAAATCATGCATGGGCATATAAGAGAGAGAAAAGAAATACCCAATGATGTTAAGCTTTTGACATTGCACTTTTCCTATGCCAAAGCATATGGATGTCATTTTCATGACTGGCGGGCAACAGTGGTGAGATGATTATTTATGCCTTTCTCTTAGGATTTTCTAATCCTTCTCATTAAAAAGAGTGATACGAGTGTTAAGTACAAGAAATCACTTAACCTTACTCATCATAAACATGAGTCACAAAGCTCACTTGCTTAGTTTTACATAAGGATGCTCATCTAAACTACAAAAGACACAAAGTTTAGAAAACTTTGTTTCAATGGCCACCCAAGGTACACAAGTACCATTGTACACAAACACACACTGTTTTTGTATTTTTCAATTTTTCAAAATTTTTTTTAATATGAAAAAAAAAACAAGGCAAAAACTGAAAACAAAACCAAACAAAAACATGTTAAACAAAACAAAAACATGTTAAACAAAACAAAATAAAGCATAAAACTATACTGACTCAGAACAATAAAGCAAAACACACAAGTAATGCAAAACAAAAAACAAGAAAATGAGAGAGAGAAGAAGTGACAGAATCACTTGGAGCCCTTTTCCTTCCACACCTTGAAAGAACCTTTCCGTCTAGCAAATCCTTGATCCGGTGGTGAGAGAGAAGAGTTAAAACCGTTCAAGTTCGAAAGGAACATGAGGGCTTTGAGAAGATCTCCAAGAGGAGCAAATGAGGATGGAAACTGATTCTGGTTTCCTGATGCGATCATGTCGTTGCTCTGTTGAGTGGTTAACCACTTATAGCAATTAGGTCAAGTATGACCGGTTGCTCCACAATGATGACAGAGATGTTGCTTCTTCTGTTTAGGCTTTTGAGAGTTAGCCTTCTTAGCCCTAGGGTTTTTAGTCTCATTCTTAGCAAGTTTAGGGGGTGCTCCTAAGATAGACTTACCCTTATCTATGTTCTCACTAGCTAATTCGTTTTTAATTTCATTCTTCTTTGTTTCAACATTATTAGCAGGAGGAACAAAAATAGTAGTATTAGTAGAAGCAATACTAGGGGAAGAGAAATCATACCTTAAACCGGTTTGATCGGAAGCAGATTTCTGAAGACTGAGCATTTCATCAAGCTTAGTGCTTGAAGTCCTTTCCAGCTGAGTTCTGACTTGGAACAGTTTTGCCTCAAGCTTCTTGATCTTCTCAGCCAAGAAGTTATTCTCAAACCTCAGTGCTCCAATAGTCTGATTAGCTTCACCAAACTTTGTGGAAAGCTCTTCACGCTTAGGCTCCACATCACTAAGCTTCTTGGTGGTCAACCTATACAACTTCTCATGCTTTTCTGAGACCTTGTATAACTTTGCAGAGGCTATGTGGATTTCATCTTATTCATCCATCTTCTCAAACTTGGACTCCACCAATTCCTCTTCTTTATCCACATCTTCAACAATCCCCTCAGTAGGATTGACAGTGGCAGTGAAGGCATTTAGGATTCCATTATCCTCATTGTCGGAATCATTTTCAGGCTTAGTGTCACTCAGTGTAGTAGCAAGTGCCTTACTCTTCTTAATGGTCTTGACATATGTGGGGCAGTCTTGTTTCATGTGATCGAAGCCTTGACACCCAAAGCACTTTGGTCTTGAGGGAACAATGTACTAACTGCCATCCCTAGCATCCTTTTTCCCCTTGTCTTAGCTTTTGAACTAAGAGGAACTAGATTACCTACGGTCCTTGTTGAAGCCCTTCTCATTGGCATTCTTCATGAACTTCTTGAATTGCCTTGTAATGTAGAACTTCATCTTAGAATCTTCATCGTCTGAAGACTCATCAGTATCACTGCTCTTGGCCTTCAATGCCATGCTCTTGCCCTTACATGACTTACCAATTCTTGTTAAACCTAACTTATAGGTCTGCAGATTACCAACCAGCTCTGTCAAAGGAATCTTGTTGATGTCCTTTGACTCCTCAATGGCGGTGATCTTGGCATGGAATCTTTCGGGCAGAGATCTGAGCACCTTTCTCACAATTTTGGGTTCAGGAATGGTTTCCCTAAAATTAAAAGTTGAGTTTACTATGTCCTTGAGCTTGGCATAGAACTCATCAAATGACTCATCCTCCTCCATCTTGATCTCTTTAAAGCTAGTAGTGAGCCTTTGAAGCTTCGAGTCCTTGATAGCCTTTGTTCCCTCATAGGTTGTCTGGAGAATGATCCATGCTTCCTTTACAGTTTCAGTGGAGGATATCTTCTTGAACTCCTCATTGGTGACCGCACTAAATAAGGCATTCAATGCTCTGCTGTTGAAATTTACTGCCTTAATCTTAGCATTATCCCAATTGGTCGACGCTTCCTTTGGCTTGGTCCAACCTATCTCCATAGCTTGCCACACTTTCTCATCTAGAGACTGCAAGAAAGCTCTCATCCGTACTTTCCAGTATGCGTAGTTAGTGCCATCAAATAAAGGAGGTATAATAAGAGATTGTCTTCTATCTATGACAAACAGGGATCAATGGATCTGATGAGAATGCAAAATGTCATATTTTTATCCCTTAATGTTTAGTCTTTTATATTTATTTGGTGCCTAAATGTACTCATTATTCTTATATTTTGATTTAGGATGCAAATGGAGGCATTAAGTGCAAAACGTAGTTAATTGGGTGATTTTGGACAGCTTTGACATTGCTTCGTAATCTAGGCATAACTCTCCCATCTGAACTCCGATTGAGATGATTCAAGATTATATGGAACGCCAAGACAAAGCTCTACAACTTTTATGTTTTGAGTTTTGAGAGATACGGGCCGCATCAAGGTTGAAATCGGGCTTGAATTTGCTGCACCTGCACTGTTGACGTTCTAGAATGTTCCTTTGTTTGAAATTCTAATACGTGGATCTGATGTGGTTTATTTTTGGAAGGTTCCAGATGTGATGCACGAAATTTCCAGTTGAAAAACACTACTTTCCTAGTTATATTAGGACTTTGTTTTATTTTTAATATTTTTCCTTAATTAGTCAGATTTGGATGTTATTATTTAGAATATTTTTAGGAGATTTTGTAGGCTTGGGAAAGGGGAAATTAACGTGTAAAAGGGGAGGAGAAATCAGA